>CM060686.1:173039318-173769318 GCA_030686995.1 Artemisia argyi | reverse complement strand
CAACTAAAAGCAATCTATTGACAAATGCAAACTCAAACAACTAACAACAACTATAAAACACCTACCAATCTCACTAGATCAATTGGAACAAGAAATCAACAAGCTTGGTGAAGTGCTTATACTAACAGACAATGCAATGACCAAAGTCAAATCTAGGGCACCAAACAAGCTGAGAAATAAGCAATACAGGACAAAAGAATGGTGCATGCAACAACAAATGGATACTAGCTATCCAAAACACCCACAATCAAGCCAATTGATCAGGAAGTGAGCAATTTGTGGTCTTAGACAGAATGGGTAAAACTGTGGTGCAGGGGAGGGTGCACTCCCTGCAGCCTCAAACAAGCATAAGCACAAGCTTCTCAAAAATTCTTAAAAATGAAACAACTTCAGGTTTTGATAGACTAGGTGGTAGACTTCAAGTATAAAAAATTTCAAGGTCTCAATCACACCACAAAATTCTAGATAAATCTCATCAGAATTGAGTTTTCTGCATGAACAAAGAATTTTGACTTTGAGATTTTTGCAAAAGGTTGACTAAAATGAAATTCTAAAAGCCCTAAGTGACTGATTATGATGTATTTAGGTAAGATGGAACTACACTAAGCAATATTATTAACTTTTTAACTGATTTGATGATTATGGAGACTAGAAATCTCAACAGTGATCCACAAATGAGAGTTAAGTGAGATTTTGACTTTCTGCTTTAAAACCACTAATGTAAAGTTTGACTGTGATATTTTGAGCCTGAGAATGAAGTCTCAACAGATAGTAACCACAAAGAAGCTTAAAAGCTCATGTAACCACCCAAATCCAAACAACCTTTTATCAGATAGTTAAAACAACCAGTCAAGCACACAGAGGTGTAATTGAATTCATGATGAGGCGAAAAATGATTCGTTTTTAGGGGGTCATTTAAGCCCGAATTCGAATTTATTTGATCAAATATTGCCCTAAATCGTTCCTTTTGTGATTTTAGGTACTTTGGGAGAGAAATCTGGAAAAGGAAGCAATTCAGACGTTTTTGGAGCATAAAAGTGAAGAAAACGCCAAAGTCTTAATTTTCCATGCTGGGAACAGTAGGTGACGGCGTCAAGAGTAACTCCCTGACGGCGTCAAGAGCAAAATTCCATGACGATCCAGTACAAATTTGACAGCGTCACGAAGGTAGGGCGTCAAGAGTAAAAGTCATGACGGCCTGGAAATGATTAAGTCTTGACGGCGTCAAATGTAGATCAAGGCAGTCCGAGAATAGTTTTGGCGGTGAGGTGATGGCGTCACAAGCTTGGTCTTGACGCCGTCAGACCCCTTTTCCTATATATAGTTTTCTAATTTTCACATTAAAAAGAGAGAAGTTTTGGAGAAAACCTAAGTACGATTTTGGTGCGAATTTTACAGGTTTTTCAAGGGTTCCAAGCCCATGATACCTTTCATGTGTAATTAAGATAAGTGTTCTTTTAATTCAATCAATATGTCTATGTGTTGGTTGTCTATATCTTGTTCTTGTCTTAATTCCATCATGCTAGGCTAGATCTATCTTGTGTTTGCTTGGATCTAATGAAACCTAGATGTTAATTATGTGTTGATTACTTGTTTATACTTGTCTTGGATGAATGATTTATATGTTAGACTTAAGAAAACTGGCAGATCTCCAATTGGTAACATGCTTGAACGTCTTAAGAAACATGAACCGACGCGCACTAGGTCTTTATTGGTTGTATTTAATGCATGAGCCACTGTTTACAATCCCTATAGTTGTGCTGGGCATGGTGTAGGAGGAGATAAGAGCTCATAGAATTGGGGAGTTAAGTGTGCCACCCCATGAATGGTATTATAACAAGTAATTAACGTGTAAAAGATGTCTAGGGAGTAGTGAAATCTAAGTAAACACATATTATCCACTTATTGCTCACAACTTTAGTATAATTTGTTTTATTTTCATTTCTAGTATTTTATTTTGATTGCATCTTTAGTATTGGGTTAGTTGATTAGCAACAAATTCCGCCCAAATCCTTCAAACCCGAGATTTTTACTTGTTTTCTAAAAAATATAAAAATACAAAAATAATCATCCCTCACCTTTAGAACTAGTATTTAGGTTTTCTAATCCTAGCGACACTATTCCTAAGCTGAACGATCAATCCCCCGGTACTTGTCACTATACTATACTACAACGATCAGGTACACTGCCTGGTGGGGGTTGTAAGCTTCTCGAGATCCCTCGAGAGGTAAAGCCTGGTGCAATTTCCACGCATCAAGTTTTTGGCGCCGCAGCCCGGGGAATAGTTATTGTCTAGGTTAGAATTTCTTTTTATTAGGTCTACTTCCTAGATTCCTTTCTAGTAAGATTTTATTTTTATTTTTAGGTTCTCTTTAGTCTATCTTATTTCTTTGTGCCTTTGTTCGTAACCACCCGACATCATGGACAACGGGAACATCTTTGAACCCGTCATCCCACCACAACAAAACCCACCATTAGAACCCCTTAGGCCCCGAACCTTAGGAGAGTATTCCCGACCTAGCCACCAAGGCTACCGAAACACCATTGAGCTCACCGGAGCCAATGTGACCCCCTTGCGATCCGACACCATCCGGTTGGTGCAAAGCGGATGTGCATTCCATGGACTTCGTTCCGAAGATCCAAACCAACATCTTAAGGACTTCCTCAAAATCGTAGACTCCATAGACCTAGATGTTGCAACTAGAGAGACAACCCGATTACGCCTATTCCAATTCTCTCTACGGGATCAAGCTAGTCAATGGCTTGAGCGTTTACCCGCGGGATCCATCACCACATGGGATGATCTCACCACTCGTTTCCTTGCTCAATTTTTCCCACCGGGGAGAACTACTAAGCTTAGAAATGACATCTTGATGTTCCAACAACGTCAAAATGAATCTCTTTATGAAGCATGGAATCGTTTCAAGGACTTACTCCAAAAAGTCCCTCATCATGGCATAGATCTTTGGCTCTAAGTCCAAATCTTTTATGACCATATCGACATCTCCACGAGGCGAGCCATTGACCAATCGGCCGGTGGTAAGCTACGTGATCTAAGTGCGGAACAATCATGGGAACTCATAGAAGATCTTGCTCTCTATGACAACGAAAGTTGGAATGATCCCCGTGACTTGAACAAAACGGTCAAGGCAATATCTTTGCCTTCGAACAATTCTAGCACTCCTGACCGTAGGATCATGGAACTTGAGGACCAAGTCAAGTTTCTCATGAAATATTATGAAGCTCCTAAGCCTTCAAGCCAAGTGAACAAAATCACTTCTTCATGCGAATTATGTAGTGGTCCCCACGACACTCGTGATTGTGTGGAACTCCCCGGAACAGCTTTTGCGGACTACGCATCCACGCGTACCGACGAAGCGGGAGATAAGTGGTACACTTTCAAGCCCGAGCCAAACACTTACGGTGATTCATACAACCCCTCATGGAAAAATCATCCAAACCTTAGGTGGAAACAAAATCAACCCAATTCTTCCAATCTGCCTAATCGTTACCAACCAACCGGTCCACCCTACAACCGTACTTTCAACAACAATCCTTCTAACAACTTTGGTAGTACCAACAACCTTGAAGGATTGATGTCTAAGTTCATGGCATCTCAAGAAGCTCGCATATCTAAGTTTGAAGCCGATTTCAAACAAAAGCAAAGCGAGATGACCACTAGAATTGACGCATTGTTGAAAGTTCTCAATGACCGAGAAATGGGAGCCCTTCCAAGCGACACAATCAAAAATCCAAAACTAAACGTTAATTCCATATCTTCAGTTTCGTCACCCACTTCGTGTCCACAATACTACTCGGTCAAATCAACAAGCACGTGTTTCAAACAAAACCAAATTCTTCAAAAGGACCAATCAAATAAGACACCCAATATAGAGCCGGTCAAAAGTATAGTTGAAACACCTCCTACGCAAGACCTTGACGATGAATTCAAAGAACTTCACCTTGAACGCCCCGTCATTGATGTCTTAGCGCGTGCCCCTTACTATAGTGCCCTCCCAGAAAAATATGAGAAGTGTAAGCTAGGTAAAAATGGGACCGCCTTCGTTCAAAACAAGTTGCCTAAAAAGCTTGATGATCCGGGTATATTTGTTTTGCCTTGTAAGATAGGAAGATCCGAAGCTTTCGACACACTAGCCGATTTAGGGTCAAGCCTCAACTTGATTCCCTTATCCTTATTCACTGCTCTTAAGCTAGGAAAGTTAGAGGAAACGGAGGTATTGATAGGGCTAGCGGATGGGAGTATTGCCCACCCGGTTGGAATGATTAAGGATGTAGTTGTTCACGTAGGAAAGTTAACTATATTAGCAGATTTTCACGTCCTAGACATGGTTAGTGACACTACATGCCCATTATTGGTAGGAAGAGGATTTTTAGCAACCGCTAGCGCCATGATAGATTGTAAGTAGTCTAAGATAGCGGTAGGTGAAGGCGATACTTGGTCGGTGTACGATGTAAAGAAGCATAGTTATGATTGTGATGATGAACCGACACCGCATTGGATAGAGATGAATAGGAGACCATCTAGATATGGACCTTGGATTGAAAGGAACTTTATAGGACCTCAATGCCCATTTTATCTAGAGAAAGATTTCGTTGAAAAGACACATTCGGTGGAACAACTCATAGCTAGAGATGAAGAGCTAGACCCCTTTGAGGACCCCTTGGTCTTTAGGAAGATGATTGAGTTCTTAAGCGTAATGCCCATTAACATAGAAAGGAATAAATGGAAAAGAGAGGGAGACAAGTGTAAATGGAGGTGGGACAAGCCACCTAAAGAAGGTGACGGATCATGGCATATGAGGATGACTTTGTATGATCCGGATGGAGAAAAGTTTGAAAGGTCATACCATACTAAGGAAACCGATAGGAAGTTGAAACCTAAGTTTGATCCCAAAGATGTCCTCAATGAGGAACTCACCCGTATCACGTAGTAACCCATGACCTTGAGTCTAGCTACAAGACTCGTAAATAAAGAAAAGCGCTTCTTGGGAGGCAACCCATGTTTTGTGTGAGTTTATTTTTTTGTTTGTTATTTGCTTCCGTATGCATGCTTAATTTTTATTGTTGGTAGATCATGTTTCTAAACTAAATAGTGGAAATACTTTACTTTGTTGTTTGGCCTAGTCTTAACTTCACCTAAAGGTATTTTTGCAAAAGATAAGTGTAAGGGGAAACCCCAAATATGTTTTCAAGAAACAAACCGATCATGATTCTCCACAATATTAAATGAACATGTATATTCGTATTTGTTAGAGTCAAATGCTTGAATTGAGTCATAATGAAGTTTTGCAGGATTTTCCAGGAAGTAGGACCAAGTTTTTCCAGAAATTTTCCAGAAACTTAACATAAGAATTTCTGCAGGTCACTTCTGACGGCGTCAAGAGTTTACTCTTGACGGCGTCAAGTGTAAAAATCTGGAAATTTTACCGGTTTTGTTTTTCTAACGGAGTCTTATGGTTTTTGTGAATTATTAAGTTTTATAATCTCCAGGAGATCTGCAAACTTCATTCCACAAGCATTATATCTTATCCCGTTTTCTAGGATTTAGTAACTTATATAGGATGCCGCCGATTTTACGCAAGGTTGTCTTGTTTATTTTATCAGGTTTTACAGGTTATGTATGACAAGAAGATGATTTATATTCTGGAAGGGAAGCTTTGATTGTTCATTTTCTTGGAGGAAGATTTAACCTGGCCACCTTATTATCCATACCGAGCGAATCAGGGGAGTATTTGATTTCATTCTTTTTACTTTTTTTCACTTTTACATTCTTTATTTGAACATTGGGGACAATGTTCATCTTAAGTGTAAGGGGAAGGTAAAAAGATGATACCTTACATATGCACTTTTGCTTGAGTTTGTTTTGTTTAATAGTAGATGTGTAATAAAACTATGAGAAATACTTGTTAGTGCAATTTTAGCGCCAAATTTAAATTTTTTTACAACATTTAGGAGTGAAACTTTAGCCATAGCAAGCGTCTCATGGATAGGAGATTGTATGACTAGCACATAACCATATATTCAGAAAAATTTTCCACCCAAATATGTGAGGTTCGCCTTTAGATTTGATAGGAAAAGCATTTACTATTAGTGCTTATGAGTGTACCGGTAGCATTTAGATTCTAGAACTTGCGTTAGTGATGCATCCCGAGACCGCTAGTGAGACTACATTCGTGTGGTAGGATTTACTACATGATAAGAGGCATTAGGATTACCCTTGTGTTAAACCCGTCATAATTACTTGACCATTTATGTCATATTACTTGACTAGTTAAGTCAACTAATTTTTCCCACACCCTTAGCGTTGTACTCATTTTTAGTACACGAAACCCCTAGTACACCCCTCCGAGCCTATCTTTTCGTTTCTAACTTTAAGCATCTTACTTAAAGGAAGAATTTGTTACACCCCACTTAAATGTACAACCAAATCGCCTTAGCCTTCCGTGTATGCGCTCATTTTTAGTGCATTATTGTTATTTGTTAAACCCTAAGTTAACTATCTAATTGATTACATGGTTGCTAAGTCGAGTCATATCCTTGTACATATTGTTTTGGGACAATTGGGACTCATGGGTAAAGTACTTATTTATGGAGTAATGGGGGAAGAACATCATATTATTACCCCCATATGTACGTTAATCTTAAAAGTGCCCCAAGTGTTTTGATTTTCTTAATTCGAGTCATTAGATTAGTTGATTGTAAAGTATGTAAAAATTCAAGTGTAAGGGGAATGTTCATTCCCTATGATGTATTATTTTGGATGGTAGGGTAAGAGTGTATGCAAAAAAAAAAAAAAAAAAAATCGAAAAAATCAAGAAAAAAAAAAAGAAAAAAATAGAAAAAGGAAAAAGAGAAAAAACATACGGACTACCATCCATTTTCATTCTATGTTCATTTTATGTTTTTGTTATTTTTCATTTATTAGCTTAAGTCGAGTCTAGTCTTGGCTTAGCTACGCCACATTGTACATGTAATTAACCAAGATTGTTAACTCGCCACCAGTAAAACTTCCTTTATCCAACAAAACCGTGTATTTCATATCCCTACACCTAACGTTACAACCCTTTAAAAGACCTCTTTGATAGTTTATCCTAGGTGCTTACGCCATGTGGTGGAGGTTTGATCCTTTCTCAAGCCTATGGTAATCTATTTTGCTATGACAGGTAGTGAGAGATATCTTCCGTTTCCATATTGTAATTTACACTTTATTACACCCGAGAGATGTGAGTATCTAAACACTATTTGTGAGGTGCTTGCGTATGACCTCCGTGCTTGTCTATTGGTCTCTAGTGAAACGATTATTTGTTGTAATTACTTTTATATTAGTGTTAAATGACCCCTAACTTGTATTTTGACTAGAATAAAAGCACATTTGCTTGAGGACAAGCAAATCTCAAGTGTAAGGGTATATGATGAGGCGAAAAATGATCCGTTTTTAGGGGGTCATTTAAGCCCGAATTCGAATTTATTTGATCAAATATTGCCCTCTATCGTTCCTTTTGTGATTTTAGGTACTTTGGGAGAGAAATCTGGAAAAGGAAGCAATTCGGACGTTTTTGGAGCATAAAAGTGAAGAAAACGCCAAAGTCTTAATTTTCCATGCTGGGAACAGTAGGTGACGGCGTCAAGAGTAACTCCCTGACGGCGTCAAGAGCAAAATTCCATGACGATCCAGTACAGATTTGACGGCGTCACGAAGGTAGGGCGTCAAGAGTAAAAGTCATGACGGCCTGGAAATGATTAAGTCTTGACGGCGTCAAATGTAGATCAAGGCAGTCTGAGAATAGTTTTGGCGGCGAGGTGACGGCGTCACAAGCTTGGTCTTGACGCCGTCAGACCCTTTTCCTATATATAGTTTTCTAATTTTTACATTAAAAAGAGAGAAGTTTTGGAGAAAACCTAAGTACGATTTTGGTGCGAATTTTACAGGTTTTTCAAGGGTTCCAAGCCCTTGATACCTTTCATGTGTAATTAAGATAAGTGTTCTTTTAATTCAATCAATATGTCTATGTGTTGGTTGTCTATATCTTGTTCTTGTCTTAATTCCATCATGCTAGGCTAGATCTATCTTGTGTTTGCTTGGATCTAATGAAACCTAGATGTTAATTATGTGTTGATTACTTGTTTATACTTGTCTTGGATGAATGATTTATATGTTAGGCTTAAGAAAACTGGCAGATCTCCAATTGGTAACATGCTTGACCGTCTTAAGAAACATGAACTGACGCGCACTAGGTCTTTATTGGTTGTATTTAATGCATGAGCCACTGTTTACAATCCCTATAGTTGTGCTAGGCATGATGTAGGAGGAGATAAAAGCTCATAGAATTGGGGAGTTAAGTGTGCCACCCCATGAATGGTATTAAGGAATACGATCCGTCATCCATGCAATTATAACAAGTAATTAACGTGTAAAAGATGTCTAGGGAGTAGTGAAATCTAAGTAAACACATTTTCTCCACTTATTGCTCACAACTTTAGTACAATTTAGTTTATTTTCATTTCTAGTATTTTATTTTGATTTCATCTTTAGTATTGGGTTAGTTGATTAGCAACTAATTCCGCCCAAATCCTTCAAACCCGAGATTTTTACTTGCTTTCTAAAAAATATAAAAATACGAAAATAATCATCCCTCACCTTTAGAACTAGTATTTAGGTTTTCTAATCCTAGCGACACTATTCCTAAGCTGAACGATCAATCCCCCGGTACTTCTCACTATACTATACTACAACGATCAGGTACACTGCCTGGTGGGGGTTGTAAGCTTCTCGAGATCCCTCGAGAGGTAAAGCCTGGTGCAATTCCCACGCATTAATTCAAACCTAATCTAATGCTCTTAATAACAACTAATATCAATCAATAAGCAATATTAAACAGTAGATTAAGCTAATGAATAAGTAAAGTATGAAATTAAAGAAATTTCTCACAAATTGCCATCCTGCCAAGCTGATATGAACCGAGAACCAATAGAATCCTTTCCTATCACTCCCATGAGTACTAAACCAGAGCCATCCAGGATTTACTCTGCTCCAAAGCTTCTCATCTTCTTCTTCATCACTCTTTTTTTTATTTTCTTTTTTATTTTTCTGATTTTTTTTTGTATTTTTGCTTTTTACTTCTAAACTGAGTTTTTAAAGTTTCTAAATGCTCAAGTGAGCTTAATGAGGAACCTAAGTGACCCTATGAATTCAGTTTAACAGTTAAAAGCAACAATCAAACTTTTGAGATTTTTGAATTAAAATAAAATGCACAATGCTGAGAATTAACTGAACTTAAATTTTATATATTAGAAACTTGAATATTACAACTGAGAATTACACATTACTTATACTAATTTAAACTAAAACATTGAAACATAAGTTTGACATGAGTTAAATTAAGCTAAAACTACCCACTCTGCTCCACTGCTTCCTCTTCCTTTTATACTCAGAAAATTAGGGTTTCTGAGTGCTTCTTGGACTTTTCCCAGCTTCTACTTGGACCATTGGATGAGATGAAGCAATCTTGGCCTTTGATTATTTTGGCGCCCAAACTCTTTTAGGAGTTTTCTCACTGATAATTGAAGCCAGAGATGTTTATTTGGACTGTGGTGCTTGGAGGATTAGCCAAGGGGGGGGGGGGGGGGGTTGAGTGTGCAGGAGGGGGGTGACAGGCTAGGGTGATGATGGAGTTGCAGGTTTGAGTGGGGTGAGGTGGAAGGTGATGAGGTGGAGGGTCAAAGTTGGGGGTTGACTGAGGGAGGGAGTAGTATTAAAACGGGGGTGATGGTGTGGGTTGTGTTATGGTTTGGGCCAAGGAAGGGAATGGGCTTGGGGTTTGTTTATTTATGGATTTGGGTTTTTATTTGGATTGGGTGGGAGTAGTAATATTAAGGGATCCGTTTGGTTTGTAAGAAATTTAAGCACAAGGACCATTTATGTAATTATTTTGAAATCCAGGGGCTGAAGCTGCAACTTTCCAAAATATATCATAAGGACCATTAATGCCACATTGTAATTCCATAAGCCCTTGTTTGATCATTTTTCAATTTTAAAATCCCAGGGACTGATTTTGTCACATTTGCAAAGTACAGGGACCAAACATGTAATTTTCTCAAACTTGTCACCCAAGGATCGTTTTTGATAACATTTGACTTTTAAATGCCTTGGGTTGACTTTTCTTTCATTTTAAACCTTCAGGGACTAGTTTTGTTAATTTTTGAAACTTGAAGGACTGAAACTGCCAATTATGCAAACTTTATTCGTTTTTCATTTGTTTTTAAACATTTTGCATCTAAAACATATAAAACACCATTTTGGGATAATTTCTGTATTTTGATGCATTTCTGAGTGTTTTTGGATGTTTTGGCAGTTCAGATACGATAAAAATGTGAGTATTTACACACTCATCAATCCCCCACACTAATCTATTGCTAGTCCCTAGCAATCTTTTGAGAAAAACTTTAATGGATTTGAAAACTCTTTACCAAAAGCCATCACTTCTGGAGTAGCCAGATGTATCGATTCAAGTAAGAACTATGGTCCACCTGATAACCATGTGATTTTGAGCAAACCACCAGCTGTCAACGGATTTGATTTGTCTTTACCAAAAGCCGTTTGCTTCTGGACTAGCCAACTCTTGATGGAATAGTCAACATCTTGGTGAGCTGATTACCAATTATGGTTTTTCCACTGCCTTTACCACAAGCCATAATCTTGCGGGCTAGTCAACTCATTCACTTTTTTGGATATGGCGAGTTGATTTACCATACAATTTTGGGCAAATTGCAAGCCATCAACGGATTTGAGATATCTTTACCAAGAGCCGTTTGCTCCTGGATTAGCCAATCCTTTTGTCGTTTAGACACGGCGGACTGATAACCACAAAAATTTTGAAATAAAGTGAAAAATTTTTGAAATTTTTGGGCCAAAATGGGGGTACTTGAAAGTGTTTTGTGATAAAATTCGCTAGAATTCCCCCCCCCCCCCACACTTAGAATTGAATATTGTCCTCAATATTCAAAGTCCCGGCGATTATGCCGACTCTTTGAACGTAAAAAGATAATATTAGAAGCTAACTGTGGGAATATCATTTTGCATTTTTCACTTTATTTATATGTACACACAATCACACATTTTTTTTTCAAAGATATATACATTTCAAATAGTTGCAGGGGACGGCCACTCCCCCACACTAGGGTGTTAGAAAGTAAAAAGAAATCAGAGACACGGGTGAAAACCCATGTTGTTGCTACTGTTTTTGTTTATCGAGTCGCTAGCTTGACTCGATCCCTGAATTTAATTGTCCTTGGGGAATGTTTGGAGATCCGGGACAACCATGGATGGTATGTCCTCTCCAAAGTAATGCTTCACACGATGTCCATTCACTTTGAAATTAGGACCGTCATTTTGTGATAACTTGACGGTGCCATAAGGATAAACCTTAACGATAGTGAATGGACCAGTCCATCGGGTTTTGAGCTTTCCCGAGAAGATCTTGAGTCTAGAGTTGAAAAGAAGGACTCGATCCCCAACGTTAAAAACGCGGTTCTTTATTTTTGAGTCATGATATTCGAGACGGGAGTTGTTTGTTTTGTGGTTCGAGGAATTCATTTTCTCATGATCCTAATCAGAACTCATTCAACGACTCTTCAAATTTTTCCAATTACCCATCACATTCATACGAGCAAGAATCATATTATCCAAATCATAATGATGCTTCGTATCAAAATACACCAAACATTTCTTGTGAGTATTGTGGAGGTCCTCACCAAGGTTTTGATTGTTATAATATTCAAAATGTTGGTTACGACCAATATCCACACAACTCACCGAACCATACTCAACAGTTTAACTGTTGTGAGTACTGTGGTGGCCCACACTACAGTTCTGATTGTCAATCGGGCAACACGCTTGTCTATGAGCAGTTTCCTGATAACAATTATGACTCTAGCACATACGACTCACAGCCACATTAGTTTTACTGTTGTGAATACTGTGGAGGTCCTCACTTTAGCTCGGATTGTCAAACAAGGAATCCATTTCCTTGTAATAATTATGACTATTCAATTCAAGACCAACCTCCACAGTACCAAATGATCCAAGCAACTCCTCATGATACCGAGCAAGACCTTTTACTAGAGGCTCGTGAAATTTTGCAAAAACTTAAGGAGGAGTTTGCCACTACATCGTTTCAAGATTCTTGTGAGAAATCAATGGCAGAATTACTTGCTGAAGAACGAGAGGCTAGAAATGAAATGAGCATGGAAGAATTACTTGTGAGCAAAGAGCAGCTAAAATACGTGCCAATCTTCGCTATGCTGCTCTTTATGATGACGATGATGACAGTGATGATGATGAAGATAACATGTCATTATTCAAAAAGATTCATCAGATTCATCAGTTGTAATTCCTTCCATTGAAAATCAGGGAGAAAATAATGTGACAAAGCCACTAGCCGTTGATCAAATGGAACTTGAAAATTCCATAACTGCTAGTACTTCTAAACTCCCTCAGTCTATTGATATCACACCCGAAGTTCACACTCACTCTCTAAATATGGGGGATGAGCATCTTAGCACTGTTCCTCAAAAGGAATCGGACGAATTCATAAAGTCTAGTGTTGAGATCCTTGTCCCAATCCCAGGAGAGTCACAGGGAACTTTTGATCATGTGTGTGATCTACCTTCTCACCCTGAAAATCCAAAAGATCATTTTGAGACTTTCTCCGATTTTAATGATGATTGTACATCTTATGGAGAAGTTGAGTATGAAGAGGCACCAATGCCTCATTCGGATGTTGACCCTCTTATTGAGGAGTTCACAAATGAACTTACTCACATCAATCCACTTCCATTGGGAAGTGATGATGGTCTCCTTGATTTTGAAGCCGATATGGGAGAAACTGAAAATCTTTTAAACTCTAATCCCAACATCGAGTTTAGTATTTCACATGCTGATGAAAATTCTTTATCTTCTGAAGACATCAGTCATGGGGAAGAATTAACTTCTGAGCTAGTTAGCTTAGAAGAGGAGAATGATGAGATTGACACTGAAATCCAGGATGAAGCACTTCGTGCAACATTATTGAATGTCGATCTCCTAATTTCTAAAATCGAGGCTTTCAAAGAGAAACCTATTTCATCTCCTATCCTCATTAAGGATAGTGACATTTTCTCCGATGATCCTATTCCGGAGTTTGAAGCCTTTACTTTTGATCCTATGGGAGAGAAGATTAGTGGCAGTACCACTTCTCATTCTCATAACTCTCTCCCCGATTATGAATCATTTACCTTCGATGAGTTCTCCTGTGAACTCACGCACATCAATCCAGAATATGATTCATTCACATTCGATGAGTTCTCCTGTGAACTCACTCATATCATATCTCCACCGGAGTATGATAACTTCTACTTTGATCTAGACACACCCGGGATATCTCTTGATCACATGAGCTTAAATGATGAGATTCATGATGATGAATCCATGAATCCTCCTTTTGATGATGATGAGTTAGTCAAGATGTTTATCATGACTTTCTTTCTCTTTTTCACCTACCGGGTGACTTCTCCTGTTCTTCACTCCTTCGGGAATGAAGACATTATCTTTGACCCCGGCATCACCGCTTATAGTTTATACTATTTTAAGTCGGGTACTTATCTCATCGGTGTGGAACTTTCACGTGCTTCAAATGTTTATCCAAACATCTTGAATGAAAGTCCGATGGAGATTGTCTCTTCCACATCATGCTTCCCCAAGGACAAATGAATTCGGGGTCGAGTCAAGCTAGCGACTCGGTAAACAAAAACAGTAGCATGCTTATAGGGTTTTCACCCTAAGTGTGGGGGAGTCACCCATGCTATGGTTACTTATGAAGTGAAAATACAAAATGGTGTTTCCACATTTAGCTTGTAATCTTGCCCTTTTACGTTCAAAATGTCAGCATAATAGCCGGGACTTTGAATATTGAGGACAATATTCAATTCTAAGTGTGTGGGGGGGGGGGGAATTCTAGCGAATTTGATCACATTTTACCATCTAGTACCCCTGTTTTTGGCCAAAATTTTCAAATTTTTTTCACTAAAGTTCAAAATTTTTTGTGGTTATCAGTCCGCCTTGTCTAACCGACAAAAGGATTGGCTAGTCCAGGAGCAAACGGCTCTTGGTAAAGACATATCAAACCCGTTGATGGCTTGCAATTTGCCCAAAATTGTATGGTAAATCAACTCGCCATATCCCATAAAGCGAATGAGTTGGCTAGCCCACAAGATTATGGCTTGTGGTAAAGGCAGTGGAAAATCCATAATTGGTAATCAGCACACCAAGATGTTGACTATTCCATCAAGAGTTGGCTAGTCCAGAAGCAAACGGTTTTTGGTAAAGACTAATCAAATCCGTTGACAGCTGGTGGTTTGCTCAAAATCACACGGTTATCAGGTGTGCCACAGTTCTTACACCTGGCTACTCCAGAAGTGATGGCTTTTGGTAAAGAGTTTAAAATCCATCAAGTTTTCAAAACAGTTTATTGCTAGGGACTAGCAATATTTTAGTGTGGGGGATTGATGAGTGCTCAAACACTCATCATTTTTGGTCAAATCTGAACTGCAAAACATATAAAAACACTCAGAAATGCATCAAAATACTAAAAATATTTCAAAATTGTGTTTTATATGTTTTAAATGCAAAATGAGCAAAAACAAAGAAAAAACGTACAAAGTTTGCAAAATTGGCAATTTCAGCCCCTCAACTTTCATAAAATGACAAAACTAGTCCCTGGTCATTCAAAATATGAAAATTATCACCAAAGGTCCTTTTAAAATCATAAGTTGTCATATTTTGTCCTTTGGTGAAAAATTGAAAAAGTTTTGGAAAATTACAAAATTAGTCCCTGGAGTTTCAGATTTTGGCAGATTTGGTCCCTGGTGGGATATTTTTGAAAGAAAAATCATTTTTGGATCTTGGGAAATCAAAAGTTATCAAAATTGGTCCTTGGTGTGAAGTTTGGAAAAATTACAGTTTTGGTCCCTCAGTTTTGAAGTTTGGCATAAATGGTCCCCGGGTGATTTAAAATGGAAAAATTACATTTTTGGTCCTTTGGTTATTTAAACATGGCAAGTTTAGTCCCTTTGATATCTTTTGAAACTTGCCAACACAGGTCCCCAACTTTCAGATTTTTACATGTTTAGTCCTTGTGAATAAACAAACAAAACCAAACGGACCTATGTTATTATTACAACCCAAAACCAAAACCAAAACCAAACTATCCTAATCCAACCCCACCCAAAACTGATCCAACACACACCCCCCAAGCCCAAAACTAATACCAGCCCACTCCCACTACTAATAAACAACACCCCGTTTTTATTTTCGGTCAAACCTAAGTCAACCCTACCTCAAAACCACTTCCCTCCCAAACCACCCTTCTGCAATACCACCCTCACCCTCATCATCACCCCTATACTTCCCTGCAACACTCAACATCCCACCCCCTCCTACACACCAAACAAATACTAAACGCCAATATTCCACCTCTGGCTTCAATTTATAAGAAGACTCCAAAAGAGAGTTTGGCGCCAAAAAAGGAAGGAACGGCTGGGATCAAATTTCATCATCCAAGGGTCAAGATGATTGATGGGAAATGCATAGTGGGTCTCATAAAACCCTAATTGATCAATATAAAAAAGAGAAGAGGAGCAGGGAGCAGACAGTTAGTTAATTAGTAGTTAGTAGTTGTAATTTTAGTCCTTAGTGTATTTTTAATCATGTAATTCCATTTTTAGTTGTAAAAGCTGTTTTCTTGCTTATTGAAGTATTTGTAATCCTAAATTTTCAGTTAATTGAAATTATCCAGAGTTTATTTCAAATCCTAGTTTTGATTAAACTTCTTAAGTGTTCAAATTTCATGTAAAAGTTGTCATCTTTAATTGATAAATGGTACTTATAAGGTTTTGAGGTATTCTGAATCCAAAAAGGAAGCAGAAAATCAAAAGAAAAAAAAAAAGAGAAAAAGAAAAGAGAAAATCCAAAAAAGAAAATAATTGAAGAAGGAAGAGTTGAAGCAGCAGATGGATATGAATTAGGTTTAGAGCTCAGAGGGAGCATAGGATTAGTTAGTGAGTTGTTCTGGTTCTCACAGGTTCCAAGCTTGGATGCAAATTGTAAGAACTTTTCTATATTTTAGCATAATCAATTAGATTAAGTGTTGTTGTTAAAAGAGGTTCATTACTGTCCAATTGTATTTATGAATGAGTAGTATAGTGTTAATTTTCAGTTTCATTTGTTATATAAGTTTGTAGCTTCTTCAAATTCTCACACAGCTTCAATTTGGGGTGTTTGGATATAGAGTTCTGGGTATGATAAAGCTTGTTGTTGTTATTGTTTGTGGCTGAAATAACTTGCATTAGGATAGGTTAGAACCTTTAAACCATAAAATCTAGTTGTAGTTTAGTTAAAAGTCAAAAATCCATATTAAAGTCCCTTAACTGTCCACTGTTGTGGATTTAGGATCCATAGACCCTCAATTCATTCCTAAACTAGTAAATGTAGGGTAATTTAACTTATTTTAGGTTGAGTATAACTTATATAATCAGTTAGGATAATTGAAAATTGGCCAAAGTCAAAGTTTAAGTTTTTTGTCAAAAAGTCAAAAGTTAAGTTTGTGCAGAAAACCCAAAATGCTAGGAGTTTTTGTGAATTATGTAGATGGATTCAGGCCTTGGGATTTATAGGATTTTTAGTCCCCCACCTTGGCTTCAAGAATCCATACTTGTTTGATTTTTGCTATTTTTCCTGAGCATTTCACAAGCCCCCAAAGTAGGCTGCAGGGCTGCTACTTGCCCTGCTGCAGCAGATACTATTCCACCACCACCACTTTGGTGGTGGCTACAGCCTTCCACAATGGTCTCCAATGCCTCCACTTTGTTTCAGTCAACCCCCCCCCCCCTTGGTAGGCTCTTGGTTTTGACCCTTGGGTTGACCTGAGAACCACTGGGACCCACCTGAATCAGTCCCTCCACTTTGTCCCTTTTTCTGTGTTGAGCAAGTGCTTATTTGGCTTATTTGAGTGCTACTAGCTTATTCAGGGGATTGGATTGGGTTCTTTTGGCTTATTTCCATTCATCAAACACTTATCCACCTAAAACCACCCCTGGTCTCAAGTTTAAGCTTATTTTAAAGCTATTTTCCTTGACAGTTGACCAAAGTCAACTGTCCTAGCTTATTGTGCTTTCACAGCTTATTTTTAAGTTCCACACCTTTTGTTTTTATAAAAGTTTTTCATTTTTAGTTATAAAATAGGTTGGTAAAAGAAAAATTCCAGAAAAACAATTTCAATTTTAAGTGATAGTTTCTATTTAATGTAATTTAAATTTAAATTTTAATTTTTAAAATTTTATTAAGTACTTAGCATTTTTATATTTTTATTAATTACCTTTTATATTAAAGTATTTTTAGTAATTTTCTCAGATTTTTATTTTGTCATTCAGTATTTATTAGATTTAATCTTAGTTTTATTAGTAATTAATTAATATTTAAGTTTTAAATAGCATAATTAATTTTTATAAAGTAGCACCTAGTTTTTATATTTTTCCTAGCTTTTATATAACATAATATAATTTTAGGAATTTTTTTCTAGAATTTTTACTGTTCATTTACTAATTTTTATAATTTAAAATAGTTTAATTAGGTAATTAATAATTAATTAGTAATTAATTAATATAAAAACCACAAAAAGAAAAAAAATACATATTTTTAATTTTAAAATTAGTTTTTAGTTATTTTATAATTTTAGAAATTTTATTTTCATTTTTCTAGTGTTAAATTAATATTATACTGTAGTTAAGTTATTTAAATATTAATAATTAGTATTAAATAGTATTTAATTAATAATAAATAATAAATTAGTGTAAAAATTAATTTTCTTTTTCTAAAAATTTTCTTTTATCATTTAGTTTGTAAAAAAGTCATTTCCACCCCCTGTGGGTTTTCAGATTTCAGTTTTCATTTTTTATTTCGTACGCTTACGTTATTTAAAACGTGAACGTACGCGTTTTTAGGTTTTAAACGTTTCTAGGTTTTCTAGTTTTACGTACTTGTTAATATAGCTTATCTAAGCTATTTCATTGTATAAATCAGTAGTGTAATCAATCACAAACCCCTTCCATCCAAATTCACCCGATCACAAATCCGTTTGATAACCATCACACCTCGTCGGGACATAACGACCAGGGGAAACACTATACTTCCGCGGAGATTTGGTCTAAGACGTTTGACCTAGTTGACCATTCACCTGGTCAGTTTAGGTTGACCGTTTGGGATCAATCACTCACTAATGAAGACAATACCACTCCATCACCACCACCTCAATGTTCATCTCCTAGTGCTCCAAATGCACCATCCAAAACACCATCAACACATGGAACCTCCACCTCTTCCATACCATCATCATCATCCATCAATGACTACATCAACACTCACCTATCACCTCTACCAAGACTACCACCACCACCACCTATTGAAAATGCATCCTTAGACATCACTCTTTCACTATCACCCATCACACCTCTTGATGCACATTTTTCACCATCACCACTCAACCAACCAAACTACAACCCCATCCCATGGAGCTTACTTGAAGCCCACGGTGACACTTGCCTTTGTTGCATCCATAACTGCACCATCATCTTTGGATTAAGAGATAAAATTCACTACATGTTTTCATACCTTGAAAGCTTGTTCCCTCAACCTCAACCAACAACATCCACACCTCCACCACCAACATCAACCACACCTCCACCTCCATCAAACACACCTCCATCAACTCCATCATCTACACCTACAACATTGCTCCTTCCAAACTAAGCATGGCTCATGGTTGGAAAATAAATTTGTTTAAACCATTTTGATGACAAGCTCTAGGAAAAACATCTCTATTAGAGTTTTGGTTGAATGTAAGCCCTTAAGGCTTTAGTTTATAAGTTGTATTGTTCATGCATCTTAAAGCATGTTGCTTGTATTTTCATCTATTTAATGAAGTGTTTTCTTCCATGCTTATATTTCTTGCCTTATCAATATATATATTTGTTGCATGCATATATATTGTATGTTCTAAATATTTTTGCAAGCATTCCATATCTCGACTTGTCTTGTAACCTTAAAACGAGGGGGAGTACACATCAAAGGGGAGCTTATCCAACTTCGGGACAACCTTTTTGATGTTCACAAAAGGGGGAGAAGTGATATAAACTCACTAAATACTTGCATATATAATAATTTTTGATTTAATGAGTTTAGATTTTGTAATCATCAAAAAGGGGGAGATTGTTGATATAAATAATGCGTAAAAACGTTATTAATATTTTTCGATATCCCTATGTTTTGACTATCACAAAATATAAAATCATTACGTAAATAAGTATTTAGTGACAAAATATCATTATATCCAACTAATTCACTTAAGGTATGAATAAACAAGTGCCTAATACATTTTATGATCAAAGGAAGGTTTATTTACTAATTACAAATTATATAAAATGGTATAAACATTTTATATATTTAAGAAAAACATTTTTGGTAATTAAAGGAAAATGTTTATTTCATAATAATTAAATGAATTCAAAATTTTAACCAAATTCAGTTAAATTTTAACCAAATTCAGTTAAATTTTAACCAAATAAACTTTCCTCAGAAAAGACAAAAAATCTGGCCGTTTTTAATGGCGGCCCCCTTAATTATAAGGGGCGGCCCCCTTAATTTTTAGGGGGCCGGCATACGCTCATGTGTCAGATTTCTTTGCCTATAAATACTGGTTCAAATCTGAATTTTTTCCTCACCTTTTGCACTAAAACTTTCTGTTCTAATTCTCTCAAATCATCTTCCTAAAACCTTTGATCATAAACATATTAGTTCTTGTTTTCAAGTGATTCTATCCACCCTCATTCAAAGTGCAAGAGAAGAATACTCCTTTCATCTCAAATCAAGAAGTATTGAAGATTAGTTGTGTAGCTTGTAATTATTGTAAAGTTGTGTAGTGATTGTAATTGGTAGATCTAGGTAGGTTTGTAAATCTAGTATTGAAGAAGTTGTGGTGTGAAGTAGAAGTAGTGTGTAGTTGTGAAGTAGTAGTGTGTAGTTGTGAAGTCGTGGTGTGTACAAGTTGTGAAGAAGGCGTGTAGTGGTGTGAGATTGGTTCTAGCTACTATTAGGACTCGACATCTAGCTTTGTGTCGTTAATTGGTGTAAGCGAAAGATGTGTAAGGTTTCTCCCCCAAAAAGGGAGTTTGTTGACATAGTGAAGAAAACTCTCGAGTAGGTGACTCGGGGAGTGGAGTAGGGCGAAGAGGTGCTTCGTAGCCGAACCACTATAAATATTGTGTGTTGTGGTTTGATCTCTCCATCTCTATCTTTTCATTACTTTCATATTTACGTTATAGTTATTTAGTTTGTTAGATTAAATTGTTTGAGTTGTACAAGTGTTGAAATTTACATAAATAAGAATCGAAGTCTTTAATAAACAAAGTTTTTAAAATATAAATTGACGTAAAACTATTCAACCCCCCTTCTAGTTTTCCACAGTTTTTATTTCTTAAATAAGTAAGTGTCATATCACATCAACATGCTTTTATGGTAAGTTTGTGTGTTTGACTTACCATAAGCTCTTACAAATTTTTGGAAGCATTCCACTTTTGATTCAATGTGTTTGACTAGAATTTAGTTGATGTGACTTTGGTTAGTTTGGAAAGATTTATTGCAAAACCTACTATGTGCCTGGCGGAACCCTGGAGGTACACGGACGGAACCCATCTGAGGGTTCCGCCGTATCCGCCAGACCTGCTGAAGGATTTGCTATAAATACCAAGCCACTTGCTAGTTTTTACCCATCACTTTAGGACATATATTTCACATATTCTCTCATCTAACTAAGTAACATTTGACTTGTGTGATTCTCTTATGTAGCAAAGGAGTTCACAAGTTCTTCCAAGAAGTTACAAGTTTCAACTCAAAAGTTGCAAGACTTGTTAGCTTTGTTATGTATGAACTTTGGTAGTTTATACTTCATTTGTATCTTGTGTAGAAGTGATCGGTTAGTATTTTAGGCCTCAAAATACATAGTGTGTCGGGAGTCGTTGTACCCTTGTAAAAGAAGTATCGGGAGTGGTTGTACCCTTGTAAAAGAACTCGACATCTAGCTTAGTGTCGGAAATAGTTAATAGACGACATTAGGTTGGTTCTACCTTGAACAAGGACCCGGTATCTAGCTTTGTACCGGATAAAGTGTAAGCGACGATTGTAAAGGTTTCTCCACCTGTGAAAGGAGTTTTTTGACTAGTGCTTGAAACTCTCGAGTTGGAAACTCGGAGCGTGGATGTAGGGCAAGGAAAAAGAGTCCTTGTAGCCGAACCACGATAAACAATCGTGTTGTGATTTGATCGTTTCTTTCTTTATCTTTGCATATTACATATTGTCTTTATTTAGAATCGTTAATTACACGTAAAGCTTTTCAAAGATTAACAAGTATTTTGAGTTTATATCTTTGATCAAACGTAAAGCTTTTCAAAGATTAAAACAAGTAATTTGAGTCTATATCGTTAAACAAACGTAAAATTTTTAATAGATAATTAAGAATAAAAAGCGGTAAACTATTCAACCCTCCTTCTAGTTTTCCACAATTGGCATCAGGAGCTACGTTACTCAAGATCTTTAAAATATATTGTATTTTAAAACTTGGATCGATCCATGGATTTTGAAAATCTCAAAGAAGGGCAACCTATTCAAAAGCCACGGCTATTTGAAAAAGAAAACTTCCTTGAATGGAAAAGTAAATTTGAAAACTATGTGAAATCAATTGATCAAGATCTTTGGCATATTATTTCTATTGGTGATTTCAAACCAACGAAAACAAGTTTTGAAAATCAAGATGATTATCCTAAACTTGATAAAAACACTAAAGCTAAGATAATGATTTATAAAGCTTTACCAAGGACTGAATATGAAAGAGTGTATTTTTGTCAAACGGCTAACAATATTTGGAAAAATATGTCAAACTTTCATCAAGAAATATGTCAAGTCAAAGATGATCAATTTGATCTCACATATGAATTAGAAGTCTTAGAAAAATTAAGATAGACATTTAGTTGAAATAAATACATGTGCTACTAGTTTAAATATTTTAAATGAAGGTGTAAGTGAAGATGATTACTTATGTCAAGCTCAAAGTGGCCTTGCGTACGATTCAAGGAATGACACGGATGAAGATGAAGCCAACTATCCGGTTTGTGATTCTCAACTAGATAAAACATCAAACAAGGTACAATTTGAAACCAAACACTTTTGCTTTGACACATTTATTCTAGAGTTTTCTAAACTAGAAAATGAGTCTAAACTTTTATGTAACATGGACCTAAAAACTATCTTTAACAATGAACATTCAAAATCTCTTGTGAACAATCTTGAAAAAGAGATAATTTTAGAAGATAATATGTCTAGACTTGAAAGCAATGTAGAAATTGATCTAGAATGCAAAATACGTCAAGATTACAAATATGAAATTCAAAGACAAAACGAAAAAGGAAAAATGCTTGCTAAATTTGAAGAAAGTTCAAAAGCTTATTGAAAAGTCAAAAGTCATTTAGAGATAAAACTGGATTAGGATTTGACTCAAATGCACCATCGACAAGTAAAACAAAACAAGTTGTTTTTGTGAAACCTAGGAGAGAATTGTAGGAGTAATTCTATCTCTATTAGGAGCTCATGATAAAAGGATAAAGATATCATGTTCAATACTTTTATATTTTTGTCTAACCTTCTTGGATTCATAAGTATTAGAGTTTAGCTTTCTTACGAGTCAAGATAATTTGCTAAAACATTATCTTCTTGGTGGTTCATCTATGGAGCTTAAAAGGTACACGTCTCTTCAACTTACCTTTCATTGCTTCTTGTTGATTGACATTAAGTTTTGTCGTGGGTGTTATAAATAGTTTTTACTCTAAGGTGTTTATGTGATGTAAGTAACAACAAGGATTAGATCCTCCGTGATTAAAGGATTTAGACACTACATCTAGTAGGAGATATAAGGTGTTTTACCTCTTTAAACTTTTGGGAAAAGACACGAGAAACTCTTGAGTGAGTCTCACTTAATACTTGTCTACAAGTGAGCTAACTAAGAATCTCCTAAGTGATTTAACAACCAACACTTTTGTGATGCTTGCAAATCTAACAAAAACACAATATTTCATAGATGTTTGTGGTACAACATCTTTTGACATTATACCTTATATTTTCAATCGTGTCTTTAATTTAATCACTCTTTTGTTAAAAGTTCCATATAAGACACACAAAGAAAAATAAATCATTCGAATACATTAGGATGATTGGGAGAAAATGATTTATAAACATCAAAGATTTGCACATCTAATTCGACCCATAGTCTTATGATGTTGTATCTCTTGGACATTTACACTTATAATGTTTTAAGTAAATAAACCTAAAGAGTCGAGGAGTCATTGAATTTAACATTCGATGAAAGACCACCTCCGTCTAAGATATCATCTTTGGTAGATGATGACTTAGTCGAAAGTCCAACATTGATAAGACAAGTAAGTTAAGATTGATAACAAGGAAGATGAACTATTAAAAATAAAAAACAACATCTTTTCGTCTTGTGTCAAACATTGAGTCAAGCAATATTGACATGGTCATAAAAACTTGAGTCATGGGTCATAGTTGTGATTAAAACAAACTTGATAAAAATAGTTTTTGGACATTAGAACCATTAAAACAAAATAGATCTTTCAAAATAGAAAATAATGTAAATCTATGAAAGACTTTTTAATAACCTAAGCAAGCTCCAAAAGCAAGGAATAATCACTCAAAGACATTCCTAGTTATTCACAAGTTCACAATGATTAAGTCTTTTATGACTTATCAAGAATGATATTAGTGAATCCGTAGGTAAAACTAAACATAGAGAAATGTTTGGAAGTTTACTTGTTCTCTCAACAAATAGATCCAACATTATGTTTAGTGCTTGTCTATGTGCTCGTTTTTAAGAGAAGATCCTAAAACAACTCTTTCTGAAGAGCTTGTTTGGATACATCAAAAGGCACTACACAACTAGGATTATGGTATCCCAAATGAACGGGAATAGAAACCATAGTGTATGCCAAATGGAATTATGTCAGTAATAAGTTGATAAGAAAAGCACAAGTGGTACTTGCACTTTTATAATTACTTATCCAATGATTCTCCAAAACGCTTAAGGTTCTCAAATTAGTATCGGATGAAGAAGCACGTCAACAAGCTCCCCTAGAACAAACAAACCCGCATCAACAAACGAAATTCCTCTTATCAATAATTTTATCCCTTCAACAAAGGAAGCATCGACTTCAGCGACATTCCAATCCATTATGTTCTTAATTGACATATTGTGATCCATCATCATCGCCTTGGTAAAAATGTTCATTGAGGAACATCTCAACCAAGAAAGTCTTACTCGATAACCATATTGTCGACATTTTCATGAAACCTCTTGAATAAGAATCTTTCATCCTCCCTAGGCTTAGTTAAAGACTCATGAGACCTAAAACCTTAGTTTTGAACATTAGGATAAAACCACAAAAATCAAGAAAAAACCTTTTTAATTTTTCCTCTGCAGTACCCACGGAACCCTGAGACCAAACGGGCGGAACCCTCCCTTTGGTTCTGCCTGGTCCGCCGAATCTGCAACATGTTTTATTTTAATTTCAAAACCAAACACCTCTTTACTCACAACTTCAACTTACCAACAGCCATCTCTCACTCACAAACACCTTACCACACGAAAAATAGGGCTCTCGCTTACATCTCTTCCAATCCACTCAACTTTGTAAGTATTTTTATCATAATTGCATTTTCAATCAAAGTCTATCATTTTCAACTACATACATTAATTAGAATCTTAGGGTTTATGTATAAACTTGTTGATTCATGAAAAACCTTGGTTGTAAACAAATCATAATTTCCATTAGTTAGGAATTGTACTTTTCTTGTTACTATCATGATTTACCAAACACACCAAGTTCATTGTCTTTCAAAAATCACTATAACACCACCTTTCACCACATTGTTAAAACAAATGAAAAACGTCATTAAAACATCACTTGCATAATGTCTCTTGAATGCTAAAGGGAATACATAACTAATATGTATTTTCGGGTACATTCAAACGAAGCTATATTGAACTAGGAGCGTTTGGGTTATCTTTTGTTTTATAACATAACTTGCATTACAAAAATGGTTCAAGCATCAAAATGAGTCAAGATAACCGCACCTCCGCATTGTTTTCATATAGGCTTATACTAGAACATCCACATTATAAAAGTCATTAATTTAAACTTAAATTTTGTGTTTTCTAGGAATCAACATGCCTCCCGCAACATTCTCCGGTCACAAGGAAACTCTTAAGTACTTACCCAAACACCATAGGACCAAAGGCCTTACTAATGATCAAGTTGAAACCTTTAAGAGTCTAGAAAAATGCTACGTTCATGAAGGAAGAACCATTGATCCATCCTTCCTAAAAGGAACATCCATTCGTCAAAACTTTGCCGCAATCAACTTTGATTGTCTCATAGACATCGATGAGCAAATTTGTCCTAGGTTCATCTTAGAATTCTATGCAACCATAAGTCTTTTCTTCGATGACTATGGTGAGTTCTCACTAACCTTTACAACTAATCAAATACCAAACATCATACCCTTGAAAGATTTTGCAACAATTCTTGGTGTCCCTAATGTGGGTACATGTCTCTACACGGATAAGTGGCCTCTTTCTAGTCTTGATTCCATTCAGCGTTATCATCCATACGACACTCCTCTTGCTAATAAGGAAGAAATTTGTGAGCATCTCTTTGTTAGGACCTCAACAATTAAGAAGAATCGTTCGGGAAATGTGGTAGATAAGGAACCTTTTGGTATGGAACTCAATGAGCTTAAACCACAATTTAAGAAATGGGAAGAAATTCTTAGAGCCAACGTTATAAGTTCCATAGGAAATAGAGATCATGTCAACACATGTCTTAGCTACATGCTCTATAGCATTTCCACCGGTCAACCTTTTAACTTAGCCTATTACCTAGCCAAAAGAATGGCCGACATATCCTTGGTAGGAACAACCGCTCTTCCTTATGGAATGCTTCTCACCCGCCTCTTTAGAGCAATCTCGCCCATTCCTCCTAATGATAAGGGAATGTGCCTTGACTATTCTCTCGTTCCTCACATTTTCGTCCCTCTAAGTGATAAAAGAGTCTTCAAAGCTAAGGGCAAGCATACTCGCTCTCCTTCACCATCATCATCATCATCCGAGATGAGCGATGACGATAAACTTCCTAACTCTAAGCTACCCCTTTAGACTACATTCAAGAACTTCCCGTCATTAGCAATACATCCGAAGAGTTCAAGCAAACCAAAGGAATTTTTAAGTGCTTTAGAAGGTACCTAAGAAAGCTCAATAAGAAGATAGACCGGATGTGAGATGTGTGATTAAGGAGTGTTTGGCTTATGAAGGTTTTAGAACTTTGTATGTGTTAAACTATGTGATTTTTATTGATTTTTACTTCCATGCTTTATTACTTTCGTCGGATTATGTTTTGTATGAGCCTTTATGCGTATTGACAATATTTGACGT
Organism: Artemisia argyi; assembly: GCA_030686995.1. Lineage (NCBI taxonomy): Eukaryota > Viridiplantae > Streptophyta > Magnoliopsida > Asterales > Asteraceae > Artemisia > Artemisia argyi. Next base: position 173,742,658 of record CM060686.1, on the reverse strand, counting down.
GTTTGTCAATTTTTTTATGCTTATGGAAAATTTCACTAAGTATAGTGAAAATCGCTAGCCCTCGGTCAAAGTCCTATGATATGAATGTCTACATGTTCATTTTTTACATTTCCTAATCAGACATATAATAAATTTTCATTTTTAAGAATTTTCGAAAAATTTGAAAATCGTCTCGCGGGTCAAAAACGTGGACTGCCTTGTTTTTTAGGCCTGGCGGATCTGGCGGCACCCTAAAATGGGTTCCGCCAGTGTAAATTCTGGGCAACCCAGTTTTGGCCCAACGGACCAGACGGAACCCAAAACAGGGTTCCGCCTGTGTTTTGCGAGGGTTCCGCCAGTCACATGCTGAAATTTTTTGTCATTTTTCTAAATTTCAAAATTTGTAAAGTGTAAAATCATTATCTTTAGTGAGAAACATCTTCCCTTACTTCCAATAAACATATTAGGATCACTCTCACTCACTAGAACAATTAGGAAGTCATTTCCCGCCAAAAATTCAAATTCAAACATAACTAACCCAAGGAACCCTTGCAAAGGATCCTTCAAAACCTTTAGAACATTTTCAACCAAATCACTTCCCATGATCACTTAGCATTGAGTGCATAAGTTAGTCTTTCACTCCACCCAATTCCATTGGATTGACATCCAATGATTTGACATGTTTTTGGAAATTTTCTAAATCATTAGAAACCTCAACATTTGTATGGTAAAACATCAAATCCAAACACCCCTTCCAACATCTCTTCCACTCTATAAATTTGACAATTTTGCAACACTTCAAATCACACCATTACCATCAAAATCCCTTCTCTTAAAGGTTCAAAACCTCACTTTTGAAATGAATAAATCCAACACCTCATCCGAATCATCAAAATCCCTTGCAAAAACTGTGGAGCCCGTAGACACTCAAAAACTGCTTTCTGTCTCACAATCATGTCAAAGTCTAAATTTCATAAGCCTAAATTTTGTGGTTTATTTTGGGACTAATATAAGGCTATAAGCTTAGTATATCATAATAATCTTATATGTGGACTTAGATAAGGCTATAAGATATAGTTTTATAACAACGACTTGTTGTTTACTGCATCCATTATTTTGATCCTTTTAATCAATCTTCAAATACTTACGGCTTTGTGATTTATATAATAAATAAATAAATAAAGTGGAATTATTAATAAGAGGGAAGGAAGAAATGGGGGTTATGAAAGAATATTTCAATGGCGTCGTGGACACAAAATGAATCACTTGATTAGTTAGTTTTAATACATTTGACTTGTTAAAGTCAAAGTTGGCAGGTGACATTAATTAAGCTGCATGCTTCATTTTGGCTTTGTTTTGGATTTTTATTTATTTTTCAACTAAACAAACAGGACCCACGGGTGTTAGGCTTGTCGTTAGAGCATGGGGTATAGTAACTATTTGTGTGGTTAAACTTTAACCTTTTGCAAGTTAAGGGGGAGGTTACCATACCGGGGTCCAAGGTTAAGAGCTCGTTAACGAGCTACGTGAAGCACTTAACGCCTCGTGAAGGTGTTTTCTAAAAAAAAATAAAAATAAAAATAAAAAAATAAAAATAAAAACTTCTTCCCCCTAAATGAAGGGGTGTTTTTATAAATTATTATTTAGTTAAAGTTTAGTTATAATAACGGGGGTTTTTGGTTAAAGTTTGGTTAAAGTTTAGGAGCTGATATGGAGGTGACGTGGCAGTGGGTTAAAGTTTAACCCCAAGTTACCATACCCTCTGCTCTTATGGGTGACCCAATCTTCGATTGTCCCCATTAGAGGATGCGTCTCCCCTTCAACGAGTACCCAAGCACGACGTGGGCCCCAACCCATTTTGCTCCATTTGATTGTCCATGCAACCTAACTTTGTATTTGGATTTTGAGTGTAAGAAGTCATATTTAATCCCTAATTAGATTTGCTTACGTTGTTCTTCTACATGTAGAAAGATGGCAGCTGAGAAGATTCATGAAGCTTTAAAGATTAATTAAGTTAAAAGACTATGAAAACATTCTCAGAACTGAACTACTGCATTTATGTTGTATTTATATTTTACTTGTAGAGAACGTTGTAAGCAATTTCCGTATGACATCACTTGAGATTGTTAGCCTCAAAAGTGAAGTTATTTACGAGAATTGTATTAGGTACAAGATTACTTATATGCAGGGACTAATAACATCAATATTGTATAGTGTGATGTGTAGGTAGCTATAAATACCAAGGTTGTCAGGATCGCGATCCTGATCGTAGGATCGCACGATCCTACGATCCCACACTCAAAAAACGATCAGGATCTTAACAGGATCTTAAATCAGGTAGGATCGTAGGATCGTTTACGATCCGATCCTGTTGCTAACCCATTTTTTTTTTACTTTTTTTTTCCTATGTGAAGCATTTAAGCCCATGTTTGATTCAAAAAGCCCAATCACAAACACTAATTCATTGTTTTTCACATCTAACTATTCGGTTTAAAGTGACAGATGCTCATTATGGGAAATTAGCGTTAGCATTGGCTAAATTATGTACGAAATTATTACGATAATGACTAACAATATTTTCACGACAACTACATGCTCCTTTTGCCAACACACATATGATTTATTAATTTATATTAAGTCTTGCGTATGTACATTTCAAATAGTATAAACTAAAAACTAGTTTATATTGTTCACCACGAAGCAAACTTTAAAGTATGGGCATTCTTTTTATTTTTTAACGTTACATAGTTTACAAATTGATAAAGTATAGACTTATACCGAGATAATCATGACATGCAAATGTAATAATCTATATACGCATGGCCAAGCACATAATAATATAAGACAATAAATCTTGAAATAAAAATTATCTAAAAGAAAAAACACTACAAGTATATGCCATTTACAGGGATGTGTGAACATTTTGAGAAGTATCCATTATTAAGGAGGAGAAGAAGAAGAAGAAGAAGAAGAAGAAAAAAAAAAAAAAAAAAAAAAAAAAAAAAAAAACTAATTCTTAATTGAAATACACCAAAAATCTCAGTTTCTTCTTTGATAATTGCTAGTTTGCGCCATCGCTAGTTTATAAACTTTCATTATGACCATGTCTGTATTTCCTTTATATCGAACATCATTATTTAATGATTGAAACATGAGTGGTGCACATATGTAGTATCTCTTTTATATTCAAATTGTTCATTTAGCGATTGAAACATGAAGTAACTTTGTGCAAGTATATATTGCAATATATCTTATGTTTTACTAATACGGTATTTGAACAAGGAACTTATTGTTTTAGCATCTATTTATATTCGTTTAACATATAAAATATTATATAAAAATATATATAAGTATAGAACTACAACCCCTATGCAAAAATATATACATTTCATAGGATCTTACGATCCCGATCCGATCCTACGATCACGATCTTGCAAAGCCAAAAACGATCCTAGGTAGGATCCCGATCCTGACAACCTTGATAAATACCCCTACTTGTCTCTTCTAGGGGGTGAAGCTTTAAATGTCCTAAAAATTTTCCAATTTAAGTAACTTTAAATGTCCTAAAAAAAATCTCCGTAACTAATTAATTTACAAGTATTTCTCAAACAAAAAATAGCAGCACGTCACCATAACTTTTTTAAAATAGGTACATTCATATAAATTAAGATCACCGTTAGATCGAACAAATTTTTGTCTCAAGTTCACAACAACTAATACACCCGGGATAATATAACGCAAATGATTTATCCCATAAAAAAAAAAAAAAAAAAAAAAAAAATACCCATTGCAGCGGGCGTCCCCTACTTATTACATAGTATAGAAACTACTCCGTATATGATATTGTTTGACTCAAGGTTGTCAGGATCGGGATCCTACCTAGGATCGTTTTTGGCTTTGCAAGATCGTGATCGTAGGATCGGATCGGGATCGTAAGATCCTATGAAATGTATATATTTTTGCATAGGGGTTGTAGTTCTATACTTATATATATTTTTATATAATATTTTATATGTTAAACGAATATAAATAGATGCTAAAACAATAAGTTCCTTGTTCAAATACCGTATTAGTAAAACATAAGATATATTGCAATATATACTTGCACAAAGTTACTTCATGTTTCAATCGCTAAATGAACAATTTGGATATAAAAGAGATACTACATATGTGCACCACTCATGTTTCAATCATTAAATAATGATGTTCGATACAAAGGAAATACAGACATGGTCATAATGAAAGTTTATAAACTAGCGATGGCGCAAACTAGCAATTATCAAAGAAGAAACTGAGATTTTTGGTGTATTTCAATTAAGAATTAGTGTTTTTTTTTTTTCTTCTTCTTCTTCTTCTTCTCCTCCTTAATAATGGATACTTCTCAAAATGTTCACACATCCCTGTAAATGGCATATACTTGTAGTGTTTTTTCTTTTAGATAATTTTTATTTCAAGATTTATTGTCTTATATCATTATGTGCTTGGCCATGCGTATATAGATTATTACATTTGCATGTCATGATTATCTCGGTATAAGTCTATACTTTATCAATTTGTAAACTATATAACGTTAAAAAATAAAAAGAATGCCCATACTTTAAAGTTTGCTTCGTGGTGAACAATATAAACTAGTTTTTAGTTTATACTATTTGAAATGTACATACGCAAGACTTAATATAAATTAATAAATCATATGTGTGTTGGCAAAAGGAGCATGTAGTTGTCGTGAAAATATTGTTAGTCATTATCGTAATAATTTCGTACATAATTTAGCCAATGCTAACGCTAATTTCCTATAATGAGCATCTGTCACTTTAAACCGAATAGTTAGATGTGAAAAACAATGAATTAGTGTTTGTGATTGGGCTTTTTGAATCAAACATGGGCTTAAATGCTTCACATAGGTAAAAATAGTAAAAAAAAAAAAAAATGGGTTAGCAACAGGATCGGATCGTAAACTATCCTACGATCCTACGATCCTGAACGATCCTACCTGATTTAAGATCCTGATCGTTTTTTGAGTGTGGGATCGTAGGATCGTGCGATCCTACGATCAGGATCGCGATCCTGACAACCTACTTTGACTGGTATTAATTACTTTGACTAATTGTCATGTGACTATCGAACCAGTCACGATAACCACGGGTTTATGGCGCACTACAAGTTTTTGTGGGTTCATTTGAGAATTGACTCTTTGTCAAGAAGACTTGTTGACCCCAAGCATACGGTAGGTGATAATAAGACTTTGATTTCATTCTAGAGATTAAATTAAAAATAAAAAATGAAAAAATGAGAAGCTTGAAGGAAATGATTTTAATGGAGGAAGCAACCATACTTGTTCTTCTAGTTTTTTCACTCCACATGCAAAAAATATACACAGCCGAAATTGACATCATCTCAGGCTCAAGCTTCTTGACAGAAAACGACACTCTGGTATCTCCTGCTAGAACATTTGAACTGGGATTCTTCAAGCCAGGTAGCTCGGATAACACTTACATTGGTATTTGGTATAAGAAAGATTCTGTTAAAACAGTGGTTTGGGTTGCCAACAGAGACTACCCCCTCACCATTGTATCATCAAGCATGTTAAGGATTGACAGTGCGGGAAATCTTGTTCTCAAGAACTATACCGATCATGTAGTGTGGTCATCCAACTCAACGTCATCAGGAAATGCAACTGCACAGCTTTATGACTCTGGAAATCTAGTCATCACGAATGGAAACAGCATGAAGATTCTGTGGAAGAGTTTTGACTATCCAACGGATACTTATCTACTTGGCATGAAGATTGGAAAAAATTACTTAACAGGCGCCGAATGGCATTTAACATCATGGAAGAGTATTAATGATCCAGCTACAGGGGAATTCACCTGGAGCATGGACACACGTGGTTATCCTCACTTCGTACTAAGAGATGGTTTGGAGGTCAAGTTTCGGCATGGACCATGGAATGGTGAACGTTTTAGTGGGTCATCCTGGCCTTCCAACAACACGTACTTTCCATACAATATGGTTATTAATGAAAAAGAGGCGGTTTTTAATCTGGTAAACAATTCTGTCATATCGAAGATAACCTTGACTTCTTCTGGGATTCTAGAACTTTCAGTGTGGCAAGAAAATAAGAAAATATGGGAGCTTATTTCAACATTACCAAAAGATACTTGTGACACGTATAAAATCTGTGGCCCTTATGGAAGCTGCAACACTGAAGATGCACAGAAATGTTCGTGCTTAGATGAGGCAAAATTTGAGCCGATAAACAAAAGGGGTTGGGTAACAGGAGATTGGACAGGTGGTTGTGTGAGGAGAATACCGTTGGATTGCAAAAATGGAACAGATGGGTTTATCACGTATTCTAATATAAAATTGCCAGATACACAGACCTCGTGGTTTAACAATACAATGTCTTTAACGGAATGTAAAGCAATATGCCTACAGAACTGCAGTTGTATGGCATATGCAAATACTGATATCAGAGGCGAAGGAAGTGGTTGCTTGCTTTGGTTAAATGACCTATTAGATATCAGGGCATGCTTGAAGGGTGGTCAAGATATATTCGTGAGAATGGCTTCCTCTGAATTAGGTAACTACCTGAATACGTTGTGCTTTCTTCATGTTTGTTTCAAATAATGAAAAGAAAAATATTTGCATCTACTATCATGTAGTCATTCTTGTTACTTTCATGGTTGTTATGAGTCTGTAAGTTGATTAAATATGTTGTTTTTGACTTTTTGTGTTAAGATCATGCACTTGCTCCATCGGTTTTCAAAAAGGACGGAGGAACAAACATCAAAAGCATCTTGATTGGAGTCTTTTTGGTGGTTTTTGTGATAAGTCTGAGCACATGGTTGTGGTATGATTGGAGAAAAAGACATCTGTCACCACAAACTGAGGAAGGTAAGATATTTTAGCGATAAAGTGATCAGAATTGATTTAAAAAATTAAACCTAAAGTAATTAGTATGACAGTATGTTAAATGGTTCAGAATAGTCTGTATTCTGTGAGAAGGTTCAACCAGTCTAACGGGTTTTGTATTATTAACACAAATGGGGTTCACTAAATGTAGGTGAAAGCGGGAGAGAAGCAATGGAGCTACCATTGTTTAGCTTCTCTAGAGTAGCTATAGCTACTGCTAATTTTTCACTCGATAATAAACTTGGAGAGGGCGGATTTGGACCGGTGTATAAGGTAAATGGAGAATATTATTTATTTAAATTCAGTTTGCTAAGTATGAATGATAGAGCAACATTGACATTATGATTCGTCCATTATGTTTAAGTGTGCCATTGATACAAAATAATAATAATAATAATAAAAATAAATAAATAAATAAATAAAATGATAATTACCATTAAATTTTGTATAGTTTTAATATAAAAATTGGTAATCTTCAGGGTATGCTAGAAGATGGGCAAGAAATTGCAGTTAAACGTCTCTCAAAGACTTCCAGTCAAGGAATTGATGAGTTCATGAATGAAGTTATATGCATTTCAAAACTTCAGCACCGGAATCTTGTCAAGCTCCTCGGATGTAGCATCGAGGGGGATGAGAAGTTGCTGATATATGAATACATGCCAAACAGAAGCTTAGACGAGTTTATATTTGGTTAGTATCATATAATTTCTATTAAATCGACAATAGTAACTTACTACGGTAAGATACTTTGAACAAATAAAACTACATGATGTGCAGATAAAAGGAAAAGCACACTCCTTGATTGGACAAAGAGACTCAACATCATCAAAGGAATTGCGCGAGGACTTCTTTATCTTCATCAAGATTCACGATTAAGAATCATTCACAGAGATCTTAAAGCTAGCAATATTCTACTAGATATGGACATGAACCCTAAAATATCAGACTTTGGGATAGCCAGAAGCTTTGGAGGAAATGAAACTGAAGCTAACACTGAGAGAGTTGTTGGTACCTAGTAAGATACAACATTCTGGTTTATCTTCATTCGCTTTTTGTTAAGTTCGTAATTTTTAAGACTTGTAAACATTATTCTATGTGTAGCGGTTACATGTCACCAGAGTATATGCTAGATGGTCTTTTCTCAATAAAGTCGGATGTTTTCAGCTTTGGTGTATTAGTGCTGGAGATTGTGAGTGGGAAGAGAAACAGGGGATTTGTTCATTCGGAGCATAACAATAATCTTATTGGACATGTAAGTTGCTTGATTTTCAAATTTATCCGGCATAACTCTACTGCCAAATAATTAAATCCGCATTTATATTTAGGCATGGAGGATGCATAGTGAAGGAAAGTCAATGGAACTCCTGGATTCAAGTTTTGCTGAGGCATGCAATGCATCGGAAGTTTTAAGATCGATAGAAGTTGGCTTATTATGTGTACAACAAAGTCCAGAAGACAGGCCAAACATGTCGTCGGTGGTTTTCATGTTAGGCAATGAAGGTGCATTATCAAAACCTAAACAGCCAGCATTTTTCACAGATAGGAACTTACCTGTTACTGGTTTCTCTTCAACCTCTTATCCAACAAGTTCAAGCAATGACTTAACTTTATCAGAGATAGTTGCCCGATAGAAAGCCTTTATGATACTTCCATTATAGCGTGTTTGCGTTCCTTTTCTTCTTACCTTCATGTACAAGCTTATATATATGTCTGTTCCCAAACTTTTACTTACGACATAAGATTAAATTTCTATATAATCATACTAGTTATAAAACCCGTGCACGCACGGGGTTTTTTCTAAATTTTTAAATAATGTATTTTTATTATTAAAAAAAGTATAATTTTTGTTTTTTGTTTTAATCATGGTTACCTTGTTACCATTGTTAGTTCAGATATTATGACATTTTATAGGTTTTTCTAGACAATAAAAAACACTAATATAGAACGCTTTCTTGTTTTTTTCCTTCCTTTTTTCACTCTATGTTATGTTGGTCAAATGTTTGCTTGAAGCTGAAGTACCACTTGCAAATGTTTGCTTGAAGCTGAAGTACCACTTTCAATGACACATACGATAGAATGCATACGGGTACTAACCACAAATTTAAACCTGTCATCTTTAACCATACAAAAAAGTTACACCTGATACCCATTTTTTGACATCTGATATATTACTTTTTACTTCAAAAACATGTACTTCTCTTTCATAACACGAAATATATAACAAATTTTGTCCTAACTTTAACAATATTAGAGTTAACATCGAAGTACATTGAGTCACGTCTAGCAAGGGGTCCGAGAGCAGATTTAATCTCATCATGGACCTGCACACCACCATATATGAGGTCATCAATTAGTAAACCAATTATTAGAAGATTTTCAATGTCGAGTGTGCACTGAATTGATACCATATTCTACAACTTGTAGTTACCTTGGAGCCGGGATGTAGCTTGGGAGGTTCATGCTCTAAATTCAGCTTACCTGGCCACTACATTTAACACATATTTACCCTTTGCCGACTTTCAGCCCATTTAACCAGCTCAAATTGTTTTATTTTCAGCCCAATAATTCAAACTTCACCCATTTGACCAACTGGATAAAGGCCCATAGCTCAAAAACTGACCCAAAAATGGGTCCACATTGCCACATCCGGTGACAATCTCATCGCCATCGACAAAGAAAATGTGGTAATCTTTCTATACTTCTAAAGTTCCAATACTATTAAAGGAGTAAGAATTGAAGCTTACTTTCAGAAGGTATAACTGATCCATTCAACTGTCGGCTTAGCCCCACTTCTAAGTTGCACATATCAATAATTTTTGGCCAAGAAAACACTTCATACTCAGCTTTTGCAGTTCATGTATGAGCGAAACACAAAGTGAACCAAATAAGCCATAAAAAATGCATATATGTAGGAAGCGAAGAAGGCATATGAATGAGATTATGAGGCTAATGCATTGATGTATGGGATGATCGCACATGGGTAAAGACCAACACAGAGTACCTATACTATTGACTCACATCTTTTACATGTCATATATTAAGGATCATAATGACTTGTTAGTTTTTCATATTTACACATTGCTTCATACTCACGATTTCGAAGATGTATGTCACTCATAAACAGTATTTATTAAGTATTGGCCAATGTGACTGACTAATGATAGAAAAAAGGTAAATACATACTTGAACTTCCACTATTCCTTCTGGAAGGATTTTTCCCATTTCAATTGTTAAAATCCGACCAAGGTAATCAAGCTTGCTTCTCAAAGCATCACCAATCTGTCTAACAAATATCACCTCATTTTGGTGCGGGAACCTGAAATAATGATAATGATAATGATAATAATACGTTAATTACTAAACAATATTAGGAGGTCATGAATCAACTTACAGTACTAAAATTGAACCTATAAACAGTAAGCCAACTTCAGTAGAAATGAGAACTACAACTTATAAAATAAGACAATGTCAAACATAAACCTCGACAACAAAATAAACTGTAACCATGTTATAAGCATACAATAGAACTCACCATTTAAAACAATTTATATTCCTAAATCTAACCGCCATCATAAACACTTCCAAACCCACCTTCCCGTATTGATATAGCATCCTCTCATACTGTATAAACGCATCTAGCTCATGAAATGTAAAGCTTAAATCCACATTAGCCCTCTTAGTACACAACGACAAACATAAAACCCAAATCAGTATCAAAAGTCCCATCATGAATTCTTGGAAGCTCGGTAATATATTTCTGATGTGTATCAAAGTCATAGGTTCAAAAATCCTAACTTTAGCTCTCTTATCATGATCTAATGGGGGGTTAGTAAAGTATAACTTGGTGATCCTTACTGATTCCTACTTACCAGAAAGCTACCATATTTTCCTCCACAACTGTACCCAAATTGACTTCATGTCTCACTATGTCACATATATTATTTTTTATTGTAGTGGCTAGTTTAGCCAAACTACTAAAGATCTAACTTATTTTTTTTTAGCAAAAAAGATCTAACTTCTAATAAGCCATTTTCAATTAACCAATTAGGCTTCTAATGTAACTCTTAATGCATCAGCAATATGAAATAACACCACTTAAAAATAACTTACCATAGATTCATTGGCTTCTCCAACAGACTTGTCCCTCTTACTTTTGGTTTCTGATCATTCCCATATGAAAATAAAGCAAATGTGACCTTTGACACATAGGCAGTTAGCTAATAGACAACTAAGCGCAAAGTTGTAGCTGCATGAACAATTATAAAGATGAAGTTGTAGCATGCTCGTCAGTCCTTTTGCATGCCTTTCGTAACCTTCATTTTCTACAATGAGAAAACCACATGATCGGTAGCACACACCTATAACTATAAAGTAAATTCAACAATAATAGCATTGTGGTGCTCGGAGGGGTGATATCCTAAATGAGCCCAACATTTCTTGTCAACTATAAAACTTATAGCTTAAATTAGACACACCACACTCTATAGCATTTGCATGACGAAACCATATGTAAATAGCACTTTCTATTGGTACTCAAATTCTTATGAGTATCTTACCACAAGGTTGTCAGTAAACAACAAATGGTGCTTTTTTAAGTAAACATCCAATGATGTTAAAACTTTAAAGTGTGACAAAATATTTGAAAATCAATCTTCGAAAGTTGGATGGAAAATAAAAAAGTCAAAATGATTATGACAGTTATAAAACATTGATGACGTAAGTGTATGATATTGTCAAGACACCATATAATAACTATGGAAATGAATTGATGATTATGAAAACCCCTTTAATGCTTAGTATGTAATAATTAGAGTGTTGAGAACCTCTTTCAGATTTCCAAAACCTTAAGGTCTCCCAGATCCCCTTGATGCATGCACATGGGTCGTGCATCATCTCCAAAACGGCATTGTATCCATCCAGGTTGAGTGTTTGATCAGGTAATTCAATGGGAATTTACTGGTCACCGTTTTCATCCTTTTGCATATGACAATGTCGAAGCCTCGCTTTTGGAACTCAATTGGGTACTGCAAAGAAGAAATTACGAACATGTGTTCCTTGTACCATAAAGCTGCATTCCAGTGTTCACTATCTTGATTACAATCACCCAAGTGAAGATAAACAAAATTGAGCAAAGAAAGAAAGAAAAAAAAATGGGCAAGAGTAATAAGAAATAATGTGAATAAAATGTACCATGGAGAAAAAAAATATATATATGTAAAGATTCTAACTCACCTTGAGTTGTATCATGTGTTCGTACATTGCCATCACATACGCAGTTTAAGTTCCTTACCTCACTTTAACTCATACCTGCAATAATAAAAAACATTGAAAACTAATACAATACAAATATCATATGAATGTGAAATCAAAAAAGACTCCCTTGCTTTTTCATTTTAATAGCGCCTCATTAGTGTTTCTCATACTTTGTAACATAATGTGTTCATTTGACCTGATCATAGCATTTCATATGATGTTGTAGCATTATATAATGTACTTTCTTTTACATCTTGTCTCTTAGATGTTACTCCCGTATCCAAATTATCACTTGCTAATTGGAGATGATTTTATTTTGCCTTTTATATTTTGGTATAACAATAACATACTAAGTTACTAACCATGGAACCAATTTGAAAATAAAGAATTATTATGCATATATGGGCTATATTATCAATGAGACATCAGACAGATTAGAAACTGTCAAAATAGATTACTACAAATTTACCTTTCACCACTAATATGTTTAGTACACAAGAAAAATGCCAGCACCAAAACCAAAAAGTATACAAAGGTAAAATAAGAAAAATATATGTTTAATTAGGCAACGCATTCTTAATGGGCATTGGCTGTCTCCCCCATACACCGTGGAAGACGGTATTGGGAGTTACTTTAATTTTTTCTATTCTTAATGGGCATATAATCCCTGCTTCCATAAGGTGTTCGGACATTTAATAACGCATAAGCTAATAAGTTGATTCAATAAGCTTACCCAAACACCCATTATGGCCCCTAATAAGCAATCCCAAACACACCATTCCCTTTAGAGTAGTTGGCGTCCTATTTAAGTCGCAACTAAAAGTACCCAAAGTTATCAACCATAGATTTCAATAACACACCTCAATCTGGAACTCATTTTGAAACGATTACGTTTTAGTTGAGATTGATTAAAAAAAAAAAAAAACAATAACCATACCAAATATATTCTTTAGCTATTAGCTTCTTCATCTAAATGTTTGTGCAAATCACCAAACACATGTCTCCCCCTCCATATTGGCATCCTGCATTTTGTAAGTATAAGTCATTAAAGTTCAATGCCTCCAAAAATAAGAATAGAACCGAGAAAAAACAAACTTAGCAATTACATGGTGTCAACCTAGTTATGTTTCTGTAGAGAAATGGGCCTTTTGCAAGTTGGAATGAGCAATCAGATGTGGCTTTAGTATTAGTTCAAGCCTCAAGGGTAACTTAACTAAATTTTGTTAGCCAATAACTCCAGAACTATCTCTATCTGTGTCATATAAAAATCTAATAAATAGAGTAACAACAAAGTCGATGATTGATCATTTATTCATTCACATGTATAATTATAAAGCTCTATATAAATTTAAAATAAAACCAGTGTGAATGAAGAAGAAAAGGCTTTTTTTTCCTTCCATCAATAAACTGGGATTGATCTTCGAAATCACTGCACAATTAATCTTCGAATTGTCGGTCATGCACCTATGTTTATGTTCTATTTGTAGCTGGTGATGGAAGATCGATGCTGCAACATAACTGAATCGGAGGCTTATATCTTGAACCTGTTTATGACGAATTTGTGGCTGGTGAGCGATGGGATTTGGGTGTTTGGCGGATTTTTAGATAAAAAGGGAATTTAGGATTTTGAATCAGGAGATTAAGGAGATTAAGGCAGGGATATCAAAAGGAATTAAACTTAAGATCTTACTGATTTCTTGGATCGATTGTTGTTTTCGATTGATTGTTTCGGAAGTTTTTAGTTGTGGTTTGTTTGTGTTTGTGTGTGTGTGACAGTGAATGTTTGATGAAGAGCTTTTTTAAAGAAGTTTTACAATTTGGTCCACAATTATGATAAATTAGCTAGGAGGCCCATGTGTATTTGGCGTTTTCTCTTCATGGGAATGAAAATAACGACTTTTTTTTTAAGATTTGGCCTAAATTAAGAAAGATTTATTTTTTATTTTATTTTTTTTACATCTAAAAAAGATAATCAAATTAAAAAGTTTATTACCAAAAAAGGAATGAATTGATTTTTTAAAAATGGAAAATTTCCAATAGAGGTTTTATTTTATTATATAAAAGATATAGTAATAAATCAAAGTTACCATAAATGTACCTAGATCGTTTAAAGTGGGATAATGTGATATTTATTCACTAGATAATCAGTTTCACCTACCAATCCTTGTTGTAATTAACGGGACATCAAACATGTTAAAATAAGAAACAACTAATACTAAAATGCCAGGGAAAAGATTCACGGTTAAATGTAATTTCATCCCAGATTAAATGTCAACATTTCTCTTTTGATTTATCCCAAAACATTTTACAAAAAAAAGATAATAGAAGGCAGTTGCTAGTTCATGACTAAAATAACAATACTTAATCCTGCCGGAGCGAGGTAACTTGTCTACAACCATGTATATGTTGAGCACATGGAATAAGGTCATATCGAAATAATGATATAACAAAAAACAAAATTTTGACTTGCAAATTATAGCATAAACATGTTGTTTACAAATTTAAACTAACATCTTCTTATGGCATATAGTTCAGACTATAATTCTGTGAAGCAAGTAAAACCGCAATACACGCCTAGTTCTGGACTCATCTGGGTCTGTTGTTTAGCCTGATTTTTTTGGTTGATTATGTTCGGGTAACTTTAGTACACCCTCTTTCAGTAAAGGCCACAATTCTTTCTTTGCTAACTTAAGCACCTTAGGATCCGTGGTTTCCATGTATGCGCATACTACCTTGGCACTGTAAAACAGTTTTGCACCAACAAGTCAGTTTACATATTATGTCTCTCCTTAGAGGTGAAGACATGGTAGGATTGGGTAACGGGTTAACAATTAGTGTGTCGGTCAAATTGAAATGAATGTAAACATATTTGTTTGAATAACAAACTTAAAACATGAGTTCAGGGACTAAAAGTGTCCAGCTATCATTCTTGGATACAAAGGAGTATAAGTCAAGCTGTATTTAAAGAGATTGAGTAAGTACGAGGACTGTAGTATAAATATCATTTATAGAAGCTCATATCCGGAGCTAGGGTTTCATTATGCTTGGTTATTGTTGGTATGCAGTCTTGTATTCTGTCTCAATTTGTTTTAGCCTTATTGTATTGATCAAGATATCATCTCTGATATATATATATATATATATTTTTTTTGCGCGAAGTTGAATATATATATATATATATATATATATATATATATATATATATATATATATATATATATATATATATATATATATATATATATATATATATATATATATATATATACTAGCCTATAAACCCGTGATAACTCACGGGTGGCTCATAAAAAGTAGAAATGGAAGTGAAGCATCTAGAAAAATAAATGCTAATTTCTAAAAAATTAGTGACTATTTGCGTAGCAACTTAAAGGATATGCAAAACATGTGAAAAGATTAAACAAAAATTGGAAAATGACCTTACATACAAAACTTCAATAACATGAAACAAATAGTTTGCGTTAAACGGTTGGATCAAATTTTCAGTAGCACTTAGTGTTGAACATCGTTCAAAAAGTATTAACCAACTCGTAGCATATTCAAAAAGAATTTCTGTTGACTACTGATAATAAATATAGTATGAAGCCAGAATTATGAAATTTTTTAACTTGCCATACGAAGTTACAAACACATTCAACTTTTAAATATACACCATATATACACGCTGCAATGATGAATTTGAAATATGCTAAAATACCATGATTCTATAATAAAAAGATATAAAGAAATCATATCATCTATCCAAACTTCTTTTAAGACATTTCATCGAACACGGTTCATGCACTCGTTAAATTCATTCGATATACTAACTGTCATAAAGTGTCTGAATTGAGACATTTCAAACACACCATCGCGACTAAAATGAAGAACTAACTAACCATTCTTTGTATTTAACGTTAAAGATAAAGTGTGTACAATATTGTGTAAAATCAAATCAATAATCAAAAAATGCTTATCAAAAGGAACAACGGTACAAAAACCACATAAACATTAGTTTTATGATCATGATTAACATGCACATGCAAAGTAGTCTACTAACCTTTAAGATCAACGCAAAATTATTACCGGTTGTGTAACACTCGATCCAAAACATTATAAATAATGTTAAAATTTGGATGAAAAATGATTATTATGCCTTAAATAGTATTAAATGGGAGAGAAAAGAGGAAAAAAAATAATTAATAGGCATGGAGAATTGAGAGAAACGAGAATGGTGACGGGACGTCGTGTTGCGGGTGGGCCTGTTTTTTTCCCCATTTTTTTTTCTTTTTGTGGGCGGGCCAATTTCGTATAAACAAATCAGAATATTTAGGCGGCTGTTATGGCTGATAAAATCTTTTGCCATACAGAAATGTTTGACTATATAACCAAAGTATATAACATGTTCTATTAACACCAAGACTTTTGGTTGCAATAATTTTGGATTACAAAGGCAAATTGTATAAAATAATGGAAGTGCAACCTTTAAAGTTAATTTGTGGACTATGTTACAGATACAAATTTCACTAAGTAGTGATTAACTTATATGAACTTATCTCAAGTGTTCGAGAAATGCTGATGCATCCTACAGAAATTCAGCAGATACCCACAGCCCAGATCGGAAGTAGTGCAAGTAGTG
Source organism: Artemisia argyi (assembly GCA_030686995.1). NCBI lineage: Eukaryota > Viridiplantae > Streptophyta > Magnoliopsida > Asterales > Asteraceae > Artemisia > Artemisia argyi. The sequence continues at coordinate 173,725,875 of CM060686.1, read as the reverse complement.
TTGACGAAAGTCTCCTATATAATCCTCTGAACACCGTTAGTGGGCGTCTTAAAAAATGGGTGCACATCTGGCGTGTATTTTATATTGCAATGGCTGCAAACAAATCAAGTTGCATAATAACCGTTTATACTATCCGTGCAGGCATTGCGCTGCCACATTACGAACATATTTTAATGACCCATTTCATTAGCTCTTCCAAAACACCGCGACCCTATAATCTCATATACACACTCAATTCCTGTAAAGACCCAAAAATAAATTTAGGATTTCATGTTTCATAAGGTTACATAACAATATAATTCACAAAATCTACCACAATCTAAGAAATAACCCATGTAACATTCTTTTTCTTCTGCAAAAACAACAACAACTAATTCAGTAGTCTCTTCAAGTAAACAAAAACCTAAATTGAACTTAAGTATTGTACCGAATAAAATCCTATAAAAAAAACATATCACGTACAACCAATGTTTCTGTGCCAGTACTGATTAGGGTGTGTTTGTAATTTGAAATCACTCATAATCTGGTGTTGCACGTGCATAATCATTCATACAGCCATCACCGACCGCTTTGACACAGAACCTGCTACACAGATATAACCCATTTAATCACGAAGGTGCAAGTCGACGGACCCCAAACCCAAAATAAACTGCAAAAACAAAATTAACCTTTATCTATCGGATAGGAAAAGGTTTAGGCTTCAACTTGATGCACCTCTGATCAAGCCTCGCATATAGAATTCAAGCAACTTTTACATCATCAATAATAGCTCATGATATAATTTTGGATTGCTAAATGTAGTAGCTTTTTATGGACCTTTCAAACCGCTAACCTTTCACCAAAGTAACCTGGTTGAAACATTTTGTTTTTTGTCTTTATTTTAAAGCAAATACTCCCATTTAACCTCACAAAGTTATAAACCGATGATGATATAAAGAAAAAAGATACTCTAGAAGTGGTAACTATTTAACCTCAAAAAGTTATAAATCGTTTATGGTGACCCATTACCCCATCTATTCACCGCGCCTATTTTTGCCATCACCATATGGCTGTATCAAATAGTAATTAATCCTATGCAAAAGTAGAATATAATGAAACAGAACTGAAAGTCCACACAAACCTGCTTCATAAGAAAATATCACTCTCATAACGAACCACATATATGTCCGAGTTTTGCTTCTGAATCAGCAACAAATGCAATTAAAAAAACACCAATCAATAAAATTATAAATCTTTTATAAAAATATTAACTTTGAATCAAGGAAACATCCATATACATACCTGCATCCTCTCTCTAAACACAATTGAAACCAAACCCTTTGTTGCTTTAAGATCTGAAGCAAAAAATAAACAATAAAAATACTTAGAAAATACAGGCCAGAACATAAGCTTAAACAAACATCCGTTACAATTTTCACCCGAACATTTCATCGAACAAAAGAAACCAAAACTATCACTTCAAGTTTCTCCCAGACATTTCATCAAACATTTGGACTGCAACCGATACAACACCAAATTAGAATAAACCTTTAAACTTTTCAATACCCATAATCTAAGAATCGTACGCAAAAAAACCGCAATGTCAAACATAAACCCACAAAAACCTATCAATTAACACACGATTTTACCTTCTGAATTTTTTTTAAGTGGTAGCGAAAGATTCCAGTTAGTCACTTCCACACAACCAACCGACTGTCACATCACTTTTTTTCTCCTTTTTTACCCATATAGAGAGATAGAGAGGAGGGTGGAAGAAGATGGATGATTCTTCCAGCTCTGAAAGTCGGTATGGTTTTTGATGATATGATTTGACCGTGTGTATGTGTGTGTAGAATTTATGGGAATGTTCTAGGTTTCTCATGTGTGGAAAATGATATAAACAAAGGCACAATAGATTGCATGGGCCAGAATGCACTAAAGCAGGCCAAGTAACACGGACCGCAACAGCCCAAAAAAAAAGGCGGGAAACCCGGCCAAAAAACGGCGTCGTAGCGCACGGGTTTTATATATATATATATATATATATATATATATATATATATATATATATATATATATATATATATATATATATATATATATATATATATATAGGGGAGAGTTATTATGAGATCAAGCTTAAAATACTAAAAGTAAGACCCAATATGGACCATTGGATCTATAAATTGGTGTGTTAGATGAGATTAGCCCAAAATAATTAATCTATGTATTCTAATAAAATGGAGTTCTGTACAAGTCATCTGAAGCATCCTGCATTAAAAAATCTGATGTGTCTTGCACCATATTTCACGGTATTTTTGGATAGTACTACTCTTCTTAAGCTCTTCTTCAAATCTTCCTTCATACGTTTTTCATTTGAATTAACACATTCAATGGGCAGTTTCAACACCACATTTAATTGCAAGTCATTCAAAACTCATCCCAAAAACACCACACAATACAACTGATCCAAAACCTGATTCAATCCCATAGTACAATAATTTGATTCGGTTGTCCACACCGTTAATTCAGTAAGTATAGCTATTTTGATGGGTGTTTTTTTAATTTATTAATAATCAATCTAAATAGGTTTCGATTCAATTTATAATATTGCTTTGGTTAAGTTCGATTGAATTATGTGTTGCTACATGTCGATATTGTGAGGGCTTCTACATGACGACGAAGAAGATTCAAGAGGTTTAGACTTTCGGTTTGGTTCTTTAAATCAGGTTTGTTAATCACAATTGTCTAACAATTTTTTCATATCAGTCCCTTCAAATCATAATTTATTTTCCCCTGTTCATCAAGTGCATGATGAAAAGGTATGTTTATTGATTTTTTAAAAAGTTGTTTTTACTAATTTTTCTTATTTTTTTTTATTTCAACATGTAGAATAATATAGTTTTTTGTTAATTTTACGCTCAACACAAGTCATGTTGTTATGTAGTATTGGTGTTATTGTTGAAGAAAAAGGTTTTGATCAAAGATGGATAAAGTATCATATATTGTTTCAAAATGAACTCTTCGTTGTATGATAGATGCAAAAATATGCGTTTCTCTTTCGTATGTTTGAAATTATGATTTTAATTTAATAAGCTTTTTATTTAATTTTTGCAGGTTCATGATCCTTGTGGTTTATACACTGGTATGGCTTCTTTGTCATTAGTTACGATTCAAAATTGTTTTCATCAATTAAAGTTTTAATTCAAAATGGGTGGTTCATGAAATGCACAAAAAATGTTTGATGAAATGTTGAATAAAATAAAGCTTGTAGAGTATCATCATACCTGGCATTGTATAACTAAGAAAGAGATAGCTCTATCGCATCATGTTTGATGAGTACAAGTTGAAAATATATTTTTAGTGTTGAGTTTAGGATATAAGAATGATCACATTTATTATTAACTTTTATATATATTGGTTTTGGTTAGTGTTCCCTAATAAGGAAATGTATAATAACTGCTCCATATGTGTTTTAGTCTCAATGATTTGATCAAATATATATTAGCACAATATTCGCTAACGTCACGTAGTTATTAAATTATTTTGTTAGTTTCCGTTCAGTTAGAATGGTGTGGTCCATCTTTGCTTGATGATGACTCCTTTTGGTAATAACATTTCATGCTTTTCTATCTATTTAGCTAATACTTTTAGAACTCCCCTGGTCTATCTATTTAGCTAATACTTAACACATAAATCTGTATTTGAAAGTAAAAAATTACAAACTATGCTCACACTTGAATATCATCAAACTTCTTTAGCTGTTTTGGTTGCTTATTTCTAACAGTTTGGTTCGCACACTACTGTTATAATTTGCACTAAGATGTCCATAACTGAGCTGAAGGGAAAATACAAGAAGGTAGCCTTTTTATACGGTACTTAGATTGGACATGTTATGCTCCCTTTTGATGTTTTGTTATTTATGTGAATCGGTTGTTTGAATACTTTGCTGAAAGAATGATATCTGGAGTGACATTACAGAGAAAATCAGTTATGCAAATCAGGTACATTACATAGCCTTTTATGTGTAAATTTAAGATTTCGTTTATACCCTTTGCTACTTATCATTGTACCTTTAGTCTTATTGGAAACAAATTATTACAATAAATAGTTTCAAAGGTTGTTTGGATGAAATTTATTATGTGTGTTGTTTGGATAACATTAATTTAGCGATTGTTTGGACGGATACATAAACAATAATTTTGTTTTTAGTCGGTTGATATTAAGGGTTGTTTGTCTGTATAAATTGCTGACGAGTTGTGTGTGTGAAGTTTGTAATTGCGACCCATACACTAAACATAATCTACCATTCCTCTAAATTGACCCAACCATACACGTGTGAGTTAAATTTTCACATTTAATTTTTTAGCTTTGAAGCCTTGGATCTATGATTTGCTTTCCTTTCATTGATCAATAATGGTTATAATATAAACTTTAGAACATGTAGAGGTCTTTTCCAAGGCCATTGATTCTTCTCTTAAAGGCAAACTTGCTTCTATAAATAAAGATAAGATGTTATCCTTGCACAACCACATATATATATATATATATATATATATATATATATATATATATATATATATATATATATATATATATATATATATATATATATATATATATATATATATATTATCTTAAGTACTCTTTCCAATTTCTGTTATCCTGAAAATTGTAGGCTCACTGTTATAACTACTTAGATGATTAATCTTATCATGGTGTTAATAACTAATACTACGTCTTAAGCATGGCTACTGAAACTTATGTTCTTGGACTCCATCACAATTACTACGTCTTAAACATTTTTACATCTCATTATTTGGTGTTTACATTGACCATGAAATTTAGACTCATACTGCGAGTGATCATGAGAAGTTATATCCAGAAGTTATGCTCATCATTTTTAGTCCTAAATCAGAGTCAGTGGCAATACCAGCAGATGGGCTCTTTTTATAACTTCAACAATAGGCCCTTAAGTGCTAAATTTGTTAGTATGACCCTCAAGATCTAAAAGCCCAAGAAATAGATGTATTGTTGGTGCATTTTTTCTTTTACATTTGGGAATAATTTGCATCAGTATTAACTTACTAATTGGTTGCTCTAATTTTCTTTTTGCAGTTGCTTCTGGCATATATAAGTATACCTTGCAAAGAAGGGCCCGAATTTCATAAATTATTGGTGGATCAAGATGCAAATGCACTCTACAAAGCTGGAGAAAAGAGGTGGCGAACTAACGATACAACATTCAGAAGCATATTCAGCAAAATAAGACGGGCCCACTTAGCTGCAGTCATTTCTATATATAAAATTGTGTATGGGAACACATTGAGGAAGGTAAGTCTTGCCTTTCTTTCGTATACATTCATAAGCATTATAGGCAGCATAATGGTCGGTTTGACACGATTGAAAAACGGCCCATACATGTTTGGGTCAAAATTCAAAATGGGTAAAACTTTGGTACGGGTCATTACATGTCTGACTGGGTTTACCTGAAAGTGTGAAAAACCTTTTTTCTATGGCTAAAAAATAATTTAAACAAATTTGTGCTTTAAATATGACTACAAAATCAATATGGTTGCATAATTAATATATTTATTTGAATGCAGAGAATTTGGGAAGGGTGTGAAACTGTGAGTAAAAAATACACTTCGGATCACTTTTTATCCTTTTGACCCATTTTACAGAAATTTTAGCTGACCAATTTTCTTAAATTACTCTTTTAACCTGCTAGAGTTTTAAAATAAACCAAATTGATATGTTCATTGATAAATGTAATGTAATTATGACATTCCATTGGTTTATTCATGATTCATTATTGCAGGCTATTAAAAAAGAATCGTCCGGGAACTTTAAGGATGCTCTTGACACTATTTTTTAGTTCGCTGAGAATTTCAGGAAGTACTTTTCCAAGGTATTCTTTGTATATGTTTTACATTATGCAGCTTCGTTACACATTAAAGCTTTAGAACCCACATGTGGCATTGAAACTTTTGTTATACGCCATTAGTGCACCATGGTATTTATTGTGATTTCTAAATAAGCAGTTAGACTACACTACTTTTTACTATAATCCAAACAAATCATTGAATCCCAATAAAGTCTTGGAAGTATGCAAATGTAGGATTTGTTGGCTAAGCAGTGAAGCCAAAAAATTGTATGCATAAAAATTGAAATTTTTTATGGGGCTGACAATTGCTTATAAAAAAGAAGTTTGAACATGTATATTATAGAAAAAAATCAGAAGGGCTTCATTGATATAATTAAGGAGATATGCTGATACATCCTTTGAAACTACAGATAATGCAAGAAGCAACGAAAAGCTTGGGAACTGATGATAAGACAGTCTCTGATCAAGTACATTATGATTATCTATTTATTTGTTTGTAAGATTTGATCTTCTAATGACTATTATCCAAAGACCTGATTTACCTCAATGATTTACCATAACAATGACCAGTTTTCATGATTTGGCTTTTACATGATGTTGGTTGCAATGCACGAGGAGTGTAGTTAAAGAGTTACTTATTCCTTGAGGTGTCTTAAGAAGGCAATAAAACACATATAATGATTTGTATACTTTGTTTTGAAAATATGTAACATAAGAGTCATTATATAAAGTTGATAAATACATAATGATTTGTATATTAAGTTTCTGAATATACTCTCCAAGTATAATTTTGTTTAAAAATAAGTCATTATATAAAGTTTACAGTTAAAAGTCAGTAATGATTACCTAGACCCATTATCATATAAAGTATAGACATTTGAGCCTTTACAATTAATTGTTACTATTAAGTTCGTTTATAAAAACATCACAAATTTAAATGTTAATAAGACATGTAAGAAAAATGAATGAACTTCTACCTTTCTTTTTATACCCAGGAATGAGGATTGAGGTCTCGAAAACTTCCTTACATAGGTGGGCTTGGGCTGGTACGAGGTGATGATCAATAGCCGCCAGAGGATATGGTTTGGTTCCAGGTTAGTTTTTGATAGTTAGCATTATGGTCAGCTATTGGGACTTCAACTTTGGTGTGCTTATATCAGTGTGGTTCTATTAATACTAGATGAGTAATACACGGCGGGGTATAGCGATGAGTAGTACTTATGATTAATGTATTCAACATGATCAAAAGAATCATATTAAGACATTAATAATCTAATTTTCTGAAATGAAGTAAATTTGGGAGGTTAGATACTTTTATGCATTTGAATAAACTTCTGAGACCCATTTTCTTTTCTAATTCTTTTAGCTTAACTGTTACTCCCTTAGATATATTACACAGTCCAAATCGACCCATGTTTTTTCAATGTTTGGTTATTTTTTCAGATATGGTTTTAAATATAAATGCAACCATAGGAGTAAACCGTCATGATTCTTTCACTATTTGCTAAAAAAGAAAGCTACGTGAAATCATATAACAACTTTAAAGTATTATGGTTATACTGTTATACATAAACTATCCTTAATTTTTGGACAAATTAATTCACCTTTATATGCATTAAAGTAAGGCGTTGCAATTGTCAACCTATTCGACATCAAACAAACTATATGTGGCTCTTTTGCGTGTCAAAAGCAAAAAAAGTTTGAAGGTTGTAGTCTACAAAGAGTTCTTCAAGGTTTATAACCATGTCTGAAGAGGTACAAATATACATATGATATCTTTTGTGACATTTTTTATATTTACATGTATTATCAATCACAAACATTTTTTTACTTACACTTTTTTTACTCTTATTAGGTGCTCGAGAAATGTTAATTGGCTTATTACTCATTTATCACTCACTACATACATTTGATTTTCAAGACCATGAAGATTGTAGCCCGCGTGCATGGACGTTTATTACATTAGTAGTTACATCCACATTTCTTTTTTGTATCATTCACTTATTACACATTATTTCATTAAAAAACCATAAAAAATCTTTACCTTCGTTGTTTTTTCTTACTTTACTCACACGCTTAGTTTCTTGATGCATCCATTCTTCTAAAACCCCGTCAATTTGACGGGTCTATAAGCTAGTATTATAGTAATTAATGGAGTTTGAAGGGTATTTTAGTACATTTTATTTTTCACCATCATTGTTTAATATCATTTATATCTATTCATTTAATAACATTTATGTTGTACTCAAACATATATTATCCATTTACTATTATTTTTTAGATTTCGAAAAATATTACTCCAGCTTTTTTCTTGGTACATTACACGACGACTAACAAAGATTTAATATATGGATATTTTAGTAGCTATTTATAATATTCTTTAGTGGTTGTTTAGATTTATCTAATAATCTAATGATACATATTAGAACATACACAGAATTTGATAAAATACACAAAGTTGATACACAATATGCAACATAAACGGATACATTTGTTAAAAATGAACCCAAATAATATACAAATGTCCTATATTTTGATACATCCATTCCCGAAAAGAATAAAAAAGATAAAAATCTTACAAATACACGGATACATCCCTTTCGAAACTGATAAAACGCAACTAATACACATATACATGGTGTACATTATCTCGAAATAACTTATATATCGTGGTATATCATCTCAAAAACAACTAATGCATCGTGGCACATCATATCGAACATAACCGATGCCTCGTGGTACGTCATCTCGAAAATTACTTAGCAATGAAAAAAGAAAGCCATCCTATATAAAATAAGTGAAAGATTTGTAGTTCGAGATGGAAGTGATGAGTTAATTATCTCACATTAACCATATATATATATATTTCACCTGCATATCGAAAACACATGATACACAGCTAAAAAACCGAACACAGTCATAACCTTTCACTATAGGTCTCGTGTGCTGCTGTTCGAACCAAAAACCCAAAACCACTCAAAATCCATTCTCAAATCTCCATATCAAGGTCAATTAACAAAGGGCAAATACTTATAACACGATTAGCAACAAGTATTGTAAGTTTTTCATAACACATTTCTTTTGATTTCATCTAATTTGGCCATAATCATAATTAAGCATTTTATTTCAATTTCTTCAAATTTATCTTTTCTTTCAAATTGAGTCTAGGATTTCCATAACTAAATGCTTCCCTTAGGATTAGATTGTATAATTAACACTATAAACTAATAATTACAAACCCTCTTGTCGAAAATTTTTGAAAAAGTTCATACACTCATTTTCAAATTTTGCTTATACACATTGTTGAATAATGCTACAAAAACTTGCTAAAACATATCACATTATGGTTTTATAACTCATTAATCACAAAAACAAGTTTTTCGGTGAAGTAAAAATATTTTCCTTGTTTGATAAGAGGGTGTTTGGATCATGTCTAAATAGTGTAAAAAATTATCCAATATAACCTCTATAATACATCGTCATGAATATAAGTATAAAACTAGCATTTTAGAGTTGTCAAGATATATAATTCATATATATATTGACATTTTGGTATAAATATTCTAGATAAAGAAGCGTTTGGTTTAACTAGAAAAATAGTATTTTTGAGTCAAATTTTAAAACCATTCTTTTCAAAACAAATCATTTGTATAAGAAACTTGTTGGAAATAGCTAGTTATACAATCTAATGTACATCTAGCAAATTTTCATGATATATTAAGATGTTTAAAGGGGCGTTTGGATTATCCCATAACAACTTGATAAACATCGTAAAATATATCCAACACAAGTTAAAAATAAAAATAAGGAACATGGTAAACTACTTCTTAAGTTAAAAGTCTTTAGATTCAAAGTACGTTTACGTTCCACATATGTCATAAAAATATAAGCACCATATTTTAACGTTGACTTTATTTTAATTTTGTTTTGTTGTTATTATGTTTAGGTGAAAATGCCCAAAGTTATTACCGAAGATATTTCCTTAACCAAAAACTATATTCCTAAAGTCTCACAACTTCGGGGCGTGGATGTAGGGCAAGGAAAAAGAGTCCTTGTAGCCGAACCACGATAAACAATCGTGTTGTGATTTGATCGTTTCTTTCTTTATCTTTGCATATTACATATTGTCTTTATTTAGAATCGTTAATTACACGTAAAGCTTTTCAAAGATTAACAAGTATTTTGAGTTTATATCTTTGATCAAACGTAAAGCTTTTCAAAGATTAAAACAAGTAATTTGAGTCTATATCGTTAAACAAACGTAAAGTTTTTAATAGATAATTAAGAATAAAAAGCGGTAAACTATTCAACCCCCCTTCTAGTTTTCCACAATTGGCGTCAGGAGCTACGTTACTCATGATCTTTAAAATATATTGTATTTTAAAACTTGGATCGATCCATGGATTTTGAAAAACTCAAAGAAGGGCAACCTATTCAAAAGCCACCGCTATTTGAAAAAGAAAACTTCCTTGAATGGAAAAGTAAATTTGAAAACTATGTGAAATCAATTGATCAAGATCTTTGGCATATTATTTCTATTGGTGATTTCAAACCAACAAAAACAAGTTTTGAAAATCAAGATGATTATCCTAAACTTGATAAAAACACTAAAGCTAAGATAATGATTTATAAAGCTTTACCAAGGACCGAATACGAAAGAGTGTATTTTTGTCAAACGACTAACGATATTTGAAAAAATATGTCAAACTTTCATCAAGAAATATGTCAAGTCAAAGATGATCAAATTGATCTCACATATGAATTAGAAGTCTTAGAAAAATTAATAGATAGACATTTAGTTGAAATAAATACATGTGCTACTAGTTTAAATATTTTAAATGAAGGTGTAAGTGAAGATGATTACGTATGTCAAGCTCAAAGTGGCCTTGCGTACGATTCATGGAATGACACGGATGAAGATGAAGCCAACTATCCGGTTTGTGATTCTCAACTAGATAAAACATCAAACAAGGTACAATTTGAAACCAAACACTTTTGCTTTGACACATTTATTCTAGAGTTTTCTAAACTAGAAAATGAGTCTAAACTTTTATGTAACATGGACCTAAAAACTATCTTTAACAATGAACATTCAAAATTTCTTGTGAACAGTCTTGAAAAAGAGATAATTTTAGAAGATAATATGTCTAGACTTGAAAGCAATGTAGAAATTGATCTAGAATGCAAAATATGTCAAGATTACAAATATGAAATTCAAAGATAAAATAAAAAAGGAAAAATGCTTGCTAAATTTGAAGAAAGTTCAAAAGCTCTCAAAAGCTTATTGAAAAGTCAAAAGTCATTTAGAGATAAAACCGGATTAGGATTTGACTCAAATGCACCATCGACAAGTAAAACAAAACAAGTTGTGTTTGTGAAACCTAGGAGAGAATTGTAGGAGTAATTCTCTCTATTAGGAGCTCATGATAAAAGGATAAAGATATCATGTTCAATACTTTTATATGTTTGTCTAACCTTCTTGGATTCATAAGTATTAGAGTTTAGCTTTCTTACGAGTCAAGATAATTTGCTTAAAGATTATCTTCGTGGTGGTTCATCTATGGAGCTTAAAAGTTACACGTCTCTTCAACTTACCTTTCATTGCTTCTTGTTCATTGACATTAAGTTTTGTCGTGGGTGTTATAAATAGTTTTTACTCTAAGGTGTTTATGTGATGTAAGTAACAACAAGGATTAGATCCCCCGTGATGAAAGGATTTAGACACTACATCTAGTAGGAGATATAAGGTGTTTTACCTCTTTAAACTTTCAGGAAAAAACACGAGAAACTCTTGAGTGAGTCTCACTTAATACTTGTCTACAAGTGAGCTAACTAAGAATCTCCTAAGTGATTTAACAACCAACACTTTTGTGATGCTTGCAAATCTAACAAAAACACAACATTTCATAGATGTTTGTGGTACAACATCTTTTGACATTATACATTATATTTTCAATCGTGTCTTTAATTCAATCACTCTTTTGTTAAAAGTTCCATATAAGACACACAAAGAAAAATAAATCATTTGAATACATTAGGATGATAGGGAGAAAATGATTTATAAACATCTAAGATTTGCACATCTAATTCGACCCATAGTCTTATGATGTTATATCTCTTGGACATTTACACTTATAATGTTTTAAGTAAATAAACCTAAAGAGTCGAGGAGTCATTGAATTTAACATTCGATGAAAGACTACCTCCTTCTAAGATATCATCTTTGGTAGATGATGACTTAGTCGAAAGTCCAACATTGATAAGACAAGTAAGTTAAGATTGATAACAAGGAAGATGAACTATTAAAAATGAAAAACAACATCTTTTCATCTTGTGTCAAACATTGAGTCAAGCAATATTGACATGGTCATAAAAACTTGAGTCATGGGTCATAGTTGTGATTAAAACAAACTTGATAAAAATAGTTTTTGGACATTAGAACCATTAAAACAAAATAGATCTTTCAAAATAGAAAATAATGTAAATCTATGAAAGACTTTTTAATAACCTAAGCAAGCTCCAAAAGCAAGGAATAATCACTCAAAGACATTCCTAGTTATTCACAAGTTCACAATGATTAAATCTTTTATGACTTATCAAGAATGATATTAGTGAATCCGTAGGTAAAACTAAACATAGAGAAATGTTTGGAAGTTTACTTGTTCTCTCAACAAATAGATCCAACATTATGTTTAGTGCTTGTCTATGTGCTCGTTTTTAAGAGAAGATCCTAAAACAACTCTTTCGGAAGAGCTTGTTTGGATAAATCAAAAGGCACTACACAACTAGGATTATGGTATCCCAAATGAACGGGAATAGAAACCATAGTGTATGCCAAATGGAATTATGTCAGTAATAAGTTGATAAGTGATGCGTGGGAATTGCACCAGGCTTTACCTCTCGAGGGATCTCGAGAAGCTTACAACCCCCACTAGGCAGTGTATCTAATCGATGTAGTATAGTATAATGACAAGTACCGAGGGATTGATCATTCAGCTAGGAATAGTGTCACTAGGATTAGAAAACCTAAAGAGTAGGTCTAAAGATGAGGGATGATTCTTTTTGTATTTTTTTATATTTTAAGGAAAGCAAATTAAAATCTCGGGTTTGAAGGATTAGGGCGGAATTAGTTGCTAGTCAACTAACCCAATACTAAGATGCAATCAAAATAAAATACTAAAAATGAAAATAAACTATATTAAGCTAAAGTTGTGAGCAATGTATGGGAGAAATGTGTTTTCTTAGATTTCACTACTCCCTAGATATCTTTTACACGTTAATTACTTTTTATAGTTGCGTGGATGACGGATTGTATTCCTTAATACCATTCATGGGGTGGCGTACTTACTTCCCCAATCCTATGAGTGCCTACTTCACTCCTATGTCGAGCCGGCTAAGAAGCTCCTAACATGGGATCATTAGAATTTACTCATACATTAAATACAACCAATAAAACCTAGTACACATCGGTTCATGTTTCCTAAGACGTTCAAGCATGTTACACAATGGAGATCTGCCAGTTTTCTTAAGCCTAACATTGAAATCATTCATCCAATACAACCATAAACAAGTAATCAACACATAATTAACATCTAGGTTTTATTAGATCTGAGCAAACACAAGATAAATCTAGCCTAGCATGTTGAAATCAAGACAAGCACAAGATATAGACAACCAACACATAGACATATTGATTGAATTAAGAGAAGACTTATCTCAATAGCACATGAAAGGATTCTAGGGGTGAAAACCCTTGAATATACTGTAAAATACGAGCTAGGGTTCACAAAGTTCGGCCCTAGGGTTTCTCCACACAAGTTCCTCTCAATGAATAAAAAATAGAAACCTAGGGTTTCTCCACACAAGTTCCTCTCAATGAATGAAAAATAGAAAACTATATATATAGTTTGGAAGGTGACGGCGTTAAGAACAAGTGTCTGACGCCGTCATCTCGCCGCCAAATAGTTCCTCGGACTGCCTAGATCTGGGTCTGACGCCGTCATGTGTACTCCTTATGCAGGCTGTCATGATTTTAACTCTTGACGCTCTTGTTGTGACGCCTTCAGGTTTCTTCTGGGTCGTCATGGATTCTACTCTTGACGCCGTCAGAAATTTCCTCTTGACGCCGTCATACACTGTTCTCAGCTTGGAAAATTAAGTCTTTGGCGTTTTCTTCACTTTTATGCTCCAAAAACGTCCAAATTGCTTCCTTTTCCAGATTTCACTCTCAAAGTACCTAAAATCACAAAAGGAACGATTTAGGGTAATATTTGATCAAATAAATTCAATTCCGGGCTTAAATGACCCCCTAAAAGTGGTTCATTTTTCACCTCATCAATAAGAAAAGCACAAGTGGTACTTGCATTTTTATAATTACTTATCCAATGATTCTCCAAAACGCTTAAGGTTCTCAAATTAGTATCGGATGAAGAAGCACGTCAACAAGCTCCCCTAGAACAAGCAAACCCGCATCAACAAACGGAATTCCTCTTATCAATAATTTTATCCCTTCAACAAACGAAGCATCGACTTCAGTGACAATCCAATCTATTATGTTCTTAATTGACATATTGTGATCCATCGTCATCGCCTTGGTAAAAATGTTCATTGAGGAACATCTCAACCAAGAAAGTCTTACTCGATAACCATATTGTCTACATTTTCACGAAACCTCTTGAATAAGAATCTTTCATCCTCCCTAGGCTTAGTTAAAGACTCATGAGACCTAAAACCTTAGTTTTGAACATTAGGATAAAACCACAAAAATCAAGACAAAACCTTTTTAATTTTTCCTCTACAGTACCCACGGAACCCTGAGACCAAACGGGCGGAACCCTCCCTTTGGTTCTGCCTGGTCCACCGAATCTGCAACAGGTTTTATTTTAATTTCAAAACCAAACACCTCTTTACTCACAACTTCAACTTACCAACAACCATCCCTCACTCACAAACACCTTACCACATGAAAATTAGGGCTCTCACTTACATCTCTTCCAATCCAATCAACTTTGTAAGTATTTTTATCATAATTGCATTTTCAATCAAAGTCTATCATTTTCATCTACATACATTAACTAGAATCTTAGGGTTTATGTATAAACTTGTTGATTCATGAAAAACCTTGGTTGTAAACTAATCATAATTTCCATTAGTTAGGAATTGTACTTTTCTTGTTACTATCATGATTTACCAAACACACCAAGTTCATTGTCTTTCAAAAATCACTATAACACCACCTTTCACCACATTGTTAAAACAAATGAAAAACGTTATTAAAACATCACTTGCATAATGTCTCTTGAATGCTAAAGGGAATACATAACTAATATGTATTTTCGGGTACATTCAAATGAAGCTGTATTGAACTAGGAGCGTTTGGGTTATCTTTTGTTTTATAACATAACTTGCATTACAAAAATGGTTCAAGCATCAAAATGAGTCAAGATAACCGCACCTCCGCATTGTTTTCATATAGGCTTATACTAGAACATCCACATTATAAAAGTCATTAATTTAAACTTAAATTTTGTGTTTTCTAGGAATCAACATGCCTCCCGCAACATTCTCCGATCACAAGGAAACTCTTAAGTACTTACCCAAACACCATAGGACCAAAGGACTTACTAAAGATCAAGTTGAAACCTTTAAGAGTCTAGAAAAATGCTACGTTCATGAAGGAAGAACCATTGATCCATCCTTCCTAAAAGGAACATCCATTCGTCAAAACTTTGCCGCAATCAACTTTGATTGTCTCCTAGACATCGATGAGCAAATTTGTCCTAGGTTCATCTTAGAATTCTATGCAACCATAAATCTTTTCTTCGATGACGATGGTGAGTTCTCACTAACTTTTACAACTAATCAAATACCAAACATCATACCCTTAAAAGATTTTGCAACAATTCTTGGTGTCCCTAATGTGGGTACATGTCTCTACATGGATAAGTGACCTCTTTCTAGTCTTGATTCCATTCAGCGTTATCATCCATACGACACTCCTCTTGCTAACAAGGAAGAAATTCGTGAGCATCTCTTTGTTAGGACCTCAACAATTAAGAAGAATCGTTCGGGAAATGAGGTAGATAAGGACCCTTTTGTTATGGAACTCAATGAGCTTAAACCACAATTTAAGAAATGGGAAGAAATTCTTAGAGCCAACGTTATAAGTTCCATAGGAAATAGAGATCATGTCAACACATGTCTTAGCTGCATGCTCTATAGCATTTCCACTGGTCAACCTTTTAACTTAGCCTATTACCTAGCCAAAAGAATGGCTGACATATCCTTGGTAGGAACAACCGCTCTTCCTTATGGAATGCTTCTCACCCGCCTCTTTAGAGCAATCTCGCCCATTCCTCCTAATGATAAGGGAATGTGCCTTGACTATTCTCTCGTTCCTCACATTTTCGTCCCTCTAAGTGATAAAAGAGTCTTCAAAGCTAAGGGCAAGCGTACTCGCTCTCCTTCACCACCATCATCATCATCCGATATGAGCGATGACGATAAACTTCCTAACTCTAAGCTACCCCCTTTAGACTACCTTGAAGAACTTCCCGTCATTAGCAATGCATCCAAAGAGTTCAAGCAAACCAAAGGAATTTTCAAGTGCTTTAGAAGGTACCTAAGAAAGCTCAATAAGAAGATAGACCGGTTATGAGATGTGTGATTAAAGAGTGTTTGGCTTATGAAGGTTTTAGAAATTTGTATGTGTTAAACTATGTGATTTGTATTGATTTTTACTTCCATGCTTTATTACTTTCGTCGGATTATGTTTTGTATGAGCCTTTATGCATATTGACAATATTTGAGGTGTTTGTCAATTTTTTTATGCTTATCGAAAATTTCACTAAGTATAGTGAAAATCGCTAGCCCCCGGTCAAAGACCTATGATATGAATGTCTACATGTTCATTTTTTGCATTTCCTAATCTGACATTAATAAATTTGTGGAAAACTAGAAGGGGGGTTGAATAGTTTTACGTCTTTTTAATTTGTTATAAAAGATTGTTTAAAAGTTTTCTTTGTTTTCAAAAATATAGATTCGATGCTATATGAAATCAAGTCATGCACAATATGAACAACACTAAATTTGTACGATAAAGCAATAATAATGTAAGTAAAGAAATAGATGAGAGTTGGAAAGATCGAACCGCGAGACAAGAGATTTATAGTGGTTCGGCTACAAGGTCACCTTCCTTGCCCTACTCCACTCCCCGAGCACCTAACTCGAGAGTTTTCTTCACTATGTCAACAAGCTCCCTTATGGTGGAGAAAACCTTACACACCAATTTACACACCACAACTACGTCACAACTTATTCACACCTTCTACATAACTATTTCACACCTATTCACTACTTAATCACACCACTTCTTCACACCTATCTCCTACACACCAATCTTCTTCACACCTATCTTCTACACACCAATCTTCTTCACAACTATCTTCTACACACCAATCTTCTTCACAACTATCTTCTATACACCAATCTTCTTCCTAAATTTTCTTCTTCACAACTAACTACTAACCAATCACACACACTATATATATATATATATATATATATATATATATATATATATATATATATATATATATATATATATATATATATATATATATAACTAAACTATCTTCTTACAAATATTCACAACTAATCACACAATGAGATAAATACAATGATGATGCTCTAACAACTTAGATGTGGAGATCACAACAAGTTGTAATACTTCTTGTCTTGAGGGATAGAAGTATTCTTATCTTGTACTTGATAGGATGATGTTTGGATCACTTTGAAACAAAGATTTAAGAATGTATGATCAAAGGATTAAGAGATCGGAAATAGAGATATAGAACAGAAAGTTTAGGAGTGCAAAAGGTGAGAAAAATTCCAGATTTAAGGTGGTATTTATAGGCAACAAATTCTGACAGAGGAGCGTGTCCGGTCCCCTTAAATCAAGGCCGGCCCCCTTAAAATTAAGGGGACCGCCCTTTATAATTAAGGGGGCCGCCCAGCTGTAACGGCCAGATTTTTTGATTTTTAGTGGGGAAAGTTTATTTGGTGAAAAACTAACTGATTTTGGATAAAAATTTGAATTCATATATTTAGTATGAAAAAAACATTTTTCTTTATTACCAAAAGTTTTTTCCAAAATTATATAATATGTTTATATAGTTAAATAAACTTTGTAATACTTAATTAAATTTTCCTTTGATCATAAATTGCATTAAACACTTTGTTTATTCATACCTTAAGTGATTTGGATGTAAAGAGAAATGTTAATCACTAAATACTTGTTTATGTCACAAGTTTTAGTTCTATTAGTTTATATTTTGTAATAATCAAAACATAGAGATATTGATAATATGTTAATAATGTTTTTAGGCATTATTTATGTCAACAATCTACCCCTTTTTGATTATTACAAAACCTTAAACTCAATAGATCCTAAAATTTGTTTTTAGACAAGTATTATAGAGTTTACATTTCTCTTCTCCCCCTTTTTGTAAAATCAAAAAGGTTAAGCCGAGTAAGCTTCGTGAAAGAAGTTTAAATGGGTAGAATGCTCCCCCTTGATGTATGCTCCCCCTCATTTGAGAGCACCAAGGGAACGAGCTATGGAAATCTTGGCTACAAAAATATTTGAAGAGAACAAGACACATATACATGCAAAACAATAATTATGCAAATAAAAATAGATTCATTCAAGCATCATAGAAATGATTAGCATTAGAACATTCAATATGCTTGAAGCATATTGATTACAATAAAACAAAAGAAGAGACATAGTCCTATATTGCCTAAGAGAGCACTTGGACTTGCTTGCAACCCATGGTTGATTGTTTTATTTGCTTGAAGGGGAACATAAGCATAAAGCTTAGTTGTTAGATGGAGAGGGATATGGAGTGGGGTATGGAGCGGAAGAGGTGGATCTTACGATGTTGTATCGTGTTAAGGGTGGTATGGGATGAGGACGAGTGAGGAGATATTCAATCCAAGAAATGTCTTCACTCAAGTATAGAATTTTTTTTTTTTTGAAGGAAGATGCAACAAGGGCAATAGTGAGTATGGTTTGTAACTTGATCCAAGTTGAGAGAGTGGGGTAGGCAATTGTTGTAGGATGATGATGGAAGTTGCCCTTTGTTGCGTTGTGCAAGGTGCATGGCATTGAGATCACTAAGATCATGGATTTGGGTTATTTCATCACGGAACTTTTGCTTTTCCGTGGCAATGCGGAGAGAGTCATTGTGTTGATATGGATGAATTGGGTTTGTGTAGTTGGAATTGTAGTTTGATGGTTGATCAAACTTGTATGGATCATTATAAGTGGTTGGAGGATGAGATGAGTGGTTTGGCATGAAGGAAGATGTTTGGCCAATGTTGTATGGTTTGTAAAGAGGATCAAATGAATGTCCTTGTGAATTTGGTGTAAAGTTTGGGAAGTAAGTGGTTGGAGGTGTTGAGTGATTTCCAACTTCATTGGTTATGATGGATTTGTTTCGAGGGCTTTTTCTTCGCCAAACGGGTTTTTCCGTCATCCTTGCAAGCCTTAAGGCTTTTGGTTTTGGTTTGTTTGGAGAAGTCATGAAGGGATGAATGTAGAGTATGGAAGATTGGGGATATTTATAGTGTAAGATTTGTGTGTTTATGGATGGATGAAGTTTGTTTGGGAGATTAGGACAAAATATGCTGGTGAAAAATGGGAAATGTAGGTTGAAATAGGCTTAAAAGCATAAAAGATTCTATAAATCCGTCCAGCAGATGGCCGGTCCCCTTAATTAGGGGGCGGTCCCCTTAAAATTAAGGGGGCCGCCTTATATAATGAAGGGGGCCGCCCATCTGATGGTTCCTAGATTGCCAGAAATGGGTTTTTGGCAGAAAATTTGCAGAAAGGTTGTGTTTTTGGATTTGGATTCAAGCAAGTTCAATTCCTTTAGGCAGTATAGCATCTAATCTAATCAAGATATAACATGCATGCGAAAACACTTAAGCAAAAGAGTAAATAAGCAACACATAATGAGCTAAAAGAGACAAATAAAGGCAAGAGCACTTAAACTTCCTAAGGCAACTATCTTAGATCAAAGGCAAAGGCAACTAGTGAGTCAAAAATCTAGTTATGAAACAAGATGACAATGTTATGAGTGATTTTGTCATAGTGTGTGCCTATATGCAACAAATGTGGAGTTGTGATTGTTTCGACTTCTAAATGCAAAAAAAATTTCTTAAGAAACAATCCAAAATCTCCTTGATTCGATTTTTGCTCAATCATGAATGTCAAAGATATATATTAGATTATATACCTTGAAGACTTATGTGAGAGTTTATGCATGATTTTGGAAGAAAAATGTTTTTAGCATTAGTCAACAATGCAAAGAAAATGATGTTCATGTAATTCCTAGATGTGAGAATAATTTAAAAAAAAATTGATTGGGTTTTACAAAAGAGTATATGCAAAGAAAATAGTATTTCCCAATCTTCAATTTTGTGCGAAATAGATTCCTAGACTCAGAAATGGAGAAGTGGAAGAAAAGTAAATCTTATGCAAAACTTTTAAAAAAAATTCTAAATGCAATAGAATTTAGTCAACTTGTTCCATCATTCCTAATCCTAGACGCAAATGATTGAATAATTCACGCTTAAGGGGTTTAGTGAATATATCAACAATGTTATCTTCCGATGCAACTTTTTCTATAGATATGTTCCCTTTTTGTACATTATCCCTAAGAAAGTGGTGGCGTATTTCTATATGTTTAGTCCTAGAGTGTTGCACCGGAGTTTTACTTAAATCTATCGCACTTTTGTTATCGCACATAATGGGAACATTTTCTAACCTAATGCCATAGTCTATAAGAGCTTGTTTCATCTATAGTGCTTGTTGACATGCCTTTCCAGCGCTTACATATTCGGCTTCAGTGGTAGAAATAGCAAGAGCGGTTTGCTTCTTCGAAAACCAAGATGTTAGACAACATCCCATAAACGTGCAAATACCACTAGTGCTTTTTCTATCTACGTAGTCTCCCGCATGATCCGAATCCGCATAGACGATGGTTTCTATGCCGGATCCCTTAGGATACCATAATCCTAAGTGTATAGTGCCTTTAATGTATCAGAAGATACACTTAACCGCTTCTAGGTGAGATGTTTTAGGATCCTCTTGAAAACGGGCACAAAGGCAGACACTAAACATGATATCGGGTCTAGTTGCCGTCAAGGATAGTAAACTACCTATCATTCCTCTATACTTGGTGTTATCTACAGACTCACTTTCATCATCCTTTGTGAGTTTTACTTCCGTAGACATGGGAGTTTTCATGGGTTTTGAGTCTTCTAGGCCAAATTTCCTAAGCATTTCCTTAATGTACTTAGATTGGTTAAAGAATATTCAATCTTCTAATTGCTTTATTTGTAATCCTAGGAAAAAGTTAAGTTCACCCATCATACTCATCTCAAACTCATCATGCATCATTTTGGCAAATTCATCACACATGTCTTGACAAGTCGATCCAAATATAATGTCATCAACATATATTTGAACAATGATGAGATTTGGGTCTTTCCTTTTAGTGAAAAGAGTGTTATCTACCATTCCCATGGAATAATCATGCTTAATAAGGAAAGCTTTTAATCGATCATACCAAGCTTTGGGAGCTTGTTTGAGTCCATACAAAGCTTTCTTTAACTTATAAACATAATCAGGTTTTGCGAAGTCAATGAATCCTGGAGGTTGTGCCACATATACCTCCTCATTGATAAAACCGTTAAGGAATGCACTTTTCATGTCCATTTGGAATAACTTAAAATCTAGGGCGCATGCATAGGCAAGTAGTATCCTAATAGATTCTAGTCTAGCTACGGGGGCATAAGTTTCGTCATAATCAATTCCTTCTTGTTGATTATAACCTTGGGCAACTAACCTAGCTTTATTCCTAGTAACTACTCCATTTTCATCTAATTTATTCCTATATACCCATTTAGTTCCTATGATGGTCATATTCATTGTATTTGAGACTAATTCCCAAACGTCATTTGCCTTAAATTGATTTAATTCTTCTTGCATAGCTATAACCCAACTTTCATCTTTTAAAACCTCATTAATATTCTTAGGTTCTATTGCTGAGAGGAAACAAAAGAAATTATTTTTATCTTGAGCTTGTGACCTAAGGGTTCTTTGGTTAAGATGTCCTATTATATTATCTAGTGGATGTGATCTAGATTCTTTAACATTTACAATTTCGTTATTTCCTAAGTTAATGTCTTCATTATCATTTCCTATGGGTTTTGTTTTACTAACCTCAATAGCTTCTTCTTCGACTGAGTCATCATCTTCTAAAGGTAAAGTTTTAGGAGGTGGTGGTGTTTCATCAAATGTTACATTTAGTGATTCTTCTACTTTCATGGAGTGTTTGTTAAGTATTGTATATGCTTTACTATTTTGTGAGTATCCTAAAAATATTCCTTCATACGATTTTGGATCAAACTTAGTGAGGTAATCCTTAGTGTTTAGAATATAACATTTACTTCCAAATACCCTAAAGTAGCTTAAGTTTGGTTTTCTACCTCTTAGTAACTCATAAGGAGTTTTTCCTAGAATTCTCCTAATTGATACCCTATTAATAATATATGTTGAAGTATCTACGGCGTGACACCAAAATTTTTGTGGGATGGAATGTTCATTTAACATTGTTCTACTCATTTCTTGTAGTGACCTATTTTTTCTTTCTACTACGCCATTTGATTGAGGAGTACGAGGAGCGGAGAAATTGTGAGATATTCCATTTAAATCACAATATTTTCCGAATTGTACTTCATTGTCAAATTCCTTACCATGGTCCGTCCTAATGGCTACTATTGTGCATCCTAATTTATTTTGAATCATTTTACTAAATATTTCGAATATTTCAAAGGCTTGGGTCTTGTCACTTAAAAACCTAGTCCACGTGTATCGTGAGTAGTCATCTACTATTACTAAGGTATATTTGTTTCCTCCATAGCTCTGCACAGCGGATGGACCAAAAAGATCCATATGTAATAGTTTTAGGCACCTAGTAGTGGATACTATATTCTTAGCTTTGTGACTAGCATGAACTTATTTTCCAATTTTCCATGCATCACAAAAATGTTTGTCATATTTTAGATTAGGCAAATTTCTAACTAGTTCCTTAGAGGCCAAAGATTGTATTTGTTACATGTTAGCATGTCCTAATCTCCTATGCCACAATGTGGAGTTTTCATCTAGGGTCGTTAGGCATATCCTATCCTCAGGCTTGTTTCCTAGTTTCATAACGTATATGCCTCCTTTCCTAATTCCTCTACCTATAATTTTTCCATTCTTAACTATTTCGCTATCCTCTTCGGTAAAAGTGACTCTACATTTATTATCACATATTTGTCCTATACTAAGCAAGTTATATGTTAAATTATCTACATGCTCTACATTTTCAATAGTAAGTGAGTCTTGAGAAATCGTACCTTTGCCAATGATTTTTCCACGTAAGTCACTACTGAAAATAACGTTACCTCCATTGTATGCCTTGTATATAGAGAATAGCTTGCGGTTCCCCGTCATGTGCCTCGAACATCCGCTATCCTTGATCCATTCGTCAGACTCCAAGTCAATTCCTAAACATATTTTGTCGGTTCCTTTTGCCATAAAACACTTTTTGTCTCTTGGCTTTTCCACTTATTCTTTGTCACTATCACTTCATGTTCCACTAACAAATGCGCCTTGATTTTCATAACCCGGCGGCTTTAGACATTCGCCAATGAGATGATTTGGACTTCCACATCTAAAGCACTTTCTTTTCCCGTAGTTGTCACTTCTATTTCTTTGGAACGGTTTTCTTTTGTCTCGTGATGATCTAGTGAATCTTCCTCGTCTCTTGAAGAATTTCTTGAATTCTCTTACGGCCATTGCATATTCTTCGTCTTTTCTTTCGTCACTTGAATCATCATCGTCACTAGGTTTCTTTTTGGCTTTTAGAGCAATGGATTTGGTTTGTTCTTTCTTGACTTTGACCGTTTCCGAATCTCTTCTTATAATTTCTTTATGGACCTTCAAGTAGCCAATTAGTTCGTCTAGTGACAACGTCATCAAATTCTTTGATTCTACAATAGCCGTGACCTTAGCTCGCCATTTCGGATGCAATGCCCTAAGAAATTTCCTAACACAATTTTTACTAGAAAATGTCTCATCAAGTGCTTTTAAACTTGTGATAATGGTGTTAAATTTAGCAAAAGCATTATCAATTGATTCCTCTTCTGGAATCATAAATTGTTCATATTATTGTACAAGAAGATCTATTTTGTTATCTTTAACTTGACTATTACCTTGGTGAGTAATTAGTAAAGAATCCCAAATTTCTTTTGCGGTTTTACACATAAAAATTCTTTCATATTCTTTGCGTGGTAACGCATTATAAATAACCATTTTAGCCTCATTATTTTTTGCTAGTTTCTTTTTCAAATCATCATTTTGTTTTTCAAAAGATACAATTTCATCCATTTTAGTTTCAACATTATATTGAATAGGGGGAAAATCACCAAAGGTAATAATACGCCAAAGATCAAGATCTTTTGATTTCACATAAGTTTCGAATCTATTTTTCCAATATAAAAATCCATCACTTTCAAATAGTGGTGGTCTTTGCATAGATTGCCCTTCTAAATATTTCAAAGATTCCATAGATCGTTACAAGTTTTAAAATACAATATATTTTTAAAAAATCTTGCTAGACGTGGCTCCTGATACCAATTGTGGAAAACTAGAAGGGGGGGTTGAAAGTATTGTTTGAAAGTTTTCTTTGTTTTCAAAAATATAGATTCGATGCTATATGAAATCAAGTCATGCACAATATTAACAACACTAAATATGTACGATAAAGCAATAATAATGTAAGTAAAGAAATAGATGAGAGTTGGAAAGATCGAACCGCGAGACAAGAGATTTATAGTGGTTCGGCTACAAGGTCACCTTCCTTGCCCTACTCCACTCCCCGAGCACCTAACTCGAGAGTTTTCTTCACTATGTCAACAAGCTCCCTTATGGCGGAGAAAATCTTACACACCAATTTACACACCACAACTACGTCACAACTTATTCACACCTTCTACACAACTATTTGTCACAACTCGTAAATTCTGGTCTTTTCCCGAACTTTCACATTTACTATTCATCGATCACTATTCATCATTTTACTATTCATCATTTTCGGAGTCAGTTTGTGATTCTGAGAAGCGTTCAAAAATTTTACTATTCATAAAACACTATTCACCTCCGGAGAAAACTTGTCATTTATGCGTGAGATGCATCATTTCTATATACGTACGATTATCTACCTAATAAACGTTATCTTATGAGCTATTATTTTGAATAATTGATCCGACAATCCCAACTATGGTCCTAACACATTTTTATACTCATAATAATAATATAAAAATTATATTATTAAATTGCCCGGTGTTTTCAAATCAACTGTTACGTTTTCCGGTCGAAGCTTATAGCTCCGTCGGTTTGCGATATTTCAACCTGATCATTATTTTAACTTCCGATTCTCATCAGGAATATTATTTTACAATTTTTACAACTTCATTATATTTTATTTTATCTCGTTACAATTTATTTTTAGTTAACTCGGTACCCGGTATCACCTAAAACTAATAATATCTACCTAAACTACATCAAAAGTCCAAGAAATTCTTACACTCTCATCATTTCCTTACAAAAACCCACCCTCCCCACCTTGATTTAGGGATCTTGTCTACACCAATAATATATATAACAACAACTACACACTTTTCATCTCATTTTCATCCAAGCAATCAAAATAACTTTCTCTCCTTTTTCCTTTGGGGTGGTGCTCGGCCAAGAAGAGAAGAACATCAAGGGTCCATCATTTTTCCAAGATCAAGTCATTATCTAGTTCCTTTAGTTGTTCTTGTTTGGGTTTTGTGATAAAAACTCAATGTTTCTTAGGTTTTACTCATCCAAGCTCTATAATCTTTCTAAGTAAGTTGTCAAACTCTTTTCCATAATTTCTTCATGTTATTTTTATGATCATATGATTTCTATACAAGATCTACATGCATATGTTAGTTATACCACTCATATATATATATATATATATATATATATATATATATATATATATATATATATATATATATATATATATATATATATATATAACTTTTGATCCCTAGAAATAGATTATAGTTAGATCCTTGTTAGATCCACTTGATTTATGATGTTTAGGAACCCATGACACCCTAAGATGGTGTATGGTAAGATTAGACTAGATTTGTGGTGATTGAAAGTGGTTTGGTTGAAGTTGGAACTAGATTGGAACACTAGAAATGACTTTTTGAAACAATATATATACCTACTGTCCATATTTTTAAAACTTGGGAAAATCAGTAGATGATGGGTAATTTTTGACCAAATATTTAGAAAATACTTTAAAAAACGAAGCCGTGGGCGAAAGAACGGATTAAAACGAGCTTATAACGAAGGAGATATGATTTTTGTAAATTTAACGACGAAAACTATTTTTCTGAAAATATCAAGCTGTTGGACGATTTTCGTCGGACAAATAGAGGCGTTAGATGTAACCTAGAGGAGCCGAACTATCAAAAATATATTAGTATAGGTTAATACGAATCCGTGGATATAAAGAACGAGTAAAATAGACTTATATCGACAAAGATATTCACGTTTCTATATCGACAAAACCTTATATAAATTGACAGCTTTTAACTAGAAATAATAATAATAATACTTCTACGTACTAAATCCTAGATTTTCTAGAAATACTACCAAAGTGCCAAATTCATAACTAATGAAGTACTAGTGATTATAAGTTTATCTTTACGGCGTTTAGACGTTATCTCAAGCTTTTCCAAAGTAAGGAATATAACACTAACATTTTATATACGATATATTACGACAAGTTTTTATAAGCCTAGTTGGACCTATTTTTCCTAAGTACGGAAAATACTTTACTTTGACTATAACTAGTATTTCCAAGTTATGAGTGGTATAGGTATCATGTGCATGCATATTCTCTACATCATTTCATGATCTAAGTAGATCACTATCATTCATATTAGGTTGCGGTTAGAGATCGAACCTCATTTCTGTGTATCCACTTTTGTCATCGTAGCTATCGCACCAGGTGAGTCATAGCCCCACTTTTACTCTTTTTATACTTGTTTTAACTCTTTGGGGGAGATACATGCTCAACTACTTGCTTACTTGTACAAATACTTTCTTGATACTCAAAACATTTATACTTGATTGTCTTATACTTGATTACATTTATACTTGAGTTCATACATACATGATTGTGTTATACTTAACTGCGTTATACTAAACTGTGATTGTGTATTCTTGAGCAACTGATACTTTGGGAAATGGCACCCAGTAATCATACATACATACATACTTCCAGTGGCTCCAGATTAAGTTGCTGGATGACTACGGAGACTGCTAGTGGCTCCAGATTAAGTTGCTGGATGACTACTGAGACTTCCAATGGCTCCAGATTAAGTTGCTGGATGACCATTGAGACTTCTAGTGGCTCCAAATTAAGTTGTTGGATGTCCATTAGCTAATTGCTTAACTGTTGTGATGAACTTATACATGTCTTACTCATACTATATATGTTAGTAGTGGGTTGTGAACACACAGGTTACAAGTCTCTTATGGCGGGACTTGCAATTGAGTGGATTTACGATGCCTTTACTGTGTGATCATTTTTCTATATACTTTATTTGTTAAACAAACTCTATGAACTCACTAACCTCGTGTTGACACTTTAGCATGTATTTTCAGGTTTTAACCTATGGCACGCTACAGGAGGTTTTGGCAGGGCATGGCATGGTCATAGAAGACTCTGATTATTTATATGGGGACCGTTTTAAACTATTTTAAGGGCCTACTTCCGCACTACTTTTAACGATGTAAATTCAACATTTTTGATTAAACGATTTTATTCTAAATGATTAAAGTGAAAACCATTTTGTACTTGTGTTGTGATACCGATTGAGTTACACCCCCTCTACATGTATGCTTCCGCTGGACCTGATTTTGGGGGTGTGACAGATTGGTATCAGAGCTTTGGCTATAGCGAACTAAGTGTTTTTAAAACCTAGACTATAGCTACTTTTATGAAAAACTTAACCCTATGACCGTCACGTGCCTGCCTGCCAAGCTGAAGCCTCATTGTGGTTTGTTGCTGACTTAGGTGATGAGATTTGTGTCTCATTATCTGGTATATTATATTCACTTATTCTAGTTGATTTCTATAATTGTCTTTCATATAAGCATGTTCACGTATCATATATGTCACCCTGTTATGTTTCTCCTTGCATAGTTTCATCATTTGACCTCGAGTTTGGTCACCTGCCTTAGTCTTTCTGAACGTCTTGGTATTTGTGAAGGACATAGTATTAGTATAACTGAGCTGAGTATTTCAAAATTCATGGAACCTCGGTGGAATATAGACTAGTCACCTATATTCAACCCGGGATAGTGGGACATAGGCTGACTACCTATATCCGACTCAGAAATGAATTTTGCAACACTGAGAATGGTTATAATAAAATTCTGTCTGGATTGAATCCTCAACTCAATTTCCAAATGTTTCATTATGTGTGTGTATACCCTCGTTGTCAGAACGCTTATATTTTCCATCACCTCGTGAACCGCCGCCTGGAAGCACGTCAACTGGTCATTTCATCTCATGAATCTTCACCTATATAACACTTCAGAGACCAACATTAACTGAACTTCGGGACGAAGTTCCCTTAAGGGGTAGAGACTGTCACAACTCGTAAATTCTAGTCTTTTCCCGAACTTTCACATTTACTATTCATCAGTTACTATTCATCGATCACTATTCATCATTTTCAGAGTCAGTTTGTGATTCTGAGAAGCGTTCAAAAATTTTACTATTCATAAAACACTATTCACCTCCGGAGAAAATTTGTCATTTATGCGTGAGATGCATCATTTCTATATACGTACGATTATCTACCTAATAAACGTTATCTTATGAGCTATTATTTTGAATAATTGATCTGACAATCCCAACTATGGTCCTAACACATTTTTATACTCATAATAATAATATAAAAATTATATTAATAAATTGCCCGGTGTTTTCAAATCAACTGTTACGTTTTCCGGTCGAAGCTTATAGCTCTGTCGGTTTGCGATATTTCAACCCGATCATTATTTTAACTTCCGATTCTCATCAGGAATATTATTTTACAATTTTTACAACTTCATTATATTTTATTTTATCTCGTTACAATTTATTTTTAGTTAACTCGGTACCCGGTATCACCTAAAACTAATAATACCTACCTAAACTACATCAAAAGTCCAAGAAATTCTTACACTCTCATCCTTTCCTTACAAAAACCCACCCTCCCCACCTTGATTTAGGGATCTTGTCTACACCAATAATATATATAACAACAACTACACATTTTTCATCTCATTTTCATCCAAGCAATCAAAATAACTTTCTCTCCTTTTTCCTTTGTGGTGGTGCTCGGCCAAGAACAGAAGAACATCAAGGGTCCATCATTTTTCCAAGATCAAGTCATTATCTAGTTCCTTTAGTTGTTCTTGTTTGGGTTTTGTGATAAAAACTCAAGGTTTCTTAGGTTTTACTCATCCAAGCTCTATAATCTTTCTAAGTAAGTTGTCAAACTCTTTTCCATAATTTCTTCATGTTATTTTTATGATCATATGACTTCTATACAAGATCTACATGCATATGTTAGTTATACCACTCATATATATATATATATATATATATATATATATATATATATATATATAACTTTTGATCCCTAGAAATAGATTATAGTTAGATCCTTGTTAGATCCACTTGATTTATGATGTTTAGGAACCCATGACACCCTAAAAAGGTGTATGGTAAGATTAGACTAGATTTGTGGTGATTGAAAGTGGTTTGGTTGAAGTTGGAACTAGATTGGAACACTAGAAATGACTTTTTGAAACAATATATATACCTACTGTCCATATTTTTAAAACGTGGGAAAATCAGTAGATGATGGGTAATTTTTGACCAAAGATTTAGAAAATACTTTCAAAAACGAAGCCGTGGGCGAAAGAACGGATTAAAACGAGATTATAACGAAGGAGATATGATTTTTGTAAATTTAACGACGAAAACTATTTTTCTGAAAATATCAAGCTGTTGGACGATTTTCGTCGGACAAATAGAGGCGTTAGACGTAACCTAGAGGAGCCGAACTATCAAAAATATATTAGTATAGGTTAATACGAATCCGTGGATATAAAGAACGAGTAAAATAGACTTATATCGACAAAGATATTCACGTTTCTATATCGACAAAACCTTATATAAATTGACAGCTTTTAACTAGAAATAATAATAATAATACTTCTACGTACTAAATCCTAGATTTTCTAGAAATACTACCAAAGTGCCAAATTCATAACTAATGAAGTACTAGTGATTATAAGTTTATCTTTACGGCGTTTAGACGTTATCTCAAGCTTTTCCAAAGTAAGGAATATAACACTAACATTTTATATACGATATATTACGACAAGTTTTTATAAGCCTAGTTGGACCTATTTTTCCTAAGTACGGAAAATACTTTACTTTGACTATAACTAGTATTTCCAAGTTATGAGTGGTATAGGTATCATGTGCATGCATATTCTCTACATCATTTCATGATCTAAGTAGATCACTATCATTCATATTAGGTTGCGGTTAGAGATCGAACCTCATTTCTGTGTATCCACTTTTGTCATCGTAGCTATCGCACCAGGTGAGTCATAGCCCCACTTTTTCTCTTTTTATACTTGTTTTAACTCTTTGGGGGAGATACATGCTCAACTACTTGCTTACTTGTACAAATACTTTCTTGATACTCAAAACATTTATACTTGATTGTCTTATACTTGATTACATTTATACTTGAGTTCATACATACATGATTGTGTTATACTTAACTGCGTTATACTAAACTGTGATTGTGTATTCTTGAGCAACTGATACTTTGGGAAATGGCACCCAGTAATCATACATACATACATACTTCCAGTGGCTCCAGATTAAGTTGCTGGATGACTACGGAGACTGCCAGTGGCTCCAGATTAAGTTGCTGGATGACCACTGAGACTTCCAATGGCTCCAGATTAAGTTGCTGGATGACCATTGAGACTTCTAGTGGCTCCAAATTAAGTTGTTGGATGTCCATTAGCTAATTGCTTAACTGTTGTGATGAACTTATACATGTCTTACTCATACTATATATGTTAGCAGTGGGTTGTGAACACACAGGTTACAAGTCTCTTATGGCGGGACTTGCAACTGAGTGGATTTACGATACCTTTGCTGTGTGATCATTTTTCTATATACTTTATTTGTTAAACAAACTCTATGAACTCACCAACCACATTTTGGACCGTCTAGAGTCTTTATCTCACCCACCTCAACTCTAGAGTCTCCAACAATAGGGACCAAATCATAATAACACCAAAAACACAAACCAACAAACCAAAAGCGTTTCACGTCCACAATATACAAAATGAAACCCGCTACATCCTCCAACACACATTTTCATCCTTAAACAACCTTAGCCTTGTTTTTGAAAATGTTTCTCATTAAGGGAAATGATTTCTTTCTTTCATAGATATAGGATTTTATGTTCTTAGTTTCGTTTTATTTTTCTTTTTAGAAGTAGGATGTTAACTTTCTAATTTCTTGTCTTTGACTTTCTTAAAGTCAAATTTTACATGAAATGAATTTCATTCTACTATAAGGTATGCCTTGTTTGTCGACCATTTAGGCATTATGAGTAAAACTTTGCCTTGCTATCGTAGCATACATTTATCTTGTGTTTTAGAAACTTTTTTTTTTGTAGGATCATTATCCATGTTTTCCTTCCTTGATACTCCATTTAGGGGAGTAATATTCAAGGGGGAGCATGAGAATTGCATTATTCCACTTCGCAACTCTTCACCTCATGACTTGCTCTTTGCTCGTCCATTGAGATAACTAACTTTTTTTTGTAGGTTCAAAATCCATGTCTCCTATCTTGGCACTCCTTTTAGGGGGAATATCAACCAAGGGGGAGCACGTGCATAGTTCTGCTTCGCTACTCTTCTTTTTGTTTCGACAAAAAGGGGGAGAATTTATATTAAACTTGTTCTCATCTTTTCTCTTGAATATCACATCATCTTAGCAAAAACAAGTTTTAACACAAACTTTATAAGACTTAACACTAAAACTAGTGGCTTACTTATAAATAAAGTTTATGTTTTGTCATCAACAAAAAAGGGGAGATTGTTAATACAAATATCGCCTAAAAACGTTATTTATATTTTACGATCTTTGCTAAGTTTTGTTAATGACAAAGTATGAACTTTTGTTTATAGTAAAAACATCACTTTAGTTTTAAGTCTTGTATAACTAGATTTTATATTTCTCCTTTAAGATAACATTGTTTTTATTTCTTAAATAAGTAAGTGTCACATCACATCAACATGCATTTATGGTAAGTTTGTGTGTTTGACTTACCATAAGCTCTTACACATTTTTGGAAGCATTCTACTTTTGATTCAATGTGTTTGACTAGAATTTAGTTGATGTGACTTTGGTTAGTTTGGAAAGATTTATTGCAAAACCTACTGTGTGCCTGGCGGAACCCTGGAGGTACACGGGCGGAACCGATCTGAGGGTTCCGCCTTATCCGCCAGACCTGCTGAAGGATTTGCTATAAATACCAAGCCACTTGTTAGTTTTTACCCATCACTTTAGGACATATATTTCACATATTCTCTCATCTAACTAAGTAACATTTGACTTGTGTGATTCTCTTATGTAGCAAAGGAGTTCACAAGTTCTTCCAAGAAGTTACAAGTTTCAACTCAAAAGTTGCAAGACTTGTTAGCTTTGTTATGTATGAACTTTGGTAGTTTATACTTCATTTGTATCTTGTGTAGAAGTGATCGGTTAGTATTTTAGGCCTCAAAATACATAGTGTGTCGGGAGTCATTGTACCCTTGTAAAAGAAGTATCAGGAGTGGTTGTACCCTTGCAAAAGAACTCGACATCTAGCTTAGTGTCGGAAATAGTGAATAGGCGACATTAGGTTGGTTCTACCTTGAACTAGGACCTGGTATCTAGCTTTGTACCGGATAAAGTGTAAGCGACGATTGTAAAGGTTTCTCCACCCGTGAAAGGAGTTTGTTGACTAGTGCTTGAAACTCTCGAGTTGGAAACTCGGGGCGTGGATGTAGGGCAAGGAAAAAGAGTCCTTGTAGCCGAACCACGATAAACAATCGTGTTGTGGTTTGATCGTTTCTTTCTTTATCTTTGCATATTACATATTGTCTTTATTTAGAATCGTTAATTACACGTAAAGCTTTTCAAAGATTAACAAGTATTTTGAGTTTATATCTTTGATCAAACGTAAAGCTTTTCAAAGATTAAAACAAGTAATTTGAGTCTATATCGTTAAACAAACGTAAAGTTTTTAATAGATAATTAAGAATAAAAAGCGGTAAACTATTCAACCCCCTTCTAGTTTTCCACAATTGGCATCAGGAGCTACGTTACTCAAGATCTTTAAAATGTATTGTATTTTAAAACTTGGATCGATCCATGGATTTTGAAAATCTCAAAGAAGGGCAAATTATTCAAAAGTCACCGCTATTTGAAAAAGAAAACTCCCTTTAATGGAAAAATAAATTTGAAAACTATGTGAAATCAATTGATCAAGATCTTTGGCATATTATTTCTATTGGTGATTTCAAACCAACGAAAACAAGTTTTGAAAATCAAGATGATTATCCTAAACTTGATAAAAACACTAAAGCTAAGATAATGATTTATAAAGCTTTACCAAGGACCGAATATGAAAGAGTGTATTTTTGTCAAACGGCTAACGATATTTGGAAAAATATGTCAAACTTTCATCAAGAAATATGTCAAGTCAAAGATGATCAATTTGATCTCACATATGAATTAGAAGTCTTAGAAAAATTAACAGATAGACATTTAGTTGAAATAAATACATGTGCTACTAGTTTAAATATTTTAAATGAAGGTGTAAGTGAAGATGATTACTTATGTCAAGCTCAAAGTGGCCTTGCATATGATTCATGGAATGACACGGATGAAGATGAAGCCAACTATCCGGTTTGTGATTCTCAACTAGATAAAACATCAAACAAGGTACAATTTGAAACCAAACACTTTTGCTTTGACACATTTATTCTAGAGTTTTCTAAACTAGAAAATGAGTCTAAACTTTTATGTAACATGGACCTAAAAACTATCTTTAACAATGAACATTCAAAATCTCTTGTGAACAATCTTGAAAAAGAGACAATTTTAGAAGATAATATGTCTAGACTTAAAAGCAATGTAGAAATTGATCTAGATTGCAAAATATGTCGATTACAAATATGAAATTCAAAGACAAAACGAAAAAGGAAAAATGCTTGCTAAATTTGAAGAAAGTTCAAAAGCTCTCAAAAGCTTATTGAAAAGTCAAAAGTCATTTAGAGATAAAACCGGATTAGGATTTGACTCAAATGCACCATCGACAAGTAAAACAAAACAAGTTGTGTTTGTGAAACCTAGGAGAGAATTGTAGGAGTGATTCTATCTCTATTAGGAGCTCATGATAAAAGGATAAAGATATCATGTTCAATACTTTTATATGTTTGTCTAACCTTCTTGGATTCATAAGTATTAGAGTTTAGCTTTCTTACGAGTCAAGATAATTTGCTTAAAGATTATCTTCTTGGTGGTTCATCAATGGAGCTTAAAAGGTACACGTCTCTTCAACTTACCTTTCATTGCTTCTTGTTGATTGACATTAAGTTTTGTCGTGGGTGTTATAAATAGTTTTTACTCTAAGGTGTTTATGTGATGTAAGTAACAACAAGGATTAGATCCTCCGTGATTAAAGGATTTAGACACTACATCTAGTAGGAGATATAAGGTGTTTTACCTCTTTAAACTTTCGGGAAAAGACACGAGAAACTCTTGAGTGAGTCTCACTTAATACTTGTCTACAGGCGGAGAAATTGTGAGATATTCCATTTAAATCACAATATTTTCCGAATTGTACTTCGTTATCAAATTCCCTACCATGGTCCGTCCTAATGGCTACTATTGTGCATCCTAATTTATTTTGAATCATTTTACTAAATATTTCAAATTTTTCAAAGGCTTGGGTTTTGTCACTTAAGAACCTAGTCCACGTGTATCGTGAATAGTCATCTACTATTACTAAGGTATAACTGTTTCCTCCATAGCTCCGCACAGCGGATGGACCAAATAGATCCATATGTAATAATTCTAGGCACCTAGTAGTGGATACTATATTCTTAGCTTTGTGACTAGCATGAACTTGTTTTCCAATTTTATATGCATCACAAAAATGCTTGTCATATCTTGGGTTAGGCAAGTTTCTAACTAGTTCTTTAGAGGCCAAAGATTGTATTTGTTGCATGTTTGCATGTCCTAATCTCCTATGCCACAATGTGGAGTTTTCGTCTAGGGTTTTTAGGCATATCCTATCCTCCGGTTTGTTTCCTAGTTTCATAACATATATGCCTCCTTTCCTAATTCCTCTACCTATTACCTTTCCATTCTTAACTATTTTGCTATCCATTTCGGTAAAGGTAACCCTACATTTATTATCGCATATTTGGTCTATACTAAGCAAGTTATATGTTAAATTATCTACATGCTCAACATTTTCAATAGTAAGTGAGTCTTGAGAAATCGTACCTTTGCCAATGATTTTTCCACGCAAGTTACTACCAAAAATAACGTTACCTCCATTGTATGCCTTATACGTAGAAAATAGCTTGCAGTTCCCCGTCATGTGCCTCGAACATCCGCTATCCTTGATCCATTCGTCAGGCTCCAAGTCTATTCTTAAACATATTTTGTCGATTGCTTTTGCAACAAAACATTTTTCGTCTCTTGGTTTTTCCACTTCTTCTTTGTCACTATCACTCCATGTTCCACTAACAAAGGCGCCTTGATTTTCATAACCCGGTGGCTTTAGATATTCACCAATGAGATGATTTGGACTTCCACATCTAAAACACTTTCTTTTCATGTAGTTATCACTTCTATTTATTTGGAACGACTTTCTTTCGTCTCGTGGTAATCTAGTGAATCTTCCTCATCTTTTGAAGAATTTCTTGAATTCTCTTACGGCTATTGCATATTCTTCGTCTTCACTCTCGTCACTTGAGTCATCATCGTCACTAGGTTCCTTTTTTGCTTTTAGAGCAATGGATTTGGTTTGTTCTTTCTTGACTTTGACCGTTTCCGAATCTCTTCTTATAATTTCTTCATGGACCTTTAAGTTGCCAATAAGTTCATCAAGTTATAACGTCATCAAATTCTTTGATTCTTCAATTTCCGTGACCTTCGCTCGCCATTTTGGATGCAATGCCCTAAGAAATTTCCTAACACAATTTTTACTAGAAAATGTCTCATCAAGTGCTTTTAAACTTGTAATAATAGTGTTAAATTTAGCAAAAGCATTATCAATTGATTCCTCTTCCGGAATCGTAAATTGTTCATATTGTTGTACAAGAAGATCTATTTTATTGTCTTTGACTTGACTATTACCTTGGTGAGTAATAAGTAGTGATTCCCAAATTTCTTTGGCGGTATTACACATAAAAATTCTTTCATATTCTTTACGCGGTAACGCATTATAAATTACCATTTTAGCTTCATTATTTTTAGCTAGTTTCTTTTTCAAATCATCATTTTGTTTTTCAAAAGGTACAATTTCATCCATTTTAGTTTTCAGATTTTGTTGAGTGGGAGGAAAGTCACCAAAGATCAAGATCTTTAGATTTCACATAAGTTTCGAATCTATTTTTCCAATATAAAAATCCATCACTTTCAAATAGTGGTGGTCTTTGCATAGATTGCCATTCTAAATATTTTTCAGATTTCATAGATCGTTACAAGTTTTAAAATACAATATATTTTAAAAATCTAGCTAGACATGGCTCTTGATACCAATTGTGGAAAACTAGAAGGGGGGTTGAATAGTTTTACGTCTTTTTAATTTGTTATAAAATATTGTTTGCGTGTTTTCGTTACTTTCAATTTAGATTCGATATTATGTGATCTCAAGTCTTGCACAATATAAACAACAACAAATATGTATGATATAGCAATAATAATGTAAGTAAAGAAATAAATGAGAGATGGAAAGATCGAACCGCGAGACAAGAGATTTATAGTGGTTCGGCTACAAGGATACCTTCCTTGCCCTACTCCACTCCCCGAGCACCTAACTCGAGAGTTTTCTTCACTATGTCAACAAGCTCCCTTATGGCGGAGAAAACCTTACACACCAATATAAACACCACAACTTCGTCACAACTTGATCACACCTTATACACAACTACTTTACACCTATCTATCTTCACACCTATCTATCTTCACACCTATCTACTTCACAACTATCTTCTTCACAACTATCTTCTTCCCAACAATCTACTTCCCAACAATCTTCTTAACAATCACTCTATCTACACACTAAGCTAATCTATCTTCTACCAAATATACACAACAAATAACACAAAGAAATATATGTAATGAATGATGCTCTAACAACTTGGATGTGGAGGTCACAACAAGTTGTAATACTTCTTGTCTTGGAGGCTAGAAGTATTCTTCTCTTGCACTTGAGAGGTTGATATTTGGATCACTTTGAAACAAAGATTTATGTATGTATGATCAAAGGATTTAAAGAATAGAAATGGAGATCTTGAACAGAAAGTTTAGGAGTGCAAAAGGTGAGAAAAATCTATGAAATGAATCAGTATTTATAGGGCAACAAATTACTGTTCTGGAGCGTGGCCGGTCCCCTTAATTAGGGGGCGGTCCCATAATTATTAAGGGGGCCGCCTAGTATAATTAAGCCCCCCCCCCCCCCCCAAGAACGTTGGATTTGTTTATCCTTTTGTGGGGAATGTTTTTCTAGATAATATTTGTCTTTTTTGGTTGGAAATTTGAAATCATATATTTATAATGATTTAAACATATTCTTTTAATTCCAAAAATGATTTTGTAAAAGATATAAAATGTTTATGACATTTTATAAAAGTTCTAGTGATTATAGAAAAATTTCCTTTGATCATAGAATGCAATAAACACTTTGTTTATTCATACCTTAAGTGATTTGGATGCAAAGTGAAATATTTATCTCTAAATACTTGTTTACGACAAAAGTTTTAGTTTAATGAATTTACGTTTTGTGATTATAAAAACATAGAGATGTCGATGAATGTTAACAATGTTTTTAGGCATTATTTATGTCAACAATTTTATGTGTTTCGAATGTGTATTTGTCATCATTAAAACATAAGGAGACTTGGTCAATGTTGTCTCAACAATCTCCCCTTTTTTTGATGATGACAAATAAATTACGAAAGCAAATAAAATTACAAAACGTAAAAAAGACAAAGCGCGCTTTTGGTGTAGAATGCGTCTTGACCTTGCCTTGTAATTTGGTGAAGCCTTTGTTCTTTATCTTGAATCGGTCTTCACTCTTTGCTTTCTTTCTCCCCTTGTGTATGCTTATTCATACACCTTTATTTGACCAAAACCGGACCTAAAAAGACCAAAAACTGATCAATAAATATCAAATATACGTTGTTTTTGTGTTTTTTAATGTGCAAGTATGGATATTTGAAAAAGGGACATAAATGAAGCAAAAACTAGGAAAACCGAGCACGAGAGTTGAAAAGGTCATTTAAAGCCAAGGACGGGGAAGATTTCATCAACAAAGATCAAATTCGAGCTAAATTGGTCAAAATCAACCTTGAGAATCATATATTGTCACAAATGGTCCTTGGATTAATATTTCACAATTGGCAGAATCAGTCCTTACAATTTCAAAAATTACACAATTAGTCCTTTGGAAAATTCTTAACTATTAGTAAACACTATCCAGCCTTTTATCTAATTAACCCACAATCCAAAAATTCCACAAACCCAATCCACGCTTATAATAAACCTTACCCAGGCCCAATCTTATCCAATAAACCCGGTCCACATACCTATCTCCCAAGTCCCAACACCCTGATAACTTATAACCTGGTCAAACCCTTCATAATTCCCAGTCAAACACAAAGTGATAAAAGGGGGGCGCGCTTTTTTACTTTCACTGTACATCTCCCCCAACTCAATTAACCATTAACCTC
Source organism: Artemisia argyi (assembly GCA_030686995.1). Classification (NCBI taxonomy): domain Eukaryota; kingdom Viridiplantae; phylum Streptophyta; class Magnoliopsida; order Asterales; family Asteraceae; genus Artemisia; species Artemisia argyi. The sequence continues at coordinate 173,686,738 of CM060686.1, read as the reverse complement.
CAATTTTACCCGTACATTTATGATTCCACGAATATTCCTGACAACGTGTCAGAGGGTGTGACGAATTGGATTGCCAAGCTGGACGATTTGAAGCATCTCATTGGATGAAACACATCACCAAAGCAATCTAAAGGCTGAGAATTATTAATTCATAATGGGAAATGATCTAAGGGACGAGATGAATGATCCAGAGGCTTCTGAGAAGACCCCCTCACCTCAGCAGGCTATATAAAGCCTCCTCCTCTCAACATTCAGGACTGTTAGTTTTAGGAGTAGGAGTAGTGTAGTATAGCTTATCTTAGTGTAATCATTTAGCTTTTATAAACATTTTCTAGCTTATTGTTACTTTTTGAAGCTTCCTCATTGTACTCATTTAAAGTTTTAATGAAATTTTAGTTTGTACTTAATTTCCTTGTCATTTAAATTTTCAAGCAATTTATTGTTGATAATCTGTTTTCTTGCCTTCATTTACTGCTCTTAGTAGCTCATTCAAGCTCAATAATAGCTTGTTGTGAGTTTTATCACATTAATTCTCCTTTAAACTTGTTCTTATGGTTCTGGTCAACGTAAGTCAAAGAGATTTATGAGGTTGATTCTGGTGTTGGATCCATTTTTCTGGAGATGTTTGAGCCTATCTTAAAGATAGGCCTGATTCAAAAGAGACCTCTGTTTAGCTGAGGCAGAACTTGTAAGATCTCAACTCTTTAATTTTGTATTATATTGCAGCTTCTAGATTGATTATTTAGAGTAATTGTAAATTGAATTTGATTATTTCATTAGTTGTTATATACATATGTGAGTCAACTGTGATCAGTTTTAGCATTTGTGTTATTAGTTTTCATTAATTCCAAGTTGATAGATATAGGTTGAGTTTAATTTTGTTCAACTGAGATTCTGAGAATTAGTTGTTAGTTGTTGTAGTTTACTGTGTAATCTGCTCATTATAGTGATTTTATACTTAGTTTGATAAGTGGATTGTAGGTTATAGCTAAAATTCTGTTAGTAATAGTAGAATTAAGCAGTTATAGGGGTGTTTGGTACAGTAGATTAGTTTAGGTTTATAAGTGTTATAGTCATAATCTGAATTTGTAGTAGCTCTAAAATCATATTAGTAGTAGTTTTACAGCTTTTAGGATCATTGTTAAGTAGATTTATATTATTTCAATAGAGTTTATAAGAATCATTAGTATTCATTGTTGTATCTAGGGTAGATTTAGGATTTAGCCGTATTTAGTGGTTTCTTTCACTCTCTATTAGCTCAAAATAGGATATAGAACTCAGTTAATATTTGGAATTGATGGCTTTTTAGTAAAAAATGACCAGTTAGCCTGCAATCTAGCCCCATTCTACCTGCTGTGCCCTGCACCTGCAGCGTTGTTCTATCCTCCCTAGTTCTGAGCCTACTTGTTGATTTCTTGCTTGATTTAGATAATTTTAGTTAGTAATTAGTTTACTTAAGCCTGCATTGCCCCCTAGGATTAACTTTAGCTTTTTAGGATTAGCCTTAAAATTTGCACTTTTCCTTTTGGTTTTACAATCAGTTCAGTTAGTAGCATAGGTTAAGTAAGATTGAGTGTTTGAATTTGGTTTTACAATCAGTTCAGTTAGTAGCATAGGTCTCATTAGTGTTAGGCTTATTTTAGATTCATAGGCTTACTTGGTAGCCTAATCCATCCCTGCAAGTTATGGTGCAAACCTGTAGCTTCCATTTCCTTCATTGAAAGTGCTCAATCAGTAGGATTGGTTTTGGTTTTTAGTTTGTTGAATAAAAGTTCAAAGCAACTCAAATTTGGTATGGTATTTCTTTGACTGTTACTTTAGTTGATTCCCATTTTTAAGAAATTTTAGGCAAGCTTGCTGGTAGCTTTTCATTAGCTCATGACCCCTTTAGATTGTTTGTCCTGCTCCACACCAAAAGAGTCCCATCAATAATTAGATTTTGATATTTAGTTTCTTTAATTCTAGTTCTATTTGTGTAACAACCCGCATTTTCAGGATATTTCTCCTATTCACTATTCATCAGTTACTATTCATCATTTACTATTCACCAGTTACTATTCATCATTTTCGGAGTCAGTTTGTGATTCTGAGAAGCGCTCGAAAATTTTACTATTCATATGACACTATTCATTTCAGGAAGGAAATCACTATTCACGATTGCCGTTCATTTCATCGTAAACTGAGTTTACGAGTCTTCAAATTCGCGTAACCAATGTGGTTTAGATGTGAATTCATGCATCATTCATTAATGACATTTCATATAGACTGGATTAGTCTACACATCATCATCACTTGAGAACCTACACGGATATGCATTATTTCTATATACGTATGCTTAATTTGTAATTAACGTTACCACTCAGTTTTTACTACGAACGTATACCCAATACTCCCGACTACGATCCTAATATATTTTCATACTTATTATAATGATATAAAAATTATATTATTAATTTACCCGGTGTTTTGAAATCAATTACTATATTTCACGGTCGGAGCTTATAACACTGTCGGTTTGCGAAATTTCAACACGATAATTGTTTTAACACCCGATTATCATCAGGAATGTAATTTCATAAATTTTACAATGTCGTCACATTTTATTTGGTACAGTTAAACTTTATTTCTAGCAAACTCGGTACCCGGTATCACCTAAACTACACAATATCTATCAATAATACACCAAAGTCAAGTCTTTGCTTGCAAAAGTCTTCCATCCCCATCCCATTTACACGCCTCCCCCATTCCATTTTACTTACACTTTGACAAATTCACCAAATTCATTTATGACTAGTCCTTTTTGTCTTTGAATTATCTACACTTATAATCTTATTTCCTCATTTTACATTTTCATAATACAAACCAACTAGCAAAATATCTTTCTCTTTCTCTCTTCTTCTTGGATCGACCACCACAAGAACCACCACCATCCACCATTGATTTTTCAAGATCAAGTAATATTCAAGTTCATTTAGTGATCCTTGTTGGGGTTTTGATATAAAAACTCAAGGTTATTAGGTTTCTACTCATCCAAGCTCTCTAATCTTTCAAAGTAAGTTACTAACAATCTTTTCTACTCTTTTAAACATCTACTTTATATATTTTCATGATCTAATAACAAAAACATGCATATATACTATGATCCATACCACTTATTGTTTATTTTTGTTTATAAACATAGATCTACAATTTTTACTAGCAATCTCATTAGATCCACTAAGATTGGTGATGTCTAGAAACTCATGACACCCTAAGAAGGTGTATGGTAGGATTGGGTATTTGTGGAGTTGATTTGAAGTAGATTGGTTAAGCCTTGAACAAGTCTTGATTCTTAAAAATGAGTTTTAAACACTATATATATAGATCTGTCCATTTTTGTAAAACGTGGGAAACTCAGGGTCTAGGGTGTAATTTTGGACCAAAGATTTAGAAAATACATTCCGAGATGAAACTATGGCCGAAAACGGGGATAAAAATGAGTTAATAACGAAGGAGATATGTTTTTCCGAATATTAACAACGAAAAATACTTTCCAATATAGGTTCTGTCCCAAATCGCCAATTTCAGAAAACTCAGGGGTTTCCGGGTAACATTGGGTTAGATATTCAGAAAATACTTCCAAAAACGAAACCGTGGCCGCTTGAATCATTAAAATCCGAGTTACGACGAAAAAGATATGCTATTTTCAATTTTAACGACGAAAACTATTTTCTGAAAAATAGCTTGCTGTTGAACAGTTTTCATGGACTGTTTCGAGACGTAAAACTTGATCTAGCCATCCCGACTTATCAAAAATATATTAGTACGTTGTCCCATGATTCCAGGGATATAAAGAACGTAGAAAACGAGCTTATAACGAAAAAGATACAAGCATTTGAACTTAGACGACTTTTACAAATTTTCATCAGCTTTTCTATTATTATTTTGCCGCAAAACTGTCTTTGTGAGACACCATTTTCTTGGCTGTTTTTCTTCATGATCTGATCAATTTGAGTTCGAGCCGTAGTTTTATGAAATCAAGATCTTCCAACAAGCTTTTCAGATCATTTGGCCGTTCGTCGAATCGACTTATAACGAATAAACTACGACCTCATCTATATACCCGATAAACTATATATATTTTGACAGCTTTTACTATAATGAAATTTTCTAAGTGTTGAACATAATACTTTCAAGTAACAACAATAAGAGTCGAATTTCTCGTCGATCGAGACCCGTATCGCCAAAAGTTAAATGACACGACTTCAAGATATTGTTACAAGGTTTTCAAAAACGCCGAGTTTTATCACTAACCATTAACGTACAACATTTCGCGACTTGATTTGCGAGGCCATTTTGGGCATATTTTCAAGTAATGAAAATGTTATTTTTGCGACAAAAACCTTATATTTGCCGATAGAACACCAAACAAGGATCGTGGAGTACCGTTTCAACTTATTTCCATGAAAAGTGGTTATTAACCTAACGAGACGTCAAAAACGTATTTGTCGACGATAAACGTTATTTTCAAAACTAATGAGTGGTATCGATAACATACGTATTTGCATGTGTAGCATCATTTCATTTCTTACATTAGATCATATCATTCATGTTAGGTTACGGTTAGAGATCGTGCCTCATTTCAGTATATCTACTTTTGTCATCGTAGCTATCGCACCAGGTGAGTTCATAACCCCTACTTTTACTTGTTTTACAACTGTTTTGGGGGAAGATACATGCTCACTACTATTTAAATTCAATGCTTGTTTTACTTGAACGCGATTCATTTTCTCAAACATTACTGGATGGTTGAAATACTTGATTGATTACTTGAATACATTATGAATTACTTATTCCATCTTTGATTTCTTTCTTATGAACACAAGTTCTTGCTTTTGCGGACATAAATATAAAACTGTTACTTTGCCTGAGTTACCTATTACTGCCACTGAAGTCCCCTTTATCATGAACCGTTAATTACATGCGTGTGAGCGCGAATGCTGTGGATAGATCTATTTGGGTTGACACCCCGTCCGAGTTGGTCGCGCCAACCTGTCAAACGGACGCATATCATTCGGATTACTTCCGAGTGTCTGGCAAACACTTAATTGGGGCATTTTATGCTTGATTGCATACGATTACGTCGAGCTTCGGGGTCATGAGCTTTAGGCACTGTATACCTTATTTTTAGCTGTGACATTGTATTTGTTATATTGTCTTGCTACAGAAAATCTCGTGTTCCGCAAATGACTTGTTTACTTAAACATATTACTTTTGGCAGTGGGTTGTAAACACACAGGTTACAAGTCTCTTATGGCGGGACTTGTAACTGAGTGGATTTACGATGCCTTTGCTGGGAAATACTTGATTACTGGAAACACTTGTTTATGGGAAATACTTGTTTACTTAAAACTATGAACTCACCAGCTTTATGCTGACGTTTTAGCATGTATTTTCAGGTTTTAAGCAATGGCACACTACAGGAGGTTTTGGCAGGGCATGGCATGGTCATAGAAGACTCTGATATTCTTATGGGGACCGTTTTAAACTATTTTAAGGGTCTACTTCCGCACTACTTTTAAAAATGTAAATTCAACATTTTTGATTAAGCTATTTTATTCTAAATGATTCAAGTGAAAACCATTTTTGAACTTGTGTTGTAATACCAATTGAGTTACACCCCAGCAACATGTATGCTTCCGCTGGACCCAATTCTGGGGGTGTGACAATTTGTCTGTGATTTGGTAGATTTAATCTTTGGTTGATTAGTTAGTCATCTAGCATTTTTATTAATTTTTACCTTAGCTTCTCATAAACTTTTCAGTAGCTTGTAATTGACTGTTGTGACTGTTTGGTAGTGTTTCATTTCATTTTAGTATTGTTGACTGATTTAGTGTGATAGCTTGTTTAAGCTTGATTCCTGTTTGCATAAGTTTGTTTAGGGTAGATTTATGTTAGTTTAATCTTTGCACCTCATTTGATAGCTTATGCACCATAGGTATTAGCTTGTTGACTTGATTATCTTTTAGACTAGTTATAATGCCCGCGCACGCGCGGGTTTTTTTTAAAAAATTTTTGAATCATATATTTTTATTTATTAAAAAACAAATAATTTAATCTTTGTTTTGTTTAATTTATGATGTTTAATTATAGTTTTTTTTATTATTAAAGATAATTATTTAAAAATTTTAATCCTATTATTAATTGCATCTTATCTATATTTTTTGTATTTATCTTCTAATTGTATTATGGATAAATATAAAATATTACCTAATAAGAAAATAATTTTTTTTTAAATAAAATTATTACTAAATAAGGTATGAATGCATTTTTTTGAAATGGAAAATTCCCAATAGGGGTTTTGTTGTATTATATAAAAGATTTAGTATTTTTTTTTTCATTTTTAGCTTTTATATCTAATATGTTGAGGAATCAAGTTTCTGTAAGGCCTATAACAGCTTTTCAATCAATAGTTCTTTTTAAAAGTTGTTTATTATTGAGTGTTCAATATTTTGTGGCAAAAAAAATTTTCAAAAATAAGCTAAATAGTAAAATGGCAAAATAAGCGTTCCAACCCTGGACCTTGAGCAAACCAAGCACCTCAAAACAACACACAGAAACCAATCCGCCCTTGGGTCTTTTTGAATTAAGCCTTGCACTTTTAATTCTTTTATCCCCTTTTCTTTTCTTTATTTCTTTTAGCTTAATAATTCTGATAAGCCTTTTTTTAGCTTTTCAAAATAGCGTTTTCATTTCTTATAATTTTCCCTTAATTCTATTATAAAAATAAACTTTCTGTGAATTTTTGATATTTTTCACTTTTTATTTGGTATTTTTCTTAAATTTATTTCCTTATTTTACATTTTAATTCATAAAAATTAAATGAAAATCCAAAAATATATTTTTCTTTTTCCCAAAATTTTATTTTGTAATTTCAAATGTAGGAAAAATGTTTTTACCCCTGTAGGATTAGTTTTACTTTGATTTCACTTTTTATTTTGCGCACGAACGTAGTTTTTAAATTAGTTTACGCGTTTTTTTAGAATAGATTGCATTTTAGATTTATATAGCTTTACATTATCATTTCTTGTGCTTTTTAGTATCGTTTCACTTTCCGTAGTTAAAAATTCTCAATATTCACTATTATTACCATTCACGACACGAATCACGAACCGAATCACGATTCCATTCAACCTTCGCTGGGACCACGACCCGGGAAATACTTTCACTAGTGTTTCTTTGGAAAATATACTTAACCTTTAAATTTACACTTAATCATCGCCCTTTTGTCGAATAAAAAATGCGGTACTAAATGGTGCTCGTACGTGTGCTCGAACATGATCTCCCTTGAACATAGCTCCCCCTAGATCGTTGCTCCCCCTTGTTTCAAGGCGAGAATCTATGGGTCAAGAGCCTCACCTTTGCAATGACCTAGCTACACAAGAAAAACAACCAACACGCAACAAACAAACAATGCTCACATGTGGAAGTCCAAAATGGATTAGATAACCATTTGGATACTTGCAACATGGGTTAGTCAAAGCATAACATCATACCATTGTTATTCATAGAAGTTAATCATCAATCATGCATAAACATATCACATACTCAAGTGGGCATAACACATATTCAAATTGAATCACATAGTTTCACAAGTAAATATGTGAGGATGATCATAAATAATCCTAAGGTGAGAAGACTAATCAAAAGTCTAGATTATATCCTATGTTTTCTAACGCTACCCTATTCAAAACATGAGCAGGCATATTAAGTATATGCGCAAGGCAACCATACTCAATACCTTAACAATCCCAATTATATGAATAATCTAAACACAAGTTACTTCCTAATAGCAAGTCATGGCATAAGGGGATTCCTAACTAAGTAAAAAACACCGTGTATTACCCTCCCCTAGTTTAATACAACCTTGGAAGGAAAACACCTTTATGATGTAAGGATGACCTCAGAGACTATAACATTTCCTACTCCTTGGGAATTACATTAGTTCTAACTCATCCCATGTTTTTCTCATAATACCTTAGCACATAATTTAACCAAACTTTAAGATTTTGGTAAAGATCAAGCAAGCATAGTCTTTCTAAAGACTCTAAGTGGCTCAACATCTTATGTTCCATATCGACCATGAAATTTTTTTCTATGACTCAAAATATGCAATTGGGATTTTGCGAAATGTCATGGAAAATCCTAAGTATTCCTAACTTGTGACCTAAGGGTTCGTTCATTCATCTCTCCTAATACTTGTTTTATCGGATTTCCCTTAGCTTTCTTATTTGTCTTAGAATTTCCTTTTTCTATGACATGGACCTCTAGTGAAGGAAACTCATCATGGTCTTGAACTACTTGTTCATCCATGACATCATCAACCTCCATGGATGATGATTTTGTCTCCGGTAAACTCTCATAAAAAGTCACGTTGAGAGATTCCTCAACTCTCGTTATTTCCTTATTAAGCACCATGGATGCCTTACTAGTTTTGAGAGTATCCTAAAAACACACTTTCGTAAGACTTCGGGTCGAACTTGGTGATATAATTCTTTATTCTTAAGTATGAATCATATACCCTTAAATTTCCTATGGTACTCTAGTGATGATTTCCTACTTCTAAGGATTTCATAGGACATTTTGGTTAAGTATTTTTCCTAGAGTAGAGTGTAACACGTGGTATCTAAGGTATGACAACAATTTTTGTTACGAAATGGATTGCTCGACTATATGCACGACACATCTCTTGTAACTTTTTGTCCTTCCTTTGGACAACCTCATTGGTTTGAGGAGGACTAATGTCCGAGAAGTTATATGAGATTCCATGTTATTCGCAAAATTCCCAAATTGCACCCTATGTTCAAATCTACTACCATGATTAGCTTGAAGCAAAGCTGATGTAGGTTTTTCTAATCTTCTTCCTAAGATCCTAAACTTATCTAGGGTATCTTCTTTAGCACCCAGAAATAGAGACCATACATAATGTGAATAGTCATCAATTTCATTAAAGTATAGAAGTTGCCTCCATAACTTCGAATATGTGATGAACTAAACAAATTGATATGAAGTAACTCTAAAACTCTATTGGTCGAAATGGTGGTACTAATCCTATTGCTTGCAAGACCTTTTTTGTCTAAGTAATATGTAAATGTGCACCTAGTGTAACAATTCACAATTTTGAGGTCATTATTTAATTATTTAATTTTACTTAATATTTTTATTTTAACTAAATTCACTCTTACGGATAACTAGATAGGTTATTCTATGTACGTCGTTAAATGTACATTTAACTCAAACCGACACCTGACAATACTCAGTATACATATTTTTATGCACTTTGGTTTCTTACAATCATATTTTAAAAGTCAGATTTCACTTTTTCTATTTTTACATAAACCTTGCACCTTTTACGTTTTACGCGATTTAAACCTATGTTTTTAGGTTTTAACTACGTTTAAACCCTCCGATTAACTCACCTCTCATCTAAAATACTAGTATAAGTTATATTAATAAGTTTTAACATTTTTATATGTTTTACATCTTATTACTACCTGGTGTTACGTTTCGCGTCTTAAAAACTCTATGTTTTAATTACCGGGATCAAACTACACACCATAGCTCAAGTTTATATACAAACTACTTATAAATCCATTGGGGGAGATACATGCTATTTTACAATTTGGACACAAGTACTTTGAATTGGTATGTTTACTTGAAAGTATTATTGCCTAAGTACCACTATTGCCAAATAAGTCCCTCACATCATGAACCATTAATCACTTGCGAGTGAACGCGAATATTTTGAATAGGCTTATTGGAATTGACGAATCCCGTTTGTGTGGTCAGTTAAGATGCCGCAAACGCACTATATTTGAGTAACTAGGTAAATGGCAAATCACCTACTAGGGCATTATTATTATCATCTCTATGATACCAACTGTTAACGCTTTGTGTGTCATGAGCTTAGTGCAATAATAACTACTTTATCAATTGTCTCATAAACTTGAAATCTTATGGTCCATTCTTTATACATAAACTTATGAATTTCACTCAACCTTTGTATTGACTTTTTAGCATGTTTTATCTCAGGTCCCTAAGGTATTTGGCAAACACGAAGTTGCACGGAGAATGTTTTGATGGCTTGCATAATAATATCATTCGATAAACCTTTATAAACTTTATGTTTATGTGTCTTGTACTCTAAGACTACTTGGGGCCTCTTATAACTCTGATTTTATTTTGATCAAATGATAAACTTTTAAAAACGTCTCATTTAGAGTAGTTTTCTATGATTATGACTATTGTACTAATAAGTAATACCCCAATGATATTACTTTCCGCTGCGATATTTTGGGGTGTTACACCTAGTGTCTAATTTAAATATAATACTTTAAAGTTGTGAGCACATGATCTACTATATTTAACAAATATGCAAGCAATTAGCATGTTAGCAATATGCACGAAATCATCTATAATCATGGCAAGTGGGCATATAATCAAATAACATCAGAACATATTCTCATGCAAATACGTCTTTCATACCGTTATTTAATCACTATGAAAAGTAAGCATATAATCACATAGAATCCATGAACGCACAGTTTATGACAAACAATTTTATTTCTAGGGACAATTAATCATGTGAACATATGTGAGCAAATTTCATGTTGTCACTTTGTTGATTAAAACCATATACTTGTTAGCAACATAATCATGAATATAACTTATTTGTATATGTTATAAAGATTTCTCTTTAAGATCTTACGTATACATATTAAGTAATTAAGCAAACTACACATGATGAATTCATGTGAAAACTACAATCATCCAACCGGTTTATCTTAATTTATCGTGAAGTAAAACTAAGATTTAAGGTGATATTATTTATATATACCGCACATAAGTTAGTTTTCATTCCTAAGTTTAATTACTTAAGCTAACAAGTATTTTCATGTAGTCACATACAAACAATCACAAAATGGCATATAATGAGCTACAACAAGTAAGGCATGTATATCCTATGTTTTCAAGTTGCGACACAATTAAGCTAACTACCATCAAATAAGTTCACATAGCATTTTTGACAACTAACATATAATGAACTTAAAGATTCATAAGCATAAAAGAAAACTTATCTTGATTTTAATGGATGATTTTTGTTTCATGACCATGAGATAAAGATCCAAGATTGTTGCTTAGACTACCGATGACCTTTCGACAAAGGTTGCTTATGTACACTAAAATAATCTTCTACTACGATCATGTGCTTCGAGCAACCACTTTCAACAATCTAATATGTCGGTTCAAGCTTATACCTAACACACATATAACTCAAAAACTTGGTCCCCAATGGTTGTTGGGTCCATTGTTGTTAGCATTAAACACTCCCAAGTTGAACATCCTTGGGTCATGAAGCAAAACACTTAGTGTTTCAAGACCATAGTTTGAAAACATAGATCTTGGTCCAAAGTTTTGATGATTGTGTGTTCTAAAAAATTGCTGACGGGTGACGGCGTCAAGAACAAATTGCTGACGCCGTCATCTCGCCGCTAAATAATTTCTTGAACTGCCTAGATCTAGGTTTGATGCCGTCATGTGTATTCCTTGTGCATGCCGTCACAATATTAACTCTTGACGCCCTTCTTGTGACGCCTTCAGGTTTTCACTGGGTCGTCACGGATTTTACTCTTGACGCCATCATGATTCTCTTCTTGACTCCGTCAGATGCTGTTCTCAGCATGGAAAATTAAGTCTTTGCCGTTTTCTTCACTTTTATGCTCCAAAAACGTCCAAAATGCTTCCTTTTCCAGAATTCACTCTCAAAGTACCTAAAATCACAAAAGGAACAATTTAGGGCAATATTTGATCAAATAAATTCAATTCCGGGCTTAAATGACCCCCTAACAGTGGTTCATTTTTCGCCTCATCAGATACAATCATGGCAGCGAAAGACAAGGCAAAAGGTCAGCCAAAAGTTTTCCCATGGGAACGAAATCTCTTTCCCCACTCTGACTGCAGAAAATGCAGTAGTGGAACCGCTCACCATTGAGATACATACGGGGGGTCATGATATCCACCGCATGTATGTTGATGGGGGAGTATCCACAGACATCATGTATGAACATTGCTTCAAAAGGTTGCGACCTGATATACAAAGTCAGCTAATTCCGGCCACGACGTCACTGACTGGCTTCACAGGAGAGAAAATATGGCCCATGGGGCAATTACGATTACTTGTGGTCGTTGGTAATGAGCAACACTCTACGGAAACCTGGATGAACTTTATGGTAATCAGATCCCCTTCGCCATACAATGGCATTATTGGAAGACCAGGAATATCAGCCATGCACGCGGTACCATCCACAACACATGGGATGCTCAAATTCCTAGTAGAAGGAGGCATTGTCACCCTCTACAATACCACTGTGTCACCTCAATAATGTAACACGGTGACGTGTGAGACACCGTGCATTCCAGAACAGCACGCAGCTAAAGTTTCAAACTTGAAGGTCGCAATCCACCCTGATTACCCAGATCAAGAGATATCGATTGGGGGATCGTTGTCTGACAAAGGCAGAGCGGCCGTGTGCGCACTCTCTCAAAGGAATCTGGACATCTTTGCATGGGAACCAAAGCACATGACTGGCGTACCACGATCGATTACAGAGCACAAGCTGAAAATTCGACAAGGATACCCTCCAATAAGGCAGAAAAAGCGCGGCCAAGCTCCAGAACGAGCAAAAGCCATTCTAGAGGAAGTACACAAATTAGTAGATGCAGGCATCATGCGAGAGGTCTACTACCATGACTGGCTCTCCAATCCAGTAATGGTAAAAAAGAGTGATGGCAACTGGAGGATGTGTGTGGATTTCACTGATCTCAACAAAGCATGTCCACAAGACTGCTACCCCGCTACCAGAGATAAATTGGAAGATAGAATCTTTGTGCAGATATCACTTTAAATGCTTCCTAGACGCATACAAAGGATACCACCAAATTCAGATGGCCAAGGAAGACGAGGAGAAAACAGCCTTCCACACAAGTCAAGGGGTCTACTGCTACACAAAAATGCCCTTTGGCCTAAAGAATGCGGGAGCCACTTACCAGCGGTTGGTAGACAATGCATTTGAGAAGCAAGTGGGCCGCAACCTGGAGGTTTATTTAGATGACCTTGTCATAAAGAGTCATACCGAAGAAGAGTTGGTGCACGACATTGAAGAAACATTCAAAATACTGGGAAGAATCAACATGAAGTTAAATCCCAATAAGTGCACTTTTGGCACTACAGAAGGCATGTTTCTCGAATATTTGATAGAGCCTGATGGCATTAAACCCTGCCTAGAAAAAACAAAGGCTGTCGTCCAACTCCCTTCACCACGCACATTGAAAGAAGTCCAGTCCTTGAATGGAAAATAAGTTGGGCTGAACCAATTCTTGTCCAAATCAGCGGATAAGTCACTTCCTCTCTTTAAAACACTCATGAAGTGTACAAAAAAGGGAGACTTTTGTTGGACTGCAGAGGCGGAAGAAGCTTTTCAACAGCTTAAGCAACATATACCAGCGCTTCCCACACTAGTTGTACCCCGACCAGGGGAAGAATTGATCATGTACTTGCCTACAACTCATGGAGCAGTTAGCGCGGTGTTATTGACAGATAGAAACTCCATACAAACACCAATATACTTTGTAAGCAAAGCACTCAAGAAGATAGAGATTAACTATACCGCAATGGAGAAGTTGATCCTAGCTTTAGTATTCGCAGCTAAAAGGCTGCGCAGATACTTTCAAGCACACCCAATAGCAGTAATCACAGACCAAACTATCAAGCAAGTTATCTCTAAACCCGACGCATCAGGACGGCTACAAAAATGGAGCGTGTTACTAAGCGAGCATAACATCTCTTATAGATCACGCAGTGCGATTAAGGGGCAGATATTAGCCGACTTTATCATTGAGAAACCAGATACTGATACTCCACCTTCAACAAGCGACGTAGCGCCATGAGAACCATGGGTTCTATTCACGGACGGATCTTCGTGCGTGGATGGGTCAGGCGTAGGCCATATCCTCACCAGCCCAGAAGGAATGAAATTCACTTACGCACTGCGTTTTGAATTCACAGCCATAAACAAAGAGGTAGAATATGAAGCCCTACTTGCTGGATTACGCATTGCAACTCAAATGGGTATACGCAACCTAGAAGCAAATGTCGATTCCCGATTAGTAGCAAATCATGTGTTGGGCGAATACGTGGCTAAAGAGGATAACTTGATCCAATACCTCGACAAGACCAAATCTCTAATCCAGAATTTTGACAGGTTCACTGATGCGTGGGAATTGCACCAGGCTTTACCTCTCGAGGGATCTCGAGAAGCTTACAACCCCCACCAGGCAATGTACCTGATCGTTGTAGTATAGTATAGTGACAAGTACCGGGGGATTGATCGTTCAACTCAGGAATAGTGTCGTTAGGATTGAAATTAATCTAACTAGGTCTAAAGGTGAAGGATGATTCTTTTTGTATTTTTATATTTTATGAAAAGCAAGTAAAAATCTCGGGTATTGGAAGGAGGGGCGGAATTAGTTGCTAATCAATTAACCCAAAAGCTACTAATCAAACTAATATGCAAGAAAAATAAACTAAGGTTCTACAAGATAAGTGAAGCATGTCTACCTATGATATGTAACTCCTTGCTAGCTATCCAATTCTACCTATTGAATTATCACACCTTGTTTTAATTGACGGGTTGTATTCCTTAATACCATTCATGGGTGGCGTACTTACTTCCCCAATTCTATAAGCTCCTACTTCACTCCTATGTCGAGCCGGCTAAGAAGCTCCTAACATGGGATCACTAGAATTCACTCATGCATTAAATACAACCATAAAAACCTAGTACACATCGGTTCATGTTTCTTAAGACGTTCAAGCAAGTTACACAATGGAGATCTGCCAGTTTTCTTAAGCCTAACATCGAATTCATTCAATTAAACAAGAGACAACAGGAAACAAGAATTATAAGCTAAACCAATTAGACCTATCGAAGTGTCACACCCTAATTGATGAAGATAGACACAAACATCAACAAGGAATCAATAAGATCTAATCAATTATATACAAGTTTCACACAATCATAAGTAGACACAAGGTGAATTAGCAACACATAATCAAATAAAAGCAAACAACAATAATAATGAAAGACATAATTGAGATAGAATCATCAAACCAATACATGATGTTGATGGAGTGATTGAAACCCTCTAAGTTGCTGGAAAAACACCTACCTAAACCCAGGAATCGACCTTAGGGTTTAGGGCTTACAAAAAGTGAAGTTATGATGTTATATTTATAGGCTAATTTCTGCCCGGCCCGGTCGTGACGGCGTCAGACCAACCTTGACGGCGTCACGACCAACATTTTTTCACCAAATTGTATATCTCTTCGTCCTATTCGCGTGGGCTTTTAAATCACCTAAATCCGAGTTCGTATGCAAAAGTTATGACCAAAACAATATCAGCTACTCCGCGCGCAAGTTTTGACAAGTTAACACGTGACGGCCTTGGGTGACGCCGTCACGTTTCTTCTGGACCGTCACCACTTTTACTCTTGACGGCGTCATCAAATTGCTCTTGACGCCGTCAGGTACTGTTCCCAGCAAGGAAAATTAAGACTTTGTCGTTTTCTTCACTTTTATGCTCCAAAAATGTCCAAAATGCTTCCTTTTCCAGAATTCACTCCCAAAGTACCTAAAATCACAAAAGGAACGATTTAGGGCAATATTTAATCAAATAAATTCAATTCTGGGATTAAATGACCCCCTAAAAACAGTTCATTTTTCGCCTTATCATATATCCCTACACTTGGGATTTGCTTGTCCTCAAGCAAATGAGCTTTTCCACCAATCAAAATACAAGTTAGGGGTCATTTAACAGTAATATAAAAGTAATTACAACAAATGATCATTCCACCTTAGTCAAAACAAGCACGGAAATTATACACTAGCACCTCACATTAAGTATTTGGATACTCTCATCTCTCGGGTGTTGTAAATTTATATGTCATAATTGGAAATGGAGAAATATCACTCTCTACCTGTCATAGCAAATAAATTACCATAGGCTTGGGAAAGGATCAAACCTCTACCACTTGGCGTAAGCACCCAGGATAAACTATCAAAGAGGTCTTTTTAAAGGGTTATAACGTTAGGTGTAGGGGATATGGAAAACACGGTTTTGTTGGATAAACGGATATTTTACTGGTGGCAAGTCAATTGTCTTAGTTAACTACATGTACAATGAGGTGTTGCTAAGCCAAGACTCGACTCAACTTAAACTAACCACAACTCTTTTTGGATTTTCAAGACACTATTTGACTTAAACATAAATAAAAGAAACGGATGGTAGCCCGTATGTTTTTCTCTTTTCTTTTTCTATTTTTTTTCATTTTTTTTTCATTTTTATTATATATATATTGTGGACGTATGGTCCGGACTGGGCCAGGAATGGGTCAGGCCCGGGTAGCCAGTGGCCCACTTTACGCACTTCGTGGATGTATGGTCCGGACTGGGCCAGGAATGGGCCAGGCCCGGGTAGCCAGCAGCCCACTCTACGCGTTAACCCTAATCCGTATCCTATAAATACATGGCTGGGGTTTCATTCACCACAGATTACAATACAATATAACAGGTTATCCTAAACCTAATAGCTATTATATGCTCCGCGCATCACATACTAACTTGACCGTCGGAGGTGGATCCCGGGGCTACGGCCTCGGGTCCACTCCTAACGGGTTCTCTTTGTTGTACAGGTCTACTTAGGGCTTATGAAGACGACTAATGGTCCAAGGAGAGTCGTTGAATAAGTCCGCGCCAGATTATGCATCAACAAGTTGGCGCCATCCGTGGGACATGGCTACGACAAGTGTCGTGCTCTCACCGGACTAGAACGCGACCATCGTCGCATCGATATAACTATGCGGTAACTTTAAACCTTCAAGTTTAAATCGATTTTAGATATTTTAAAAAGTCACTCGACTTTATGACACTTAGATTCTATCTGTAACAAATCGATTTCACATTGAACAAATTGATATGTTTGACTAAGATTCGCTTTGCAATCCACTGCTCACGTGTCTATTACACAATATTACGTAAATATACGTATCTTTTATATATTAAATTGGTGTTTCCATATTGCCAATATTTTCTAAATATTAATAAGATATTATCTCTTAATATTTTGTTTAATATTTTTTTAAATCGACAAGATTTGGTATCTTTTAAAGATTCAAAAGATTTTACATAAATATTTTACTTTGATAAACACGATTTTATCTATCGCTACGAGCGCATTAAATCCGCACGATCGGATCTATTTTATCTTTTAGCCGCGAAACAGCGCAGTGGCGATAAATCTACCCGCGTTAGACCATGCGTTAGGAAATCTTCGCAGATTGGCGACACGATCGCACTGTCACGTACAGGCACCACGATGCTAGTCATTCGCCATGAGCGCTTTGTCACTGTTACATACATGCACTGGACGTAAGCCGTGGTCAACTGCGAATATCCACAAAACGTTAGAGTCCATGCGGTCACGATAAATCTATCTGCGTCTGTGCGTGCACGATAAATCTATTACTCGCGGTCATGGTACATCCATCCGCGCCATTATTTTTATTATCATAAAAATAAAGAAAAATTAATTAATCGCTACATGCGCACAATTTTTTAGCTACGCGCTACTTATCTTATGTAGTTTGTAAAACCTCACGCTAGGTGTAATTCACACTACTACTTCTTTTATATATTATATATGCTATGTGCTATATTTTTGCTATGCGCTTATCTTTTACCTCATTAGGTTTTCTATGTCGCGATTCGCGGCATATACTTCTAATCTTTGCATTGAGTATTTTTCAGGATTTGAATACTTAAGTTTAATACTCCTACACGAGTAGCACCATCAAACTTGGGGGGCTACCAGGGTATATAATACCACTGTTGGCGCACGCGTCACGCAGGTATATTCGGAAGTAGATCGTACGTAAGAGGTACTGCAGGCCCGGTACAAAGACGGATTTAAATATTCGCACCATCTTGCCGCAGGGGAGACGTCCTCTATCGGTTGTAAAGACGCGCAAACAGCACGCACCTCTGCGCACTGCGCACATCTTTGTCGTGGACAACACGCATTCTTGTCGCGGACAACGCGCACTTCTGCCATAGAAGCACGTCTTCTGTCGCACAATGTTGTATCACTACTGGTATAAAAGGTACGTCCTTACCCAGGATACAGCATAGGAATCCACCTTCGCCACGGACACTTTCACCATTGAGAGACAATCACAATCGCAATCCCAGTACGCACTGTCGCATATGGACTGCGCGGTATGATCCGTCCCTTACACACATGAACCCAGCGTGTACCGTCGCATTTGGTTGATTAAGCCTACGCAGCCATGAACAGAACTTAAGTTTAGCATAACATAGCCGTGCGCTATGTCATACTAAACTCGGGGGCTTGTGGACGTATGGTCCGGACTGGGCCAGGAATGGGTCAGGCCCGGGTAGCCAGCGGCCCACTTTACGCACTTCGTGGATGTATGGTCCGGACTGGGCCAGGAATGGGCCAGGCCCGGGTAGCCAGCAGCCCACTCTACGCGTTAACCCTAATCCGTATCCTATAAATACATGGCTGGGGTTTCATTCACCACAGATTACAATACAATATAACAGGTTATCCTAAACCTAATAGCTATTATATGCTCCGCGCATCACATACTAACTTGACCGTCGGAGGTGGATCCCGGGGCTACGGCCTCGGGTCCACTCCTAACGGGTTCTCTTTGTTGTACAGGTCTACTTAGGGCTTATGAAGACGACTAATGGTCCAAGGAGAGTCGTTGAATAAGTCCGCGCCAGATTATGCATCAACATATATATATATATATATATATATATATATATATATATATATATATATATATATATATATATATATATATATATATATATATATATATATATATATATATATATACACTAGACGAGTACCCGTGCATAGCAACGGCATATTATAACGACAAATAGTTTATTGATAAAAAAAATGTTTATATGTTATAAATGAAAAATAATAAAAGTTTGAAGATTTGAGAATTAAACATAATGTTTTGAAACCCGGTTCGACCCGGGTGGTTCAACCGGTTGAACCGTTCCGGTCGAAAAATTGGTCGATTTAAACCGGGTCAACTTGCTAGGTTGGGTCGAAAACGGGTCAAATTAAACCGGTTCAACCCTTCGGGTTTGAAGCGTCCCGAGTCAACCCGGTTTGTGATATGTATTAATTGTTTTAATTTGTTATATTTAATTTGGTAGATATGTTTTGAAACCCGGTTCGACACGGGTGGTTCAACCGGTTGAACCGTTCCAGTCGAAAAATTGGTCGATTTAAACCGGGTCAACTTGCTAGGTTGGGTCGAAAACGGGTCAAATTAAACCGGTTCAACCCTTCGGGTTTGAAGCATCCCGAGTCAACCCGGTTTGTGATATGTATTAATTGTTTTAATTTGGTAGATATGTTTTGAAACCCGGTTCGACCCGGGTGGTTCAACCGGTTGAACCGTTCCGGTCAAAAAGTTGGTTGATTTAAACCGGGTCAATTTGCTAGGTTGGGTCGAAAATGGGTCAAATTAAACCAATCCAACCCGTCGGGTTTGAAGCGTCCCGGGTCAACCCTGTTTGTGATTTGTATTAATTGTTTCAATTGGTTGTATTTAATTTGCTAGATATGTTTTGAAACCCAGTTCGACCAGGGTGGTTCAACCGGTTAAACCGTTCCGGTAAAAAATTTGGTCGATTTAAACCGGGTCAACTTGCTAGGTTGGGTCGAAAATGGGTCAAATTAAACCGGTTCAACCTGTTGGGTTTGAAGCGTCCCGGGTCAACCCGGTTTGTGATTTGTATTAATTGTTTTAATTCGTTGTACAATGTGTATAAATCATTGTACTTTTAAGTAATGAGGTGTTTTAATAATAGTATTAATTACATTTCATAATTTCCTTATATACATTTTTCAACATTTCACATTTCACTTTTCTTGACTTTTTCACTTTCACCTTTGACCATTTTTGCTTTATAGGTAGTATAGATACATATATATATATATATATATATATATATATATATATATATATATATATATATATATATATATATATATATATATATATATATATATATTTGCATACACTTTTACTCTACCATCCAAAATAATACATCAAAGGGAGCTCGTTTTCTCCCTACACTTGAGCTTTTACATACATTACAATCAACTATTCTAATGACTCGAATCAAGATAATCAAAACACTTGGACTACTTTTAAATATTAACGCACATATGGGGGTAATATATGATGTTCTTCCCCATTACTCCATAACACAAGTACTTTACCCATGAGTCCCAATTGTCCCAAAACAATATGTACAAGATATGACTCGACTTAGCAACCATGTAATCAATTAGACAACTAACAAAGGGTTTAAACAATTAACAATAATGCACTAAAGATGAGTGCATACAAGGAAGGCTAAGGCGATTTGGTTGCACATTTGGGGTGGATTGTAAACAAATTCTTCCTTTAAGTAAAATGCTTAAAGTTAGAAACGAAAAGATAGGCTCGGAAGGGTGTACTAGGGGTATCGTGTACTAAAAATGAGTACAACGCAAAGGTGTGGGAGAATTACTTGACCTATGAAGTCAATGTAATTATATTACAGGTGTAGAACAAGGGTTATCCTAATGCCTTTTATCATGTAGTAAATCCTACCACACGAATGTAGTCTAACTAGCGGTCTCGGGATGCATCACTAACGCAAGTTCTAGAATCTAAATGCTACCTGTACACTCATAAGCACTAATAGTGAATGTTTTTCCTATCAAATCTAAAGGCGAACCTCACATTTTTGGGGTGGAAATTTTTGAGTGGTATGGTTTTTTTGCTAGTCATACAATTCCTATCCATGAGACGCTTATTAAGACTAAAGTTTCACTCCTATATGTTGCAAAAAATTTTAAATTTGGTGCTAAAATTGCCCTAACAAATATTTCTCTCAGTTTTATTACACATTCACTATCAAACAAAACAAAAACCAAGTGGAGTAATAGTTTCTAATATACCCTCCATACACTTAAACCGAACATTGTCCCCAATGTTCTAGATAAAAGATGTAAAAGTAAAAATAAATAAGAATGAAAGAAACTAATACTCCCCTGATTCATTCACCGTGGATAACGTGACAACATGGTTAAATCTACCTCCAAGAAGATGAGCGTTGAAAGCTTCTCTCCAGAAATATAAATCATCTTCTTGTCCTGTAATCAACAAACACAAAAACCAAAGCATCAAACCAAACAAAAATCACCACTAGATGTAATTCCAGACTTAGAAATAGAAACAAGACAAAGCAACAAAAGGATAGGATACTTGTGGAATGAATTACAAATAAGAACTCATAAAACATATCCACAATTATTGACACACAAACAAGATAGAATATATGCTAATCATGAATTGTGAAGTTTTCATGTTCGAATTTAGTTCTTTTTAACAAGATATAAATTTCCCTACACTTATCTTTTTGTAAAATACCTTTATATGCAATTAAGACGAGGTTAAAAACAAAATAAAGCATTTTCACAAATTATTCGAAACATGAAAATTAAACAACTATGATCAAGTATATATGACACAAACAAACAAATAAAATAAAAACATCAAACAATTAAAAACATGGGTTGGGTTGCCTCCCAACAAGCGCTTGTTTTTGTTTGAGTCACGAGCTTGACTCTACCCTTATTTAACGGAAATAGGGGAGGTTTTCCCTACACTTAGGATTAAGTGCGGGTGGAAGTAGCGATACACACCCTTAGGGTGGAAATATGCCACGTGAGGTAAAGGGGGTGAGTGAATGGCTTCCTTCATCCTAAAACTACCCGGATAATATTGGTTGATGGGTGGGTCGGTTCCTCTTTTGCCTCCTAGATGTATATCTAAGGATGGAAAGTTGTGTAAAGGTTGAGGTTCCGGTTCATCAACATTAGGAAATTCCCTAGAACTAGGAGTAAGGTTATCACTACAAGTATTCAAACCTATATCCTCTAGTGGTGCTTGGTCCAAGGGTTCTACCTCAATTAAGGTTCCTATAGTCTCTTCTACTTTTTTCGGGTAAGTCACGGGCGGTGTATGTGCCTCAAATGATGGTAGGACTTGTGGGGTACTTTGTGGGCTTGGATTGTCCACCTCATCCTCCATTGTACCTAGATTACCTATATGTTTGTTTTGTACTATGATATTAGGTGCCATCCAACTAGGTATCTCAACATGAGTATATTCATCCCCCAACAAACTTGTTTTATGATCCTTCAAATTTGTTGTCAATTGATTTGTTATGTTGTTTGTCGGGTTGTCTAATCTATAATAATATTGAGCACAATCTTCTATGGCATCCCATGCTTCTTCAGCATTTAATTCCCTAAAGTCCCCATTGGCAAAATCCTCAATGCACATTTGGTCACATCGGTCGACACGATAGTAAAAGGTTTGGGTTAGGGATGCTAAAGCGAAACTATGATGAGGGACTATTCGGAGTAAATTTTTAAAACGAGTCCATGCATCATATATGGGTTCATCTCGATATTGTTTGAACATCAATATGTCATTAGGGTAGAATGGATTTCGTGGTCGGTAGTATGGTGGATTCGCATTCTTCATAATAGTGAACGGAAGAGTCAATGGAAAGGTTTCTACGAACAAATACACAAAGAAAAGATAGACTACGGGAAAGCTAATAAAAAGAAAATAAAAACCTCACTAAAAAGGAATCTAATGAGTAGACCTAATCAAAATAAATCTCAACTTAAACAATAACTATTCCCCGGCAGCGGCGCCAAAAACTTGATGCGTGGGAATTGCACCAGGATTTACCTCTCGAGGGATCTCGAGAAGCTTACAACCCCCACCAGGCAGTGTACCTGATCGTTGTAGTATAGTATAGTGACAAGTACCGGGGGATTGATTGTTCAACTCAGGAATAGTGTCGTTAGGATTGAAATTAATCTAACTAGGTCTAAAGGTGAAGGATGATTCCTTTTGTATTTTTATATTTTATGAAAAGCAAGTAAAAATCTCGGGTATTGGAAGGAGGGGCGGAATTAGTTGCTAATCAACTAACCCAAAAGCTACTAATCAAACTAATATGCAAGAAAAATAAACTAAGGTTCTACAAGATAAGTGAAGCATGTCTACCTATGATATGTAACTCCTTGCTAGCTATCCAATTCTACCTATTGAATTGTCACACCTTGTTTTAATTGACGGGTTGTATTCCTTAATACCATTCATGGGTGGCGTACTTACTTCCCCAATTCTATAAGCTCCTACTTCACTCCTATGTCGAGCCGGCTAAGAAGCTCCTAACATGGGATCACTAGAATTCACTCATGCATTAAATACAACCATAAAAACCTAGTACACATCGGTTCATGTTTCTTAAGACGTTCAAGCAAGTTACACAATGGAGATCTGCCAGTTTTCTTAAGCCTAACATCGAATTCATTCAATTAAACAAGAGACAACAGGAAACAAGAATTATAAGCTAAACCAATTAGACCTATCGAAGTGTCACACCCTAATTGATGAAGATAGACACAAACATCAACAAGGAATCAATAAGATCTAATCAATTATATACAAGTTTCACACAATCATAAGTAGACACAAGGTAAATTAGCAAAACATAATCAAAGAAAAGCAAACAACAATAATAATGAAAGACATAATTGAGATAGAATCATCAAACCAATACATGATGTTTATGGAGTGATTGAAACCCTCTAAGTTGCTGGAAAAACACCTACCTAAACCCAGGAATCGACCTTAGGGTTTAGGGCTTACAAAAAGTGAAGTTATGATGTTATATTTATTGGCTAATTTCTGCCTGGCCCGGTCGTGACGGCGTCAGACCAACCTTGATGGCGTCACGACCAACATTTTTTCACCAAATTGTAGATCACTTCGTCCTCTTCGCGTGGGCTTTTGAATCACCTAAATCCGAGTTCGTATGCAAAAGTTATGATACTCCGCGCGCAAGTTTTGACAAGTTAACACGTGACGGCCTTGGGTGACGCCGTCACGTTTCTTCTGGACCGTCATCACTTTTACTCTTGATGGCGTCATTGAATTGCTCTTGACGCCATCAGGTACTGTTCCCAGCAAAGAAAATTAAGACTTTGTCGTTTTCTTCACTTTTATGCTCCAAAAACGTCCAAAATGCTTCCTTTTCCAGAATTCACTCCCAAAGTACCTAAAATTACAAATGGAACGATTTAGGGCAATATTTGATCAAATAAATTCAATTCTGGGCTTAAATGACCCCCTAAAAACGGTTCATTTTTCGCCTTATCATTCACCATCAAAAAAGTTCCTAGAGGAGTAAACAGAAAAGCAGATGCACTGAGTAAGATCACATCTACAAGCTTTGCGCACCTGTCAAAATAAGTATTGGTGGAAACCTTGAAGAACAAATCCATCTCGGAGATGGAGATATCCACGGTGATAGATGAGCAGGATCCTACGTGGATGACACCTATCATCAAATTCATAAGCAAGGGGATATTACCCCAGGAGCAGAAGGACGCTCGACAGATACGGCGCACAGCACAGAGGTTTGAACTTCGAGATGGTATCCTATATCGACGTTCATTTCTACAACCATGGCTTCGGTGCGTTGGACCTCTTCAGGAAGATTATGTACTCCGAGAGATCCACGCTGGTTCATGCAGTATGCACTCAGGACCACGGTCCGTTGTAGCACGAGGCTTGCGGTCAGGATACTATTGGCCTACTATGCATCGCGATGCGCGAGACATGATAAAGAAATTTAGCGATTGCCAAGTCCACAGACCCATCCTGCGCCGACCACAACAAGGGCTGACGCCTATCACTTCATTATGGCCATTCTATAAATGGGGTATTGATATTGCAGGCCCTTTCCCTGTTGCAATAGGGGGACTAAAATTCCTCATAGTGGCCATAGATTATTTCACTAAGTGGATTGAGGCAAAAGCAGTAGCAACCATCACTGGCAACCAGGTAAAACGCTTTGTTTGGGACAACATTGTATGCTGCTTTAGACTACCTGGAGAAATTATTTCGGACAACGGAAAACAATTATGTGATAACCCGTTCAAAGACTGGTGCGCGCAGCTAAATATTACATAACACTTCACGTCAATTAAACACCCACAAACCAATGGCTTGGTTGAGCGCGCGAATCGTAGTATGGGCGAAGGAATAAAAGCGTGTATTGATAAACACAAAGGAAGGTGGGTGGATGAATTGTCGCATGTTTTATGGGCGCACTGCACGACAATCAAAGTCAGCACTGGAGACACACCATTTTCTCTTGTCTATGGGACAGAAGCTATCATACCAGCTGAAATTGGGATGCCAACCATTCGTACGGCGGAAGTCAATGTCACAACCAATGACGACGAGCGACACATAGACCTGGATCTGTTGGAAGAAAGGCGCGAACGTGCAGCTATATGTGAGGCACAAGCTAAGTCAAAGATGAAGGGATACTATGATGCTAAAGTCAGAAACACTTCATTCAGACCAGGTGACTTTGTATATCGTGCTCACGATGCAAGCCACGCAGAAGATACAGGAAAGCTTGGACAAAAGTGGGACGGACCCTATGAGGTCACGAAAGCACTAGGTAAAGGCGCATATAAGCTGTGTGATATGGATGGCCATAAGCTACCACGCACATGGAATATTTGCAATCTCAAGAGATGCTATCTTTAGGAAAGGCTACGGCCCAAGCACAGACACCTCTGCACTTTAGTAAGTGCTCAATAAATGTCCGTGTATTTACATTTTGTTTTGTTTAGGGAATTGTCTTTTCTTTTAAAAAACTTGCAAGAATTAATCAAACATCGCGGTTTCTAGCTAACTCTGTGACACATTTAACTTTATTGCTTACATCTTATTTATGTCTCAATATTGTTAATTTATATTTTTGCCTACATGGCGTACATGCATTCATTAAGATCCACGATGGCATAAAGGATGTAAACCTAATAAATAACTCGTTGAGTAAGAGGGTTGCAAACCCATCAACATTGGATCACGTATCCTAGTTAAACACCTTATTCTCAAGATGTTGGAGTAAGTTCAATGCGCATCCCACGACGGATACGCAACAATGCACACCGTGCGCGTTTAACGAATTAGGAGTCAAGATTCTTGGTTCCTTGATATGGTATTTGCAGTAAGCTGCAAGTTAACCCATATACTTATGAATTTTTTATTCACATATATTTATTAAGTTATGGACTTAATACAATTTTTTCTAAGTACGTTTTGGTCACAATTTGACTCTTGGATGTCTTTATGCAAAAACAAATGAACTAAGTACAAATATGATGATACAAATGTGCATACAAGAAACCAACTTTATTTTCATCATAAACTACGAGTTTATACAAGTGCTAGATTCAACATACAAAAAGGTGAATCTATAATAATCTAAATACTACGAGTACGTTTATGCCCTGAACTACTAGCAGTGGACGCTGCACGCCCAGCCTCCTCAAGCCTTTTCAGAAGGCTGCCATCCTCCTGCGACACTGTATGCACACTGACAGAAATCCCATCAGATCTAGGAAGATGTGCTGCACCAACACCGCATAGGATCGCTTTCCCTTTCACGCCCTTCTTCCTTGCGACCCTCGTGGCATAAGCTTCCAAGGATGCCTTCAAGGATATTTCATTTTCTAGAGCGAAAGGATTCAACATGTCGCGTGGACGAGCAAACACGGGTAATTGAAGCTGCGACTCATCCGGCTTAAAAAAAAGTCAGGTTGCGCCTCCGCGTCCTCCGCTATGTGCCTCGCCAGGGTTAACCCCTCCATAATCACACTGATGGGGTAATCCTGGTCATGCTCCAGTTGAGCGATGTGGGGGAACTCGAAGATCTTCATCTTCTCCATAGTCACAACAAGCTCTGCATAACCATCCCCAGCATAGCCTGGCAATTCTGTGAGAGGCACCGTCAGCATCTTGCCCTTGTACAGCTCTTCCATAACCTCAGCCTTGCCACACGCCAAGGCACGCTGCACGACGTTCTGTTGATATAAATAATGCCTAAAAACATTATTAACATATATCGATATCTCTATGTTTTGATAATCACAAAACGTAAACTCATTAAACTACAAATTATGACGTAAACAAGTATTTAGTCGTAAATATTTGCTTTAGCATCCATATCACTTAAGGTATGAATAAACAAAGTGTCTAATGCATTTTATGATCAAAGGAATTTTTATTTTTACAAACCTTACATTTTATTAAAGTGGGACAAACATTTTTAAACTTATACAAAACAATTTTGTATTTATTAGAAATGTTTTATTCAAAATAAATAGTTTGAATTCAAATTTCAACCCAAAAAACGGCTACATTCTTCAGGAAAAACCTCCCCCACAAAAAGACAAAAAATCTGAAGAAAAAATATTTTTTTATTAGGCGGCCCCCTTAATTATACTAGGGGGTCCCCTTAATTATTAAGGGGACCGTCACCCAATTAAGGGGACCGGCCACGCTCCCAAACAGTATTTTTCCCCTTATAAATACTGGTTCATTCCACAGATTTTTCTCACCTTTTGCACAAAAATTTTCAGTCCCAATCCCTTCAAAATATCCTTCTAAATCCTTTGATCATAAGATTATAAGTCTTTGTTTCAAGTGATCCAATCCTTCACCACTCAAAGTGCAAGAGAAGAATCTTCCCTATCATAAAGCCAAAGATGTATTAGGATCTAGTTAGTGTTTATTTGATGTTGTGAGTTATGTATATGTAATGAGTAGATCAAGATGATCTTACTTAGTAGTGAGTTTATGAGTGAGTAAAAAGTAGTGGGAAAAAGTAGTAGTGTGGAGAAGTCATGAAGTTGTGAAGAAGTAGATGTGTGAATATGTAGTGGAGTATAGAAGAAGTTGTGAAGTAGTGAAGAAGTCGTGAAGTCGTGAAGCCATGAAGAAGTCGTGAAGCCATGAAGAAGTCGTGAAGTCGTGTAGAAGTTGTGTAG
Organism: Artemisia argyi; assembly: GCA_030686995.1. Taxonomy (NCBI): domain Eukaryota; kingdom Viridiplantae; phylum Streptophyta; class Magnoliopsida; order Asterales; family Asteraceae; genus Artemisia; species Artemisia argyi. The sequence goes on along the minus strand of CM060686.1, from coordinate 173,658,601 downwards.
TGATCGAAGTAGTGTTGTGAGATTGGTTCTAGCTACTATTAGAACTCGACATTTAGCTTAGTGTCGTTAAATTGTGTAAGAAAAAGTTGTGTACGGTTTTCTCCGCCAAAAGGGAGCTTGTTGAGTAGTGAAGAAAACTCTCAAGTATGTGACTCGGGGAGTGGAGTAGGGCAAGGAAGGTGTCCTTGTAGCCGAACCACTATAAATCATCGTGTCTGGTTTGCATTTCCTTTCTCTTATTTCTTTTCATTTATTATTGCATTTATTGCTTTACATCTATGCTTGCCTATATGTCTTAGTTGTTGCTTATATAGTTGTGATGATTGATTATGTTGAACATAGAAGTTAATATTGTGATTGTGTGTATAATTATATGATATGGTCAAATAGATTATTATTCACACTTCTCATATTAAGTTTAACTTGATAGATAATTTGATACAAAACGTTTTAAGATTTTAAAAGGGAAACGTATTCACACAAAGACCGACCAAAGCTCCATTCACAAAACTAAGTTTTTTCAAAAGCTTACATATATAAAATTGATCATATTGACTATATGGTGTTTACATACTAAATTCTAATTAAAGGTTTTCCAAACAAACAATTGAATAAATTCGAATCAACATTTTGAAACAAAGTTTTCATAAAATGAAAAAGAGGGGAAAACTATTCAACCCCCTTCTAGTTTTCCACAATTGGTACCAGAGCCACATAAACAAAACAAAACATATAAGTAATAATGAAGAGTCTTTCACATAAACAAAACATATAACAAACATAAAGTAATAAGTTAAATTTCAATCATTCACTAACCTCACTCTTAAATAATCTTAGGATTAATGGAACACACTATCAAAATGTCTATTTATTTTAAATAAGTGTTTGTGAGGGTCAAGAAAGATCTTGATATTATATCAATTCATTATTCAAATTATGGTTGATATATTCATCAAATCTAATTGACGTGTTTTTTAGTGTGGACAAGAAATTGGATTGCTATTTGTTTAGCTTCAAGATTATATCAAATTACAACAAAAGATATAGTCTTGAATCTACATACTCAATCACACTAGATTGATATGAAAATAGTTACATCCTTTGTAGATGAAAAGAGTATACATATTTAAGAATAATACACACTATATATTCTATGTATTTCATTTTCTGTGTAGCATGAATGGTTGTGTTAAAAGATAATGCACTACATTTTTTTTTAAATAATATAAGTTATTAGAATTGAAAAATAACTTGTCACAATCCATAAACAAGTAAAATTTATTTTTTCAAATACTTGTTAAAGTATGATATATAACATTGGCAAAAATCATAGAAAATAATATTTGTTTAAAAATATATTAATGTCTAGTTTTGATATCATTTGAGAATCACAAACTCATTTAAGATAAATAATCTTAATGAGATTCATTTCACAAGAGATGCTAAGGTGCACTCTTAAGTCTAGCACAATTATTAAATCAAGTAATATGTCATCAAAACCAAAAAACCGGTAAATCATGAAGAAAGGATTAAAATTTTTTGTTTACTCTTATCTAAACATTCAACACGTCTCTATTAGGATCGTGAATAAAATATATCATCTAGATTTACCTTCATAAAAACATGATGTTTGAGTCACATTAAGCCAAGTATTAGTGAATCAAGCAAACTTCATATTTGGTAATCTTCGATAGGTAAATTTAGAAACTCGATTTCTTCTAAAAAGAGAATGACTACTGGAGAATCTATTGACTAGAAATTCAATTTAACCTAACGGTTGAATTGCTTCTATGTGAGAAGTTGGGTGTGTGTAACCCGTAAAAATGGTCGTGTTTAGCCTGAATTGAGCACCACTAGTAATAGTCTCATACTCATTCTCCAACTTGATTAAATTGCTCTTCCTATATATACCTAACGCTAGTTTACTTTTATGAACTTTGCTTCTCATTAGATTCTTTCATTCCTAGATTTATGGCATTAAGTTAGATAAGCGCGCGAAAACAAAGGAACTATAGATGTTAGGTTATACCCCATTCAACACTCTCGCATCTAACATATAAATTATCGTCTTTATTTCCTTTAGGATCACAGGATATGTAGAAACGATAGCATGAGATAATAATAGGCTTAACCAATCCTCTTGAGCATGAGATCTTTAATAAACATTTTTTAAAATATTTGATTTATGATATTTGTTGTCAAAAATCTAATATCTCTAAAAATATGCAAAAACCTCACATTTTGGAAAATAGTTTTTCAAATAACTATCCCACTTTTAAATAACATGTTTTCACTATCAATATCCACAATTTTGTTTTGATCAAAACTAAAGATTGGGAAAATATTCTTTACCGTTCATTCACACATTTTGAAGTAAAAACCCAATCTATTTTATTCAAATAACTCTCACATCTAAGTGAAAACTTACTTTCAAACATTGTTGAATAATGCTAAAAACGTCTCTTTTAAAATCATGCATGGTGATCTCATATTTGTCATCTATATTTATATAAATGACACTTATAAGTGAACTAAATCTAATCAAGAGGACCATGGTTTGTTCATTAAGACTTTGTTTGTAACAAGTCTAGAAATCCATGCTATCATAACTACCCACTTATTGCACATTGATACACATTAGGATTAATCCTCCTAGTTATGTAGTTATGAAATACTTGATGTTGCTTATTGTTTCCTAGCACTTATATTTTACTTGCTTGATGAGTATGTTTGCATGCTAGATGAAATTGCTTGTTTACTTAATCTCTTTGATTAACATGCTTTGGCTACATAATTGCCTACATAATTAGTATATGCTTAATTGCCTCAAAGAGTTGGACTTGTTTGAAACCAAAAACACAACATTTCTGCAATTCACTACCAAAAACCCTTTTCTGGCAATCTGGGAATCACCAGATGGGCGGCCCCCTTAAATCATAAGGCGGCCCCCTTAATTATTAAGGGGACCGGCCTCCAATTAAGGGGACCGGCCATCTGATGGTCGAAGGTGTTGTTTCCTTTTTCTACTTTTTAGCCCATTTCATCATACACTTCCCAAAATTCATAAACCTATTTTATTCTAAACCTTCTATCAAAATTTATACATCCTTAATCCCACCAATCCTACATTATAAACACTCTCATTCCTCTCAATCTATACTCATCTCTTCATGACCTCTCCCATTAAACCAAAACCACCAAATAACCCATTTGGAGAAGAAAGCCTAACTTCCATTAAAAGCCCGTCAAACTCAAGCGATGTTGTTCATAATCAACCAACACCTAAACCTAACTCTTACACAAATGATCCATTTAACAACAAATCATCCATTCGTGCTTCCGCTAATGCTCCTTCTTATGATGAGCATGCACAATCCCAAAACAATAATCCCAACCTCATTACCAACACTTTACATGTTGCTCATTCAACAAAAACACCATCCACTCATGAAGCATCTCTTCCACCCATATCATGTTTTCATGATTACCCAAGCTCAAACATGTCTCCATCACGAAGAGTATCACCACCACATCCTACAACTTCACATGCCATTCCTATGTTGCATGTTCAAACCCTAACCCAAGACAACTATAATGCTCCGCCACCATCACCTTCCTCTGAACACTTAATGTTCGTTGAGGCGCTAAAAGAATCCCATGAGCTTAGTGCTCTTTTAGCCTTACATCTTGCTCAACGCAATTTGGATCCACCATCATCTAGATCACCCTCATCACCACACAACATAAATCAACTTGAGAAGCATGTCAACAATTGACCTTGTTGCATCTTTCTCCTAAAAACCATTGCATTCAATGAACACTTCACTAGGATTGAATATCTTCTCACTAGATCACATCCAATACCCTCACTTGAGCAACATCCAAAACTTTAATCAACCTCTTCCACTACAAACTCTCCACAACCAAACTCTCCAACATTCATGACCCAAACATATACCTCCATTAATCCAACAACCTTACCCTAACTCAACCATCTTCATTCCAAACACTCCATCATCAACCATCTAAGCATACTATATGCTTATGATTTTCACTTTCAAATACGAATCAACCAACCTTTTGTTACAAGCAAGACCGATGGCTCTCTTTGGCAAATTAGGATCTTTAACATAATCTCTTTGAATTAATTGTTATGTATCCTTAATATTTGTTTGTTATGCTTGTTATTTGTATATTGCATATTCTTCTATATATGCTTGTGCTTCTAATATTTTTCTTGCGAGCATTCCATATCTCGATCCCTTGGTGCCATCGAACGAGGATGAGCACACATCAAGGGGGAGCTTTCATCCCGTCTAACTTCATTTATGAAGCTAGCCGACATAACCTTTTTGATTCTACAAAAAGGGGGAGAAGTGAATATAAACTCACTAAGTACTTGTCTAAAAAAAATTAAGTTTTAGACTTAATGAGTTTAGGTTTTGTAATCATCAAAAAGGAGGAGATTGTTGATATAAATAATGCTTAAAAACATTATTAACAAATATCGATATCTCTATGTTTTGATAATCACAAAACGTAAATTCATTGAACTACAAATTATGACGTAAACAAGCATTTAGTCGTAAATATTTGCTTTAGCATCCATATCACTTAAGGTGTGAATAAACAAAGTGTCTAATGCATTTTATGATCAAAGGAATTTTTATTTTTACAAACCTTACATTTTATTAAAGTGGGACAAACATTTTTAAACTTATACAAAACAATTTTGTATTTATAAGAAATGTTTTATTCAAAATAAATAGTTTGAATTCAAATTTCAACCAAAAAAACGGCTACATTCTTCAGGAAAAACCTCCCCCACAAAAAGACAAAAAATCTGAAGAAAAAATATTTTTTTATTAGGCGGCCCCCTTAATTATACTAGGCGGTCCCCTTAATTATTAAAGGGACCGGCACCCAATTAAGGGGACCGGCCATGCTCCCAAACAGTATTTTTCCCCTTATAAATACTAGTTCATTCCACAGATTTTTCTCACCTTTTGCACGAAAATTTTCAGTCCCAATCCCTTCAAAACATCCTTCTAAATCCTTTGATCATAAGATTATAAGTCTTTGTTTCAAGTGATCCAATCCTTCACCACTCAAAGTGCAAGAGAAGAATCCTTCCTATCATAAAGCCAAAGATGTATTAGGATCTAGTTAGTGTTTATTTGATGTTGTGAGTTATGTATATGTAATGAGAAGATCAAGATGATCTTACTTAGTAGTGAGTTTATGAGTGAGTAAAAAGTAGTGGGAAAAAGTAGTAGTGTGGAGAAGTCATGAAGTTGTGAAGAAGTAGATGTGTGAATATGTAGTGGAGTATAGAAGAAGTTGTGAAGTAGTGAAGAAGTCGTGAAGTCGTGAAGCCATGAAGAAGTCGTGAAGTCGTGAAGCCATGAAGAAGTCGTGAAGTCGTGTAGAAGTTGTGTAGTGATCGAAGTAGTGTTGTGAGATTGGTTCTAGCTACTATTAGAACTCGACATTTAGCTTAGTGTCGTTAAATTGTGTAAGAAAAAGTTGTGTACGGTTTTCTCCGCCAAAAGGGAGCTTGTTGAGTAGTGAAGAAAACTCTCGAGTAGGTGACTCGGGGAGTGGAGTAGGGCAAGGAAGGTGTCCTTGTAGCCGAACCACTATAAATCATCGTGTCCGGTTTGCATTTCCTTTCTCTTATTTCTTTTCATTTATTATTGCATTTATCGCTTTACATCTATGCTTGCCTATATGTCTTAGTTGTTGCTTATATAGTTGTGATGATTGATTGTGTTGAACATAGAAGTTAATATTGTGATTGTGTGTATAATTATATGATATGGTCAAATAGATTATTATTCACACTTCTCATATTAAGTTTAACTTGATAGATAATTTGATACAAAACGTTTTAAGATTTTAAAAGGGAAACGTATTCACACAAAGACCGACCAAAGCTCCATTCACAAAACTAAGTTTTTCCAAAAGCTTACATATATAAAATTGATCATATTGATTATATGGTGTTTACATACTAAATTCTAATTAAAGGTTTTCCAAACAAACAATTGAATAAATTCGAATCAACATTTTGAAACAAAGTTTTCATAAAATGAAAAAGAGGGGAAAACTATTCAACCCCCCCCCCCTTCTAGTTTTCCACACGTTCCCAAAAGCCTCAACAACTTCTGGGGACTCTAGCGTGCCCAAAGCAGCCAAGCGAAGACCATGACTGATCAGCCACCTACGAATAAAACAACACCCCAATGATAAGACAAATATTTCCAAGGGAATTAAATGAAGAAAGCTGAAAAAGAAATCAACAGTAACTAAGTACTTGCGCTCAGCAACAGCAGACACAAGTGAGGGTACAGCTCCTCATCGTACTCAATGCTAAGCTTGCGTAGCTTACCCTCCTGTCTCTCCAAGGCGTCCTCTACAGCCTTTCGGAAGACATCCAACTGAGCGAAATGCTTGCTCTTATTCTCCTGCAAGTACTTCAGCCTCCACAAGCAGGTAGACTTGTACTGCTCAAAGGCCGCACGCTCATGGCTCAACTGGGCCAACAACGGCACCCTCTCATCTGCGAGCTTCGTAGAGTGTGCAACAGTTGACTCCATCGCAGCTTGAGCACTCGCCAACTGCGCTCTTAGCGACGCAATCTCCTCATCCTTCTGCGCTGCTACCTTCACCAGCGTACTGCGCCTTGAGTTGAGCAACCAATGTGGCCTTGCGCGCAGCAGCCACGCTCAACTCCTCTATCAGCTCCTCCGCCGACATCTCCTCACTTGCCTTGGAAGGCTCTTCCACCTAAGGGTGACTCACCTTAGGTGGCGACTGCTCAACATGCGCTGCATCACCCCCTGCAGCTTCGTCACTACATACAAAGAGCAAGAAGTCAAGACATTATATCAATGATAAAAAAAAATAAAAAAATAAAAAAAATAAAAAAGAAAAGAAAAAGAAACTTGACATTGTTACTTACTTTGGAGAGGAGGTCTCAGCAGTATCCCGCGAAGTCACAGATAACGACGCATCCTCATCTGTGGACTCATCCACAGTAATGACGTGGCGTCCACGCTTAGATGTGCCCACGCTACCATCACCAGACGCCTTGCGCTTCACTCCCTGATGCGCCTCTTCAGAATTAGTGTCGACCTTGAAGATCCCAACACCTTCAGAGGACTCGGTGCGCGCAGGCTCAGGGGTTAGCACTTCCTGAGAAGGAACATTCTGCACAGGAGTCGCAACCAACAAGGGTTGGGCGACGTTAGCCGGTTCCTCTTGCGCATACTCCATAATGCGCCCGGCTGTGGCTTCCAGAATGGGTGTCTCACCCTCCCTCAAAGGACGCACCCCCACAGTTACTTGTGCGGGCTTTGACAGCTTCACCACGCTGAACAAGTCCATCTCTGCGTAACAAATAACAAACAACAAACAACAAACAGAATGGAGTTATTAAAGTTGCAATATAAAAGAATGCTTACACTACAGATGTGAAGGAAAGGAAGGACAAGCACCCACCCCGGCCGCTCTCATCCAGAAACGTTGGCACCTCGTCCGTGCCTTGAAAGAAGTTGCGGCTAATCCCCATGTGCACCAAAAACTCCTCTGGGTAAGAGTTGATGGGGATACGGTTAGCATTTATTGTCTCCGCATCATCTGTGTTGTACGTCCCGGGGTCTGGGCGCTCATCCTTTGGCAGCGTCCCCTGAGCATAGAACTCAAAGAGCCAGGGGAACACTTTGTTGTCCACCCAGAAAAATCTCTCCCTCCAATTCCTAAGGGCGATTACCTTCTCAATATAACATTGAAGGTGTAACACCCCCAAATTTATGTTTGTAGCAGCGGAAAAGTAATTTGGGTGTCACGGGGAGGATCGAAGTTATAATCTCATAAAACAGCTTAAAAGAATCGTTTTGAAAGTTATTTGTCATTCAAATAATATTTTTGATAAAAGATGAACCATTTGATTTAGAATCTTATTAAAAGATATAAAGGCTTGAAAGAATGACATATTTGATTTTTACACCATTTTAATTTATCAGAGTAATAAATGCCCGCTCCGTGTCTTGTCCAGCTCCGTTAATTACCTGAGATACACATGCTTAAAAGTGTCAACACAAAGGTTGGTGAGTTCATAGAGTTTTATGGAAAACCATTTATTTCAATAGATTTCAAGAATCTTTAGTAATAATTGTAATAAATACTAATAGTGATAGAATAAATATTGAGTGATGTTGATTATAGTCACAGATAATTCATATAGATATTCAATCGAATTCAAATAATGGATCAAAATCCTAACATGAGATGGAAACTCATGATGCTAATTTAGTGAGATTTATAATTCAAGTCTGGTCAAATACCTATACAGCTGTATCTAAATATATGTTGAAAACATACATTTTTTTATGGATATTGCCCCAAGCCTCATGACACGCAAAATGTTAACAAAAGATGGTTATCAAGTCAATGATAATATTTCCCTCTTGTAATAGGTGATTTGCCAATTCCTATTTTTACTCAAATATAGTGTATCACGACTAATACGACTAACCATATGCATAATGGCATTCCGTCAAGTATTAGTGGGATCGGAGGTCAATCCTTAACAGGTTTCGAAGCTGTTCACTATATTCGCGCTTACATACAAGTGATTAATGGCTCACGATTGAGGGACTTTATGGCGATAAGGGTAACTTAGGCAATATCAAGGTAATAATGTAACTAGAGTATTTGTTCTCTTCCTAGCAATTATTTCTGTTGAAACATAGAAATGTCATATAGAGATAATGGAATCATTCAGGGTGTTATAGTATAGTCAAGCATCATGCCACAATAATCAATTTGGAAACATCAACATCTGAGTATCAGTATTTCAGTTTAAGTAATTCGCCAGTAACATATATATATATCACATCTTAAGTCATAAACTTCATCAGGTAACCATTAATAAGGAAATCGATTTGAATCATGTAATTTATTCATATACTTATAAAGTTATCAAAGTATATGTAAGCATGTATCTCCCCCAAAGAGTTAAAAACAAGTATTGGAAATGGGGCTATGACTCACCTTGATTGATACTGGAATGATGAAAAGTAAAGTCGGATGAGATTATGAGAATGATTATGGAAACGTCTTTAATACGGAACCTGATAAATAAATTTATCTGAGAATCTAACCAAATACTATTTGGTAAATGAATAACGATTTATCGTTATGATGAAAATATGATATGCGAATGAAATTCTTAAGTTTATAATAGTATGACGAGATACGTCATTATTTCTAAAGTTTTCCCTTTTTAACCATGATGATAATAGTACGTAAAGATAATTAGTTAAAATATCGTTATATATATTATTAATGTAAAAGTAAAATGTAATGAAAATGCATATGACGTGATGGGGTGACGTAAAATAGAAAATAAAATAAGAATGTCAAATATAATATGTTGGTCCTTGTCCCTTTTCCAGTTTTACACTTTTTACTCTAACGGCGTTAGCGTTGCACCGTTAGTCCTTATTTTATAATATTTGCATTGATAGTCCACTACTTGTCCAATATAGCATTCTAAGCTTGGAATTGAATAATATATCAATTTTTACCCTAATGATTCTGTTTTTACAGTTTATGTCCCTGTTTTAAAGGTTTGACAGTTTTAGTCCTCCTAGGTGAATTTGCGTTACATTTTTAGTCCAAACGTTCAAAAATTATGAGAAAAATTATATAAAAATTTCCCAAGCTTATTTAATTTATAAAAAGCTTATTTCAACAGCTTATTTGGTAAAATATAATAAATGGGCTTTTAATGAGCTAAATTAAAGGCCCGTTAATGTTTAACGATCCATGAGCGTTGAGACAAGTTGGGCTTATCCCTAGACTCATTTTTAATGTTATAAAATCATATCAAAAGAGCTTTTTGTTCCAGCTTATACGGAGTGCTTATTTTCAGCTTATTGGGCTTTTAGGCCCAACTCGTTTAAAATAGTAGTTTTAAAAGAGATTTATAGCGATTCACTTTGCTGAATTTTGGGTGTCGAGACTAGCTTATTTGAACAACTAGCTAGATGGTTTAATAGATCGTGTAAAAATATGGTAGGCTTGTTACGTGATTTTTAAAGATATACGAGGGTATCTTGGCTTGCATGGGACGTTTTATTTGTATGAGAAAGACTTAGAAATATTTCTAGTGACTTAGAGTTTATACCCGATTGAACAAGGTTTTAAAATAAGTTCATATGATGCATGTAAAGTAAAATTAAGTGAGAATTACGTGTGCTACGTGACTCCTAGGCCTTCCAAGATAGAGGCTAGTCACGTTTGTGATTCTACATGTTAGTATGTACGTAAAAATATGTATAGAGCTTATATATGCTCGACATGAACCAAAAATGATGCATGAAATATTTATAACGTGTGATATGAATTGAAAAGAGCTTGAGACAACTTACTACACCTCTAGGGTGGTAGAGAGTTGAGAGTGAATGATTGAAATATGAGAACTTGGCACGTTCGACTATGATTCAAAATAATAATCGTATAAATGAACTCAATAGCTTCTTCTTGCTTCCAAACTTGCGAATGACTACTCCTGGTCTTCAAGAGATGATTTTTAGGAAGATTAGTGAGTTTGAAAGAGTATGGTGAATGATAGAATCGAGTGAATGAACAAGGAGTACATATTGTAACTTTTTATAACTCGTATGGTGCAATTATTTGCAAGGAGACCAATTTCACTATACATGTCAGTTACAATAGGTTCATAGGCCGAGTTTTAACATATTATAACATTTGAGAGAGCTTGATATGAGGTGAATGTCCCTTGTGAGTCACTAGCATGTCGACCATCTATTTATTACCCATACGATTGGAGAAATCGTGTATCATTGGGTTATAGTTGATCATACTTAACATTTAAACATGAAATCATGTTACAAACATTACTAGGAACTATTAGAAATAATCGGGAATCAAAACGGTTAAGAAATGAATTTATTATATACGATCGGGTTGGATTTTTTTGGTCAATCACTTTGCCCCTTAAAAACGTATCATTACTCGACTTATGGAGCTGAGATTCGATACACTAATAGTTGGCTAGGTGAGAAACGAGATGGTGCAAAAATATATATATGTCGTGTTTAGGAATTGAGAATACGTGAGTCGTTTTGATAGCATGTAGCTAGTCGATATATGAAATATTAAAGATTAGAAGTTGGGTTTGGCTTTTGGGCTGATAAATAGTAATTATGGTGTTAGGCTGAAAAGGATTAAGGGCCCGTTTGGATTTTAATTTAGGATTAGTGAGTATTAATATTTTGTTAAACGTGTCGAGAACTTGTTTCGTCATTTTGTGAATTATGGAATGACGAGATTTTGTTATTATAGTATAATAAGAAAAATTTTAAATTTCTCCGTAAAAATGGTGATTAAAAATAATGACAGAGATTAATATATAATTAAACATTGTTAATTATATGGATTTTTGCGGGGTTTTATAGAAGGCTCCCTGCGCGCTTCGAAAAAGATACCCACCCGTTTGACCACGTTGTGTGGTAAAACGCGCGGAAGAGGTTGATGGTTGGGTTTATGGCGAGTAAACGACAGTTTACTTCAAAATTGGTTATCTTTGCCGCACCTATACAGTGCAGCTGGGATATTTGCAAACGGTAAAATTGAGCACGTCGCTCAAGAATAGGGATATAGGCACGCGCTGATTCGCAAACTCGAAAAAGCGCGTGTATACCCCTACCTTTCACTCAGGGAAGTCCGCAATAGATGCGTCTACCTCCGGTACTACCGGATGCAGAGCAAGGGGAATATAATAGTCCGAGGTGAACTCACGGAGTTCATCCTCGTCTATCTCGGAGGCAAAATCTTTTAATCGACGAACCATTTTCGGATTATAATCTAGATGCGCACGAGCTATTACCTTAACGAAGAAAAATTTCTTGCTTGGTATTTGATGATTCTAACAATGGAGGAAATGACATTTTTACTGTGATAATCACAGTGAAAATGGGGGAACCCTTTATATAGGGTTACCCTTAACCTCGGATGGATGCCATGTGGATCCCACTAACTCTAATCGTGTGGCTAGAATATAAAAAGGTACAACACTTTTTCACGATTTTCAAGGAGATACGTGGGACTCATTTCGGCTACATACACCGTATGTGTATTTTTGGCAGGAAATACGTGGAGCTTCCTCGCCACGCTTACCGCTATCATCGTTAGTCTAGCATACGCGGCCACACCCTGCGCATACTAGACTGGGAGGACATGATGACGTATAGCCCACACTCGGGTCACGAACCCGATTAATGGACATTACTAAGGCCCAAGCCCATTATGCATGGGCTATCATAATAATAATTTGGGATACCATGCTAACGGTTTGGGCTCACGAAAGCCCAAACCCAAATATATTATTTATAGTCTTGATAATGATCTTCTATTTATGGGATAAAGATCAATAGACCGGATAAGCATGATACGCCGAAGAATAAGGAATACAAAATCTACAAGGATTCCGTGCCTATATAAAGAATATCACGGCTCTCATTGAGGTATCATCTAAGAACCCTAACTCTTCAATACAACCCTAAAACCGATTACTTACTCTCACGCCGGAGGATAATCGTGGGAGACAATCCCACGATAAGCCTAACGGTGTTGTTTGCTTTCTTAGTGCGCAGGTCTCAAGCATTAAGATCTAATTGGTACGAGAACAGGAACCCAAACAAGGAACGCCCAACTTTTGTATCAACAGTTATAAAACATAGAAAAACATTATTATTGTTATTATTATTATTATTATTATTTTATTTTTTATTTAAAAAAAACAAAAAGCAAAAGAGAAGAAATATCTCCCAAGTTAAAGTTTTGCCCTAAAACCCAAAATCCAAACCCGCCTCCGTCAATACATAAAACCCTAACAAAACCCTATCAACAGTTACCTCCCAACCGTTAACCATCAATGGCGTTCAAGAACAAACCAGACAACAACAATTCAAACAAACGAAAGACATTTTCAAAAGGCGGCGGCGGCGGAGGAGAAGGAGGTGGCAACGGCAAATTCGATGGTCCAAAAAAGAAACTTAAATCATCAAACGAGCAACCAAACAAAGGGTTCAAGAAACCCTTTGATGGTAAACCCAAGTTTAGTAAACCTGATACGAGTAACGATGGGCCCAAAACTAAACGAGAGCTTCGTATTCAATTTAAGGTAAAATGTTATGTTTAAATGAGTTTAGTATTGTATTCTGGAGTTATGTTTAAGGGGGTGTTTGTTTAAGCTTATATGTGGGCTTATGAGCTTATTTGATTTCGGCATATGTTTCATAAGCCCAATTTTCCGACTTTTTTTTTTTTTTTTTTGAGATTTATGAGCTTATATTAGTTTATTATGTCTTAACCAACACACTTCAAACACATTACCACATTCTCTTCTTTTTCTCTCTTGAATTTGAATTTCACACAAACACACACACTTAAATCTTCTCCTATACAATTCTGACTCTCACTCACACACTCCTTCTCTTTGTACACTTGAAATTCAAATTACACACACATTCTCACATCCCTTCCCTCTCTACACTTTTATTTATTGGATGTTTTTTTATTTTTTTGTATGTTTTTTTGGTATTTCCTTTTTTTAGTATTATTTGTTTATTTCGTATTGTATTTTTATTTTAATTAATGAAATTTAGGTTGTTTAAAAAAATTAGAAAGAAAATAAAATTACGGGTGAGTAAAGGCCAAATGGCTGAGTTGGTGCTGTGAGGATTGCGGCCTCACAAAAGGTTTGACTTCTCAATGGATCTTGAGAAGTTTGCAATCCTCCAGGCAATGTATCTGGTCGTGATAGTGTAGTATAGGTATGTCCGGGGGATTGATTGTTCTTTAGGGGAATAATGTCGTTAGGTTGAAGTGTATGTCAATTTAAGCCTAAAGGTTGGGAGGGATGATTCTTTAGGGGAATAGGGTCGTTAGGTTGAAGTGTATGTCAATTTAAGCCTAAAGGTAAGGGATGGTTCTTTTTGTATTTTTTTTTTAAATTTATAAAAGCAGTAAAATCTCGGTTTGGAAGGGATGGACGGAATTAGTTGCTAGTTAACTAACCCAAAACTAATAATTAAACTAAAAACAGAAATAAAATAACAAGAAAATGAAAATGGTGGACTTCTTATAATGAGACAAGCATGTTTACTTAGACATAATTACTCCCTAATTATCTCTTATTAACTCGCTGAATGTCACAATGTAGTTGTTTTAGTTGAAGCGTTGTATTCCTTAATACCAGTCGTGGGGGTGTGCACAGCCTTCCCCAACTCTATGAATATTAATTTCTTCTTATGACGACACGTTTAGTATCCTATCATAGAATCATTAACATCTACTCATGCATTAAATACAACGAATAAAACCGTAGTGCACATCCGATTACGCTTTTTAAGACGTTCAAGCTTGTTACACAAAGGAGGTCAGCCAGTTTCCTTAACCTAACGCGAGTCAATCAACTAAATAATAGATAACTTATCAATAATCAATAACAAGGTTTCATTATATCTAATCAACCACTAATAAACTTAAGTTAGCATGTTAAAGGGAAGAAAAGATAAACAGATAATCAAACAACACATAGAAATATTGAATTATTAAAATAAAACTTATCTTCAATTAAACATGGAAGAAAAGAGTACCCTTAAAATTCTCTGAAATTCGTACTAAGGTTTGTCTCCAAAGTTGCACACTTAATGAATGAAAAATCAAAAACTATATATAGAATTACAAGGCTGACGATGTTTGGTTATAAATCCTGACGCCATCAGAACGCCGCATTTAGGGTTTCGTCTTGTGCAATTCAACCTTCTGACGTCGTCACGTTCAATTGTCTTCTGGGCCGTCTCTCTTTGTGATAACACCAGACAGCCTACTTCCAATTACACTTGACGCCGTCAGGTGTAAATCTTCCAAAGGTTCACAGGAGCGTCATGTGTAATATTTTCCAGCCCTTTAATCTTCAAGTGACGGCGTCAACTATTAAAGCCTGACGCCGTCAGATGCAATTCATGACATGTTTTATTGACTTTGTTGTTTTCTTCATTCTTGAGCCAAAAAACGTCCAAAATGCTCCATTTTCAGAAATCACATCCCAAGTACCTATTTGAGGCAATATTTGACCATATATTTATGATTTAAGGCTTAAATGACCCCTTAAAAGCGTAACAAATAAATCCTTATCAGCTGGTTTTAATTATGAGTGATGTTATTTTGAAGTGCCAGTGTTTAAATCGGCCCCAAATGGCTAGCCAAACTGTCAACAGTCACCACACCCGATCCTTTAATAACGAACGCCCAACTGCTAAGCTTAGCCAAACAACCGCTTTTAAGTTGACCTAAAACCCAAAATCCATATCCACCTCCGTCACCAAACCCATAATAAAACCCAAACAAAACCCTAATACCACAGTATCAATCAACGCACAATAGACAAACTTAATTATAGTGTTATGTTTTTAGGCAAATGAATGTCAATCAACGCACGAGCACACTCACTCTGCTCTTTCATCTAACGAGTTAGCTCGATTAAGTGCTTTAAGAAACACCTTCACATGTGAGAAAGAATGGCCTCAGATGCAACCCATGCGAGATCACTCATCCTTTTCACATATCAACTACGACCAATCTTATCAGAGTCATTAGATTTGTACAACGTCTCAAACTAAATATACCATACTATTTTTTACAATAAGTGCTTACTTTTAAATTTCAGCTAATTAAAATACTTTTAAAAAGTTAAATGTGAGAATTTATTGGACGAAAGTGGGAGTAAACACGACACGCTTATCTTGAGATATATGAAGTATTTATTTATAAAAGGGTTTTACTAACAATAGCCTTAAAGGTTGTGGTTAACAAATGATTTCTATTACACTACCACCTATTAAGGGGTTGTTTATTTTGCACTTAATGGGCCATCTGTGAAAGAATCTTTATCTAGAAGATTAAAAGTCATGTTTCTTTTTCTCACTTAATCTATATAAGAGTCTTGTTCCAGAGGAGGTTGAAAATGGCAGTCTCCCAACCCAGACACAACAACACTCTCTAATGACCCCACTTTGACAAATCTACCCCAATTACTTTTGGCGCTAAACTTTTTATTTTTTCCCTCCTTCACCAATATAAGACAACATATCTTCCTCTTTCTCACATCATCATCAATCCCTCACTTGTTCTTTCCATAAAAAAAGGTACGGTACTATTTTTGGTTCATTCTTCAAATTTTTACAACATCACTCAAATAATAAAGTTTGAATTTTTTATGTTACCTTGGTAGGTATAATTTTTTATGTGTCATTTAGTAAGAGGTTTCATGGCATTAAATTACATATATTTGCTCTGCACCAAAAACAAATTATATATATTTGCTAGTTGTTGTTGAGGGTTAAAACCTGTTATTTGGCATATCATGTTAGATTTCGAGAGCTCATGTTTTAGTTTTGACAAAACATATTACTTTTTGTTTTATGGGTAGTGATTATGAACAAGAAAAACCAGTGTTCATTATTTTATATATCTAGCCTTTTTTCCTTTTTGGAGCAAATGACTAATTTTAGGTACATTTTTAAGGTATGGAAGACAATAGTAATTCAAGCAAAACAAAAAGAATCAGGGTTAGTTGGAATCCCGTTAGCATAGTGAAAACCTTTCTTGAAGCATGTCTTCATGAGATTGCTATTAACGGGAGAGAAGATGTGTGTTTAAAAGTACTTTCATGGAAGAAAGTTGCGCAAGTTCTTAAGGATAACCATCATTTTGAGGTTGACCAAAAACAGATGAAAAATCACTTTGATTATCTCAAGATTAAGTACACAGCATGGTTATCGCTAAGAAACAAGACGGGCAACATCTATGATGAAGCAACAAACACATTTAACCTTTCAGAAGAGGAATGGAAGATAGAAATTCTGGTTAGTTTATATATTCTTAAATCTGTACCTAGCTTGTTTGTTAATTTATTTATATGATAATAGCTTATTTATTACAGAAAAATAAGAATGTCGAATCACTAAAAACTACGACATTACCATTTCCGGAACTTTGTGCACCACTTTTTGATGGAACTTTGTCTACAGGTATAAAAAGTAATGGCCCGAGCTCAACAGATTCTAGGCGGGTTGTTGAGCCCCATGTAGTAGAAGATGGTGAAGATACTGAGGCTGTGAATATCGAGTCTCCAACACCCCCATGTTCCTCTCGCCTTCCTGGTCGTTCGGGTAAAAAAAAAAAAGGTAAACAAATGGATGTAATGGAAGAAGAAATCTTGAGTGTTCTAAAAGTGATAGCTGATAAGATAATTCAACGTGGACCATCTCCAACATCTGAATCACCTCTAAAACCACCTTCAATTGAAGATTGTGAAAATAAGTTGAATGGTCTTGAGTGGGATGAAACCGACCCATTGTATGAAACCGCGCTTGCAATATTTTGTGACCCAAATGACCACTACAGGGAAGGTTGGATGAAACTAAAGCCGGAGAGGTGTATCAATTGGGTAAAAATGATTGGACGTAGTAAAGGGTTCATCGAGTAATATAAACATGTATTTCGTATTATGGTATTTTGTTAGAAATCTGTAGACTTTTAAACATGTCTATATGGATGTTATAGTTATGGTATGTATTTTGGGTAGATGTCCTATGAACATGTATTTTGGGCAGATGTCCTATGTTAAAGCTTTTGATGAATGTATGATTGTTATGTTATGTTGTATGTATTGGTGTTTTTTTCTTTGACATGTATGCGTTTAAAGTTTATGGAGGATAAAAATGTCAATTGTTGTTATAAGAGGTTCATAGCGAAAAATAAAAAGAAACAAGATTTTATGTACCGGCACTTAATTATTTCAGCCAACCATGTCATATGTAGAAAGATGCCTTATCTAGAGAGAGAAAAAAAAGAAACAACACCTAAGTATGAATAATTATTATTTGATAAAAATCTCAAAATAAATAAAGACAATGTTGCAAAAGGTTAACACACTATCAACACTTGATTTTGTCTAAACGAAATTTTATTACAGGAAACAAGTAATAAAATACACTTTTTTAACCATAGCCTTTAAGCTTATGTTATGTTGAGTCCTTGAGTTTTTTGAGTAAAGAAAAATAAATAAATAGAAAGTAAACATTTTCAGTCTAATTTTGAGAGGAAATAGTTTATTTTAAAATCAATCAAATCACACACATTTTTTAAAGTTATTTTAATTTTCTTTTTATCTTTAAATAATATTTGAGAATACTTTTTTTATTTTTTTATATCTTATTTATTTATTATTTATTTCATTTAATTTTCTTTACTAACCTCCCGTTGCCCTAAAACCCAAAATCCAAACCCGCCTCCTCTGTCACCAATTACCCTTACATAAAACCCTAACAAAACCCTACCAACAGTAACCTACCTCCCAACTGTTAACCATCAATGGCGTTCAAGAACAAACCAGACAACAACAACAACAAAAAACGAAAGACATTTTCAAAAGGCGGCGGCGGCGGAGGAGGAGAAGGAGGTGGCAACGGCAAATTCGATGGTCCAAAAAAGAAATTTAAATCATCAAACGACCAACCAAACCAAGGGTTCAAGAAACCCTTTGACGGTAAACCCAAGTTTAGTAAACCTGATACGAGTAACGATGGGCCCAAAACTAAACGAGAGCTTCGTATTCAGTCTAAGGTAAAATGTCATGTTTAAATGAATTTAGTATTGTATTCTGGAGTTATGTTTAAGGGGGTGTTTGTTTAAGCTTATATGTGGGCTTATGAGCTTATTTGATTTCGGCTTATGTTTCATAAGCCCCAATTTTCCTACCTTTTTTGAGATTTATGGGCTTATATTAGTTTATCATGGGGCTTTGTGGTCCACAGGGTGAAGCTTATTAAGTTAAGCGAGCCTAGGTGAGAGTAGTACCGGGTTGGGTGACCAACCGGGAAGTCCTCACTTGGGTACCACAAGCTCTAATGATATCAACCAGCTACCTTAGAAACATGGCCCAACCATGTGATGTCTTGATCCAACTAAAGGACGCGAGTTTGATTCCGTTCCGCAACATGGTTGGGTATTGGGTGGAGGTATTTCACAGGCATCAAAGATGGGTACCATTATGGTACACAGGGTTGAGGTGTCCCTGCCAATCTACACTTTTTTGATCCAATATAAGAACGCAAGTATCAAAATAAGCCTGAAAAATAAGCTCATAAGCTAAATATAAGCTTGAACAAACACCCCCTAAATTTGATATTTTTATGTTTATTGTTTGTTGTGTGGGAAAATGTTATGGAAATGAAGATATATATGGCGATAGGAGAAACCGGTTATTGGAAAGTTATGTTAGGGTGTTTGTTTAAGCTTATTTGATTTTGGCTTATATTTTTTATAAGCTCCAATTTTCTGGCTTATTTTGGGACTTGTAAGATTATATAAAGTATGATATCACAATAAGCTTATATAAGCCAATAAGTCTCAAAATAAGATGGGAAATTGGGGCTTATGAAATATAAGCTGAAATCAAATAAGCTCATAAGCCATTGGTGTTTTATTTGTAGTTGTGATTTATAAGAACTTTAGATTAGATGTAGAGAGGCTGCCATTGAGGTTATGTTTTCAACTTTAAGGGGGTGTTTGTTTAAGCTTATTAGTGGGCTTATGAGCTTGATTTCGGCTATATTTCATAAGCTCAAAATTTTCGGCTTATTTTATGACTTATCTTATTATATAAGGCTATAAGCTTATTATATCATAATAAGCTTATATAATCCCGTAAGTCTTAAAATAAGGCGAAAAATTAGGCTTATGAAATATAAGCCGAAATCAAATAAGCTCGTACGCCCGCATAAAAGGATTAAAAGCTCAAACGAACACCCCCTAATACTGATGTGCAATTTGAGTTTTTTTTGGTCGCTACTTGGTTATATCAAATTCGCAAAGAAGAAGTACTTTTGACATTATGGAGCGTTTTGCGTTTTGCGCTGTGATTTTGTGATATGTACAAATAAGAAATAGATACTAAGTTATCCAGTATAGTCGCTAACATATTCATATGATAGTTTGGTTGTAAATAGTTGTTCGGGTGTTCTTCAAATTTTGAGTAGGATTTACATGTAAAACGACCCGAAGTAAATCAGAGAATCTGAAGAATGGTTATTTAACCCATAAACGTATAACTAGAAAAGCTTTCACTGTATTCAAACGCAGTGGCGGATACAAGATTTTGGATCGTGTGTGGCAAGATTCTTGGCTTGCTTCCCTTTGGAAATTGCTCTTAGTTTTAGTTGTCCATTGATTAGGGTAGAACTGGTTGTTTTTTGCGGTTTGAGTTCTTGAATACCGGCAAATTTAAACACATTATACAAATGCAGTAAAGTTTTCTTAATTATAGGTGAAATTAGATTTTTACGATATTTTTATCTTTTTCTAAATAAAGGTTATACATAATATCTGAAAAGTATAATGTAAAAACTGAAAAAATCCAATACACTTAACTAGTTTAAAATATAATGAGTGTTCTTTTGCTGGAGATGAACTGTTAATTAGTTTACTTTGCAACTATCCATTTTAATAACTTTAATATAGTACTCTCTCATATTATTAGTTCAAAAAAAATATAGTACTCTCTCATATCAAAATATATAAATAAAGAAATCTAAATTATCTTGGCCATACGTTTATTAAAAGACAAATGAAATGAGCTAGCTAACAAGTACACAAATAATTATTTGAACATCACTGTTCATCATCTTGTACCTTTGGCATCTTCATTCTTTCTGCAAGAACAAAACTCAAAAACCTAAACTCAAGCACATTTTTCTCTCTTATTTTTGTTCATTTATGTTCACCTCTACTCTAAACGAAGTGTAGCACTTTCAAATAACCAAAAAATTTCAAAGGAAAATTAAACATGGTCGGCTTCAGTCGTATGTGGCACGTGCCACAGGTGGATCACACATAGATCCGCCCTGTTCAAACGTTAGACTACTAGAGACTAATTGTCTACGGCACAAAAACACAATAGTAAGATAATCACTTCCGACACGTGTTGCCAAACACCGTTAAAATTGAAATGTTGCCACACACTTGTAGTTGTTGCTTCATTTTTAATATTTCGTATTTTAAGAGCATTCGGTATGTTCACCAAGGTTAAGGTTTAACCAAATGCCACGTCAGCGCCACATCAGCCACCAAACTTTAACAAAAAACACCCGTTATCATAACCAAACTTTAACCAAACAACAATTTATTAAAACACCCCTTCATTTAGGCGGCAGAAGTGAAAATGGGAGGGGGTAAAGTGATTTTTTTTTTTTTTTTTTTTTTTTTTTCCAATTAAAAAACCACCTTAACGCCTCGTTAAGTAGTTAACCAACCTCGTTAACGTGGCCTTCACCAAGACCCACGGTATGGTAAGGATGGTTAAGGTTTAACCTTGCCTCCTCGTTACCATACCCTTCGCTCTAACAGCAGAATAGTGTTTTTTTTTTTTTTTTTTTTTTTTCTCTAATGAGGCTATTATTATTTATTCTGTGGCAGGAACTTGCTGAAGCTAGGAAGAAAAAGAGAAGGCCTCATTACACGCTTGAGCAAGTGTGTACTTTACTAAATTTTATTATTTCTATATAGTAGTATAGTTCATCTTGCCTTATGACTCAGATCAATATTATTATTCAATGTAGGAGCTTGCTTTACTATGGGAAAAGATGAGGCGTCGCAATATTGGAAAGGAAGATAGATCCAAGTATGTATATTGATGCACGTTTTACGTCGGGCACAATTCTTAATTAAGTTTTAATATACGTTAACAAGTTTTTGAATATGTTTTAAGGTTGGTGAGTCAGGCTCTAACAAAGATGAAGGGCAAAATTCATGAAATTGCCGGCTCCCATGTTTCTTGTCGCGTGCTTCAGGTTAATAATAAAGATTTATTATGTTTAGCCTTTTGACATGTCTTTCTTTTACACATGTACTAATATAACCTTTTTTCTGCTTTAGACTTGTGCTAAGTATTGTTCACAAGACGAAAGAAATGCTGTTTATCTGGAGCTGAAGCCACATTTTCTCACCCTAGCTTGCAACACTTATGCAGTGCATCTCATTACAAAGATGTTGGATAATGGTTCGTATTAGACTTTATATAATTCTGTTTAGCTTAAATATGGTCCGTTGCTTATTGTACTATATCCTCGCTTTTGCAGCCTCAAAGGATCAAGTGGCGGAATTCATATCTTCTCTCCATGGGCATGTTGCTTCTCTTCTACGACATATGGTTGGTTCAGTTGGTATGACGCTTCACTTTCATTTTACAATGGTCTTGTATTTTGTCATTTATCCATTGATCCTTTACGCCCCTTCCTTAGTTCCTCATTAAAGATTTGTAAACTACTATTCTTTATTAATCTTTGTATCGTACACCCCACTCTTCTGCTTTATCTATATGTTGTTCTGAAGACACTATTGTTGAATTTAATCTCGTGACTTTCTTTTGTAGTTGTTGAACATGCTTATCAACTGGGAAATGCCACTCAAAAGCAATCTCTTTTAATGGAACTGTATTCTACTGAGCTTCAGTTGTTTAAGGATTTAGGTCAAGTGAAAGAGCGCAGGTAAATACACCTCTTTTTTGTTACATTTATGGTTGTTACTATGTTCTACATACCTGTGTGTCTCATATATGTCTTTTGTATTAACAGATTGGTTGATATTATTGCAAAGCTGAATTTGCAAAAATCAGCAGTAGTGAGGCATATGTCGGCTGTTTTACAACCAATTTTAGAAAAAGGGATAGTCGATCATTCCATCTTACACAAGGTTCTTGTGGAGTACTTTACAATTGCTGATAAGGTATTTAAATTTTTGATTTTCGTTATTTCCTTTTGTTTCATTAGTCATGTTTCTAAAACCAAGTGTATGGATAGACCTCTGCAGCAGACGTTATTCAACATGTATCGAGTGCACTTCTTGTGCGGATGATCCATACAAAAGATGGATCCAAGGTTGGGATTATTTGCATCAAGCATGGCAGTGCCCAGGTTTGTTAAAATATATTCATCTCTTTTATGTTATCTTGATAAGTTGAGCTGTTTATTTATGTGTTAAATTATTGCAGGAGAGAAAGAAAATTATTAAAGGAATGAAGGATCACGTCAGTAAGATAGCTTTAGATAGATTTGGCAGTATGGTAAGGATGAACTCTGACTCTGCGTTAAGATCCATCATCTATGTTGTGGCCATATATTTGATCCAAGTGTTTTAAAATAATTGGAATGTTGTCTTTTGCCTAAATTCTTTTCTTCTTGTTTAATAGGTGCTCGCATGTATTCTTTCTGTCGTTGATGACACACAGTTAGTAAAAAAGGCCATCCTTCGCGAACTCCAAACAGTACTAAAGGATTTGATTCTGGATAAGGTTATCTTCTAATAAATTTAAATGATTCAAACTTCAATACTATGTAATATCTTTCTAATCTTTTTATTGAAAGCAATGTTATTAATTGTTATTTTCAATGTAATTTCAGAATGGAAGACGCCCTTTATTGCAGCTTCTTCATCCAAATTGCTCACGTTATCTTAGCCCAGATGATTTGTCTTTGTTGGATTCATCTGTACCTTCTTTATTAACGCTGGTAATTTTTGTGTTTGACTTTTTGGTCTTTTTTGTAAAACAAAATGATTGTAATATTTTCTGAATTACATTCTATTTGCATCAGGGTGGCGCAGAAGCAGAAACCGAAGCTAAGTCTTCAGATGCTGAAGGTGATGAGGACATGAATGATGCAGCAGATGAAACTGTAAAATCTGTAACTGGTGGGAAAAAGGATCCTGCTTTACGAAGACGAGAGTTGTTGGTTGATAGTGGACTTGCTGAGGTTCGGATTATAATTATTTTTGGGTCAAATATGCAGTTTCATACAAGCTGCAACTAAACTGATTATTCAAGGATAAACTAATTAAAGTTTACGTATTACATCTTTATTAAATCTGATTTGACAAACTTCTACTCCTATTTCTTAATAAGACAAATCTTTTCTAAATAAATGTTATGTTTTTTATTATCTAATTTTGACAGTTTGAAACAAACAACTCACACAATCAATGTTTACATTTGCTTATTTGTACAGAGTCTCATTGATGCATGTACCGAGAGTGCTGAGGAATTGCTTAGATCAAATCATGGAAGAGAGGTCTTGTTTGAGGTAATAAACTAATAATATCAACAGCTAGCTACATATATAAAAAAGAAATGTATGTGCTTATTTGCATATGTCTCTTGACAATTTTTCTTTCACGCCATATGTGATTGTATCAATGTTGTTTGAATGTAGGTTGCTTCAGGGGGCGCAGACAACATTCTTAGCCCACATTTGGATGAAAAGTTGGCTTCTTTGCACGAAGCTATAGCATCTGTCGTAGCAACCCCTAAATCAGAAGAGGAAGAAACAGAACACCTTCTAGAAAACTTCCATTCAAGCAGGACAATAAGAAAATTAATACTAGAATCACCTTCCTTTGCATCTACTTTATGGGAGAGAGTTTTCAAAGGGAAGTGTAAGACATGGGCCCGAGGTCACAGGTAACTTAACCATTTTTATTTTTCTGAGAGCCTTTATATTTTTCTCTCTTTCTGGTGTATCGTAATGGCCGATTCCATCGGTTATAATAAAAAAAAAAGTCGAAAAGATTTGTTGTCAACGAAAAAGTAATCATGTTTTAAGGTTATTCAAACGCAATATGTTTACTTATCGCAACAAGCGTTTCATTTCAATCTGACCCACACACTAATTGTTGATCCGTTACCCAAACTGTTTTACAGTGCCAAGGTAGTATGTGCATACTTGGAAACCACCGATCCTAAGGTGCTTAAGTTAGCAAAGAAAGAATTGCAGCCTTTACTGAAAGAAGGTGTCCTCAAGTTGCCCGAGCATAATCAACCAAAAAATTCAGGCTAAACAACCGAGCCAGATGAGTCCAGAACTAGGCGTTTATTGCGGTTTTACTTGCTTCACAGAATTATAGTATGAACTATATGCCATAAGAAGATGGTAGTTTAAGTTTGTAAACAACATGTTTATGCTATAATTTGCAAGTCAAAGTTTTGTTTTTCCTTGATCATTATTTCGATATGACCTTATTCCATGTACTGAACATTTAACGCTATACATGGTTTTTGTAGACAAGTTACCTCGCTTTGGCGGGATTTGCTATTCTTCTTGTTGTAGTCATGGACTAGCAACTGTCTACTATTTATCTTTTTTTGAAAAACGTTTTGATTGTTCGAAACCTGGAAGTAGACACTTGGGGCATGTTTGGTGTGTGGGAATTGGAATCAAGGAATAGTTTCCTCCCCTATAATGATGTTTGTCTAGTCCTAAATGATTTTGGAATAGATATCATATACAAATAAAGTTTGTAACGGACATATATATAAGCTTGTACATGAAGGTAAGAAGAAAAGGAATGCAAGAATGGACATATCATAAGTGCTTTCTATCGGGCAGCTATCTCGGTAAAAGTTAAGCCATTGCTTGAACTTGTTGGATAAGAGATTGAAGAGAAACCAGTACCAGGTAAGTTCCTATCTGTGAAAAATGCTGGCTGTTTAGGTTTTGGCAATGCACCTTCATTGCCTAACATGAGAACCACCGACGACATTTTTGGCCTGTCTTCTGGACTTTGTTGTACACATAATAAGCCAACTTCTATCGATCTTAAAACTTCCGATGGATTGCTTGCCTCAGCAAAACTTGAATCCAGGAGTTCCATTGACTTTCCTTCACTATGCATCCTCCATGCCTAAATATAAATGCGGATTTAATTATTAGGTGGTAGTTATGCCGGATAAATTTGAAAATCAAGCAACTTACATGTCCAATAAGGTTATTGTTATGCTCAGAATGAACAAATCCCCTGTTTCTCTTCCCACTCACAATCTCCAGCACTAATACACCAAAGCTGAAAACATCTGACTTTATTGAGAAAAGACCATCTAGCATATACTCTGGTGACATGTAACCGCTATACATAGAACAATGTTTACAAGTCTTAAATAACGAACTTAACAAAAAGCGAATGAAGATAATCAGAATGTTATATCTTACTAGGTACCAACAACCCTCTCGGTGTTAGCTTCAGTTTCATTTCCTCCAAATCTTCTAGCTAGCCCAAAGTCTGATATTTTTGGGTTCATATCCACATCTAATAGAATATTGCTAGCTTTAAGATCTCTGTGAATGATTCTTAATCGTGAATCTTGATGAAGATAAACAAGTCCTCTCACAATTCCTTTGACGATGTTGAATCTCTTTGTCCAATCAAGGAGTGTGCTTTGCCTTTTATCTGCACATCATGTAGGTTTAGTTGTTCAAAGTATCTTACTGTAGTAGTTATTATTGTCGATTTAATAAAAATTATATGACACTAACCAAATATAAACTCGTCTAAGCTTCTGTTTGGCATGTATTCGTATATCAGTAACTTCTCGTCCCCCTCGATGCTACATCCGAGGAGCTTGACAAGATTCCGGTGCTGAAGTTTTGAAATGCATTTAACTTCATTCATGAACTCATTAATTCCTTGACCGGAAGTCTTTGAGAGACGTTTAACCGCAATTTCTTGCCCATCTTCTAGCATACCCTGAAGATTACCAATTTTATGTGAAAACTGTACGAAATTCAAAGGTAACTATCATTCATATTTTTTTGTATCAATGGCATGCTTAAACATTTTAGCTTCATAATTTTGTTACCTATAATGAATTAGAATGTTTCACTAACAATTATAGTCAAATGGACGAATCATATTGTGACGCTTTACTCAGCAAACTGAATTCAAATAAATAAGATTCTTCATTAACCTTATAGACCGGTCCAAATCCGCCCTCTCCAAGTTTATTATCGAGTGAAAAATCAGCAGCAGCTTTAGCTACTCTAGAGAAGCTAAACAATGGTAGCTCCATGGCTTCTCTCCTGCTTTCACCTACATTTAGTGACCCCCCTGTGCGTTAATAATATAAAACCCGTCAAACTGATTGAACCTGCTCACAGAATAGAGACTATTCTGAACCATTTAACATACTTATTACTTTAGGTTTAATTTTTAAATCGATTCTGATCACTATATCGCTAAAACTCTACAAATATCTTACCTTCCTCAGTTTGTGGTGAAAGATGTCTTTTTCTCCAAGCATACCACAACCATGTGCTCAAACTTATCACAAAAACCACCAGAAAGATTCCACTCATGATGATTTTGATGTTTGTTCCTCCGTCCTTTTTGAAAACCGATGGAGCACGTGCATGATCTTAACACAAAAAGTCAAAAACAACATCGTTAATCAACTTACAGACACAAAACAACCATGAAAGTAACCAGAAAGAATACATGATAGTAGATGTGTATAGGTTTGTTTTTTTTTTTTTTTTTTTTTTTTTTTTTTTTGAAACAAACATGAACAAAGCATAACGTATTCAAGTAGTTACCTAATTCAGAGGAAGCCATTCTCACGAGTACATCTTGACCACCCATCGAGGATGCCCTGATATCTAATAGGTCATTGAACCAAAGCAAGCAAGCACTTCCTTCGCCTCTGATATCGGTATTTGCATATGCCATACAAGTGCAGTTCTGTAGGCATATTGCTTTACATTCTGTTAAAGACATTGTATTGTTAAACCACGAAGTCTGTGTATCTGGTAATTTTATATTAGAATACTTGATAAACCCATCTGTTCCATTTTTGCAATCCAATGGTATTCTCCTCACACAACCACGTGTCCAATCTCCTGTTACCCAACCCCTTTTGTTTATCGGCTCAAATTTTGCCTCATCTAAGCACGAACATTTCTGCGTGTCTTCAGTGTTGCAGCTTCCATAAGGGCCACAGATTTTGTACTTCTCACAAACATCTCTTGGTACTGTCGCAATAACCTCCCATATTTTCTTATCTTCTTGCCACACTAAAAATTCTAGATTACCAGAAGAAGTCAAGGTGACCTTCATTATTAGAGAAATGTTTACCATATTACAAACTGCCTCTTTTTCATTAATAACCATATTGTATGGAAAGTACGTGTTGATGGAAGGCAAGGGTGACCCACTAAGCCGTTCACCATTCCATGATCCGGCCCGAAACTTGACCTCCAAACCATCTCTTATTAATAAGTGAGGATAACCGCGTGTGTCAACGCCCCAGGTGAATTCCCCTATAGCTGGAACATGAATACTCTTCCATGATGTTAAATGACATTCGGCGCCTGTTAAGTAATTTTTTCCAATCTTCATGCCAGGTAGAAAAGTATCTGTTGGATAGTCAAAACTCTCCCACAGAATCTTCTTGCTGTTTTGATCCGCGATGACTAGATTTCCAGAGTCGTAAAGCTGTGCAGTTGCGTTTCCTGATGATGTTGTGTTGGATGACCACACTACATGATCTGTATAGTTCTTGAGAACAAGATTTCCCACACTGTCAATCCTTAACATGCTTGATGATATATTGGTGAGGGGGTAGTCTCTGTTGGCAACCCAAACCACTGTTTTAACAGAATTTTTCTTATACCAAATACCAATGTAAGTGTTATCCGAGCTACATGGCTTGAAGAATCCCAGTTCAAATGTTCTAGCAGGAGATACCAGTGTGTCGTTTTCTGTCAAGAAGCTTGAGCCTGAGATGATGTCAATTTCCGCTGTGTATACTTTTTGCATGCGGAGTGAAAAAACTAGAAGAACAAGTATGGTTGCTTCCTCCATTAAAATCATTTCCTTCAAGCTTCTCATTTTTTCATTTTTTATTTTTAATCTAATCTCTAGAATGAAATCAAAGTCTTATTATCACCTACTGTATGCTTGGGGTCAACAAGTCTTCTCGACAAAGTGTCAATTCTCAAATGAACCCACAAAAACTTGTAGTGCCACAAACCCGAGGTTATCGTGACTGGTTCGATAGTCACATGACAAGTAGTCAAAGTAATTAATACCAGTCAAACAATATCATATAGTTTCTATACTATGTAATTAGCTTTCAATTAATATCCACAATCAATGGATGAACTATATGCGAACCATAGTCAATTAGTCATCAAGTATGAATATGGTTGCATGTTTTACGTATTATAATATTAAAGTTTCAAATTTGGTTTATATGAACTATGTGCCATAATAAGATGGTTGGTTTAATTTTGTAATCAATATGGTTATGCTATAATTTGCAAGTCAAAATTTTGTCGTTTATCATTATTTCGTAATTTTACTCTTTATAATTACAGCTACTGCTACGTTACCAAACACATTTTTTAAACAAACAGCTACTGCTTACTGCTCCTGCTTACTGCTTACTGCTACAGCTACTGCTTACTGCTTACTGCTACTGCTACTTGTCGCCAAACATACCCGCTTACTACTAAACTAGTGATGAACTAACAACTGTCACTTTTTCTTAAAGGTGTTATACGTATTGATGTGGATGCTAGCTTCGAATAACATGCATGTTTTAATTATAGACTTATCTTTAGGTCCCAATACCCTGTCCGGCAGGACTGGGTATGATATTAGTTGTATAACTTGTATAGAATTATCTTTAGGTATCCTTTTATCATTGAATAACTTGTGCCAGTATATATTAATTTTGTGGTCTTAATGTGAGGAAAGAATATCTTATATCAAAGCTCTGACTTATATTAAAGTTTATATTTACGGTTCTGGCCAAAATATTAGTTTATTACGTGGGGAATTCTCTTGAAAGTTATTTATTAAAATTTGTTGTCATTGATATTTAATAGTAAATATATGTTCAGAGTGATTTGACTATGATGCCATATTACCATTACCCATTGTCAATCTGGTGAAACATAAGCCCAAAACCCAAAAAGCCATAAGCCGACTATATAAGCCGAAACAACACCCTCTGAATGTGGTTACGTGACATTGAGTTATCAGATGTAGATTTTTCAGCTGTGACAAAAGGGGCTGCAGAAGTTGGTGCTTGGTTGTGGTTTTGCTAATTGAAGTTGTGATAATCATTGTTTAAGTGTTTGTCAAGGTTTGAAGGTTTTTATTATTTCAGGATTTACATATAAAACGACTTTCAAATATAATCAGATAGTCAGATTTGATATTGTTGCAACTACTTAATATGGAGTAGATGATTATTTAACCTAAATGGACTCTCATTTAACCTTTAAACGGATAAGCAGATATTTTTCACTATACCTACACACAAGAAAGTCAGTATGTGACTTACAAGTTAAAACACAATCTGAAAGTGTAATGTCAAATACCTCCTACTATCAAAGTGTGGCGCTTCTTTAAGACGATGCAATATTGAGTAGTTCTTTTTGCTTATCTTTTCATATTTCGTTGTACTTCATATGCTATTGCCTGTTGTGAACCTAGCATTCTAACAGCAGAATAAAAAATTTCATTTGTAAGGAGAATATTATAATTTATGTTGTTGCAGGAACTTGCTGAAGCTAGGAAGAAAAAGTGAAGGCCTCATTACACGCTTGAGCAAGTGTGTACTTTACTAAATTTAATTATTTCTATATAGTAGTACAGTTCATCTTGCCTTATGACTCATATCAATATTATTATTCAACACAGGAGCTTGCTTTACTATGGGAAAAAATGAGGCATCTCAATATTGGAAAGGAAGATAGATTCAAGTATGTATATTGATGCACGATTTACATGGGGCACAATTCTTAATTAAAGTTTACTATTTGTTAGCAAGTTTTTGTATATGTTTTAATTAAGGTTGGTGAGTCAGGCTCTAACAAAGATGAAGGGAAAAATTCATGAAATTGCCGGCTCCCATGTTTTGCCGTGTTCTGCAGGTTAATAATAAAGTTCTATTGTGTTTAAACTTTTGACGTGTTTTTCTTTTACACATGTACTAATATAACCTTTTTCCTGCTTTAGACTTGTGCTAAGTATTGTTCACAAGACGAAAGAAATGCTGTTTATCTGGAGCTGAAGCCACATTTTCTCACCCTTGCTTGCAACACTTACGCAGTGCATCTCATTACAAAGATGATTCGTATTAGACTTTATATAATTCTGTTTTAAATCTCTATTAGCTGAAATATGGTCCGTTGCTTATTGTCCTATACCCTCACTTTTGCAGCCTCGAAGGAACAAGTGGCGGAATTCATATCGTCTCTCCATGGGCATGTTGCTTCTCTTTTGAGATATATGGTTGGTTCAGTTGGTATGACACTTCACATTTCTTTGACAATGGTCTTGTATTCTGCCATTTATCTATTGATCCTCTACACCCTTTCCTTAGTTTCCCATTAAAGATTAGTAAACTACAATTTGATCTTTATGCATCTTTCTTTGTATCGTACATCCCACTGTTCTGCTTTATCTATATGTTGTTTTGAAGACAATATTGTTGAATTTAATCTTGTCTCTTTCTTTTGTAGTTGTTGAACATGCTTATCAACAGGGAAATGCCACTCAAAAGCAATCTTTTTTGAGCGCAGGTAAATGCGCCTCTTTTTTGATACATTTATGGTTGTTACTGTGTTCTACATATATATGTGTCCCATATATGTCTTTTGTATTAACATATTGGTAGATATTATTGCAAAGCTGAATTTACAAAAATCTGCAGTAGTGAGGCATATGTCGGCTGTTTTACAACCAATTTTAGAAAAAGGGATAGTCGATTTTGGAAAATTTAGTGCACTTGAGGGATTAGTTCAAACCTGCTAATGGGTCAGGAGGTACGGAGTGTACACCCATCAGGTCTCTGAACACTCTAACTCATATAGTGGTTAAGTGTTATTCAGTGTCTGATGAAGTTCAGTGAGTTCACTCTTTCAGAGAATGATACTCTAGACTGAATGGTATTAATAAGGATGATGAGTTCAGCTAGGCTGAAGGATCTCATCAGAGTGTTGTCTCTTTAGACAATTCATGTCCTCGGGGACTAGCTCATCAGCGAGTATAACGAACTCACTGGACTGAATTCAAACTTGGTTTGTAACTGCTTTGACATATTCAAATGGTAGTTATAATTGTATTAAAGACCACGTTCAATTGGTCGTGTAACCACTAATACCTATTATTATGGAGGCAAATTAAGTGGGATTAATGGGCCATTAATCACTCTTAATTCCATTTACTAGGGTTGAGCAATTTTACCTATAAATAGGTAAATCAAATCATACATGAGGGATACACAAAAAACACATAACACTTAAACGCGAAGGGTTATTTATTTGTGCCTTTGGTCTTATCCCAAGTAGATATTCGTGATACCCAGGCATTAGGGTCGAATTGTTTACTTTGGAAAGTGATAACACGATTCCAAGTGATATCCAGTTACCATTCATTGGTACGTAGTTAGGTCATTGATTATCTTCACCCTGTTCTGGGCTCATAACCACCAACAAACAAAGTAAACTATTTGTGATAATCAATGGGTGCTGCTATGAGGCATATGGCTGCTAACTTTTCAAAATTGGAAAAGTTTGAAGGTGTTGACTTTAGAAGATGGCAAAAAAAGATGCACTTCTTGTTGTCAAGTATGAATGTGGCGTATGTTCTAAGCACTGCTATTCCTGAAGATCATGGGGATGATGCTACTGTGGAACAAATAAGGAATCGAAGCAAATGGGAGAATGATGATTACGTCTGTAGAGATTAATTCTCAATGGTATGTCTGATTCTCTCTATGACATTTATCAGAATGTTGAATCTTCCAAAGAACTTTGGAATTCCTTGGATGCCAAATACATGGCTGAGGATGCTTCAAGTAAGAAGTTTCTTGTAAGTAATTTCACAAATTACAAAATGACTTATTCAAGACCAGTTATGGAACAATACAATGAACTTCTTGGTATACTTGGAAGGTTTACACAACATAAAATGAACATGGATGAGGTTATTTCAGTCTCTTGTATCATTGAAAAATTACCTCATTCTTGGAAAGATTTCAAGCATACCTTGAAACATAAGAAGAAAGAACTGACAC
This sequence comes from Artemisia argyi, assembly GCA_030686995.1. Taxonomy (NCBI): domain Eukaryota; kingdom Viridiplantae; phylum Streptophyta; class Magnoliopsida; order Asterales; family Asteraceae; genus Artemisia; species Artemisia argyi. Next base: position 173,625,588 of record CM060686.1, on the reverse strand, counting down.
TTGTTCAGTTGGGTAGTCATCTGCCTATTGAGGAATCCCTCAGGGCGCATGATAATTACAAGCCAAAGAGTAGCAATGCTACTGGTGCATCTGTTGTCAATATGGTAGAACATAACAATTCCACCAGGTACAATGACAATAAAGGCAAACGTAAACATCATGATAACACAAGGGCTGATCCTAACAAGAAGGCTAAACCTACTTGTTGGAAATGTGGCAAATCTGGTCACATTAAAAGAGATTGCAAAGGTATTAATATTAGTGGTAAAACCAATGGTTCAGGCACTAGTGGTTCAGGGAGTGGTGGTTCTTCCAACTCACTGAAAGGTCAGAATATGTTTAATGAATCTCTTCAGGTTTATTATGTTACATATGTATCTGAACTTAACTATGTGCATGATTATGATGTTGCGTGGTGGGTTGACTCCGGAGCAACTGTTCACGTGTGCAAAGATAGAAGATGGTTCAAGACTTACGAGTCACTGAATGATGGTTCTATTATTCACATGGGAAATGAGTCAACAGCCTTGGTACATGGTCGTGGTTGTGTAGATCTTAGTTTTAGTTCTGGAAAGACTGTAACTTTGTTTAATCTTATTCATGTTCCTGATAAAAGGAAGAACTTGGTTTCAAGTAGTGTTTTGAATAATCATGGATTTAAACAAGTTATTGAATCTGATAAATTTATTTTATCTAAACATGATGTGTTTATTGGTTTTGGCTATTTGTGTAATCAAATGTTCAGGCTTAATATTGTCACTGACGTTGTTAATTCAGCCTTTATGTCAACCTCTAAACTGAACGACTCTACCCTGTGACATGCTAGACTTGGCTATGTACACTATAAAAGAATTCAAGATATGTCTAAGGATGGGTTAATCCCATAATTTGACATGAACACTGAAAAGTGTAAAACTTGCATGTTGACCAAAATACTAAGAAACCTTTTCAGGGTGTAAAACGTGAGACTGAGCTCTTTGAGCTTATACACAGTGACCTGTGTGATTTGCATGCCACTCCCTCCTTGGGGAATAAAAAGTACTTTGTGACATTTATTGATGATGCTTCTAGGTTTTGTTATGTCTATCTGTTACATACCAAGGATGAAGCATTAGATAATGATACGTGGGAATTGCGCCCTCGCAACAGGTTTTACCTCTCAAGGGATCTTGAGAAGCTTACAACCCCCACCAGGCAGTGTACCTGATCGTTGTAGTATAGTATAGTGACAAGTACCATAGGATTGATCGTTCAACTCAGGAATAGTGTCGTTAGGATTGAAATTAATCTAACTAGGTCTAAAAATGAAGGATGATTCTTTTTGTGTTTTTATATTTTTATGAAAAGCAGGTAAAAAAATCTCGGGTATAATTGGAAGAGTGGACGGAATTAGTTGCTAGTCAACTAACCCAAAAGCTACTAATTAAACTAATGTACAAGAAAAATAAACTAAGGTTCTACAAGGTAAGTGAAGCATGTCTACCTATGATATGTTACTCCTTGCTAGCTATCCAATTCTACCTATTGAATTGTCACACATTGTTTTAATTGACGGGTTGTATTCCTTAATACTAGTCGTAGGGCCGTGTACAATATTCCCTAACTCTATAAGATCTTACTTCAGTCCTATGTCGAGCCGTTAGCTCCTAACATGAGATCATTAGAATTCTCTTATGCATTAAATACAACCATATAATCGTAGTACACCTCCGATCATGTTTCTTAAGATGTTCAAGCAAGTTACCAATTGGAAGTCTGCCAGTTTTCTTAAGCCTAACATCGATATCATTCAATTAAACAAAAGACAATAGGAAACAAGAATTATAAGCTAAACCAATTAGATCTATCGAAGTGTCACACCCTAATTGATGAAGATATACACAAACATCAACAAGGAATCAATAAGATCTAATCAATTATTCACACAATCATAAGTAGACACAAGATGAATTAGCCAAACATAATTTATGAAGAACAAGCAACAATAATGATAATTGAAGACATGAATTAAGATAGAATCAACAAACCATTACAAGATGTTTATGGAGTGATTGAAACCCTCTAAGTTGCTGGAAAAACACCTATTTAAACCCAGGAATCGACCTTAGGGTTTAGGGCTTACAAAAAGTGAAGTAATAAGGTTATATTTATAGGCAGATTTTCTGTCGGCCCTTCTTGACGGCGTCAGCTCGTACACATGACGGCGTCATGACCATTTTTTCACCAAATCCAAGATTTTTTCGTCTCGATCGTTTCCTTTTTTGAATCTCTTAAATCCGAGTTCGTATGCAAAAGTTATGGCCAAAACTGTGTCAGCTACTCCGCGCGTAAGTTATGATTGTCTTGATCAACATGCGACGGTTTTACTAAGGTTTCTTCTTGTGTAAGCCTTCTTCCTGACATCGTCACTCTAAATCATCTAACGTCGTCAGGTTCAACCCTGACGCCGTCACTATTTAAGTCCTCTGGGCCGTCTCTCTTTAAGTTGATACGTGATGGCCTACCTCCATTAACACGTGACGCCGTCATGAACTCCTTCAAAAACCTTCTGGATCATCACGTGTATTTTCTTTATCCAACCCTTTTCCAAGTCGTGACGTCATCAAGAGCAATTCTTGACGCCGTCAGGTACTGTTTCCAGCATATTTTGGAGACTTTACCATTTTCTTCACTTTTTCGCTCCAAAACATCCAAAATGCTTCCTTTTGTAAAATTCTTCTCAAAAGTACCTGAAATGACAAAAGGAACGATTTAGGGTAATATTTGATCAAATAATCACGATTTAGGGCTTAAATGACCCCTAAAAGCGGGATTTCGCTTCATCAAATATCCCTACACTTGGGATTTGCTTGTCCTCAAGCAAATGAACTTTTCCACCAATAAAAATACAAGTTAGGGGTCATTTAACACTAATATAAAAGTAATTACAACAAATTATAGTTCCACCTTAACCAAAACAAGCACGGAAATTATACACTAGCACCTCACATTAAGTATTTGGATACTCTCATCTCTCAGGTGTTGTAAATTTATATGTCATAATTGGAAATGGAGAAATATCACTCCCTACTTGTCATAGCAAATAGATTACCATAGGCTTGGGAAAGGATCAAAACCTCCACCACTTGGCGTAAGCACCTAGGAAAACTATCAAAGAGGTATTTTTAAAGGGTTATAATGTTAGGTGTAGGGGACATGGAGAACGCGGTTTTGTTGGATAAACGGATATTTTACTGGTGGCAAGTCAATTGTCTTAGTTAAACTACATGTACAATAAGGCGTTGCTAAGCCAAGACTCGACTCAACTCGAACTAACTACGACTCTTTTTGGATTTTTTTTCAAGACAATATTTGACTTAAACATAAATAAAAGAAACGGATGGTAGCTCGTATGTTTTTCTCTTTTTATTTTTTTTTATTTTTTTATTTATTATTTTTTTTTGTGCATACACTTTTACTCTACCATCCAAAATAATACATCAAAGGGAGCTCGTTTCCTCCCTACACTTGAGCTTTTACATACTTTACAAGCAACTATTCTAATGACTCGAATCAAGATAATCAAAACACTTGGAGTACTTTAAATATTAACGAACATATGGGGGTAATAATTGACGTCATCCCCATTACTCCATTACAATAGTACTTTACCCATGAGTCCCAATCGTCCCAAAACAATATGTACAAGATATGACTCAACTTAGCAACCATGTAATCAATTATACAACTAACTAAGGGTTTAAACAAATAACAATAATGCACTAAAGATGAGTGCATACACAGAAGGCTAAGGCGATTTGATTGCACATTTGGGGTGGATTGTAAACAAATTCTATCTTTAAGTAAGATGCTTAAAGTTAGAAACAAAAAAGACAGGCTCGGAGGGGTGTACTAGGGGTATCATGTACTAAAAATGAGTACAACGCAAAGGTGTGGGAGAATTACTTGACTAATGAAGTCAATGTAATTATATAAAACACAGGTGTAAAAACATGGGTTATCCTAATGCCTCTTATCATGTAGTAAATCCTAACAACACGAATGTAGTCTCACTAGCGGTCTCAGGATGCATCGCTATCACAAGTTCTAGAATCTAAATGCTACTGGTACACTCATAAGCACCAACAATGAATGCTTTTTCCTAAAGATCTAAAGGCGAACCTCACATTTTTGGCGTGGAAATTTTTGAGTGGTATGGTTTTTGTGCTAGTCATACAATTCCTATCCATGAAACGCTTATTAAAACTAAAGTTTCACTCCTATATGTTGCAAAAAATTTTAAATTTGGTGCTAAAATTGCCCTAACAAATATTTCTCTTAGTTTTATTACACATTCACTATAAAAAAAAACAAAAATCAAGTGGAGTTATAGTTTCTAATATACCCTCCCTACACTTAAACCGAACAGTGTCTCTAATGTTCTAGATAAAAATGTAAAAGTAAAAGTAAATAGGAATGAAAGAAACTAATACTCCCCTGATTCGTTCAGTGCGGATAATGTGACAACATGGTTAAATCTTCCTCCAAGAAAATGAACGTTGAAAGCTTCCCTCCAGAAATGTAATCATCTTCTTGGCCAGTATAACCTGTAATCAACAAACACAAAAACCAAAGCATCAAACCGAACAAAGAAAAACCACAACTAGATGTAATTCCAGACATAGAAATAAAAACAAAACAAAACAAAACAATAAAAGGATAGGATACTTATGGAATGAATTACAAATAGGAACTCATAAAACATATCCACAAGTATTGACACACAAACAAAATAGAATATATGCTAATCATGAATTGTGACTTTTTTTAATGTTCGAATTGCGTTCTTTTTAACAAAATATAAACTTCCCTACACTTATCTTTTTGTAAAATACCTTTATATGCAATTAAGACGAGGTTAAAAACAAAATAAAGCATTTTCACAAATTATTCGAAACATGAAAAATAAACAACCATGATTAAGCATATATGACACAAACAAACAAATAAAATAAAAACATCAAACAATTAAAAACATGGGTTGGGTTGCCTCCCAACAAGCACTTGTTTTTGTTCGAGTCACGAGCCTAACTCTACCCTTATTTAACGGAAATAGGGGAGGTTTCCCTTCACTTTGGATTAAGTGCGGGTGGAAGTAGCAATACACACCCTTAGGGTGGAAATATGCCACGTGAGATGAAGGGGGTGAGTGAATGGGGAAAGAGTCTACCACCTTCATTGTTAGGTTACCCGAATCCTTTGGTTTGATGGGTGGATTTGAAGTTAGAAGAGTTTTATGACAAAGATTTGAGCTCTTGCCATTTTCATAAATAGTATGCTCTAACGGTTCTTCATCCATTCCGGTTCCCATCTTTTTTATTTCAACTTTATCTTCATCTTCATACTTAAACTTGCTTTCATCAAAGAAGTGGAGTGTTGGCGTTTTGAAGTTGGAATGTTGGAAAGAGGTTTTATGGGTAATGGGTTTGGTTTGAGAAATCATCAAGACCCTATGCATCAAGGTTGATTTGAGTGATTTATAGGTTATGGTATAGGCGTGAGAGTTCCCTTTCTCAAAAGGAAGCTTATGAGAATAAAAGTTATTCTGGGTTGAACTCACAGAGAGAGGTGTTTCATTGTGTCCATCACTGCTTGTTTCATTAGGGATTGAGTTCAAAAATCTTTTCGATCTTCTTGGGTATAGCTTCTTCCCTAATTTTCTCCTTAATCCTTGATATAAACTTATCAGCCAAGTCCATGAAAACACTTCGGGTGTTTTCCATGCAGGTTTCTAATTGTTGGATTTGCCTCTCTTGGTTGTTTTCAAAAGTCAGCATTATCCCTTCGAATTCCTCTTGTTGTGAATATTCAGGAAACATATATTTACTGTCTGAATTCAAAAATCCAAATGGATTAGCCATGGGCATCTCGGCTCTCATCAATTCCTCAACCTGCCTTTCGATGTTCTGAAACAACTGTTCTTGGGTTGCATTCATGTAATCTAAACTTCCTTCCTCCAAGAACATTGGATCCTCCCATTTTTCTTCTTCGTATTGTGCTAAGTCCTCAATGACCTCCCAGCACTTATCAACACTGAGCTTGCTCAGTCTACCATTGGAAGCATGATCTATAGCTTTTCTAGTTTGGTGATTAACTCTGTCATAAAAGATTTGGATTTGAAACCAAAGATTGAGGCCATGATGGGGGACTTTGTGGAGTAGTTCCTTGAAACGAGTCCATGCTTCATAAAGAGTTTCACCTTGACGTTGTTGGAACATAAAGATGTCATTCCTTAGCTTGGTAGTTCTCCCCGGTGGGAAAAATTTAGCAAGGAAACGAGTGGTGAGATTATCCCTAGTCGAGATAGATCCCGCGGGTAGACGATCAAGCCAATGGATAGCTTGGTCATGAAGAGAGAAATGGAAGAGACGCAATCGGGTAGTATCTCTAGTAGCACCGTTAAGGTCAATGGCATCTACAATTTTAAGAAAGTCCTTAAGGTGTTGAATTGGGTCTTCGGACATATGTCCGTGGAATGCACATCCGTTTTGCACCAACCGGATGGTGTCGGGTCGCAGGTGGGCTACAATAGCTTCTTTGGGAAGCTCAATTTCATTTTGGTAACCTTTGTGGCTTGGTTGGGAGTACTCTCCTAGGGTGCGGGCTCTAGGTGGTTGGTTTAATTATTGTGGGTTTGGTTGTGGTAGAATGATGGGATCTAAGATATTACCACCTTCCATGATGGCGGATGGTAATGGTTACAAACAAAGAAACAAAGAAATAGGATAGACTAAAGAAAACCTAGAAAAGTAAAATAACAAAATCTCACTAGAAAGGAATCTAATAACTAGACATAATCAAAATAAATTTCAACCTAAACAATAACTATTCCCCGGGCTGCGGCGCCAAAAACTTGATATGTGGGAATTGCGCCAAAAACTTACCTCTCAAGGGATCTTGAGAAGCTTACAACCCCCACCAGGCAGTGTACCTGATCGTTGTAGTAGAGTATAGTCACAAGTACTGGGCGATTGATCGTTCAACTCAGGAATAGTGTTGTTAGGATTGAAATTAATCTAACTAGGTCTAAAGATGAAGGATGATTCTTTTTGTGTTTTTATATTTTTATGAAAAGCAGGTAAAAAAATCTCGGGTATTGGAAGAGTGGGCGGAATTAGTTGCTAGTCAACTAACCCAAAAGCTACTAATTAAACTAATGTGCAAGAAAAATAAACTAAGGTTCTACAAGGTAAGTGAAGCATGTCTACCTATGATATGTTACTCCTTGCTAGCTATCCAATTCTACCTATTGAATTGTCACACCTTGTTTTAATTGACGGGTTGTATTCCTTAATACTAGTCGTAGGGCCGTGTACAATATTCCCTAACTCTATAAGATCCTACTTCACTCCTATGTCGAGCCGTTAGAAGCTCCTAACATGGGATCATTAGAATTCTCTTATGCATTAAATACAACCATATAATCTTAGTACACCTCCGATCATGTTTCTTAAGACGTTTAAGCAAGTTACCAATTGAAAGTCTGCCAGTTTTCTTAAGCCTAACATCGATATCATTCAATTAAACAAGAGACAATAGGAAACAAGAATTATAAGCTAAACCAATTAGATCTATCGAAGTGTCACACCCTAATTGATGAAGATAGACACAAACATCAACAAGGAATCAATAAGATCTAATCAATTATTCACACAAGATGAATTAGCCAAGCATAATTAATGAAGAACAAGCAACAATAATGATAATTGAAGACATGAATTAAGATAGAATCAACAAACCATTACAAGATGTTTATGGAGTGATTGAAACCCTTTAAGTTTCTGGAAAAACACCTACCTAAACCTAGGAATCGACCTTATGGTTTAGGGCTTACAAAAAGTGAAGTAATAAGGTTATATTTATAGGCAGATTTTCTGTCGGCCTATCTTGACGGCGTCAGCTCATACACATGATGGCGTCATGACCTTTTTTTCACCAAATCGAATATTTTTTTGTCCTGATCGTTTCCTTTTTTGAATCGCTTAATTCCGAGTTCGTATGCAAAAGTTATGGCCAAAACAGTGTCAGCTACTCCGCGCGTAAGTTATGATTGTCTTGATCAACATGCGACGGTTTTACTAAGGTTTCTTCTTGTGTAAGCATTCTTCTTGACGTCGTCACTATAAATCATTTGACGTCGTCACTCTTTAAGTCCTATAGGCCATCTCTCTTTAAGTTGATACGTGATGGCCTACCTCCATTAACACGTGACGCCGTCAAGAGCAATTCTTGACGCCGTCAGGTACTGTTTCCAGCATATTTTGGAGACTTTGCCATTTTCTTCACTTTTTCGCTCCAAAACGTTCAAAATGCTTCCTTTTGTAAAATTCTTCTCAAAAGTACCTAAAATGACAAAAGGAACGATTTAGGGTAATATTTGATCAAATAATCACGACTTAGGGCTTAAATGAACCCCTAAAAGTGGTACACTTTTCGCTTCATCAGATAAATTCAAAGTATTTAAAACTGAAGTTGAATTGCAATTTGGGTCCCTGATCAAAAGATTCAGGACTGATAGGGGAGGTGAATACATGGACACTTTGTATTTTAGTCTGTTGGTATAGTCCATGAAACGACTTCTCCCTATACTCATCAACAAAATGGTATCTCTGAATGGAAAAACAGGGTACTGAAAGAGATGGTTAATTCCATGTTGTCCTATTTAGGACTGAGTCAATGGTTTTGGGGTGAAGCTATGTTAACAACTTATTATTTATTAAATAGGGTTCCCAACAAAAGAAATAAGATTACCCCTTATGAACTCTGGACTAAAAAGAAACCCAACCTAAATTATCTCAGGGTATGGGGTTGTAGGGTAGTAGTAAGACTCCCTGATCCTAAGTTGAAAACTTTGGGTGAAAGAGGCATTGAATGCATCTTTGTTGGATATGTTGAGCATTCCAAGGCATACAGGTTCTATGTTATTGAACCTAATGAATATGTTTCAATTAACTCAATAATTGAATCAAGGGATGCACTCTTTGATGAGAATAGATTCTCATCAGTCCTTAGACCAAGTCAAAGGGTTTCAAATGGAACTGATGACATTGGTGTATCAGAGGTCCCTGATGAGGTTGTGGTTCAACAACCTAAACCTGAGCTTAGAAAGAGCAAAAGGGTCGGGACTCTAAAGTCATTTGGACCTAAGTTTCAATTTTATTTAATTGAAGGTACAAGGAATGAGGTCTCTGACCAATACTCCTATTGCTTCATTATTGAGGATGATCCTAAAACATTTGAAGAAGCAATGAAGTCCCAGGATGTTGCTTTCTGGAAAGAAGCAATAAATGATGAGATTGACTCCATCATGGGCAACAACACTTGGGTGTTGGTTGATCTATCACCAGGTTGCAAACCTCTTGGTTGCAAATGGATTTTCAAAAAGAAAATGAAGGTAGATGGAACTATTGAAAAGTTCAGGGCTAGACTAGTCATTCAGGGCTTTAAACAATAGTCAGGGATAGACTACTTTGATACTTATGCCCCTGTGGCACGTATCAGTACCATCATGTTGCTGATTGCTTTGGCATTAATTCACAATCCGATTATTAATAAGATGGATGTGAAGACAGCTTTCTTGAATGGTGAATTAGATGGGGAGGTTTATATGAACCAACCTCAGAGCTTCATCTTGCCTGGCAATGAAAATAAGGTGTGTAAACTGATTAAGTCTTTATATGGACAGAAACATGCACCTAAGCAATGGCATCAAAAATTTGATGAAGTGGTTTTGTCTAATGGTTATGTTCTCAACCAGGCTGACAAATGTGTATATAGAAAATTTGATGAATCTGGTAAAGGATTCATCATTTGTCTATATGTTGATGACATGTTGATCTTTGGCACTGACCAATATTAGGTTGACTTGACAAAGGAATTTTTGCATCAAGGTTCTCCATGAAGGACATGGGGGAGGCTAATGTTATCCTTGGTATAAAGATGAAACATGAAAGTAATGGTATATCAATTTCTCAATCTCATTATAATGATAAGGTACTGAAGAAATTTAATTACTTTGATTGTACTCCAGTGAGTACTCCTATGGATACAACTGAGAAGCTTATGACTAATACTGGAAAAGCTGTATCTCAACTTGAGTATTCTAGGGTGATTGGCTGCCTGATGTATGCCATGACTTGTACAAGACCTGATATTGCTTTTGCTGTGGGTAAACTGAGCAGGTATACTAGTAATCCTAATGCTCAACACTGGCAAGCAATTTAAAGGGTGCTGAAGCATTTGAAGAGAACTATGGATTATAGTCTCTCATATACTGGTTATCCTTTAGTGTTGGAAGGATACACTGATGCAAGTTGGATCAGTAACACTGAAGCCAATTCGTCTACCAGTGGCTGGGTATTCCTACTTGATGGAAGTGCAATTTCTTGAGCATCCAAGAAACAAACTTGTATCACCAGTTCAACTATGGAATCTGAATTTGTGGCTCTAGCAGCTGTTGGTAAAGAAGCTGAATGGTTGAAAAACTTGCTTCTTGATATTCCATTGTGGCCTAAACCTATAGCACCTATTTCTATCCATTGTGATAGTGTTGCTACATTGGCAAAGGCTTATAGCTAGATGTACAATGGGAAGTCTAGACACTTAGGTGTCAGGCACAGCGTGATTCGTGAGCTTATCATGAATGGGGTGATATCTATAGAGTTTGTTAGATCTCAACATAACTTAGCTGATCACTTGACGAAGGGTTTGGCTAGAGACTTGGTTATAAAGTCTGCTAAAGGGATGGGTTTAAAGTCCAACTTAGTCACTGAATGCTAAGACACCCAACTCCCTCCTGAAGAAACTTGGGATCTGAGTTCAATGTGGAAAGCTAAACATTCAGTGTACTGGAGCACATGTTTTACAAACATCCCAAGGTTTGTGCACGGAACCTGCTGAAAAGGAGGATGAAGTCATTACTTCTTAATGGTTAATTTATTTGAAAAAATGCTTGGCAGGAGCATGAATAAAGAGGAACCACCTATGTGAATGTTGAAGTTTTGCCGCTACAGGGAGCTTTGGACTTTTGGCTCTTACAACATTTATGAATTGGATATGGACACATGGCTTGTATAGTATCAGGAGCTTTTAAGTGTTTGAAAACATATGTGTATTTTATCTTCAGGTATTCATATGGGTTGAAGGGTTCAATTCTTAGAACACCCTGATTCTCAAATATTTGAATGTGTAATGTACTAAGATGCAAATTCAATCCTCATGATATTTTCGTTTATGCATATGTTTTTTTTAAGGTTTAATTTCATGCAAAGGAAGTGAACTAAATTTGGGGAGGATTGTTGGAAAATTTAGTGCACTTGAGGGATTAGTTCAAACCTGGTAATGGGTCAGGAGGTACGGAGTGTACACCCATCAGGTCTCTGAACACCCTGACTCATATAGTGGTTAAGTGTTATTCAGTGTCTGATGAAGTTCTGTGAGTTCACTCTTGCAGGGAATGATACTTTGGATTGAATGGTATTCATCAGGATGATGAGTTCAACTAGGCTGAAGGATCTCATCAGAGTGTTGTCTCTTTAGACAATTCATGTCCTCAGGGACTAGCTAATCGGCGAGTATAACGAACTCACGAGACTGAATTCAAACTTGGTTTGTAACTGCATTGACCTATTCAAATGGCAGTTATAAATGTATTAAAGACCACATTTAATTGGTCGTGTAACCACTAATATCTATTATTATAGAGGCAAATTAAGTGGGACTAATGGGCCATTAATCACTCTTAATTCCATTTACTAGGGTTGAGTAATTTTACCTATAAATAGGTAAATCAAATCATGCATGAGGGATACACAGAAAACACATAACACTTAAACGCGAAGGGTTATTGATTTGTGCCTAAATCACTAACATACATTTGGTCTTATCCCAAGTAGATATTCGTGATACCCATGCATTAGGGTCGAATAGTTTACTTTGGAAAGTGATAACACGATTCCAAGTGATATCCGGTAACCATTCATCGGTACGTAGTTAGGTCATTGATTATCTTCACCCTGTTCTGGTCGATTATTCGATCTTACACAAGGCACTTGTAGAGTACTTTACAATTGCTGATAAGGTATTTAAATTTTTTATTTTGGTTATTTCCTTTTGTTTCATTAGTCATGTTTCTAAAACCAAGTGTATTGATACAGTAGACGTTAGTCAACATGTATCGAGTGCAATTCTTGTGAGGATTGACCTCGGCAGCAGACGTTATTCAACATGTATCGAGTGCACTTCTTGTGAGGATGATCCATACAAAAGACAGATCCAAGATTGGGATTATTTGCATCAAGCTTGGCAGTGCCAAGGTTTGTTAAAATATATTCACCTCTTTTTTGTTATCTTGATAAGTGTGATCTGTTAATTTATGTGTTAAATTATTGCAGGAGAGAAAGAAAATTATTAAAGGAATGAAGGATCACGTCAATAAGATAGCTTTAGATAGATTTGGCAGTATGGTAAGGATGAACTCTGAGTCTGCGTTAAGATCTATCATCTATGTTGTGGCTATATATTTGATCCAAGTGTTACAAAATAATTGGAATGTTGTTTTCTTTTTTTTTTCTTTTTTTTTTCTTTTTGCTTAATAGGTGCTCACATATATTATTTCTGTCGTTGATGACACACAGTTAGTAAAAAAGGCCATCCTTCGTGAACTCCAAACAGTACTAAAGGATTTGATTCTAGATAAGGTTATCTTCTAATAAATTTAAATGATTCAAACTTCAATACTATGTAATATCTGTCTAATCTTTTTTTTGAAATTAATGTTACTAATTGTTATTTTCAATGTAATTTCAGAATGGAAGACACCCTTTATTGCAGCTTCTTCATCCAAACTGCTCACATTATATTAGCCCAGATGATTTGTCTTTGTTGGATTCATCAATACCTTCTTTATTAACGATGGTAATTTTTATGTTTGACTTTTTGGTCTTTTTTGTAAAACAAAATGATGTAATATTCTCCGAGTTACATTCTTTTTGCATCAGGGTGGCGCAGAAGCAGAAACCGAAGCTAAGTCTTCAGACGCTGAAGGTGATGAGGACATGAATGATGTAGATGAAACTCTAAAATCTGTAACTGATGGGAAAAAGGATCCTGCTTTACGAAGACGAGAGTTGTTAGTTGATAGTGACCTTGCTGAGGTTCGGATAATAATTATTTTAGGGAAAAATATGCATTTTCATACAAGCTGCAACTAAACTGATGGTTCAAGGATAAACTAAAAGTTTACATAATACATATTTATTAGATCTGATTTGACAAACTTCTACTCCTATGTCTCAAGAAGACAAATCTTTTATAAATAAATGTTATGTTTTTTGTTATCCAATTTTGATGGTTTTAAACAAACAACCCACACAATCAATGTTTACATTTGCTTATTTATACAGAGTCTCATTGATTCATGTACCGAGAGTGCCGAGGAATTGCTTAGATAAAATCTTGGAAGAGAGGTCTTATTTGAGACTTTGAGGTAATAAACTAATAATATCAACAGCTAGCTACATATACAAAAAAGAAATGCATGTGCTTATTTGCATATATATTTGTTGACAATTTTTCTTTCACACCATATGTGATTGTATCAAGATTTGGATGAAAAGTTGGCTTCTTTGCACGAAGCTATAGCATCTGTCATAGCAACCCCTAAATCAGAAGAGGAATAAGCGAAACACCTTCTAGAAAACTTCCATTCAAGCAGGACAATAAGAAAATTAATACTAGAATCACCATCCTTTGCATCAACTTTATGGGAGAAAGTTTTCAAAGGGAAGTGTAAGACATGGGCCCAAGGTCACAGGTAACTTAACCAAATTTATTTTTCTTAGAGCCTTTATATTTTTGCTCTATTTGTGTTGTATCGTAATTGGTGCTTCTATCGGTTATAAGTGAAAAAAAAAGTCCAAAAGATTTGTTGTCAATGAAAAAGTTTTCATGTTTTAAGTTTGTTATTCAAACAAAATATGTTTACTTATCGCAACAAGTGTTTCATTTCAATCTGACCCACACACTAATTGTTGATCCGTTACTCAAACCTCCCATGTCTCCACCTCTAAGGAGAGCCAAAATATGTAAACTGATTGTTGGTGCAAAACTGTTTTCCAGTGCCTGTTGGTTAATTTGTGTTTGCAAGCGTTCCTAGATTAGGGTTAAGATAATCAATGAGTACCGGATATTTACTTGAAATCGTGTTATCACTTTCCAATAGAAACTATTCGACCCTATGCATGGGTTATACAAATATCTCTATGGGATAAGACCAAGTGATATTCTTGTTTTAGGCACAAATCAAGAACATAATTGTATTCAAGTGTTTAGGGTTTGTGTGTTAATCGTATCCATGTAGATGTGTTATGACCTCTATTTATAATAGATAATACTCAAACCCTAGCCCATGGAATTATGTATAATTAACGGCCCATTAATTATATCATAATACTTTCTATAATAATAGGAATCAGTGGTTATCAGTGGAAACAATAACACTAGCAGTGGTAATAATAACACTAGAAGCAGAATCCTACTAACAGCAGAACTGTCAGCAGAATCCATTATCAGCAGAAACAAATTCATGCTATCGGCAGAATCATGCTATCAGCAGAAACAGATTCATGCTATCAGCAGAATCAATACATAACCACTATTGAGTCAGGGGATTCAGTGACCAAATGGGTGTACACTCCGTACCTCCAAACCCATTACCAGGTGCGAATTAATCCCTCAAGTGCACTAAATTTTCCAACAATCCTCCCCAAATTTAGTTCACTTCCTTTACATGAAAAATTAAACACAAAACAAAACATATGCATAAATGAAAATATCTTGAACATTGAATTTTCATCTTAGTATATTACACGTTCAAATATTCAAGAATAAGAGTGTTCCAAAGAATTGAACCCTTCAACCCATTTGAATACCTGAAGATAAAACACACATACAATTTCAAACACTTAAATAAACCTGACTCTATACAAGCCATGTGTCCATATCCAATTCATAAATGTTGTAAAAGCTAAAAGTACAAAGCTTCTTGAAGCGGCAAAACTTCAACATTTACATAGGTGGTTCCTCTTTATTCATGCTCCTGCTAAGCACTTTTTCAAAGAAATTAACCATTGAGAAGTAAAGACTTCATCCTCCTTTTCCAGCAGTTTCTGAGCACAACCTTGGGATGACGATAAAACATGTGCTCCATTCCACTAAATGTTCAGCTTTCCACATTGAACTCAGCTCCCAAGTTTACTCAGGAGGGAGTTAGGTGTCCTATCATTCAGTGACTAAGTTGGACTTCAAACCCGTCCCTTTAGCAGACTTTAAAACCAAGTCTCTAGCTAAACCCTTCGTCAAGTGATCAGCTAAGTTTTGTTGAGATCTAACAAACTCTATAGATACCACCCCATTCATGATAAGTTCACGAATCATGCTATGCCTGACACCTAAGTGTCTAGACATCCCATTGTACATATGGCTATAAGCCTTTGCCAATGTAGCAGCACTATCACAACGGATAGTAGGTGCTATAGGTTTAGGCCACAATGGAATCTCAAGAAGCAAGTTTTTCAACCATTCAGCTTCTTTGCCAGCAGCTGCTAAAGCCGCAAATTTAGATTCCATGGTTGAACTGGTAATGCAAGTTTGTTTCTTGGATGCCCAAGAAATTGTACCTCCACCAAGTAGGAATATCATGCAACTGGTAGACGAATTGTCTTCAGTGTTACTGATCCAATTTGCATCAGTGTATCCTTCTAATATAGAAGGATAACCAGTATATGAGAGACTATAATCCATTGTTCTCTTCAAATACTTAAAGACCCTCTGAATTGCTTGCCAGTGATGAGCACTAGGATTACTTGTATATCTGCTATGTTTACCCACAGCAAAAGCAATGTCAGGTCTTGTACAAGTCATGGCATACATCAAGCAGCCAATCACCCTAGAATATTCAAGTTGAGATACAACTTTGCTAGTGTTAGGCATTAGCTTCTCACTTGTATCCATAGGAGTACTCACTGGAGCACACTCAAAGTAATTAAATTTCTTCAACACCTTCTCAATGTAATGAGACTGAGATATAGAAATTTTGTTACTTTCATGTTTAATCCTAATACCAAGGATAACATCAGCCTCCCCCATATCTTTCATGGAGAACTTTGATGACAAAAATGCCTTTGTAAGGTTAACTTGATTTTGATCAGTGCCAAAGATCAACATGTGATCAACATATAGACAAATAATGACTCCTTTACCAGATTCATTAAATTTGCTATATACACATTTGTCAGCCTGGTTAAGTAAATAACCACTTGACAAAACCACTTCATCAAACTTTTGATGCCATTGCTTAGGTGCCTATTTTAGTCCATAAAGAGACTTAATCAGTTTACACACCTTGTTTTCATTGCCAGGCATGATGAAACCTTGAGGTTGGTTCATGTAAACCTCCTCATCTAAGTCACCATTCAAGAAAGCTATCTTTACATCCATCTAATGAATAATCAGATTGTGAATTGATGCCAAAGCAATCAGCAATCTTATGGTACTGATACAAGCCACAGGAGCATAAGTATCAAAATAGTCTATTCCTGACTTTTGTTTAAAGCCATGAATAACTAGTCTTGCCTTGAACTTTTCAACAGTTCCATCTACCTTCATTTTCTTTTTGAAAATCCATTTGCTACCTAGAGGTTTGCAACCACTTGGTAGATCAGTCAACACATAAGTGTTATTGCCCATGATGGAGTCCATCTCATCATTAATTGCTTCTTTCCAGAAAGCAACATCCTGAGACTTCATTGCTTCTTCAAATGTTTTGGGATCATCCTCAACAATAAAGCAATAAGAGTATTGGTCAGAGACCTTACTTCTTGTACCTTCAATTAAGTATAATTGAAACTCAGGTCCAAATGACTTTGGAGTCCTGGCCTTATTACTCCTTCTGAGCTCAGGTTCAGGTTGTTGTCCCACAATCTCATCAGGGGCCTGAGATAATAATTCATCATGGACCTCTGATACACCAATGTCATCAGTTCCATTTGGAATCTTTTGACTTGGTCTAAGGACTGATGAGAATCTATTCTCATCAAAGAGTACATCCCTTGATTCAATTATTGAGTTAATTGAAACAGATTCATTAGGTTGAATGACATAGAACCTATATACCTTGGAATGCTCAGTATATCGAACAAAGATGCATTCAATGCCTCTTTCACCCAAAGTTTTTTGCTTTGGATCAGGGAGTCTCACAACAGCCCTACAACCCCAAACCCTGAGATAATTCAGGTTGGGTTTCTTTTTTGTCCAGAGTTCATAAGGGGTAACCTTGTTCTTTTTATTGGGAACCCTATTTAATAAATAGCAAGCTGTTAACATAGCTTCACCCCAGAACCCTTGACTCAGCCCTGAATAGGACAACATGGAATTAACCATCTCCTTCAGCACCCTATTTTTCCTTTCAGAAATACCATTTTGCTGAGGAGTATAAGGGGCAGTCGTTTCATGGATTATACCAACAGACTGAAAAATACAGAGTATCCATGTACTCACCTCCCCTATCAGTCCTGAATCTTTTGATTAGGGACCCTTGTTGTAATTCAACTTCAGTTTAAAATACTTTAAATTTATCTAATACTTCATCCTTAGTGTGTAATAAATAAACATAACAAAACCTAGAAGCATCATCAATAAATGTCACAAAGTATTTCTTGTTCCCTAAAGAGGGAGTAGCATGAAGATCACATAGGTCACTATGAATCAGCTCCAAAACTTTAGTTTCACGTTTTACACTTTGAAATGGTTTCTTAGTAATTTTGGTCATCATGCAAGTTTTACACTTTTCAGTGTCCATATCAAAGGCTGGAATTAACCCATCCTTAGACATATCTCACATTCTTTTAAAGTGTACATGGCCAAGTCTTGCATGCCATAGGGTTGAATCATTAAGTTTAGAGGTTGACATAAAAGCTGAATTACCAATATCATTAACAATATTAAGCCTGAACATTTGATTACACAAATATCCAAAACCAATAAACACCCCATGTTTAGATAAAACAAACTTATCAGATTCAATCACTTGTTTATAACCACAATTATTCAAAACACTACTAGAAACCAAATTCTTTCTAATATCAGGAACATGTAAAACATTAAACAAAGAAACAATCTTTCCAGAACTAAACTTCAAATCAACACATCCTTTTCCATGCACCAGGGCAGTTGACTCATTTTTCATATGAAGAATAGAACCATCATTCATTGACTCATAGGTCTTGAACCAGCTTCTATCTTTACACACATGAATTGTTGCACCAGAGTCAACCCACCAAGCAACATCATCATCTTGCACAAAATATATTTCAGATATATATGTAACATAATAAATCTCAAAAGACTTATTAAATATATTCTGACCTTTCAGAGAATTGGTGTTACCATTTGTGACAACTGACAAATTAGGGAGCTATTTAAAAACCCGCATTACTTTAAATTTAATGATTTTTGAAATAGTTGAAAGTTTATTCGCGATGAATTTGTAACCTTTGAATCGTGGTTTTGAATTTTGTGGTTTCTATGGAATTTGAATTGGAATTATTAATTTGATATGGAATATATGTGGTGATTTATTGTTGAGATCTCTTTTAGGCACTATGTTGACTCCGGCACTAGAACAACCTAACAAAATTAAATGTTTTAAATTTACGGTTCGACTATATATTTATTTTGAACGTATCGTGAGATATTAAATATTTGGGAACAAGCTCGGTTTGCGAATGCCCAAATACATTAAAAAGTTTACGGGTTTGGCCTTGCGTTTTATAACTAGCCACTTTCCCCATACTAATATTATTATTATTATTATTATTATTATTATTATTATTATTATTATTATTATTATTATTATTATTATTATTATTATTATTATTATTATTACTATTATTATTATTCTTTTTTTAAAGAGTATACTACAAAATCGTCCTTGTGGTTCCCTGGTTCACACAAACCACCAACACCCTCACTTTCACTCTCATCTCTCTCTCTCTTTAATACCTAGCCGCCGCCATTATTTTCCGGCAACCACCACCACACCGCCGCACCTACAACCAAGATATCACCACCATATTAAACCTCTCATCGAGATCTATCTTTTGGTATATATCACGTGCCATACAACCACCTCTAATATCACGATTTCACCACCACCACCCCCTAAACACCATCATTTTTGTCATTTCTTGTTGGGTTTTTGAAGGAACGTATATTTAGAGCCGTATTGAAGGTGAGTGACCATGAGTTTCAACTCGTGTGTCTCGGTGGGTTACCCAAATCGTGGGTACACAATTTTCTTGAATGGGTTTTGTAAAATATGATGGGAAATGATTGTTTTTGTTAATAAAAATTCGTTTGGTATCCGGGTTTATGATTTTCCTTGTGGGTGTCGACTTGAAACCGAGAGCTAGACTCTCGGCTTGTTGCTAATCTTTGAGTCTTGTGGTTTTGTTTGATGAGTTGTGGCCTAGTAACTATTGTGGCTCTTGTTGTTCTTGTTGGTATGCCGCGACCCAAGGGGTCCGTTTGGCGGATTTTGGGTTGCTCATTTGAGCTTATGACGAGACCCCATAGTCTTGGGTTAGAGTCCTTGTGACTCGTGGTTCTAGCCGAGACCCAAGTGGGTCTCTTGGCTTGGGTTTTGGCTTGGTAAACCAACCCGGATTACGTGTTCTCTTGATGAATACTTGTGGTTTTCTTTGTGTTGATATTATTATTGTTTTGGTATCTTTTGTTGTGGCCGATAATTGGGATGTGTCGAGACCCTTTGTGGTCTTGACCATGGTTCACTTACGGAGTTGTGGAGTTGTTGTCGAATGGTATTTGGAACCGATTATGAGACGGTTAATTAGTATGACGGAGATAGGTTAGTGGGGTGCCGTAGTCAGACCCTATTGTTATAGCACGTGATATGGGACTTGATTGACGGAGATGGATTATTGTGATGGAGAGTTGATTATTATTACTTGTACTTTTGGTTGTGCGTGTCGAAGTCACGTTGACTTTTTAGTC
The DNA here is from genome assembly GCA_030686995.1 of Artemisia argyi. Classification (NCBI taxonomy): domain Eukaryota; kingdom Viridiplantae; phylum Streptophyta; class Magnoliopsida; order Asterales; family Asteraceae; genus Artemisia; species Artemisia argyi. The sequence goes on along the minus strand of CM060686.1, from coordinate 173,605,479 downwards.
AACGATTGATTTTGACAAAACACCGTTATACTTGGACTTGGACAATGAGCCGAGAGTGATGACTCGGACATGTGACCATCTTTTATATCTCGATATAAATTATAACCAAAATTTATAATAATAACTCGTAATAATTATATTAATAATATAAATATACAAACGTGAGGAACGTATATATATTTATACAAGTGCGTATATTAAGAATAAATTGATCACGAGTAATAAAAATAATAACGTTAACGATATGTATTGGACTATGTAAATAGTGTAATAAATATCGGAACTTTATTATAACTAAACTACTGTAGATAAAAATATAAATATAATATGAAATGTCTTACGAAATAAAGTGAGCTTTTGGAAAATGAAACGAGAACTTTCGAGTTATACGAGATCGAGGTCACTTGAGTCCAAGTGGGCCATATTATGCAATTATTGACTTTGTGCTTGTCACGGATATGTGACGTTAATATATTATTTTTCTATAATTATGTGACTTATTTGATCGACTGATTAAATAGGACCTACTTGGTTGTATAAAAAGAATATATTAATGGGTATTATATCCTACGACGCCCATAGGTTGTGGTATGTGTACAGGAATAATGGATTACTAGATATCTCGTGAGGTTTACCAAATTGACGAGTTTGGTAAGTTTGGCGATATATTTAGGGAATCTATTAGACTTAAATACTTACCATATAGTGTTCTATGTGCTATGTGACTTAGGTTTTTGGGTATGATCTTGGAATGATATATTAAGTAAATAATTATGGAGGGTTACCAAGTCGACGGATTTGATAAGCATCGATGATTTATTTAAATAATATATTAGGCTAACATTAGACCTGTAGATCATTTTTATTATTCTTTTTCGTTGTGGTTTCTTGTTTTAAGTTGTGTCGACCCTCCACCCGCATGGATACCAAACGTTAAACTAATACGAGTATAATACGAGAAATGGATTTTTGGAAAGTAAAAAGGAATACGTTCGGGATTGGGAATATTTGATTTTGAGGAAATGATCCTGAAACGAGTTCATATTGTTAAGAAATGTCGAGTCTGTAGTTGCTGTCTTTTGAGTTGTGATACATCTTACTTTTACCGATTTTTTTCTGCTGATTTCTGGACATGAGGTGAGTCATAGCCCCACTTTTACTTTTGAACTTTGTTTTCAATACTTGGGGTGAGAAACGTGCAAATTATTTTATGTGGACTTTTATCGCTTTTATTTAAAACTTGTTATGCTTATGGAACTAGGTATCTTACATCAACCTTAGTCACATAGTGAATCTTGTTATCGCGTGTGGACTAGATATGGTTAGATGATATTGGAAGTTACATCAACCTTAGTCACACAGTGAATCTTGTTATCGCGTGTGGACTAGATATGGTTAGATGATGAGAATGGTTTGTTTGAGGATTATGTGGTTGGACTATAGTGTGCACCTATAGGGTTTTTGCATTGTGAATTGAGGCCTAGTCTAGCTAGCAAGCATTTTGCGTATATGTCCACTTGATTGAATTATGAATATAAACCTATGATCTCACTAGCGAAAGCTGACTTTTAGCACGTTTTCTCAGGTAATTAAGTAATGACTTGGATGCTTGGATTGGAGGCTTGGCTTGGCAATGCGGTTTAAGGATCTATTTTTCTAAAACTCTTATATGTATTTGTGGACCTACTTTTATTTCTTTTGGGCCTTAATTTGGATAAAATTTGGGATAAATGTAAACTTTAAAACCCCGTTGGTTGTGTTTTACTTATGTTTACTTTATCTCGTTCTTTTATGATTAGATCTGGTGTTATCATGATGCTTACGCTTGCCCTTGTTGTCATTGTACCTGGAGGAGTTGTTATGCTCCACCATATTGACAACTGATGGACCAGTAGCATTGCTACTCTTTGGCTTGTCAATGTCTTGTGCTTTGAGTGAATCCTTAATACGCAAGTGACTGCCCAACTCAACAAGAGTTAATTCCTCCTTCTTATGTTTCAGCATATGCTTAAAATCTTTCCAAGAAGGAGGTAATTTATCGATTATGCAAGAGACTGAAATAGCCTCAACCATGTTCATCTTGTGTTGTGTGAATCGACCAAGTATACTAAGAAGTTCATTGTATTGTTCCATGACAGGTCTAGAACCAACCATTTTGTAATTGTTAAAATTACTTACAAGGAACTTCTTACTTGATGCATCCTCAGCCATATATTTGGCTTCCAAGGAATCCCATAGTTCTTGAGAAGTTTCAACATTCTGATAAATATCAAATAGAGAATTAGACATACCATTGAGAATTAAACCCCTGCAGACATAATCATCATTCTCCCATTTGCTTCTTGCCCTCATCTGTTGCATAGTAGCATCTTCTCCATAATCTTCTGGAATCTCAGTTGTCAGAACATAAACCACATTCATACTTGACAACAAGAAGTGCATCTTCTTTTGCCATCTTCTGAAATCAACACCTTCAAACTTTTCTAACTTGGAAAAGTTAGCAGCCATTTGTCTCATAGCAGCAGCCATTGATTATCATGAATAGTTTCTATTGATTGTTGGTTAATTTGTGTTTGCAAGTTTTCCTAGATTAGGGTTAAAATAATCAATGAGTACTGGATATTCACTTGAAATCGTGTTATCACTTTCCAATAGAAACTATTCGACCCTATGACGGATAAGACCAAGTGATGTTCTTGTTTTAGGCACAAATCAAGAACAGAATTGTATTCAAGTGTTTAGGGTTTGTGTGTTAATCGTATCCATGCAGATGTGTTATGACCTCTATTTATAATAGAGAATACTCAAACCCTATGTTGGGTGACTGAATTCCCCAAGCTTCCTTTTAACTTGGATTTGATCATAAAATAACCTAAGTGTCTATTATCCGTATATACAAACAAGTCACTGAGTGAACAGTGCCTCAGTGAGTCATCTTCAGGATGCTTGGAGCGAGTCTATGACGAAAGGCTCCCTATTCAGTGAGGCGGAACTCAGTGTATGGAATCTAAGCCAAGAAGAAGATGATGGGTTCAGTGAGGATGACAATAACTCACTGAACCCCCAAGACTCCTCAACAACAACTACATACTGAAGAATGAAGACTGAAGACCTGAGGACTGAAGTATGGGCGGGACAAGGTGGGAAAAGTTTGAACGGATCAACAGGTGACCTCATCTACCTGAAGTCAAACTTTCCCTGAAAGGCATCATGTCAGGGTGGTGTCGTTACTGTGCATTGGAAAGGCACATTGTCTTTTACCCAAAATAGTCTAATGTAACAGAGACAAAAATATGTAAGTATTTTTGTCTCTACTAGTTAGGTCATCTTTTGTCTTTATCAGTAAAGATGTAAATCACTTGTGTATAAATAGGTAGCATAAGTGAGGAGTAAATGTTGACAAGTTTGTGCATTTAATGCGAAGCATTCACAAACCACTTTTACTCCTCCAAAGAACAACACAGTCCCTGAGATAGGTCAGTGAGACCTTATAGTTGTCACTCAACGCAGTTTGAGTTTAGTGAGGAGTCCACACCATACTTGTCATTTCAATCCCAAGTGTTATTCCGCAAACACTTTGGTATAATTCTTTTGATTAACTTTTAATAAGAATTAAACGTTGAAAAACCTTGTGTCACTTTCTTTACGTTTTATCTTTGTTGTTAATCTTATTTATCTGAGTTAAATGTCATGGAACTTGGTTAGGTTAACTCGTTAGTCAATTATTAACTTAGTAAAAGGGACCGACAAGTGGTATCAGAGCCTCTGGTTTATAAAACTTTTTCCTTAACCTGTTTTCAAAAACAAAGAGTGCTCAAAGTTTTTAAAATCAAGATCACACCATGGCTGACTTAGATGTTCCCCAACTTGTCGATAAAAGGGGTGGAAGTTACTCAGCTACTGCCCCTCGACTTGAGGTTGGAAAATTCAATAAGTGGAAAAAGCGAATGCTTTGCTACTTAACCGGGATGGAACCATACTACATTAAGCTAATTAATGATGGTCCATATATCCCAACAACTGCTTAGGGTTTAGTCAAACCTGAAGCTCCGTGGACCCAAGATGAGAGGAGGGTGGTCAATCAAGACCAGCACCTAAAAAGCATCATTATATCCTGTCTTCCTGACGATATAATGGAATCAGTGATCAACTGTCCTACTGCCAAACATACTTGGACTGACCTGGTTCAAAGCTATGAAGGCCCTTCTGATACCAAGGAGAATAGAATCATAGACCTGAAACTTGAAAACAATACCTTCAGGGCCAAGGATTTTGAAAGTCTCTCTGAGACATATACTCGGTATAAGACCCTCCTGAATGAACTGACCAATGATGGTGTCACCCTGTCCAAACATGAGATAAATGTTGGCTTTGTCAACAGTCTCCCTGAGAAGTGGTTAAACTTCTCTCAAAGTCTTAGAAATGCCAATCATATCCAGAATCTTGAGCTCCCTGAAATTTATGGGAAGTTTGTCTACAAGGACAACCTGATCATTAGGAGATACCTTGGTAAAGCTCAAGAGGTAAAGAAGACCCTGACCACTTCACCCATATCAACTGCTTTCTATTCTAACAGTGTTGTGCAGGATTTCCAAGATGGTTTAGATGATGAGGTAGATACAAGAACTAGTGAGGAGTACATGAATGATCTTCAAATTGAATTTCATGAAAGGGCACTCCTTGCTAACTCAAGAAGGTTCATTAAAAGAAACAAAAGTTTTTCTAACTCAAAAGCAAATGATAATTCTGAATGTTTTAAATGTGGCAAAAAGGGTCATTTTGCAAAAGATTGTTTCTCAAAAACAACCTCAGAACCATCTTACAAATTTTCTAGAAACAACTTTTCTTCAGGAACTAGCAAGTTTCAGCCTAAGTTGCTTCAATCAAATCAATTTGTTCAAAACAAAATTGAAAAAATTCCTCAAAAAGATTTTGAAGCTAAATATAAAAAGGCCAAGGCCAAACTTGCACTTCTTGAGTCTGCTTCCTCAGCCACTCAGTCTCCTCAGGCTCCTAAACAAGCTCAGGCTAAAAACAAGGGCTAGTTGCTGAAACATATGACTGGGATGAGGTTGAGGTTTCTTCAGATGATGATGAAGTTCATATCAGTACCCTGATGGCCCTTTCTGAAGATAACAAGCTTGCAGTGGGAAAGAGTCACGCAAGGAATGGTGAATGGGTCAACATCATAATGAGAAAGGTAAATATTTTACTTTCTATGGATGATGATGATGCTGATTGGAAAACATACTTGGATTATATCAATGTTGATCTTAAGTTTGTTGAAGAGCAAAGGTTAAACTTGTTTTCAAAATTTAACAAACTAAGTTTTGAGTTAAATCAATGTAGGGATAAACTCCTTACTTTAAAACAGGCCAAACTTGAAAGTGTCACTTTACAAATTCAGAATTCTGAACTTGTAAAACAAAATCAAGCTCTTCAGGAAGAACTTAAGAAAGAAAAGGCAATTATTTGGAAATGGACTCAAAAGAATCCCAAACTCTATGAATCAAGGAGTCTCACACCCAGCAACAAAAAGGCTTGCCTGGGTGAAGATCAACTCACTGAAGAGTCTGGGGAGAGTAGTCATCCGAAAGCCTTTCTGTTAGCAAACATGCTCTCTAGCAATGAACTAGCTCCTAAGCCCAGTGACTAGATTGAAAGAGTCAATCCTGATAGTAAATTGCCAAATTTCAACACTGGTAGAATTCTAGAGCCTGAAAGTCAGGCCATCAAGGAGTTGCTAGGAGTCACTGATGAACCCAGTCCTACTGAGTCCATCACTGAATCTAAGTCTGATGCACAAGCACCACTTCCTCCACTGAAACATCTTCAAGGGGAAGCACCTAGTACAGACGTTGCACCACATGTTTATCAACCTCATTCTCCAAAGGAGAAAGCAAATTCAGGGATAACCATCCTGAAGAGACCAAATGTACCTTCTGAAAAACAAACACCGTCAGTATCCACTGAAGCAAAACCTGAAAGCCCTGATTCAAAATTTGATCAGTTGGCTGAACTAGTCAGGAAGCTGAGTGAAAAGATTGAGTCCACTGATAAACACACTGCCTCAAAATCTAAACAACCATCAGCTTTATCAAGTACCTCCAAACCAAAAACATCCAGACCTTCTGTGATATGTGAACTGTGCAATCAGTCTAATCACCCCACTGATAAATGCTACAGAGTCCTCTTTTGCATGATTTGCAAGCAGGAAGACCACAAAACCTGTGACCACATCTCTCACACTGCTTCTACAAAAGCACAAGGTCAATATAGCACTAAAGGCTATCAGTATGCCACATCCTCAAAACAGAGACTGAAGGCTAAGCCTTTCTTGCCATGTCCTCAATGTGGTTTTAATGATCATCTTCCTGATGATTATATGATGAAAAAGTATTGTTACATCTGTGGAGATCCCTCCCATGAAACCAAAGGGCATGACAAAATTATTCAGTCTAGAAGGAACACCTCTCAGTCTACTGATTCTTCATCAACCACTAAATACTATACGTGTAGAAGCTCAGTACACTCTACTTCTGACCATGACTCACTGACTAAGTTTAAGAAGTCCTTAAGGACTAAGTCCACTAGAAAGTGGACCAACAAGAAAAAATAACCCCTACTTGGTATTTGTGCAGAAACACATCAGGGATCCTGCTTGGCACCTTGATAGTGGATACTCAAGATGTATGACTGGTGTGAAGAGTTATCTGCACAAATATGTTGAAGAACCAGGACCCAAGGTAGTTTTTGGTGATAACTCATCAATTCCCACTGAAGGTTATGGTTCTGTCAACTGTAATGGGATAGTTTTTACAAGAATTGCTTATGTCAATGGTCTGAAGTACAATCTGATAAGTGTCTCTCAACTATGTGATGCAAAATACATAGTTCAGTTTGATGATAAGAGAGGGACCATCTTCAATTCCAACAAGGAATTTGTGTTGATTGCTCCCAGGAGGGATGATGTTTATGTTCTTGACATGTCATCCCTTACTCAAAATGGGACTTGTCTATTCTAAGGCAAGTGAGACAATCAACTGGCTTTGGCATAGAAGACTCTCTCATCTCAATTTCAAAAACATCAACAACTTGGCCAAACAGAATAAAGTTCTTAGCCTTCTATCCCTGTTATATACCAAAGACAAGCCTTGTTCTGCTTGTGAGAAAGGAAAACACCACAGGGCATCTTTTAAAACCAAACAATCATTCTCCATCAAAAGCTGCCTGCATCTTCTCCATATAGACTTGTTTAGAACTGTCAGTCCCATGTCCATTCATCATGAGAAATATACTCTAGTCATTGTGGAAGAATACTCAAGATATACTTGGGTTTACTTCCTGACCAAAAAGAGTCAGGCAGCTGACATAATCATGTCATTTGTTAGGAACATTGAAAATCAAAATGATGTCAAAGTTAAACAAATTAGAACTGACAATGGCACTGAATTCAAAAACCATGACCTTGAGTGTTTTTGTGATGAGAAAGGAATCTCTCAAAATTTCACTTCTCCCTATACTCCTGAACAAAATGGAGTAGCTGAAAGGAGAAATAGAACACTCATTGAGGAAGCAAGAACAATGTTGAATGGCTCAGTCCTCTCAAAACACTTTTGGACTGAGGCAGTTAAAACAACCTGCTACACTCAAAACATGTCCATTATTGTGAAAAGACACAATAAGACTCCCTATGAGGTATTCAAAGGGAAGATCCCTGACATCAGCTATTTTCATATATTTGGGTGTCCTGTGTTTATTCATTATCACAAGGATCACCTAGGTAAATTTGATGACAAAGCTAATGATGGATACTTCCTGGGATACTCCCTGTCTTCAAAAGCCTACAGGGTTTTTAACACTATGAGACAACAAACTGAGGAAACTTATCATATTACTGTTGATGAGAGCACTGAATCCATCAGGTTCTCCAGTTCCTCAGTTGAAGAAATTGGTATTGATGACTCATCTAGGTATCCTCCTGATGAGTATCTCCCTGAGAATCATACTTCAACCCAATACGAAGCTGATGTTGATGTCTCCTACTACATCATTCCTCACAATCTACCCCCAACCAACAGTTAGTGAAGTCACTGAAACTTAACCTGCCTCCAATGAGACAACACCCACTGAACCAATTATTTAGGAACCCTCAGAGCAAACTGTTCTCTCTAATGTCACTGAAGTAGATAATCTTGAGTTACCTCAGGTTCCTATAATTGAACCTACTCCTCAAGTAAATCAGGCTTCTACAAGCTCTAACTCCTATCCTAAACCTCAGGATAGTTGGACTAGATCCAAAGTTATTAAGCTTGTGAACATTATTGGTGAGCCCATTGAAGGCATGCTTACCAGAAGCATGGATGCTAAACTTAAGGCAGCCACAACCAATATATGCCTTTATGCTGACTATCTCTCAGAAATTGAGCCTAAAAATATCAAAGAAGCCCTGACATATGAAAGTTGGGTTCAGGCCATGAGAGATGAACTGGAACAGTTTGACAGAAATGATGTCATGACCCTTGTTGAATGCCCTAATGGTGTTCTTGTCATTGGCATGAAATGGGTTTTCAAAAACAAGACTGATGAGAATGGCACTGTCATCAAAAATAAATCAAGACTAGTTGCCAAAGGATATAACCAACAGGAAGGTATAGACTATGAGGAAACTTTTGCACCTATTGCTAGAATGGAAGCCATCAGGATCTTCCTAGCCTATGCAACTTACATGAACTTTAAAGTTTACCAAATGGATGTCAAAAGTGCATTCCTGAATGGTAACATTAAAGAAGATGTCTATGTGCAACAACCTCCTGATTTTGAAAGTAGTGAATTCCCACACCATGTCTACAAGTTTAACAAAGCCCTTTATGGACTGAAACAACCCAGGGCATGGTATGAAACACTTTCAGCCTTCCTAATCCAAAACAAATTTGTCAGAGGAAAGATTGACAACACTCTGTTCATCTACAGAACAAAAAGTGATGTCATCCTGGTTCAAGTGTATGTTGATGACATCATCTTTGGCTCAACAAGTTACAAACTTTGCAAATAGTTTGAAAAACTGATGACCACAAAGTTTGAAATGAGCATGATGGGTGAACTCACTTACTTTCTTGGACTACAAATCAAACAAACTGACAGAGGGATATCCATTTGTCAAGAAAAATACCTGAGGAACCTACTGAAGAAGTTTGAGCTTACTGACTGCTCTTCAGTGAAGACTCCTATGGTTCCTCCAAACAACCTTGGCCCTGATCTCACTCGCAAATCAGTGAACCAAACCCAATACAGGGGAATGATAGGGTCCCTGATGTACTTACTTGCATCCAGGCCTGATATCCAATTCTCAGTCTGTCTGTGTGCTAGATATCAGGCTGATCCTAAAGAGTCCCATCTCACTGCTGTCAAGAGAATTTTCAGGTACCTGAAGGGTACACCAAACCTTGGTTTGTATTACCCAAAGTGCTCAGGATATGATCTCAAAGGGTACACTGACTCTGACTATGCAGGATGCAATATGGACAGAAAAAGTACCTCAGGATCCTGTCAATTTCTTGGTGGTAAACCTGTGTGTTGGAATACAAAGAAACAACAATCAGTGGCCATGTCCTCAGCTGAAGCTGAATATATGGTTGCAACAGGATGTTGTGCAAATGTACTCTGGATGAAGAGCCAACTGAGTGACTATGGCATTCAGTACAAGATGCTACCCATATTTTGTGATAATACAAGTGCCATAGCCATCTCAAACAACCCAGTGCTTCATCAAAGAACCAAACACATTGACATCAGATACCATTTCATCAAGGACCACATCATGAATGGAGAAATTGAATTACATTTCATCTCCACTGAGTATCAGTTAGCTGATATCTTCACCAAACCCCTGGATGAGCCGACTTTCACAAGACTGAAAGCTGAGTTGGGCATGTTGGATATTAACTCAAGCAACTGATCAAAGTTATTCCAACCAAATGTAAATTTTCTTAGGTCCCTGATTAAAACCAATGTCTCAGTGATAATCACCTTTTCACTGATCATCAACATACTGAATGATAAACTCATTCAGGGGGCTCATGATATCTTATGACATTAATATCCTAACTAAATGCTCCAAGTACTTAGTTAGTAAATGTACCAGGTAGGTAACTGATTCCTATTTAATATAGGAATATATGTTGCTTATACAACTGGCATCCACATCATGGGCCCCCACATTTCTCACCAATACCACTGAGCATTAAATGCTCTCCCTCTCACACAAATACTTGTGTGATGACATCACTCTGCAAAAGCATCTTTTGTAGAGCCACGTAACCATCTCTCTAATCATATTGAGAGAAAAATGGGTAATGGGAATCGTGCCAGTTAATGCGGATTTCAAACACACTTTAAATTACCATTTTGAATTAATACCAAAACGTTTGGTATCCGCAACGGCACAACCCTAATTCTTTCCCTATAAATACCCCTATAAAATAAAACACACACACGCTTTCTAACCTTTACAAAACTCTTACAAAATTTACTGAAGAATATTTTTGGCTTTCAAAACTGTGTGTGTTTCAATTTTATCAAAACCTTCTTCACAAAACTAGACCTATTCTCACAAATGGCTTCCTCTAAATTCATCAAATACGCTCCCAATGTGGATTTCCAAGTTGAGAGCATAGACCTGACCAAAAATAATGTGGTGGGAAACTTCGCCTACCCACAAGGGTTCCCTGAATGCAGGGATGTGGTGAAGTACCTTCAAAATTGCTTCCTTACCACCACATTTACTAAAACCCCCTCAGTCATCTACCATGACTATTTGAGGGAATTTTGGTGCACAACGGTGGTTGAAAACCGTGATGCACCAAAGGAGACCAAAATAAGGTTCTCAGTAAAGAATTAAACTAAGTTCCTAACTCTTGACTACAAGACCTTCGTCAAAGCCACTGGCCTTGACTATACTGAGACCTTCACTGCCCAGCCCACTGAAAAAGATGTGAAGGAACTCCTTCTGGAACTGGGGCCCTATGACAGAAATCACCCTGAGGTGACACCAGGGGCCCTTCTCTCCAAAGCTCCCTGGAGGATTCTGATGACCTTTGTCATTCAGGTCCTTTGGGGAAACAAATCCTCCACAGAGCAACTGAACACTACTCAAGCAATGATAGTGTACTGTCTCTTAGAGGGTACAAAAATAGACCTTGGAGAAATTATCTTCAGGGACCTCATTCCAAAATTGGGTGGGAAATCTAGGCAAAAACTAATGTCTTATCCTAGATTCATTTCCTGCGCCCTTCAAGACTTACTTGGGTCTGAGTATATAAGGCCTGAAGCCATTGGCTTTGAACCTGATGTTCTACATAAGGCCAATTACTCTCGTGACCCTCTTGAGGTTACACCTGTCGCCCTGACCACTTACATGTTGACTGCTATCCAGGGTGACAACAAGATTTCACCAATTCCCTCTCCCACCAAGAAGGTGAAAGGGAAAAAGGGACAGGGGTCCAGGACGGTGGTTAGACCCAAATCACTCGCCACTGGTACCTCAGTCCCCATGCCTAGCCAAACGGGGCAACAACCGACCATGACTGCTGACACCTTCAGGATTATTACCCTGTCATTGACCCCTAAACAAAGGCCAACGGAGGGCACTGAGACATCACACTCAGTGTCCTCGGGCACACCCATTCCCAAAGGCTCTGCTGACATAAACAAGTCAGTGGAGTTGGAATCAAACCAACCTCCACATCCTGCTAAAGGATTTGGTAAATCACAACCAGAGTCTCAGGGAGTTAAGGGTCCTATATCCTCGGTGGGGCAGCACTACTCCACTGAGAAGGGGACCCACACCACTTCACATCCTGCTAAAGGCTCGGGTAAATCACAACCCAAGCATCAGGGAGTTAACGCCCCTAAATCTTCGACAGGACAGCACAAGCCTGTTGGAAAGGGGGGCGAACCCACTCAGGTGCCTGATGAGGACATTCGCAGCTCAAAGCTTTTGTCTGAGGGCACAACCACTCTTCCCAAAGACTCAGGGGGCCTCATACAACCCACTGATAGGGACACAACTTTCACGGCTCCGCATGATGGCACTGGGAAACACCCATCAGTGTCTGAAGGGGTCACGGGGGACAAAGATTCAGAGGGAATGAACCACCCGCTGATATGGAACCCAAACCCAATCACGGAGGTGCACATAACTTGGGAACTGACCTTGAGGACCAGGCAGATAAAACCCAGTCTGCTGGATTTGAGAGGTCAGGACCTGGCCATAACGAAGGTAAATCTTCTTTTAAAGAGGAGTCGGATAACCTCCTTTTGCAGATTTAATCTATGGCAGATGTTCAGGCTGCTTTGTTCTCTGATGATGATTTTCACAGTGATGAGGAGGTTTTTGAAGCAGGAGAAGACATGGAAATTGAGGAGACAATCCCTGAACCAATTCCTCAGTCTCCTCAATCATCCAATCATGATGATGCTGAAACCCACTCCCCATCAAAGTCCTCAGATGATGAAGAGACTCCTCTCACTGTGAAGGTTTTAAAGAAATTCATCAAGAAGGCTACCAATGCCTTATTCAGGGGGGTCACTAACGAAGTATTTGACATGCACACTGAGCAAGCAGTTCACTACTTCAACCTGAAAAGTTCTGTTGAAGAATTCAATGAAGATGTCAGGGAGCAGAATTCCTATGTCAACTACTCCCTGACACAAATGGTCTCTCGCCTCAACCAATTCCTTGAATCACTTAACAATCTGAACACAGGGGTTCAATCCATTCAAGAATCGGTTAAAGATGATCCTGAACTTACAAAGAAACTTCTTCAGGCTTCAGAGACCTACCAGCTCAACTCTGTACATATCACTGAGTTACTCAACCTGATGAAGTCCGTCAATCTTCAGGCTCTCAGTAGCTCAGTGGAGTCTGCCACGACCTCCCTTGCAACTTTGGATCAATTGATGACAGCTCAGTCCAAAAAGTCAAAAGCTCTTGATTAGAGATTCGGTTCCCGTTTGTCTGCTATGGAAATTGCTCAGGCATCTCTTGACGCCAAAGTATCAACCATCCAAAGGGACACCTCAGACATCAAGTCCATGATGACTGAGATATTTCAGGCTTTCAAGGGAATATCCCCCTCTGCATCAGTCACTCCAACTCTTGCCATAACTTCAGCTCAGGCAACAGTTGAGGGGGAGAATGTCACTAATGCCCCTCACACTGAAGTCCCATATGAAGCTGCTCCCTTTCACACTGAGGGGGAGCAAGTAACTGAAGCCACTCCCATCTCATTTGCTCAACCTACTACAGAAATTGTCCAATCATCAGGCCCTCAGAAGGACAAAGGCAAAGGCATTGCTACAACCTCTGAACCATCACCATTACTAAAGCATGCCTCTACCATCGTCAGAAAGGATCCTGATGAACCAATCAGGGTCCCCTTTGAAATCAATGGGGTAATTCATCATCTCACAAATGAAGAGATTCAAGTTCACATGGAAAGAGATGAGGCATTGAAAAAGGTGGCTGAGGAGGAAAGAATAAGCAAGTCCGCACTTATAAAGGTTGTTCATGAGGAAGCGGAGAAAACAGGATTGGATACTGAGCAACTAGCCACTGAGCAAGCAGGGGCTATTTTTAAAAAGGCTCAGGAGGAGGAACTAAGCGCTCTGAAGATGCAAAGAGAAGCTAAACTCAGGAAGGACGCTCAAATCAGGAAGACTAGGATTGAGAGGTACACCTGGGTGATGAAAGAAAGGTTGAAGCCTGAAACCATCACTGATGTGAAAATCCATCGCAACACCAAGCCTGCTATTGTCACTGTCTTCAGGGGGTAAGACAAAAGAGTAATGGACACCCATAATCCATTCAAGTTTGCTGACTTTGGTATCTCTAAGCTGTATGAACTTCGACCAATCATAACCAAGAAGTCAAATGTGGTGGTCCCTAATCTCTTGAAATCACTGGAGCTCAGATATAAACGACTGATGGAAATGCCAAAATCTCTTGGAATCCCCTCTCTACACCCTGCTCCATCTACTCAAGATGCTCCTCCTAAGGTCTCCAAAAGAAAGAGGAAGCATATTGAATTAGAACCTGAGATCAAGGTCCCTGGACTAGACTGTGACAGATCTCTTCCTGAAGGAATCACCTTCATGAATGATTGATTTTTGAACCACCTAACTTATATTGACCAGATAATGGTCAACAAAGTCAAACAGCCTAGGTCAATGCTCCGGGTAATATAGGGTATCACCAGGTCGTTAAGTCCCGTTGAAGTGTGAATTGTAACCTTGGCGTATTTGTGATCGGGTAATTATCCACAGGAAAAGGTTTTGATCAGAATTATTTGGAATTATTTAACGAATATAGCTTAGGAAAGCTACGTGACTGATTACTGGAATTTAGATTACGGAAATTTGAGCTAAACACTAAAAACGTACGTTTTAATAAAAAAACGTAGCAGACGCACAAAACAAAAAGTAAAACTGAAGGAGGAAAAGGGTTAAAAGTGTAAAATTGAAATTTTTACAATCCTAATAATAAAAGAAAATTTTTAAGAAAAATTTAAAATTATTTTTTACACTATTTAATTATTTATAATTAATTAATTACTAATTATCTATTTATTATTAATTAAACTAATTAAAATTATTAAAAATACTTAAAAAACTTAGAAAATTAAGAAAAATTTTATAAAACTAATTAACCATCATGGGAATCCTAAAAAATTATAAAAAGTTAATTTTATGTATTTTTAAGTTAAATAATTAATTATTATTCTACTTATTAATTATTATCTAATTAAACTATTTAAATTATTTAAGCTATTAAATGAACAGTAAAAATTCTAGAAAAATTTATAAAATTATTTTAACTAAAATAGAAGCTGTAAAAATTATAAAAACTAGGTTATACTATATAAAAACTAATTAAGCTATTTAATTGATTAATATTAATTAAAACTAAATTAAATTAAAATTAATTAGAAATACCACTAGATGACAAAATAAAAATCTGGAAAAATTTGTAAAATTATTTTAACCTAAAATATAATTTCTAAAAATATAAAAGTGACGTATTACTTAGAAATTAATTAAAAAGAAAAATAAATAGATAAATCCTATTAAATAGAAGCTATCACTATTGGTAAAGTTGGTTTTTTTTGATTTTTTTTCTTTTTCTAAACTAAAAATGAGATAAAAACAAGTAACTTTAGTAAAAACACTTTTGTTTAAACCCTTAGAATAAGCAATTCAAGTGCTTATTGAACCCACAGTTGACTTTTGTTGACTGTGGAGTGTTATGAGCTCAAATGGAGAATTGTGGGGTCCACACTGATTTAGATTGGTTTCTCTGAGTATAACAATCACTGATAAGCACTTGTAAAGCAACAAATGAGATTGAATAAGCCAAAAATCTTGAATAAGCACTTAAGTAAAAAGGAACTGATGCAGTTTTGGGGACAATCTTGAAGGTCCAAGCAGGGTGGGGTCCACAAACCTAGAGGTCAAACAAAATGGTCAAACCTACACCCTGGTAGGAGGGGGGTTGATGGGAACCAAACTTAAGTGGAATGGACCACTGAGTTGCCCACAAACCACCACCAAAGTGTGGTGATGAGCTGAGGTGTCTGAGTGCAGGGGAGGGTCTTTGCCCTGCAAGTCACTTTGGTGACTTGTGGGGGGCACAGAAAATTTAGCAAAATTAAAATGATGCAAGGACTTCAAAGTTGAGCTAGCATACAACAATATTACAAAAGCACAGATTATGAATCTAAATGGAAAATTCAAAACAAATCTAGCAAGTTTTGTAAAAATCTGATGAAGGCAATTTTGACTTTTATTGAAATCTTACTACTTTGACTTTCTTGGACTTTGATTGGGTCTAATTAGCTGTAAACATGATTATAAGCTTCAATAAAGCTTTAACAAGCTGAGTAAACACCTTATGCAATGATATGAGATGATTTGGATTCCAAAAACCACCTCAGTGAACTGTGGTGGTGGATACTTTTGATTTTGACTTTGAGGGTTCTAGGATCCAATATCTGGACTGATTTAGGCTCAAACACAGCTAAGTAACATGTCTAAGCAATGAAAGTCAAGCACAACCAAGGGATCAATGGACTATTCCACTGATCCAAACACCCCTATATATAACTTCAATTGATGATTAACAAAGTAACCTAATGGATTACACTCCTAAACTGATGCACACTATTCAACAACAATATAAATGATCTGATTTAGCACAAATACTCAACTATAACAACACAAGAACTAGAATTGCAAGATTACACTACTTGACTGTTTTATAGAAAACTAATTATTTTTCAAAAACAACAAACAAGCTACTTATTTAAGATTATAGTAATACTAAATAACACCAGATTGCTTAAGAAACAACAAATACTAAAGCATGAATCTATAGAAACAGTAAATAACAAAATTAAGTAGAATGCTTACAAGAATGCCCGCTAGAATTTGAAGAACCAAGAACTAGAACCAACCTAAATGGTCTCCATAGACCTCTATTCCCCCATTTCAATCCAAGATCAGCTCCACATCACTTCTGAATCCCAAAATTTCATTTAACCATTCTCAGTTGACTTTAGTTGACCATTTTGAGTTTGAGAATTTTTATTAACTAAATTGATTTTATTAGTAACTAAAAGCCTTAATTAGCTTTCTGGGAACCTAAGTGTTCTATTTCAATCCATCATGACCATAGACATCCACAAGACAATACAAATTAAATTATAAAATCACAATTGCATAATCTTAAATAACATAACCAAACTTGAAATTAATTCTTGAAAATGTTTTACAATACTGAAAATGAGTACACAAAAGACTTGAAAGCTTAAAACATACAATAAATATTAAGAAAATTACTATTCGACTACTTTTTTCCTAAATTAATCTCTCTCTCTTTCTCCACTGCTTCTCTTGCCTTTTTATGGGTCCATATGACTTCCTTGAACTTTTCTGAGCAAATCCCACCCATTGGATTGGGTGGGTTTAATCCAGACCATTGAAATAGACTTTTGGCGCCAAATTTCTTTCTTTGTCAGTTTGGTTGAGTGAGGAGTCTAGGGAAGCATTAATTGCTCCTTGGAAGTTAGTTGAGGAGGGGGAAACAAGGTATGGGGTTGCTGAGGTGGAGGAGGGGGGAGGTAACTTGTGGCTTTGGTGTTACAGGCTGGGTAGGGGAGAGGATGAAAGTCAAGGTCTGACTTTTGGTTTTATTTAAAATGGGAGGGAGAGTGTACGGGGTGTGGTAGTGGGCTAAGGTGGGATTGGGCCTGGTGGGTTTTGTTTCTGGATCAGATTTTTGGGTGGGTTTGGATTAGTTATTTTAGGTTAGGTTAGGTCCGGTTGGTTAGTAACTTGAATCACAAGGACCATTCTTGTAATTTGGCCAAAGTTGGGGGGGCTGTGGTGTTTTACCCATGTAACCATAAGGATCAATTATGCCAATGTTAATTGTACAAAGACCACAACTAACATATTTTTTATTTAAAAATACCCGAGGACCATTTTTGTAAAATTTTTAAAGTTGAGGGACTATTCCTGTAATTTTCCCAAACTTATGATCCAAGGGCCATTTGTGAAAACTTATGATTTTCCAACACCCAAAGATGATTTTTATTCAAAATAATTTCACCCTGGATCAAATCTGACAATTTCCAAAACTCCAGGGACCATTCTTGTCAATTTTGGATTTTAAGGGGTAAAAGTGTAATTTTCTCAAACTTTTTCACCCAAGGACTTATTTTGATAATTTTTGACTTTTCTTTGCCTTGGGTTGACTTTTCTTTCGTTTTAAACTTTCAGGGACTAGTTTTGCCAAATTTTGAAACTTGGGGGACTGAAACTGCCAATTGTGCAAACTTTGTTCGTTTTTCATTTGTTTTCAAACATTTTGCATCTAAAACATATAAAACACACTTTTGGAGTAATTTGTGTATTTTGATGCGTTTTTGGGTGTTTTTGGATGTTTTGGCAGTCCAGATATGGTAAAAATGATGAGTGTTTGAGCATTCATCAATCCCCCACACTAAGCTATTGCTAGTCCCTAGCAATCTTTTGAGAAAAACTTGATGGATTTTAATCTCTTTACCAAAAGCCATCACTTCTGGAGTAGCCAGGTGTAAGAACTGTGGCACACCTGATAACCGTGTGATTTTGAGCAAACCACCAGCTGTCAACGGATTTGATAAGTCTTTACCAGGAGCCGTTTGCTCCTGGACTAGCCAGCATCTTGATGGACCTAGTCAACATCTTGGTGAGCTGATTACCAATTATGGTTTTTCCACGGCCTTTACCACAAGCCATAATCTTGTGGGCTAGCCAACTCATTTGCTTATAAGGATGCGGGGGAGTTGAGGAACCATGCAATTTTGGGCAAACTGCCAGCCATAAACGGATTTGAGTTGTCTTTACCAAGAGCCGTTTGCTCCTGGACTAGCCAATCCCTTTGTCATTAAGACTTTGGCGGACTGATAACCACAAAAATTTTGAAATAAAGTGAAAAAAATTTTTGAAAAATTTAAAAATTTGGCCAAAATGGGGGTATTTGAAAGTATTTTGCGATAAAATTCGCTAGAATTTCCCCCCCACACTTAGAAATGAATATTGTCCTCAATATTCAAAGTCCCGGCTATTATGCCGAATCTAAGAACGTAAGAAGATAATATTCGAAGCTAACTGTGGAATTTTGTTTTGCATTTTTCACTTTATTTATCTGTACATACAATCACACACTTTTTTTTTTTTTTTTTTTTTTTTTTTTTTTTTTTTTTTTTTTTTAACTTATATACATATATACATTTTTCAAATAGCGGGGGGTTGGCCATTCCCCCACACTAGGGTGGTAGAAAATAGAAGGAATCAGAGATACGGGTGAAAACCCGTATTGTTGCTAATTTTTGGTCATCGAGTCGTTAGCTTGACTCTATCCCCGAATTCAATTGTCCTTGGGGAAAGTTTGGAGATCCGGAACGACCATGGATGGTACGTCCTCTCCAAAGTAGTGCTTTAACCGATGTCCATTCACTTTGAAATTAGGTCCGTCATTTTGTGATAACTCGACGGTGCCATAAGGATAAACCTTAACGATAGTGAATGGACCAGTCCATCGGGTTTTGAGCTTTCCCGAGAAGATCTTGAGTCTAGAGTTGAAAAGAAGGACTCGATCACCAACATTGAAAATGCGGTTTTTGATCTTGGAGTCATGAATCTTCTTTGTCTTTTCTTTATAGATCAAAGAGTTCTCGTAAGCTTGATCACGAAGTTCATTTAATTCATTCAGTTGAACTTTCCTATGATCACCCGCCGTTTTGAGGTCGAAATTGGCATGCTTGAGAGCCCAATAGGCTTTATGCTCAAGCTCGATCGGAAGATGGCACGCTTTCCCGTACACAAGCTTATATGGCGTACACCCAATGGGTGTTTTATACGCCGTACGGAAAGCCCAAAGTGCATCATCTAATTTATCCGACCAAGATGCACGATTTTCCCCAACGGTTCTCTCCAAAATTCTCTTTATGCCTCGATTGGAAACTTCTACTTGTCCACTTGTTTGAGGGTGGTATGCAGTAGAAAGACGGTGAGTTACACCATACTTTTGCATGACTTTATCGAATTTGTCATTGCAAAAATGCGTACCACGATCACTAATTATAGCACGTGGAGTTCCAAATCGAGCAAAGAGAGCTTTCAAAAACTTCACAACTACTCGGGCATCATTTGTGGGTAAAGCTTTGGCTTCGACCCATTTTGACAAATAGTCAACGGCCACGAGTATATACTTGTTTCCATGAGATGACGGAAATGGCCCCATAAAGTCAATGCCCCAAACGTCAAAGATTTCACAAACTTGAATTGCATTTTGTGGCATTTCATTCTTTTGTGAAAGATTCCCGTGACGTTGACAAGCGTCACAGGATTTGACCAATTCATGGGCATCCTTGTAGATTGTGGGCCAAAAGAAACCGGAATCAAACACCTTTTTGGCGGTGTAATTTGGATTGTGGTGGCCCCCCGTGGGACCAGCATGGCAAGCCTTAAGAATTTCAGTGGCTTCTTGACCATACACACACCGCCGGATGACTTGATCCGCACAGATTTTGAACAAGTAGGGGTCGTCCCAGAAGTAATGTTTTACATCTTTAAAGAATTTGTTTTTCTGTTGGGACGACATCCCTTTCACAATGAAATTACCCGCAAGGTAGTTTGCAAAGTCGGCAAACCATGGGGTAATAGAGTCTCCACGAAATGAAACCGCATTGAGGGTTTCGAGAGGAAATGTTTCATTTATTTCCTTTTTCTCGAAAGCATCTTGGTGGGGGTTTTCAAGACGGGAGAGATGATCAGCAGCTAGGTTCTCAGCTCCTTTTTTATCACGAATAATGATATCAAATTCCTGTAGGAGGAGAACCCAACGAAGAAGTCTCGGCTTTGCATCTTGTTTTGCAAATAGATACTTCAAAGCCGAGTGATCCGTATACACTATGCTTTTTGTCAAGATCAAATATGACCGGAATTTCTCAAAGGCATACACCACAGCTAATAATTCTTTTTCAGTGGTGGTGTAATGACTTTGAGCCTCAGTCATTGTTTTGCTTGCATAGTGTATAGGCTGAAAGTGTTTAGACTTGCGTTGCCCCAAGACTGCCCCTATAGCATAATCGCTAGCATCACACATAAGTTCAAAGGGCAAGTCCCAATCGGGGGCAACAAGAATAGGTGCCTCGGTAAGCCTTTTCTTTAATGTTTCAAAGGCTTCGATGCACTCAGGGGAGAAGATAAAAGGAGCATCCTTCTCGAGGAGATGGGTCATAGGCCGGGCGATTTTAGAAAAATCTTGAATAAACCTACGGTAAAAACCGGCGTGACCCAAAAAGCTCCTAACACCTTTCACAGTCGTGGGATGAGGCAATTTTGCAATGACGTCCACTTTGGCACGATCAACCTCAATCCCATTTTTTGAAATTTTATGGCCGAGGACAATGCCCTCTTTGACCATAAAGTGACTCTTCTCCCAATTGAGACACAACTTTGTGTCTTCACAACGTTTTAGCATAGTGTCTAAATGGGAGAGGCATGTCTGAAACGAATCCCCAATGACCGAAAAATCGTCCATGAAGACCTCCATAGTTTTTCCGATCATGTCAGAAAAAATGGCCATCATACATCTTTGAAACGTGCCCGGAGCATTACATAAGCCAAATGGCATACGTTTATATGCGAAAGTTCCATAGGGGCACGTGAAAGTGGTCTTTTCTTGGTCTTGCGGGTCAATGGGAATCTGAAAGTAACCCGAGAAACCATCGAGGAAGCAATAATACTCATTCCCCGCTAATCTCTCGAGCATCTGATCCATAAAGGGCAGAGGAAAATGATCCTTACGAGTGGCGTCATTTAATTTGCGATAATCAATGCAGACGCGCCAACCCGTAACCAAACGAGTTGGAATTAACTCATTCTCCTCATTTGTGACAACGGTAATGCCACCCTTTTTTGGAACACAATGAATTGGGCTGACCCAAGGACTGTCCGAGATAGGGTAAATCAATCCGGCATCAAGAAGTTTTAAAACCTCTTGTTTGATAACCTCGTGAATTTTTGGATTCACCCTTCTTTGTTGTTGGACTGCAGGTTTGAAGTCGTCCTCCATTAAAATTTTATGAGTACAGAATTCAGGGTCAATGCCCTTGATGTCGGAGAGACGCCAAGCAATTGCTTGTTTATGAGACTTCAAAACCTTTATGAGAGCAGCCTTTTCCTCATCACTTAAGTCTTTGGCAATTATGACGGGTAATTTATCATCACCCTCCAGAAATGCATATTCAAGATGAGGCGGCAAGTCCTTAAGTTCAACCTCAGGGAAGTCATCAGTTTTCTCAACATTTTTGACCTCCTCTTTATGAAGTTGTTGTGGTAGAACAGGAAGAGGAGAGGGATCTTCGTTTAACAATTTTTCAAGCATGAGAATATCCCTCTCGAGGTCGATCTCTTGGTTATCGACTCCATCGGGAATCGAATCACTTTTGAGAAACGCCTCCATTTCTTCTAAGATGAAGTCACTTCCCTCAAACGGAGTGAGGGAAGGATAAGAATTGGCAATAATGGGGTGAGAAGTCTGAGTGAGATTTTCACTCGAAGAATCATTAATGAAACCTAAAATCTCTTGAGCATACTCCTCAGCAGCAACATCGATGACATCAATTTGATTCACCGACTCACAATCATAATTGGAGGAGTATCTCGACGTTTGATTTAGGTTGAAGGTTATGGCTTCCGTTCCAACACGTAATGTGATCTCATGCTCAAATACATCGATAAGAGCTCGCCCAGTTCTAAGGAATCCCCGCCCAAGAATGAGAGGGACCCTTGAATCGGCATCAAAGTCAACAATCACAAAATCTGCCGGAAAATGGAACTTCCCCACTTTAACGAATACGTCCTCGGCAATGCCAATGGGACGAGAAATCGAACGATCGGCAAGCTCTAGAGTCATGCACGTGGGGGTAAGTTCGGGAAGAGAGAGTTTCTTCCACACAGAATATGGCATTAGGTTAATGCTAGCACCTAGATCGGCCAGGGCGAAGCAATCAACCATACCCGGGAAAGTACAAGGAATGAGGAATTTCCCGGGATCTCCAAGCTTTTCAGGAAGCTTTTTCAAAAGAACCGCAGAGCAGTTCTCATTCAGAGGAGTTCTTGCCATCTCAAATAATTTTTCTTTGTTACTCAACAGATTTTTGATTGTCGATGCAAACTTAGGCATCAAGAGAATAGCATCCGCGAAGCTGATATCAAAATGCAAATCTTGGAAGATTTGGAAAAATTTATCCATTTGGTGATTAGCTTTTTCGCGGAGCTTCTGTTCACTGAGACGTGATGGATAGGGAATAGAAGTTTTGGATTTAGGGCTGTCCACTGGAGTTTCTGGTGGTTCAAAGACAACTCCAGGCTTACATCTGGTTTCAGGAATAACCTGAGGTTGGACGTGTGCTGTACTTCGTGAACTTGGATTTTGCACTTTGTCCTTTGTCACCTCAGGTTCACGATTCACTACCTTTGGAGGGGAGGAAGAAGAGGTAGTAGGAATCGCGGGTTCATCATATGAAGCACCACTTCGTGTTGTGATCGCCTTAGCATCGCCCCTCGGGTTAGCGATCGTGTTGCTCGGTAAAGTAGTACCTGAGCCCGAGGGTCGATCATTTAAAGACTTCTTGATATCAGAAATCTGGCTGACCAGCAACTTGTTCAACTCTTCTTGGGACTTCATGAATTGTTTCAACAACTCGTCAGATGAAGGCCCGGTTGGAACAATGGCTTGATTCGGATTAGGAATATTTGGAGCTCGATTGTTCGGATTGGGACCTTGATTTTGAAAATTACCCTGATTAGGGTTGTTGTTTCCATGAAAATATCCCTGATTGAAGTTACCCTGACCTTGGTTCCGATTAAAGTTTCCTTGATTATGTTGTTGGAAACCTTGATTTTGGAATCCTTGGTTTTGATTGTGAAAACCGTGGCCCTGATTGAAGTTACTTTGGTTTTGATAACCTTGGTTTTGATAACCTTGGTTTTGATAACCTTGGTTCGCTCTATTTTGATTTTGGCCACGGTTTTGGACATTTTGGTTTTGATTAAAACCAGGAGGTCCAGGATAATGATGTTGAGGACGATAGCTAGGGTCCATAGGAGGGCGATATTGATTGCCTCCTTGATTTTGGGACCCTGCTAAAGCATGAGCTTCGTATGGAGTACCATCAGTAGCTGTGCAATTGTAGTAGGCATGCGGCCCACCACAAGTTACACAGACTTCCACTTTTTTAACCTCAGCAGGTGGAGGATGTTGTGGAAATGAGACTTTCTTTGTTTGGGCGAGAACCAAAGCTTGGATCGCTTCAGTGAGCTTGTCAATCTTAGCATCCGTGCTAGATTGACTCACAGAAGATGAAGTGGAAGGACCCGCATTAATTTGGGAAACAATCGGTTTGCTTCGTGTAGAGCGGACCTTAGACTTGTTTTCTATGATTTGCAAAGCTTCTTTTGTGGTTTTACTCAAAAAGTTACCTCCCGCGGAGGCATTGAGTGAATCCTGATCAGCTTGGCTCACGCCATTGTAAAACGTATCGAGTTGCATCAACTCAGAGAAACCATGATGTGGACACTTGCGAAGTAATTCTTTGAAACGATCCCACGCTTCACCAAAAGATTCATCATATTTTTGGGTGAACTTGGTGATTTCGTTCTTAAGACTCGTGGTCTTGGAAGGTGGGAAGAATTCATTCACAAACTTTTTGACAAGATCTTCCCAAGTCTCAATAGATCGTGGAGGTTGTTTTTCAAGCCAAATCCGGGCTTGTCCCTCCAATGAGAATGGGAAGAGAAGGAGTTTGATTGCTTCACATGGGACATTTTTGTACTTGATGGTCGATGTGATTTTATTGAACCATCGAATATGAGCATGAGGATCGTCCCTCTCAAAACCGTAAAATTGACTTGAGGTTACAAGATTGAGTAACCCGGTTTTGAGCTCAAAACTATCAGCCACGATGGCTGGGACAATAATGGCATCTCCGTAACCCTCGATGGGTGCTTGGAGAAGTTCACACATGGGACGGTCTTCCGCCATGGTGACAGTGGGTGTGGCAACAGTACGGATCTCAGATCCGACTGTTGGTGCTGAACGACGACGAGGTCTTCTAGGTTTTCGTACAAGCTCACGTAATGGGCTAGTAGACCTAGAAGAACGAGTGCGCATGCACTAGGAACAAAAATCAATCAAAACAAAGTCGAGGCAAAACGACAATGAACTTAAACCAATAATCACAGGTGAGTGGCTTCTTTAGAAAAGGTACACCACTTACCAGGATACAAAGGCAAGTTTTAATCTTTTTGATTTGGGAACTTATTTGTTCACACCCCCAGTTGGAAGGTGTTCTGTCTTGGTTTGCGACGGTTTATTTTTATGTAGAATTATTATACACAAGAAAGAGACGGATGTTTTTGTGTTTTTGTGAATGGGTTTAAAAACTTTTGGACAATATTTTTGGTATCGTTTCGTTTACCAAAATCGTTTTTCTTTAAGAATCACCTTAAAAGAAAACCGAATCAGAAAACGTTACGATCTGTTTTGTTGTAATTAATTTTTTTTGGTGTTTTAACACTTTAGGAAAAGTGTTAATGACTTTTTTTTTTTTTTTTTTTTGTATTTTGATTACGAAAATATACACAAGTGGTGGTATTTATACAGTGAGTGAGGTGAGATAACACTAATCTCAAATAACGCTAAAGAAACGCGCACACTTCCCCGGCAGCGGCGCCAAATTTTGATTGATTTTTGAACCACCTAACTTATATTGACCAGATAATGGTCAACAAAGTCAAACAGCCTAGGTCAATGCTCCGGGTAATATAGGGTATCACCAGGTCGTTAAGTCCCGTTGAAGTGTGAATTGTAACCTTGGCGTATTTGTGATCGGGTAATTATCCACAGGAAAAGGTTTTGATCAGAATTATTTGGAATTATTTAACGAATATAGCTTAGGAAAGCTACGTGACTGATTACTGGAATTTAGATTACGGAAATTTGAGCTAAACACTAAAAACGTACGTTTTAATAAAAAAACGTAGCAGACGCACAAAACAAAAAGTAAAACTGAAGGAGGAAAAGGGTTAAAAGTGTAAAATTGAAATTTTTACAATCCTAATAATAAAAGAAAATTTTTAAGAAAAATTTAAAATTATTTTTTACACTATTTAATTATTTATAATTAATTAATTACTAATTATCTATTTATTATTAATTAAACTAATTAAAATTATTAAAAATACTTAAAAAACTTAGAAAATTAAGAAAAATTTTATAAAACTAATTAACCATCATGGGAATCCTAAAAAATTATAAAAAGTTAATTTTATGTATTTTTAAGTTAAATAATTAATTATTATTCTACTTATTAATTATTATCTAATTAAACTATTTAAATTATTTAAGCTATTAAATGAACAGTAAAAATTCTAGAAAAATTTATAAAATTATTTTAACTAAAATAGAAGCTGTAAAAATTATAAAAACTAGGTTATACTATATAAAAACTAATTAAGCTATTTAATTGATTAATATTAATTAAAACTAAATTAAATTAAAATTAATTAGAAATACCACTAGATGACAAAATAAAAATCTGGAAAAATTTGTAAAATTATTTTAACCTAAAATATAATTTCTAAAAATATAAAAGTGACGTATTACTTAGAAATTAATTAAAAAGAAAAATAAATAGATAAATCCTATTAAATAGAAGCTATCACTATTGGTAAAGTTGGTTTTTTTTGATTTTTTTTCTTTTTCTAAACTAAAAATGAGATAAAAACAAGTAACTTTAGTAAAAACACTTTTGTTTAAACCCTTAGAATAAGCAATTCAAGTGCTTATTGAACCCACAGTTGACTTTTGTTGACTGTGGAGTGTTATGAGCTCAAATGGAGAATTGTGGGGTCCACACTGATTTAGATTGGTTTCTCTGAGTATAACAATCACTGATAAGCACTTGTAAAGCAACAAATGAGATTGAATAAGCCAAAAATCTTGAATAAGCACTTAAGTAAAAAGGAACTGATGCAGTTTTGGGGACAATCTTGAAGGTCCAAGCAGGGTGGGGTCCACAAACCTAGAGGTCAAACAAAATGGTCAAACCTACACCCTGGTAGGAGGGGGGTTGATGGGAACCAAACTTAAGTGGAATGGACCACTGAGTTGCCCACAAACCACCACCAAAGTGTGGTGATGAGCTGAGGTGTCTGAGTGCAGGGGAGGGTCTTTGCCCTGCAAGTCACTTTGGTGACTTGTGGGGGGCACAGAAAATTTAGCAAAATTAAAATGATGCAAGGACTTCAAAGTTGAGCTAGCATACAACAATATTACAAAAGCACAGATTATGAATCTAAATGGAAAATTCAAAACAAATCTAGCAAGTTTTGTAAAAATCTGATGAAGGCAATT
This sequence comes from Artemisia argyi, assembly GCA_030686995.1. Classification (NCBI taxonomy): domain Eukaryota; kingdom Viridiplantae; phylum Streptophyta; class Magnoliopsida; order Asterales; family Asteraceae; genus Artemisia; species Artemisia argyi. The sequence goes on along the minus strand of CM060686.1, from coordinate 173,578,451 downwards.
TTGACTTTTATTGAAATCTTACTACTTTGACTTTCTTGGACTTTGATTGGGTCTAATTAGCTGTAAACATGATTATAAGCTTCAATAAAGCTTTAACAAGCTGAGTAAACACCTTATGCAATGATATGAGATGATTTGGATTCCAAAAACCACCTCAGTGAACTGTGGTGGTGGATACTTTTGATTTTGACTTTGAGGGTTCTAGGATCCAATATCTGGACTGATTTAGGCTCAAACACAGCTAAGTAACATGTCTAAGCAATGAAAGTCAAGCACAACCAAGGGATCAATGGACTATTCCACTGATCCAAACACCCCTATATATAACTTCAATTGATGATTAACAAAGTAACCTAATGGATTACACTCCTAAACTGATGCACACTATTCAACAACAATATAAATGATCTGATTTAGCACAAATACTCAACTATAACAACACAAGAACTAGAATTGCAAGATTACACTACTTGACTGTTTTATAGAAAACTAATTATTTTTCAAAAACAACAAACAAGCTACTTATTTAAGATTATAGTAATACTAAATAACACCAGATTGCTTAAGAAACAACAAATACTAAAGCATGAATCTATAGAAACAGTAAATAACAAAATTAAGTAGAATGCTTACAAGAATGCCCGCTAGAATTTGAAGAACCAAGAACTAGAACCAACCTAAATGGTCTCCATAGACCTCTATTCCCCCATTTCAATCCAAGATCAGCTCCACATCACTTCTGAATCCCAAAATTTCATTTAACCATTCTCAGTTGACTTTAGTTGACCATTTTGAGTTTGAGAATTTTTATTAACTAAATTGATTTTATTAGTAACTAAAAGCCTTAATTAGCTTTCTGGGAACCTAAGTGTTCTATTTCAATCCATCATGACCATAGACATCCACAAGACAATACAAATTAAATTATAAAATCACAATTGCATAATCTTAAATAACATAACCAAACTTGAAATTAATTCTTGAAAATGTTTTACAATACTGAAAATGAGTACACAAAAGACTTGAAAGCTTAAAACATACAATAAATATTAAGAAAATTACTATTCGACTACTTTTTTCCTAAATTAATCTCTCTCTCTTTCTCCACTGCTTCTCTTGCCTTTTTATGGGTCCATATGACTTCCTTGAACTTTTCTGAGCAAATCCCACCCATTGGATTGGGTGGGTTTAATCCAGACCATTGAAATAGACTTTTGGCGCCAAATTTCTTTCTTTGTCAGTTTGGTTGAGTGAGGAGTCTAGGGAAGCATTAATTGCTCCTTGGAAGTTAGTTGAGGAGGGGGAAACAAGGTATGGGGTTGCTGAGGTGGAGGAGGGGGGAGGTAACTTGTGGCTTTGGTGTTACAGGCTGGGTAGGGGAGAGGATGAAAGTCAAGGTCTGACTTTTGGTTTTATTTAAAATGGGAGGGAGAGTGTACGGGGTGTGGTAGTGGGCTAAGGTGGGATTGGGCCTGGTGGGTTTTGTTTCTGGATCAGATTTTTGGGTGGGTTTGGATTAGTTATTTTAGGTTAGGTTAGGTCCGGTTGGTTAGTAACTTGAATCACAAGGACCATTCTTGTAATTTGGCCAAAGTTGGGGGGGCTGTGGTGTTTTACCCATGTAACCATAAGGATCAATTATGCCAATGTTAATTGTACAAAGACCACAACTAACATATTTTTTATTTAAAAATACCCGAGGACCATTTTTGTAAAATTTTTAAAGTTGAGGGACTATTCCTGTAATTTTCCCAAACTTATGATCCAAGGGCCATTTGTGAAAACTTATGATTTTCCAACACCCAAAGATGATTTTTATTCAAAATAATTTCACCCTGGATCAAATCTGACAATTTCCAAAACTCCAGGGACCATTCTTGTCAATTTTGGATTTTAAGGGGTAAAAGTGTAATTTTCTCAAACTTTTTCACCCAAGGACTTATTTTGATAATTTTTGACTTTTCTTTGCCTTGGGTTGACTTTTCTTTCGTTTTAAACTTTCAGGGACTAGTTTTGCCAAATTTTGAAACTTGGGGGACTGAAACTGCCAATTGTGCAAACTTTGTTCGTTTTTCATTTGTTTTCAAACATTTTGCATCTAAAACATATAAAACACACTTTTGGAGTAATTTGTGTATTTTGATGCGTTTTTGGGTGTTTTTGGATGTTTTGGCAGTCCAGATATGGTAAAAATGATGAGTGTTTGAGCATTCATCAATGAACAATGTGGTGTTTGAAATTCCTGAGAGGGGTATGTGCTTCACTGTCGAGTATGGAAACCCTACTTTCCAGAGATGGTCAGACATTTTCAAGGCAGGGATCAAATCGATGCTTATGTACCTGATGTTGGCTTCTCCTGTTAGATGTGCTGAAAACGTAAGGTTCTGTCAAGACCTCAAAGCTAAGATTGAAGAGCACCCTGAAAGACACCTCTTGAGATCCAAAAAGGCAAAGCTTGAAGCTCTTGGTTACCAACTGAACATCTGAATCTGCACCAACTATCTTTCTTTTGTGTTTTTTTTTTTTTTTTTTTTTTTTTTTTTTTTTTTTTTTTTTTTTGTAATTTTTCTTAGGATTTGTAATATTTATTAATGAACAATGATGTTTCTTTTAAGTTACAAGTGTCCTAAGTTAATTACATCAACACTCAGTGAAGAGAAGAAGAACCCTGACTACTCACACTACTCACACTGAACCAATACACACTTATGCTATTTGTATATCCAAATAGGGGGAGACTGTTGGGTCACTGAATTCCCCAAGCTTCCTTTTAACTTGGATTTGAACATAAAATAACCTAAGTGTCTATTATCCGTATATACAAACAAGTCACTGAGTGAACAGTGCCTCAGTGAGTCATCTTCAGGATGCTTGGAGCGAGTCTATGACGAAAGGCTCACCATTCAGTGAGGCGGAACTCAGTGTATGGAATCTAAGCCAAGAAGAAGATGATGGGTTCAGTGAGGATGACAATAACTCACTGAACCCCCAGGACTCCACAACAACAACTACATACTGAAGAATGAAGACTGAAGACCTGAGGACTGAAGTATGGGCGGGGCAAGGCAGGAAAAGTTTGAACGGATCAACAGGTGACCTCATCTACCTGAAATCAAACTTTCCCTGAAAGGCATCATCTCAGGGTGGTGTCATTACTGTGCATTGGAAAGACACATTGTCTTTTACCCAAAATAGTCTAATGTAACAGAGACAAAAATATGTAAGTATTTTTGTCTCTACTAGTTAGGTTATCTTTTGTCTTTATCAGTAAAGTTGTAAATCACTCGTGTATAAATAAGTACCATAAGTGAGGAGTAAATGTTGACAAGTTTGTGCATTTAATGCGAAGCATTCACAAACCACTTTTACTCCTCCAAAGAACAACACAGTCCCTGAGATAGGTCAGTGAGACCTTATAGTTGTCACTCAACGCAGTTTGAGTTTAGTGAGGAGTCCACACCATACTTGTCATTTCAATCCCAAGTGTTATTCCGCAAACACTTTGGTATAATTCTTTTGATTAACTTTTAATAAGAATTAAACGTTGAAAAACCTTGTGTCACTTTCTTTACGTTTTATCTTTGTTATTAATCTTATTTATCTGAGTTAAATGTCATGGAACTTGGTTAGGTTAACTCGTTAGTCAACTATTAACTTAGTAAATGGGACCAACAGCCTAGCCCATGGAATTATGTATAATTAACGGCCCATTAATTATATCATAATACTTTCCATAATAATAGGAATCAGTGGTTATCAGTGGAAACAATAACACTAGCATTGGTAATGTTAACACTATCAGTGGTAATAATAACACTAGCAGCAGAATCCTACTAACAGCAGAACTATCAGCAGAAACAGATTCATGCTATCAGAAGAAACATGCTATCAGCAGAAACAGATTCATGCTATCAACATAATCAATACATAACCACTATTGAGTCAGGGGATTCAGTGACCAAATGGGTGTACACGTACCTCCAAACCCATTACCAGGTGTGAATTAATCCCTCAAGTGCACTAAATTTTCCAACAATGCCGAGGTAGTATGCGCATACTTGGAAACCACTGATCCTAAAGAAGATGTACTCAAGTTACCCGAGCATAATCATTAATCAACAAAAAAAAATCAGGCTAAACAACCAAGCCAGATGAGTCCAGAACTAGACATGTATTACGGTTTTACTTGCTTCACAGAATTGTAGTCTGAACTATATGCCATAAGAAGATGGTAGTTTAAGTTTGTAAACAACATGTTATTGCAAGTCAAAGTTTTGTTCTTTCTTGATCATTATTTCGATATGACCTTATTCCATGTACTCAACATTTAACGCTATACATGGATTTTGTAGACAAGTTACCTCACTCCGGCTGGATTTGCTATTTTTGTTGTAGTCATGGACTAGCAACTGTCTACTATTTATCTTTTTTTGAAAAACGTTTTGATTGTTCGAAACTTAGAAGTAGACACTTAGGGCATGTTTGGTGTGTGGGAATTGGTATCAAGGAATGGTTTCCTCCCCAATAATGATGTTTGTCTAGTCCTAAATGATTTTTGGAATAGATATCATGCATATACAAATAAAGTTTGGAACAGACACATATATAAGCTAGTACATGAAGGTAAGAAGAAAAGGAATGCAAGAACGGACATATCATAAGTTATCGGGCAGCTATCTCTGTAAAAGTTAAGCCATTGCTTGAACTTGTTGGACAAGAAGTTTGAGAGAAACCAGTACCGAGTAAGTTCCTATCTATGAAAAATGCTGGCGGTTTAGGTTTTGGCAATGCACCATCATTGTCTAACATGAAAACCACCGACGACATGTTTGGCCTGTCTTCTGGACTTTGTTGTACACATAATAAGCCAACTTCTATCGATCTTAAAACTTCTGATGGATTGCTTAGCTCAGCAAAACTTGAATCCAGGAGTTCCATTGACTTTCCTTCACTATGCATCGTCCATGCCTAAATATAAATGTGGATTTAATTATTAGGCAATAGAGTTATGCCGGATAAATTTGAAAATCAAGCAACTTACATGTCCAACAAGATTATTGTTATGCTCAGAATGAACAAATCCCCTGTTTCTCTTCCCACTCACAATCTCCAGCACTAATACACCAAAGCTGAAAACATCTGACTTTATTGAGAAAAGACCATCTAGCGCATACTCTGGTGACATGTAACCGCTACATAGAGTAATGTTTACAAGTCTTAAATAACGAACTTAACAAAAAGCGAATGAAGATAAACCAGAATGTTGTATCTTACTAGGTTCCAACAACTCTCTCGGTGTTAGCTTCAGTTTCATTTCCTCCAAAGCTTCTAGCTATCCCAAAGTCTGATATTTTTGGGTTCATATCCACATCTATTAGAATATTGCTAGCTTTAAGATCTCTGTGAATGATCCTTAATCGTGAATCTCGATGAAGATAAAGAAGTCCTCGCGCAATTCCTTTGATGATGTTGAGTCTCTTTGACCAATCAAGGAGTGTGCTTTTCCTTTTATCTGCACATCTTGTAGGTTTAGTTGTTCAAAGTATCCTACCGTAGTTAGTTACTATTGTAGATTTAATAGAAATTACATGATACTGACCAAATATAAACTCGTCTAAGCTTCTGTTTGGCATGTATTCATATATCAGCAACTTCTCGTCACCCTCGATGCTACATCCGAGGAGCTTGACCAGATTCCGGTGCTGAAGTTTTGAAATGCATATAACTTCATTCATGAACTCATTAATTCCTTGACTGGAATTCTTTGAGAGACGTTTAACTGCAATTTCTTGCCCATCTTCTAGCATACCCTAAAGATTACCAATCTATATGTGAAAACTGTACAAAATTCAAAGGTAACTATCATTCATATTTCTTTGTATCAGTGGCACACTTAAACATTTTAGCTTCATAATTTTGTTATCTATAATGAATTAGAATGTTGCTCTAACAATTAAATCAAATGGACTAATCATAATGTGACGCTATACTCAGCAAACTGAATTCAAATGAATAAGATTCTTAATTTACCTTATAGACCGGTCCAAATCCGCCCTCTCCAAGTTTATTATCGAGTGAAAAATCAGCAGTAGCTATAGCTACTCTAGAGAAGCTAAACAATGGTAGCTCCATGGCTTCTCTCCCACTTTCACCTACATTTTGTGACCCCCCTGCGCGTTAATAATGCAAAACTTGTCAAACTGGTTTAATCATTTAACATACTTATTACTTTAGGTAGTTCTTTAAATCGATGCTGAACACTTTATTGCTAAAACTCTACAAACATCTTACCTTCCTCAGTTTGTGGTGAAAGATGTCTTTTTCTCCATGCATACCACAACCATGTGCTAAAACTTATCACAAAAACCACCACAAAGACTCCAATCAAGATGATTTTGATGTTTGTTCCTCTGTCCTTTTTGACAACCGACGGAGCAAGTGCATGATCTTAACACGAAAAGTCAAAAACAACATTGTTAATCAACTTACAGACTCATAACAACATTGTTAATCCCCTCGAGGATGCCCTGATATCTAATAGGTCATTGAACCAAAGCAAGCAACCACTTCCTTCGCCTCTGATATCGGTATTTACATATGCCGTACAAGTGCAGTTCTGTAGGCATATTGCTTTACATTCTGTTAAAGACATTGTATTGTTAAACCACGAAGTCTGTGTATCTGGCAATTTTACATTAGAATACTTGATAAACCCATCTGTTCCATTTTTGCAATCCAATGGTATTCTCCTCACACAACCACCTGTCCAATCTCCTGTTACCCAACCCATTTTGTTTATCGGCTCAAATTTTGCCTCATCTAAGCACGAACATTTCTGCGCGTCTTCAGTGTTGCAGCTTCCATAAGGGCCACAAAATTTGTACGTGTCACAAATATCTTTTGGTACTGCCGTAATAACCTCCCATATTTTCTTATTTTCTTGCCATACTGAAAATTCATAATTTCCAGAAGAATTCAAGGTGGCTTTCGATATGACAGAACTGTTTAACACATTATAAGAAACAACCGCCTCTTTTTCATTAATAACTGTATTGATTGAAATGTACGTGTTGGTGGAATGCCAGGATGACCCACTCCACTGTTCACCATTCCATGGTCCGTGCCGAAACTTGACCTCCAAACCATCTCTTAGTACGAAGTGAGGATAACCACGTGTGTCCATGCTCCAGGTGAATTCCCCTATAGCTGGATCATGAATACTCTTCCATGATGTTATATGCCATTCGGCGCCTGTTAAGTAATTTTTGCCAAGCTTCATGCCAGGTAGATGAGTATCGGTTGGATAGTGAAAACTCTCCCACAGAATCTTCACGCTGTTTCCATCCGTGATGACTAGATTTCCAGAGTCATAAAGCTGTGCAGTTGCATTTCCTGATGATGTTGAGTTGGATGACCACACTACATGATCAGTATAGTTCTTGAGAACAAGATTTCCCACACTGTCAATCCTTAACAAGCTTGATGATACATTGGTGAGGGGGTAGTCTCTGTTGGCGACCCAAACCACTGTTTTAACAGAAATTTTCTTATACCAAATGCCAACGTAAGTGTTATCCGAGCTACCTGGCTTGAAGAATCCCAGTTCAAATGTTCTAGCTGGAGATACCAGCGTGTCGTTTTCTGTCAAGAAGCTTGAGTCTGAGATGATGTCAATTTCGGCTGCGTATATTTTTTGCATGTGGAGCGAAAAAACTAGAAGAACAAGTATGGTTGCTTCCTCCATTAAAATCATTTCCTTCAAGATTTTCATTTTTTTTTTCCTAATCTCTAGAATGGAATCAAAGTCTTATTATCACCTACATACACAGTGAAGACTTGGGGTCAACGAGTCTTCTTGACAAAATGTCAATTCTCAAATGAACCCACAAAAACTTGTAATGCCATAAAGCCGAGGTTATCGTGACTGGTTAGTCACATGACAAGTGCCAAAGTAATTAATACCAGTCAAATTATACGGTTCCTATACTATGTAATTAGCTTTCAATTAATATCCACAATAGCTAAATCAATGGATGAACTATATGCGAACCATAGTCATCAAGTATGTATATATATGCATGGTTGCATATATGTTTACGTGGTGGCACATTATAATATTAAATTTTCAAATTTCCTTAATAAGATTTTGAATTGTTTGAATATGTTCTAAGGTTGGTGCGTCAGGCTTTATCGAAAATGAAGGGCAAAAGTGCCGATATTGTTAGAAATTGAGGTTAGTGTGTGACAATAATCTTAGGCAGGGGGACTTATGTCGGGGGGATAGCTATTCGAAAAAATTGAGATTTTAGCGTAATTTTTTTTATAATTTTGACCATTTTTTGAAAGTGCCCCATACCCACATGCTAAACCCAACATTTAACACTTTAAAATCTTATAAATCTTTCGTCTCTAAGTAACAATACTCTATTTATCATTTCGGTCTTAGTTTTTTCTTCCACATTTTTTTGCTATTATCGAAAGAAAAAAAAAATTGCCCCCCACAATCTATTTTCCTGGTTCCGCCACTGATCTTAGGTATTTGATTGAATCGTGTATAATCCACTTTTCAAATAAAGTATTTCGAACCTGTTGCATTGGTTACACAAAATGTGGGATAAGATAATCAAAGCACTTTGTTCTAGGCACAGATAGAGCAAAACAAACTTAGAAGTACTTAAGGACTAACACATTCTAACAGGGAGTGTACCCGGTTATGTGTGGTATAGCTTAGGTAAATCCGAGTGTTGTCCCAAGAGCCGTTGGGCTGGTGAATAAGGTGCTGGTTTGTTTTATCAATTTAGAGAGTTGATTGTTGGAACTTAATAATGAACTAAAAGAATTAAAAGTAATGGGAGAAGTTATAGAAGGAAATGATGTAACTAAGCGATAGTTTAATTATAATGTGCAGTGTCTAGATCCTAGTTTTACATAGTGGTTATATGTCATTAGGCACAAATGGTCATTGTAACCAAACCTATAACCCCTAGACCCAACCCCGATTGTCACGATGGCTAAGGGTCTAGTTTTAGTCATTACGCACCAGCTATCTTCTAGACCTATCTAGTGGTTTAAACACTAAACCCTCGTTTGGTCCAAGTAAGGTTTCTACCACACTTTTTATGCATATCTACTAGTGTAGGTAGTCGTATGGTCAAGTCCTACACAAGGATGATCGTCACACCTCAAGTAACCTATAGGCTAGTGTTTTAATTAATGGTCATATACTAACTAGCATATGAGGCATTACGTAGCTTTAATGCTACCGAAATGCGGAGATTCAACGATAGGCTAGAAAGATATCTATATAAAGAAGCAAAAAGACAAAGAACACAACCAAAGAATAGATTCACACCAACACTGAATTCACATAATGATTAAGTAAAAAAAAATCATTTTAATTCAAGGTATAATTAGTAAAATAGCCCGGTTGCCCTGGGTTTAGGCATATTTAGCCCTTTTTTGAAAAATTCCCGTTTTAGCCCGGGTTGCCCTGGGCAACTTTCGTATAGCCAACTACAGAGTGCGACGTCGGGGCAACTTTTTTGTATTTTGGGCAACTTGAGGACACTTGTCATCTTTCGGTTGGCTATACGAAAGTTGCCCAGGGCAACCTGGGCTAAAACGGGAATTTTTCAAAAATGGGCTAAATATGCCTAATCAGCAGGGCAATGGGCCATTTTGGTAATTTTCCTTTAATTCAAACTACAATGATACTAGAATAATATCTAGTTTTACGAATCGATCGGCTTTGACTACAAAGATTGTTTCTCTTCATCCTTCTGCTAATCTCTTGTGTTTTAGGGCTTTCTCCCGAAACCCTAGCTGGGATTTGGGAAAGGGGAGATAATCTTTTAATACTGAATTCGTATGTATTTATACGCTTCACTAGTTACGACCTGGTTACGGCGTAACCGTAAGTATGAGGTTACGCTGTAACAATCTTTTATACTTGATTCATTCTTAAATTATAATATTACTTACGACGTAACTTTTTCGAGCAGGTTACACCGTAACCTTCATGCTTGGTCAACAGGTTTCCCCTTCTATGCTCCTTCTACGGCGTGGTGCTTACATCATCTTCTACAGCGTAAGTACCACGACAAGGTTATGTCGTAACCCTTTTTCTACCTTGTTTATTATTCCTCCTTGATGTTACATTTCTTCGAATAGTTATACCTACAGAAAAACAAGCGTAATTTAGCTCATTTTTATGTGAATATGTCGTAATCATAAGCTTAAACATGAGATATTGGTGTTAAGATAATCAGATTATTTGATTTCATCAAATATCTCCCCACTTAAACTCTACTTGCCCTCAAGTAGATCTTATTAGAATCATTTCCAAAAAGATAACTCCTAAGTTAACTTGGAAGATATGAATTTAAAAACTACCTGTGCTAGAAACATCAAAGCCAGACACCTCTTGAAAAGGGAAACATAAACACTAATACACTCTCTAATCTACATGTTTCATGTTCGGGGTGATTACTCAAAGCACAGTCATAGCATGTATTCTATCATTGATTTGGCGATTACACAAATCTCTACCACTAGAGCTAAGGTCAAGGCAATCCTTAAAGACAATATCAAGTGAACAATTACTAAGGCTAGGGTCGAGTTATTCATTAAGTCATTACAAGCTATAGCGAAGGCGACAAAAGCAATGATACATGACCAAATTCATGGCCAAGACACCAATGATTGCTCAACTCCCTCACCTAAACTTGAAGTATGCACATTAAGAACAACTAGGGTAGGAAAAGACATGGGATACACATTTTAAAGGTGTAAAAAATGAAAAATACATAAACAAATAGTCCTAATCGTTAATTAAGTCGTTACCGCCTACTATTTACCCCAATTCCAAGCATCAAGATGCGAAAACTGGATCATCACATAGCAAGTTAGTGTGCTAAGGTGCGTGGGTAGATATCATCCAATGATAAGTGCACCCTAACTTGACCTTCATTAACTTAAATAATCCGCTGCACGCGCATGAGTTCTTGTCTTCCATGAATAGTTATGGCATAACCTTCATTAAATGGTTATGCCGTAGAACTCTCGTAGTCATTTTTGGAACAAATTTACACTGTAACCTATTTTATGTGGTTATGTCGCAACCTACATAATCACCATTTTTTTATTTAATAAAATAAAATGTCATCCCCCACTTGAGATGAATCATACATATTAAAAATAAGTGGGAGTTCTTCAATGATCTTCATAGATTTGTCTTTAACTAAAGCGTAATTCTGGAACCTCTCAACTTGAACCAAGGACTTAGGCACACGGTAATTCCCCAACCATCGACTAAAGACTACACGGTAGGTTAAGGTGATAAGGTGTAAACGAAAAAACACGTAAGTGGGTTAAGAAATGAAAGATTGGTTAGGAAAGGTGTATCTAGGAGTATCTTGCACTAAAGGTGAGTTCAGAAAATGGGTTTATCGCGAGAGGTCAACAAGTCGAGGTGACTAGTTGAAAAACACACACAATTAAACAGATATGGACTATTTTGGTGTAAATCCTAAAATACTGTCTTCTCAGACTATCTATCCCAATTGTATAAAGAAATCTTAATGCAATACTCGTCTATGGTCTCAAAATGATATAAAGGCCAAGTTCTAAAGTCTACAATACTACCGGCACACTCATTATTTGGTAGATTATGTAATATGAGAAAATTGATGAAAAGTTAAATCTCACCAAAGGAAATCAAGGGTTGTTGTGTGCTCGGCAAAGATCTACTCTAGTTAGGTTAAGAAAAATATGTCAAAATTTTTGAAAAATGTGATAATTTCCAAAATAAACTAGAAAATCGAGGGCACGTTGGCTAAGTGGTATTATTTCTATATTTCTATTCCCCTCCCTCTACTTAAGTTGTACAAAGTCTCATTCGTACCAAATAATAAAAAAATGGAATAATAGAAATAAGAAATGAAAAATAACCCTAAAAAACTCGTGCCTTTGAAGCCCAAACATAGAAAACTCCTCTCAGAAACATGTTACAGCGTAGGTCCATTGACCTGGTTACGCTATAACTCTTGCCAACTCTCAATTCTCACATGCCCAGAACTGGTTACGGTGTAAGTCTGAGGACAGGTTACGGCTGTAGAATCCCTTTTTAACAAAATTTTGAAATCTAAACACGCAAATGATCACAACCGCAAAGTACTAAATATTTCATTAAAAATATGTCCTAGAAGTTAATTATTACTGACATAATCTGATATTTAAATTGTCTTAAGAGCACACATGAGAATTGTTCATAAAAAGCAACAAAGAGGAGACATCACTCCACCCATAGGATCCCATGTTGGGAAGTGGAGGGCATGCTAGAGAATATGCTAAAAGGATAGGAGGTGGTGGCTGAAGTGGTTCCTGGAAAAGATTGTTGAGCAGACATGAAGTTCACCCCCTGTTGGACCCTAGATCAGGCATATCAGGTACGTAGACATACGGGGGTCCATTGAAGTGAGGATGATCAAGGTGCATGTGGCAAGCATCTGACTTGTGCAGTCTGCACTCAATGAATAGTACCTCTGCTGCTCCAGCTGCATCTGTTTGAACTCATCATAGAAACCATCATACCGGATGTTCATGCCTGACATCATTGCGGTCATGTCATCCATATCCTCCACCACATGAGATATGTCACCCTCCATATCTCCCATCCTTTCGCCCATTGCCCTGAGCCTATTAGAAATGCTCCTAATGGGGCGCTGCCTAGCATGCCCCTCACCAACATTCCCTTAGCTACCACTAGCCTGGGAAGACCTAATCGCCACAGACCCATCACCTTAAATCGCGGGCTCCATCTCTGCCTCACCAGCCCTATTGATCCTATAGATCCTAAACTTTACCAGCTTTACACATACTAATCAAATCAGTTTCCTGCCCCCTAGTCACAATACTCAAAGCAGTTGGGCTCATCAAACCCAGGTTCCTAGCCAACCTACCAATCAAGTGAGCCCCGTGAATGAAGATCCTCTTCTTTTGAAACCCCTTCACCCCACCTGACATAAACTTGGCCAGGTGCCAAGGGACATCAACTATCTCACCCCTATCCATGCTAAGCAACAAATAGGATGTCACCAACCATAACCTTCTCTCTCCTTGAGTGCCTAGCTGTAATAGAAATGGAAATGATCCTATGAACCAAATGGCAGAGTGGGCTCCTGATAGTGGTGTGGGAAGCAGGGTTGGAAGTATCTGCCACCAGCTGTTGAAATCTGCTCAAAGTAGACTCTTGGGTTGTAGTTGTAGGATCTTGTTCTCCCACAAGCAGCATAGAATCCTTCAAACATATCTGAGTTCAATTTCCTCTCAATGTATATCCCCATGGCCAAGATAAACTCCTTCACTGTCATAGATCTTCTCACCCCTCCAAACTGAAAGGTGAGTGTTCCATTGGTGTTGAGATCAGTGATAGGATCCCTGAACTTGTCAGTGGCTAAAAACTCTCTAACATATTCATGAATCAAAGGTTCACGAATTCTGAACAACTGCAACCAAGCATTGGAGAAGAACTTCCCATTCTCACTTTGATAAATTACTTTGCAAAAAAAATCAAGGCTTTCATTGCATCACCATTGTTAACCGTCTCAAAAGTTAGAAAATCAAGGGCTTTGGGCCCCTCAATTTCCTTTTAAAGAAGGACCTTAAGCTCGTCCTTGAATTCTTTCCTAGACTCCCTCGAGTACTCATGATCGTTGAACCTGAACCAATCCATAGGATTGCCTGCAAAAGATGATAATTGTTTGTCATTATTTGTTAAATCAAGCACAATAATTCTAAAGATTGCTTTACAGATAAAAATACGGCGTAACCCTGTGTATTGGTTACGCTGTAGGTTCTTTCTGACACCCAGAACCCCATGCTTCCGTTCAAAGTCACGGCGTAACCCTATCGTTATGGTTACGCCATAAGTTCCTATTGGGAAATCTTACCTACCATGGTTATGCAACAATCAATCATCATATATATGCTGTAATCATAAAATTTTACCAAAATCTTTGTGTTCCAAATTACATGCCTTGCTTATTAGGTAAAAGTTTTGACCAAACCCATTATCATAATCTCAAAATTAATCGAAAGCCCTAACAATCAATTGATTCTCTAATAAATTCCTAAAACTTGTAATCACATAAGTAGGGAATAATCGGACTTCTTATTCAAGTAACACGAACAATTAACTCAAAAACCCTAATTATCAATTCAAAACCCCAAAGGAGAATCAAACCTTAACAAAAAAATATGAATTAAAAATCAAAAGAAGGCATAGGAATGATTACCTGCCATGTCGGGATCCTTGGGTTGATTTAGAAATCGACAGTAAAATTTTGTTCGTTTTAATTTTTACTGTAGCGGCAGCGGTTATAATTTTAGGGCAAAAAAATGAGTTTATGCCGGAACTCCAGTTTTTATACTTCCTTTGGAAGTTACGGTGTAACCTTGTAAGTCTGGTTATGCCATAGCCCAAATTGAAAAAGCCCTAGAATTTTGAATTTTAAATTTCTACGCCATAACCCCATCGTTGTGGTTACGCCGTAAGTGGCTCTGAACACGGATTATTTCCTCTTCTAATTTTTGCACAATGAGAGAGTTAATTGCATACCTTTGAATCCATGCAAGCTTGAAATATCATCCTACAATAGTTTTACCTTAAACATGGGATGTGTATGAGTCCTCTCTCCCTGTGAGCAAGTTCCTAAAATTCCATAGAAATATAGATTAGGAACCAAAACATGAAAATCAAAAACACCTTAAATTTACCAAATTAAACTGCTCCCTGGTAGCGGTGCTAAAAACATGATGCGTTGTATCCTGTTTTAAATTTACAAACTTAGAAGTACTTAAGGCCTAACACATCCTAACGAGCAGTATACCCGGTCATGTGTGTCATGTGTGGTATAGCTTACGTAAATTCGAGTGTCGTCCCAAGAGTTGTTGGTCTGGTGAATAAGGTGTTGGTTTGTTTTCTCAATTTAGAGAGTTGATTGTTAAAACTTAATAATGAACTAAAAGAATTAATAGTAGAGGGAGAAGTTAGAAAGGAAGTGATGGTTTAATTATAATGTGGAGTGTCTAGATCTTAGTTTTATTTAGTGGTTATATATCATTAGGCATAAATGGTGATTGTGACCTAACCTATAATCCCTAGACCCAACCCCGATGGTCACGATGGCCAAGTGTATAGTTTTAGTCATTACGCACCACCTATCTTCTAGACCTATCTAGTGGTTTAAACACTAAACCCTCGTTTGGTCCACGTAGGGTTTCTCCCGCACTTCTTAAGCATATCTACTAGTGTAGGTAGTCCTATGGTTAAGTCCTATACAAGGATGATGGTCACACCGCAAGCAACCTATAGGCTAGTGTTCTAATGGTCATGTACTAACTAGCATATGAGGCACTACCTAGCTTCAATGCTACCGAAACATGGGGATGCAATGATAGGCTAGAAAGATATCTATATAAAGAAGCAAAAAAACAAATAACATAACGAAAGCATTGTTCCTCACCACTTCAACTTGTAAATTAAATTTTAAAAGGTTGATAGGATAAAAAGAATGTTTTGTTAGATTTTTTAATAAAAAATCATGACCCGGTCGGGTTTATAAATCCGGGTTGACCTGGGTCAACAAAAAACCGGCGGTTCAATCTGGTTCTCAAACAAGCAAAAACCCAGTCACAGTCACATCCGGTCTGGTCTTCATTCAGGGCGCTCACTAAATTGTACCTAAACTTTCAAAGCTTACTGTCTGGCTAACACTTCCTTTTAAGTGCTCATTCATACTCATCAATCTCTTTAAGCTTTTCTAAATCTGTAAAAATAAAATACTCAACATTTTTTTATCTGCTTTAGTCATAACAAATTAGTTTTAGAGTGATCCTTTTCCATCGTAGCAATAAAAGCTGCTCAAGGGTGTTTGGGATTAGTTATAATATTGTTAAAACGGAAAATTAAAACGGAAAAGCAGGTTTGAGTATTTGAATGAAACTGTGTATATGCTCATTCTAGAGTTAAAACACGACTTGAAGATAAGCATGTTCTAACTTACTTATTTCTAACCCAGATAAGCATGTCATCATCCACATGAAAGGAATACCCACCCATATATAATGATCGTTGTTTGTTACTTAAATAACTGATGACGTATAGTCTATAGTTGGGCCACGAGCCTAAATGATAGACATTACTAAGCCCAAACCTACCACGAGTGGGCTATCATGACAAATGACTTGGGCCATAATACCAAGGGCTTGGACTCACGAAGTCCGAAGCCCAACCAAACTACCCGGTTATAGGATAAGGATCTTCTATTAACAGAATAGATATCCTTACCCCGGATAAGCACCACGTGTGCGAAGAGTAAGGAACAAGAAACCTACATGGTTTCTGCGCCCCTATATATAGAATGATATATTCTCATTAAAGGTACGATTCACACGATCCCTAACTCTTCAAATAAACCCTAAACCGATTACTTACTCTCACGCCGGAGTCTAATCGTGGGAGACAATCCCACGATAAGTCTAACGGTGTTGTTTGCTTTCTTAGTTCGCAGGTTCCATAAGCACTAAAGTTCTAATTGGTACGAGAGTAGGAGTCCAAACAAGGTAAGCCCAACTTTTGTATCAACAAGCGGCGCCATCCGTGGGACCCTACACTAAGAACTCAAGACCAGAATGCCGAAAAACAAGAACTCAGGCCAGCGGACTCCGCAGCCGGAGAAAACACGTGATGATTCACATAGGAAGAAGCATCAAGATTCGACTCCAAGGCCAATCTCTGGAACAACCAGTGCGCCTAGTCATCGTGAGTCGATAGTAACTCCAATCCCTACCACGGTAGAGTTGCCTTTGGGGACAACCCGAGCCACTACCGTAGTCCCAAGCTCTGAGGACATTCAGCGCACTCTCTTTACCACTCCCCACCAAGTGGCATCCATAATGGACAACACTGTGCCACCAGGAGCACCTAATAAAGAGAGGGAACCCCATGCGGAGACGGACATCCTCGCAGTAGAAGAGGATGCACCTGAGTTGCATTAAACGATTTTGTGTCCCAACATTACAAGACTTTAACTAGTCTCATGCAAGAGGATGGAAGAAGAAGGTTAAGCCGCAACCTGCAAAACCGGCTAGACTTTAGCCAAGAAAAATCTCCACCGCGCCACTATGAGCGTAGAAACAATGAGAGGCGCACCAATGTTCATGATAGACTTGGTACAGCATCTAACTCTCAATACTCGGAGGATTACGAAGACAACGCGAGGCACACCAATTTCCACGCTAGGCTTGGTAGCCGCATGATACAAGATAGACTTGGACGACAACACTCACCGAGCGTAAGCGTCTCAAGGTCAGGAAGCAGAAGAATCCAAGATAGGCTTGGGAAACACTACTCCCCAAGTACAAGCCCTTCAAACTCGGACTCCAAGGAAAAACGGCGCAAGCGCCACCGAAGGAACAACTCCTCTTCAAGTAACTCCTCGGACAACGAGGATAGAGAGACGGGACATTGGAAATCTAAGAACCGACGTCGGTACGCGGAGAATGAAGATATTTCCCTTCCTTGGCATCGCCAAAAGGTTGATGTGTTCACGCGACGCATAAGCGATTTCTCAGATGACAAGAGAAGGCGCATGCCCACCAATGTTAAAACATATGATGGCACAGGTGATCCTGATGATCACCTAAAAATTTTCTAGTCAGCGGCTGCTATCGAAAACTGGCCACAACCATGGGCAGAAGAGAAGCGCATAGGAGGAGGATACTGCGAATACCATGGGCAGAAGGGTCACACTACTAACGAGTGCATTCAACTACGTCAGCTAATTGCTAAATTAGTAAGAGAATGGAAGATGGACCACCTCGTTAAAAACATTAAAGAGGGGAAAGATAGACAAAAGAATGGGGCCAAAAAGGAGATACCAAAAAATAAGGCTGACACAATATACATGATACAATCATGGCAGCGAAATACGAAACAAAAAGTCAGCCAAAGATTTTCCAAGGGAAACCAAATCTCTTTCCCCACTCTCACTGCAGACAACGCAGTGGTAGAACCACTCACCATCGAGATACAAGCGGGGGGTCACGATATCCACCGCATGTATGTTGGCGGAGGAGCGTCTGCGGATATCATGTACGAACACTGCTTCAAGAGGCTAAAACTAGAGATACAAAACCACTTAATTCCGACCACGACGTCGCTGACTGGATTCACAGGTGAAAAGATTTGGCCCATGGGACAATTACGCATACTTGTAGTAATCAGTAATGAATACCATTCCACAACAGCTTGGATGAACTTCATGGTAATCGGGTCTCCCTCGTCATACAATGGCATCATTGGGAGACCAGGGATATCATCCATGCGCGCAGTTCCATCCACAGCACATGGGATGCTCAAGTTCCCAGTGGAAGGAGGGATCGTCACTCTCTACAACACCACTGCATCTCCAAGAGAATGCAACATGGTGACAGACGAAGTTCCGCGCGCTCCAGAACAGCACATGACCAAGGTGACAAACCTGAAAGTTGCAATCCACCCAGATTATCCTGACCAAGAGATATCAATTGGGGGATCACTGTCCGACAAGGGCAGAGCAGCTGTGTGCGCATTATTGCAAAAGAACCTAAACATCTTTGCATGGGAACCCAAACACATGACCGGAGTGCCAAGAGCCATTACGGAACACAAGCTAGAAATCCGACAAGGATATCCTCTAATACGGCAGAAAAAACGTGGCTAGGCTCCAGAACGCGCAAAAGCTATCCTGGAGGAAGTGCACAAGCTCGTGGACGCAGATATCATGCTAGAAGTTTACTACCACGATTGGCTTTCCAATCCAGTGATGGTAAAGAAGAGCGATGGTAGCTGGAGAATGTGCGTGGACTTCACCGATCTCAATAAAGCATGTCCACAAGACTGCTATCCGCTACCAGAAATTGATTGGAAAGTAGAATCCTTGTGTGGGTATCCCTTTAAATGCTTCCTAGACGCATACAAAGGATACCATCAAATTCAAATGGCCAAGGAGGATGAAGAAAAAACAGTCTTCCACACGAGTCAAGGGGTGTATTGCTACACAAAAATGCCCTTCGGCTTAAAAAATGCAGGAGCCACATACCAACGGTTAGTGGATAACGCATTTGAGAAGCAAGTGGGCCGCAATTTGGAGGTCTATGTTGATGACCTAGTCATAAAAAGCCATACCGAAGAGGAATTGGTGCGTGACATAGAGGAAACGTTTAAGACATTGGGAAGAATAAACATGAAGTTGAATCCCAAGAAGTGCACTTTTGGAGCAACAGAAGGCATGTTTCTTGGATACCTAATAGAACCCGATGGTATTAAACCTTGCCCGAAAAAAACAAGAGCGGTCATTGAACTACCTTCACCGCGCACAGTAAAAGAAGTCCAGTCACTAAACGGCAAATTAGCCGGACTAAATCGATTCTTGTCTAAATCAGCGGACAAATCACTTCCTCTCTTTAAAACACTCACGAAGTGTACAAAAAAGGGAGATTTTTGATGGACTCCAGAAGCGGAAGACGCTTTCCAACAGCTCAAACAAAACCTAGCAGAGCTACCCAAGCTTGTCGCACCTCGACAAGGGGAAGAACTGATCATGTATTTATCAGCGACCCATGGAGCGGTCAGCGCGGTGCTACTGACAGACAGAAACTCTGTTCAAACACCCATATACTTTGTAAGCAAAGCTCTCAAGAAGACAGAGACTAACTACACCGCTATGGAGAAACTGGTCCTAGCCTTAGTATTCGCAGCTAAGAGACTGCGCCGGTACTTCCAAGCGCATCTGATAGCTGTAATCACGGACCAACCCATCAAGCAGGTTATCTCTAAACCTGATGCATCAGGGCTGCTACAAAAGTGGAGCATGTTATTGAGTGAGTATAACATCTCCTATAGGCCGCGCACCGCGGTCAAGGGACAAATATTGGCTGATTTCGTTATCGAGAAGCCAAATGCTGATACTCCATCACAAACGGTTGACGTACCATTACAAGAACCATGGGTTCTATTTACGGATGAATCCTCGTGCGCAGAAGGGTCAGGCGTAGGCCTTATCCTTACCAGCCCAGATGGAATAGAACACACTTACGCACTGCGTTTTGAATTCATAGCCACAAACAATGAGGCAGAATATGAAGCATTACTGGCTGGACTCCGCATAGCGAATCAAATGGGTATACGCAACCTAGAAGCTAATGTGGATTCACGATTAGTAGCTAACCACGTGTTAGGCGAGTATGTAGCCCAAGAGGAACACATGATCCAGTACCTCAATAAAGCCAAGTCCTTGATCAAGAATTTTGACAAGTTTTCCACCAAACAAATCCCGCAAGGAGAAAATAAAAAAGCAGATGCGCTAAGTAAAATCGCATCCACAAGGTTCGCACACCTGTCAAAACACGTATTGGTGGAAACCTTGAAGAAAAAATCCATCTCTGAGATGGAAATCTCCACAGTGATAGAGGAAGAACATCCTACATGGATGACACCCATCATGGATTTTATTAGCAAGGGAACACTCCCCCAGGAACAAAAGGACGCTCGACGGATACGACTCACAGCGCAGAGATTCGAACTTCGAGATGGTATCCTATATCGGCGTTCATTCCTACAACCATGGCTTAGGTGCGTCGGACCTCTTCAGGCAGACTACGTACTCCGGGAAATCCACGCCGGATCTTGCAGCATGCACTCAGGACCACGGTCCGTTGTAGCGCGTGCTTTGCGATCCAGGTACTATTGGCCTACCATGCACCGCGACGCGCGAGACATGATTAGAAGATGCAACGACTGCCAAGTCCACAGACCCATTCCGCGTCGACCACAACATGAGTTAACACCCATCACCTCACCATGGCCATTCCATAAATGGGGAATTGACATTGCAGGACCCTTTCCAGTCGCGGCAGGAGGACTTAAGTTCCTCATTGTCGCCATTGACTACTTCACCAAATGGATCAAGGCAAAAGCAGTGGCAAGTATCACAGGCAACCAGGTCAAACGATTTGTGTGGGATAACAATGTATGCCGCTTTGGCCTACATGGAGAGATTATTTCGGACAACGGAAAACAATTCTGTGATAACCCATTCAAAGATTGGTGCGCGCAGTTAAACATCACACAGCACTTCACGTCAGTTAAACATCCACAAACAAATGGATTAGTAGAACGCGCGAATCGTAGTCTGGGTGAAGGAATTAAAGCGTGCCTAGACAAACATAAAGGAAGATGGGTGGACAAATTATCGCATGTTCTGTGGGCCCACCGCACAGAAATCAAAGTCAGCAACGGCGATACACCTTTTTCTCTTGTCTACGGAACAAAAGCTGTTATACCAGCAGAGATTGGAATGCCAACAATCCGTACATCGGAAGTCAACGTCACAACAAACGATGACGAACGACGCATTGACTTAGATCTGTTGAAGGAATGACGCGAAAGGGCAGCTATACGCGAAAAAGCTAAATCAAAGATGAAGAAATTATGATGCAAGAGTCAGAAACACTTCTTTCAAACCAGGGGACTTTGTATACCGCGCCAACGATGCGAGCCACGCAGAAGACACGGGCAAACTCGGACCCAAATGGGAAGGACTTTACGAGGTCACAGAGGCATTAGGCGATGGTGCGTACAAAGTGCGCGACATGAAAGGCCACGAGCTACCACGCACCTGGAACATTTGCAATCTCAAGAGATGCTACCTTTAGGCTACGGTCCACACACTGACACCTCTGCACTTTAGTAAGCGCTCAATAAATGTCTGTGTATTTACTTTTTCTTTTAGGAAATTGTCTTTACTTTTTTAACTTGCAAGAATTAATAAAACGTTGTGGTTTCTAGCTAATTCCACAACACATTTCAACATTATTGCTTACATCATACATTTATGTTTCAATTCTGTTTATTTATATTATTGCCTACATGGCGTGCATGCACATATTAAGACTACACGAGGGCAGACAGGATGAGTAAACCTACTAAAATACTCGTTGAGTAAGAGGGTTGCAAACCCATCAACATCGGATCACGTATCCCTATTAAACACCTTACTATCAAGACGTTGGAGTAAGTTAACAGTACACCCCATGATGGATGCACTTTAACACACACTGTGCGCGTTTAACAAAACATGGATTCAAGACAATTGACTCCTATAGAGTGGTACTCGCAGTACGCTGCATACCACAACACGGATTCAAAACAATTGACTCCTAAGTTCGTACGCAAACTCACTAACTTCATACACGACTATGACTTTAGTACGCATCCGATGGCAAATGAGCAACAATGCGCACTGTGCAAGTTTAGACGAACTAAGAAACCAAGACCCTTGGTTCCTCAAAATGATAAAGGAAGCACGCTACACATCTACTTGCACGTTTGTTAAGGTTATAGACCGCAAATGTTTATTTATTAAGTTACGGACTTAATGCATAAGTTATGTGCTCAATACAAGATATTATATGCACATCGTAACTCTGGAAAAGTCTTTCACATAATAAAGACAAAAAATCTAAGTACAAGATGATATATGCGTGCAAAAAGTTCCATACTTCCATTTACCAAAAACCACGAGTTTTTACAACGATAACTACAAGTTATACATAAATATCTAAAAGCTACGGCAGTGCTGAGGGCTGCGTCCTTGGTCAGTAGAACTCCCAGCCTCCTGGAGTTTCTTCAAAAGCAACGCATCTTTCGGGGACACGGTCGCCACACTGACCGCAACCCCATCTGACCTAAGGATATGCGCAGCACCTACACCGCAGAGAGTGGCTCTTCCTTTGACACCCTTCTTCTTGGCCGCCCTCTCTGCATGACGCTCCAAGACCTCCTTCAGAGGAACCTCTGTTTCAATAGCGAAGGGGTTAAGAATGTCACGCGACTGCGCGAACACTGGAACCTGCAACTGAGACTCATCAGGCTTCAAGAAAAAATCAGGTTCAGCCTCTGCGTTCTCCACTATGTGCCTCCCAAGAGTTAATCCCTGCATAATCAACTTGATAGGATAATCTTGGTCGCGCTCCAGCCGCACAATGTGTGGAAGCTCGAAGAGCTTCATCCCCTCCATCGCCTTTACAAGCTCCTCAAAAGCATTAGCATTGTATCCAGGAACCTTAGCGAGGGGAACGGTCAGGAGTTGACCTTCAGCAAGCTCTTCCACAGCCAGCACCTTGCCACGAGCAACGGCGCACTCCACCACATTTCCAAAGGCACCCACGACCTCTGGGGACTCCAGCGTGCCCATGGCAGCCAGGCGCAAGCCATGGCTAATCAACCACCTGAACAAACAGCAACAAATGCATTAAAAAGAAAAAAAAATACAAGAATTAAAGGATAATGTACAACAAGTACCTGCGCTCCGCAATCATGGACATAAGATGAGGATACAACTCCTCATCATACTATATGCTCAACCTGCACAACTTTTCCTCCTGCGCCTCCACAAAACTCTCCACTTTCTTGCCAAATTCAGCAAGCTGGCCGCAGAGCTCATTCTTCCTCTCCTCAAGGTACTTTACCCCCCAGGCGAGGTCAGCCCTGTACTGCTGCGACTCTCCACGCTCGTGCTGCAGCTCAGCCATCACAGTCAACTTCTCCTCGGTGGCCTTCTTGGCGCGCTCATCGGCAGCCAACACCTTTGCCTACGCCTCAGCCAACTGCGCCTTGAGCAGGGCAATCTGCTCATCCTTCTGAGCAAGGTCACCTCCCTCCACAACAGCCCGTGCCTTTAGCTGAGTGACCAACTCAGCTTGGCGAGCAGCAACACCAGCTAGCTCCTCCACCAACTCATGCGCAAACATCTGCGCCGCTGCCTTCAAAGGCTCCTCCACATGAGCAGTCTGTGGTGATGCGGCACGATCAGCAAACACCGCGTCATCATTCGCAGCATGGTCACTACAAGACGAAGAGGGTAAAGTTAGTGCGAAGATACAGCAAATAATGAAAATGAAAATTGTAAACACTTACACAAGAGGTGGGGACTTGGGCAGATTCTTCTCTGCGTCAGAAACGGACATATCATCCGGCGTGACAGACTCCTCATCAGCAATCAGATGACACCTCCTCTTGGAGGTGCCAGTACCATAACCACCAGAAGACGCTTCCTTGCGCTTCCCTCGCTGAGCCTCCGCAACAGGTTCCAGAATCTCCACACTGTTGGACGATTCAACATGCGCCTCCTCCTCCACGGGAGACTGCTCCCCAGTAGGAGGAACACTCTGCACCGGCATAACAAGCGCAGCTGCGGGTGGAGAATTTTCACGCGCAACGGGCCCAAACACCGTTAGGTGCCCCTCAGTAGCCTGTAAGATAAGCTCCTCACCTTCCCTCAGAGGACGCACCGCTACTGTCACGCGCTTGGGCTCCTTCTACTTTACAACAGAGAACAGGTCCATCTCTGCGACAGACAAAAGACAAATAACAAGAACAACTTAGTTATTCAAGCAAAACAAATAAACACTTACATTATAGAGGCAAAGGCAAGAAAGGATGAGCACCCACCCTGGCTGTTCTCATCAATGAAGGTTGGAACCTCGTCCGCACCATCAAAATAGTTGCGACTCAGTCCCATATGCACCAAAAACTCCTCAGGATAGGAGTTAATGGGAATGCGGTTATTATCAATTATATCCGCATCCGCGGCGCTGTACGAACCAGGGATTGGACGCTCATCCCTCGGCAGTGACCCTTGAGTATAGAACTCAAAGCGCGATGGAAACACAACATCATCCACCCAGAAAAAATATTCTCTCCAATGCCTTAAGGAATCTACTTTGTCGGTATAGCATTAAAGGCGCCCTGAGCGCTTTGCAAAAGAAACCCACCCGTGCGACCACGTTGTGTGGTAGAACGCACGAAATAGGTCGACTGTCGGGTTGATGGCAAGTAACCGACAGTTTATTTCAAAATTGGATATCTTCGCCGCACCTATACAGTGCAGCTGTGAGATATGGAGTTGGTAGTAATTGAGCACGTTGCTCAAAAATATAGATATCGGTACGCGATAATTCGCGTAATCAAAAAAGTGTGTATATAAACCTATCTTCCCATCGGGGAAATTGGCAATACACGCGTCAACATCTGGTGCTTCAGGATGGACGTCGAGAGGAATGAAGTAATCAGAAAAAAACTGACGTACGTCATCCTCATCCATCCTAGAGCGAAACTCATGCAACTGAGCAACCATTTTCAAGATATAAATAAGGTGTACTAAATTGCGCACGCGTGATGAGACGAAAAATGAACCACTTTTAGGGGGTCATTTAAGCCCGGAATTGAATTTATTTGATCAAATATTGCCCTAAATCGTTCCTTTTGTGATTTTAGGTACTTTGGGAGTGAAATCTGGAAAAGGAAGCAATTCGGACGTTTTTGGAGCATAAAAGTGAAGAAAACGCCAAAGACTTAATTTTCCAAGCTGGGAACAGTGTGTGACGGCGTCAAGAGTAACAAGTTGACAGCGTCAAGAGTAAATATCATGACGGCCCAGTCCAGAAATGAAGGCGTCACAAGGAAGAGCGTCAAGAGTTAAATACGTGACGGCCTGGAAAAGTGTAATACATGACGGCGTCAGATGTAGATCAAGGCAGTCCGAGGATTCTTTTGGCGGCGAGATGACGGCATCACAAGATTGTTCTTGACACCGTCAGCCTCTATTTTCTATATATAGTTTTCTAATTTTCATTCATAAAGAGTAACAAGTTTGGAGAAACCCTAAGGCCGAACCATATACGAATTTTACAGCTTTTTCAAGGGTTTTCAGCCCTTGAATGCTTACATGTGCTATTGAGATAAGTATTCTTTTAATTCAATCAATATGTCTATGTGTTGGTTGTCTATATCTTGTGCTTGTCTTGATTCCACCATGCTAGGCTAGATTTATCTTGTGTTTGCTTAGATCTAATGAAACCTAGATGTTGATTATGTGTTGATTACTTGTTTATGGTTGTATTGGATGAATGATTTCAATGTTAGGCTTAAGAAAACTGGCAGATCTCCAAATGGTAACATGCTTGAACGTCTTAGGAAACATGAACTGATGTGTACTAGGTTTTATTGGTTGTATTTAATGCATGAGTAAATTCTAATGATCCCATGTTAGGAGCTTCTTAGCCGGCTCGGCATAGGAGTGAAGTAGGCACTCATAGGATTGGGGAGTTAAGTACGCCACCCCATGAATGGTATTAAGGAATACAATCCGTCATCCACGCAACTATAACAAGTAATTAACGTGTAAAAGATATCTAGGGAGTAGTGAAATCTAAGAAAACACATTTCTCCACTTATTGCTCACAACCTTAGTTTAATTTAGTTTATTTTCATTTCTAGTATTTTGTTTTGATTGCATCTTAGTATTGGGTTAGTTGACTAGCAACTAATTTCGCCCAAATCCTTCAAAACCCGAGATTTTTACTTGCTTTCTAAAAAAACAGAAAAATACAAAAAGAATCATCTCTCATCCCTAGAACTAGTAATTAGGTTTTTCTAATCCTAGCGACACTATTCCTAGCTGAACGATCAATCCCCCGGTACTTGTCACTATACTATACTACAACGATCAGGTACACTGCCTGGTGGGGGTTGTAAGCTTCTCAAGATCCCTTGAGAGGTAAAGCCTGGTGCAATCCCTACGCATCAAGTTTTTGGCGCCGCAACCCGGGGAATAGTTATTGTCTAGGTTAGAATCTCTTTTTATTAGGTCTACTTGCTAGATTCCTTTCTAGTAAGATTTCATTTTTAATTTTTAGGTTCTCTTTAGTCTATCTTTTTCTTCGTGCCTTTGTTAGTAAATTAAATTCATTGACTATTCCGTTGACCATTATGGAAAACGCGAATCCACCCCTTTCCCCTAGAGAAGTGGCTGTGTTACGTGAACAAATTGAGAGTGAGATTAGGGAACTTAGGAAGCTTAATAGGTTGATTAAGGTTGAGCTTGACCATGCATTTAGTGACCTAGCGACCGCCTTGTATTCAAATGAGGACCTAGGGCCTAATGATTTTGTGAATGTCGTTGAGGAACTTGAAGAGGGGGAAATAGATTCGAAGCTAAATGATTATTTTAATCTATACCCCACTATGGAGGAGATTGCATATTATAATAATCTTATTGATGACCCTCGATCTCCTTTTACGAGAATCGAACCTAAGATAAAGAGAGGCGATCCTAAAAATGCTAAGATACCATGTATGATTGGGTATAGACACGTTGACAATGCTTACATCGACTTTAAATCCCCAATCAACATTATGTCCTCAAGTGTTTATAATGATATAGTGAAAACAAGACTTGAACCTAGAAGAGATCCCAAATACCCCGGTGGAGTTTGTAACTTTGTTGGGAGAGTTAAAGGTCTACATGTCTTTGTTGGGAATTTCACTTTTATCACCGACTTTATGATTGTGGAAGATCTTGCTAATGTTATTGATTGTCGATTATCCAATGTTGTGTTTGGTAAACCGTTTGTTGAGGAGTCCAAGTTAGAATATGATGAGATAGAAGGGACAATCCGATTTGCAAGTAACACCGATAGGATCACTTATAGGATGCCTAATAGAATGAAAGAATTTCGCTTTATATCCAGATTTGACAAGGATAACATTGGTGCTTTTGAGGACATCAATGAAGAGGATAAGAAAAAGGGCATGGATTATGTATGGGAAAAGAGGAGTCTTTTCTACAAAGATTGTTTGACTCTAGGACCAAAGTATAAAGTCGATAAGGAATTTGCCCATAGGATTATAGGAGCGATTGAGAAAAAGGTGATTGGTTTCTACAAAGAACATTTACAATCAGAGAGTGAAACCAATGAGGAGGTCACGTAGTAACCCATGACCTTGAGTCTAGCTACAAGACTCGTAAATAAAGAAAAGCACTTCTTGGGAGGCAACCCATGCTTTGTGTGATTTTATTTTGTTTGTTTGTTATTTGCTTCCGTATGCATGCTTTATTTTTATTGTTGGTAGATCGTTTCTAAACTAAATAGTGGAAATACTTTACTTTGTTGTTTTGGCCTAGTCTTAACTCCACCTAAAGGTATTTTTGCAAAAGATAAGTGTAAGGGGAAACCCCAAATACGTTTTTAAGAAACAAACCGATCATGATTCTCCACAATATTAAATGAACATGTATATTCGTATTCGCTAGAGTCAAATGCTTGTATTGAGTCATGATGAAGTTTTGCAGGATTTTCCAGGAAGTAGGACCAAGTTTTTCCAGAAATTTTCCGGAAACTTAACATAAGAATTTCTGCGGGTCACTTCTGACGGCGTCATGATCTTGCTCTTAACGGCGTCACGTGTAAAAATCTGGAAATTTTACCAGTTTTGTTTTTCTAACGGAGTTTTAAAGTTTTTGTTGAATTATTAAGTTTTATAATCTCCAGGAAATCTGCAAACTTCATTCCACAAGCATTATATCTTATTTTGTTTTCTAGGATTTAGTAACTTATGTAGATTGCCGCCGATTTTATGCGAGGTTGCTTTGTTTGTTTTCTCAGGATTTATAGGTTATGTATGACTTGAAGATGCTTCATATTCTGGAAGGGAAGCTTTGATTGTTCATTTTCTTGGAGGAAGATTTAACCTGGCCACCTTATTATCCATACCGAGCAAATCAGGGGAGTATTCAATTTCATTCTTTTTACTTTTTCACTTTTACATTCTTTACTTGAACATTGGGGACAATGTTCATCTTAAGTGTAAAGGGAGGGTAAAATGATGATACCTTACAGATACACTTTTGCTTGAGTTTGTTTGTTTGATAGTAGATGTGTAGTAAAACTATGAGAAATACTTGTTAGTGCAATTTTAGCGCCAAATTTAAATTTTTTTACAACATTTAGGAGTGAAACTTTAGCCATAGCAAGCATCTCATGGATAGGAGATTGTATGACTAGCACATAACCGTACTTTCAGAAAAATTTCCACCCAAATATGTGAGGTTCGCCTTTAGATTTGATAGGAAAAGCATTTACTATTAGTGCTTATGAGCGTACCGGTAGCATTTAGATTCTAGAACTTGCGTTAGTGATGCATCCGAGACCGCTAGTGAGACTACATTCGTGTGGTAGGATTTACTACATGATAAGAGGCATTAGGATCACCCTTGTGTTAAACCCGTATCATAATTACTTGACCATTTAAGTCATATTACTTGGCTAGTTAAGTCAACTAATTTTTCCCACACCTTAGCGTTGTACTCATTTTTAGTACACGAAATCCCTATTACACCCCTCCGAGCCTATCTTTTCGTTTCTAACTTTAAGCATTTTACTTAAAGGAAGAATTTTTACACCCCACTTAAATGTACACCCAAATCGCCTTAACCTTCCGTGTATGCGCTCATTTTTAGTGCATTCTTGTTATTTGTTAAACCCTAAGTTAACTCTCTAATTGATTACATGGTTGCTAAGTCGAGTCATATCCTTGTAGATATTGTTTTGGGACGATTGGGACTCATGGGTAAAGTACTTATTTATGGAGTAATGGGGAAGAACATCATTTATTACCCCCATATGTGCGTTAATCTTAAAATTGTTCCAAGTGTTTTGATTTTCTTAATTCGAGTCATTAGATTAGTTTATTGTAAAATATGTAAAAATTGAAGTGTAATGAGAATTTTCATTCCCTATGATGTATTATTTTGGATGGTAGGGTAAAGAGTGTATGCAAAAAAAAAAAAAAAAAAAAAAAAAAAAAAATCGAAAAATCAAGAAAAAGAAAAGAAAAATAGAAAAGGAAAAGAGAAAAAACATACGGACTACCATCCCGTTTCATTCTATGTTTATTTTATGTTTTTGTTATTTTCCATTTATTAGCTTAAGTCGAGTCTAGTCTTGGCTTAGCAACGCCATATTGTACATGTAATTAACCAAGATTGTTAACTCGCCACCAGTAAAGACTGCCTATATCCAACAAAATCGTGTATTTCATATCCCTACACCTAACGTTACAACCCTTTGAAAGACCTCTTTGATAGTTTATCCTAGGTGCTTATGCCATGTGGTGGAGGTTTGATCCTTTCCCAAGCCTATGGTAATCTATTTTGCTATGATAGGTAGTGAGAGATATCTTCCGTTTCCATATTGTAATTTATAATTTATTACACCCGAGAGATGTGAGTATCTAAACACTATTTGTGAGGTGCTAGTGTATGACCTCCGTGCTTGTCTTTGGTCTTTAGTGGAATGATTATTTGTTGTAATTACTTTTATATTAGTGTTAAATGAACCCTAACTTGTATTTTGATTAGAATTAAAGCGCATTTGCTTGAGGACAAGCAAATGTCAAGTGTAAGGGTATATGGTGAGGCGAAAAATGAACCACTTTTAGGGGGTCATTTAAGCCCGAAATTGAATTTATTTGATCAAATATTGCCCTAAATTGTTCCTTTTGTGATTTTAGGTACTTTGGGAGTGAAATCTGGAAAAGGTAGCAATTCGGACGTTTTTGGAGCATAAAAGTGAAGAAAACGCCAAAGACTTAATTTTCCAAGCTGGGAACAGTGTGTGATGGCGTCAAGAGTAACAAGTTGACGGCGTCAAGAGTAAATATCATGACGGCCCAGTACAGAAATGAAGGCGTCACAAGGAAGAACGTCAAGAGTTAAATACGTGACGGCCTGGAAAAGTGTAATACACGACGGCGTCAGATGTAGATCAAGGCAGTCCGAGGATTCTTTTGGCGGCGAGATGACGGCGTCACAAGATTGTTCTTGACGCCGTCAGCCTCTATTTTCTATATATAGTTTTCTAATTTTCATTAATAAAGAGGAACAAGTTTGGAGAAACCCTAAGGCCGAACCATATACGAATTTTACAGCTTTTTCAAGGGTTTTCAGCCCTTGAATGCTTACATGTGCTATTGAGATAAGTATTATTTTAATTCAATCAATATGTCTATGTGTTGGTTGTCTATATCTTGTGCTTGTCTTGATTCCACCATGCTAGGCTAGATTTATCCTGTGTTTGCTTAGATCTAATGAAACCTAGATGTTGATTATGTGTTGATTACTTGTTTATGGTTGTATTCGATGAATGATTTCGATGTTAGGCTTAAGAAAACTGGCAGATCTCCAAATGGTAACATGCTTGAACGTCTTAGGAAACATGAACCGATGTGTACTAGGTTTTATTGGTTGTATTTAATGCATGAGTAAATTCTAATGATCCCATGTTAGGAGCTTCTTAGCCGGCTCGACATAGGAGTGAAGTAGGCACTCATAGGATTGGGGAGTTAAGTACGCCACCCCATGAATGGTATTAAGGAATACAATCCGTCATCCACGCAACTATAACAAGTAATTAATGTGTAAAAGATATCTAGGGAGTAGTGAAATCTAAGTAAACACATTTCTTCACTTATTGCTCACAACCTTAGTTTAATTTAGTTTATTTTCATTTCTAGTATTTTGTTTTGATTGCATCTTAGTATTGGGTTAGTTGACTAGCAACTAATTCCGCCCAAATCCTTCAAAACCCGAGATTTTTACTTGCTTTCTAAAAAAAAAGAAAAATACAAAAAGAATCATCTCTCATCCCTAGAACTAGTAATTAGGTTTTTCTAATCCTAACGACACTATTCCTAGCTGAACGATCAATCCCCCGGTACTTGTCACTATACTATACTACAACGATCAGGTACTCTGCCTGGTGGGGGTTGTAAGCTTCTCAAGATCCCTTGAGAGGTAAAGCCTGGTGCAATCCCTACGCGTCAATGCACAGTTACCTAATAGAACAGAAGATCGAAGAAAGAAAATCTTTGAAAGGTTTGAAAATGGTGGAAATGTTTTTTACCGTATGATCCACAGTGAAAGGAGGCGGTGTCTTTTATAAGCACCAATAACCCTAAAAGGGACGCCACGTGGATCCCACTAACAAAACGTGTGGCTAGGATGAGACAAGGTACAACACTTTTTCCTCTTCCCAAGGTACACGTGGACACTCTCCTCGTTTTTTGAAGCACTTCTTATGATATTTTGGGACTTGATACATTGTTCCCATTTTTGGGCGGGAAGTATTTAATTTTTTCCTGCCACGCTTACCGCTATTTTCACTAGTCTAGTATCCGCGGCTACGAGCCGCGCACACTAGACTGGGGGACATGATGACGTATAGTTTGTAGTTGGGCCACGAGCCCAAATGATAGACATTACTAAGCCCAAACCCACCACGAGTGGGCTATCATGACAAATGACTTGGGCCATAATACCAAGGGCTTGGACTCACGAAGTCCGAAGCCCAACCAAACTACCCGGTTATAGGATAAGGATCTTCTATTAACAGAATAGATATCCTTACCCCGGATAAGCACCACGTGTGCGAAGAGTAAGGAACAAGAAACCTACACGGTTTCTGCGTCCCTATATATAGAATGATATATTCTCATTAAAGGTACGATTCACACGATCCCTAACTCTTCAAATAAACCCTAAACCGATTACTTACTCTCACGCCGGAGTCTAACCGTGGGAGACAATCCCACGATAAGTCTAACGGTGTTGTTTGCTTTCTTAGTGCACAGGTTCCATAAGCACTAAAGTTCTAATTGGTACGAGAGCAGGAGTCCAAACAAGGTAAGTCCAACTTTTGTATCAACAGTAACCAAATATCTAGAATCATTATCTTAGGTCAAGACTTCTATCAAACACCTAGTATGCCATATTGCACCAAAAAAAAAAAAAAAAAAAAAAATGAAACTAAACTATAGCATACGTTTTGATGTTTTTATCTTTAAATTGTTGCATTTAGGACAATAAGTGTCAATAACAAAGAAGCCAATAGTCACAAACCTGCAAAAAGTAATTATATTTATTGAACATCTGCGTCTTCCTTAATATCTTTTTCTCTTAGACAGTTTATCAAACATTTGGTGACCCCATTCATGATTCACCTATCATAAAAAGCATGATTATGATTAATCATATAAAACACGAACTGAATCAAAAACTCGTGATCAAAAATCATGATTAATTGTATAACAAACTTACCCATTAAACTAAATGTGTCTGTCAATCATCTGCCATTAAAATCGATTGTTAAAAATGGGTTATATCATCAATTCATTCGATTCTGGAGATGTTCTTAATTGCATATTTTTAGAATAATTTGTTGTGGCTTTGAATTTGTGATTTTAATCTAAACATAGAATTACGATTTTTTTATCTAATCATGGAATAAACCAATGTTTGATTTGGTGAGTTTAAGGTTATGAATTTAGACTTCTTTTTTTATTAAGGATTCATAAGAATCGTCACTGATATTTGATTTGGTGAGTTTAAGATTATGAATTTAGACTTCTTTTTATTAAGGGGGTGTTTGTTTCAGCTTATTAAACGTAAGCCCATTTGAGGGTGTCTTATTTTTTATAAGCTCCAATTTTGTGGCTTATTTTGAGATTTGTCGGCTTATATAAGTTTATTATGATATGGTAAATTTATAAAAGCCGACATGTCTCAAAATAAGCCGTAAAATTGGGGCTTATAAAAAATAAGCTGAAATTTCATTGAGTTTCAGCTTTTTTTTAGAATCCCCAATTTTACGGTTTATTTTGAGACTTGTCGGCTTTTAAAAGTTTATCATATCATAATAAACTTATATAAGCCGACAAGTCTCAAAATAAGCCATAAAATTGAAGCTTATAAAAAATAAGCCCAAATGAGCTTATGTTTAATAAGTTTAGTCAAACAGGCCCTAAGGATTCATAAAGAATCGTCACCAAATGAGCTTATGTACATGTCTTATGGAGACATGGATCATTCATGAATAAAAAAAATCACACAACAACTCAAGAAGTATAACAAATGGTCTTTCTATACTTCAATCACAATTCACAAATTAAACTAAGGTTTGAACTTTGAACTTCTTATTAATTTACACTCTAATCTGTTATTTTATTTTTATATATGCCATTTGCTATTTTGCATTTTTGCTTCACTGCGAGGGGATTTTCAGCCATGAAAATGTTCAAGAATCGACTACGAAACAAGATGGCAAATAAGTTTCTTGCAGATAACTTGGTCGTTCACATAGAAAAGGAGATTGCTGATACTTTTGACTCAAAATCTATAATTGAAGTATTCAAAAACCTTAAAGGCCGTCGAGCCGAGTTGTAACTGTTTTTTTTTCTTTAACATTTATTGCATGATTTCCTTCAATATATAAGACTATGTTGATTTTTGTTTTAATATACTTGTCTAGTTTTTACTTTCACTAGTTTCGGACTTTCGCCCCCCGCCCCCACCCCACACCCCACTAAAATTGTTCAAGTTCCGTCTATGGTGCCAAGGTTTGCGAAAGTCTTTTCCATTCCTTTATTTTTCAACTTGAGTTTGCAGATTTTTTGGTTTAAATGTGGCACATTTTGTTATTCAACCAAGTGTTTAACATCAATTTGACCCACTCACTAATGGTTGACCCGTTACCCAAATATGTTTGCTAATTTTGTACTCACGCAATCTTTAAAAACTGTATTTCAGTGCAAAGGTAGTAAGTGCATACTTGGAAACTTCGGATACTAAGGTGCTTAAGTTAGCAAAGAAAGAGTTGCAGCCATCAATGAAAGAAGGTGTACTAAAATTACCCGAGCAAAATCAGGCTAAAGAACTGAGCCAGATGACATGACGTAGACACGTATATTGTGGTTCTGCTTGCTTCACAAAGTTATA
The DNA here is from genome assembly GCA_030686995.1 of Artemisia argyi. Lineage (NCBI taxonomy): Eukaryota > Viridiplantae > Streptophyta > Magnoliopsida > Asterales > Asteraceae > Artemisia > Artemisia argyi. Next base: position 173,543,736 of record CM060686.1, on the reverse strand, counting down.
GTCTGAACTAGGTGCCATAACAAGATGGTTGGTTTAAATTTGTAATCGACATGGTTATGCTATAATTTTCAAGTCAAAGTTTTGTCGTTTATCATTAATTTACGATATGTGAACTTATTTCATGTTATCAACACTGAATGTTATTCATGGCTTTTTGTAGATAGGTTACATGCTTATTACTAAATTAGTGATGAACTAATAACTGTCTTCTTTTTTTATAAAGGTGTTATATGTATGCGAAAATTACTGTACTACCCCTGTCCAAACCTCTGTGTCGTGCAGAGCCCAACCTTTTTCCACCTTTACAATTCTACCCAAGCATCTTGTGTAAATATATACCCGAGACAAACGTGTCTCCTTGTTATTGGACGAAGAGCAAATAAAAAAAAACCCTAGGTCATGTCGCGTATATATATACAGAACACTACCCGACATTGTAGTATATGCATACTTGGAAACCACCGATCCTAAGGTGCTTAAGTTAGCAAAGAAAGAACTGCACCCTTTACCGAAAGATGTCCTCAAGTTACCCGAGCATAATCAACCAAAAAAATCAGGCTAAACAACCGAGCCAGATGAGTCCAGAACTAGGCGTTTATCGCGGTTTTACTTGCTTCACAGAATTATAGTCTGAACTATATGTCATAAGAAGATGGTAGTTTAAGTTTGTAAACAGCATGTTTATGCTATAATTTGCAAGTCAAAGTTTTGTTTTTTCTTAATCATTATTTCGACATGACCTTATTCCATGTACTGAACATTTAACGCCATACATGGTTTTTGTAGACAAGTTACCTCACTCCGGCAGGATTTAAGTATTGTTCTAGTCATGGACTAGCAACTGTCTTCTATTCTCTTTTTTTTGAAAAGTGTTTTGGGATAAATCAAAAGAGAAAGGTTGACATTTAATCTGGGACCAAATTACATTTAACTGTGAATCTCTTGACATTTTAGCAGTAGTTGTCGATAATCTTAAATGAACGAAACAAATAACAAATTCGAACAAACGAAGCAGAAGCTTTATTCAATTACCAAAACAAATACAAAACCAAATTCAAATGTGCCAAACCAAAGTTCTAATTCAAAAGGTACCAAACACAAATTCAAAAGGTACCTAACACAAATTCAAAAGGTACAAAGAATTCTAATGTTATCAATCCCTATTTATAGACAAAACTAACCGTCATAGATTAATTTCCAAATTCTAATCAAACTTGAAGGACAAGTCACACAAATTTACCAATTGACCCCTAAAGTTTAAGTCACTTTTCTAATAATCTCCACCGTGACTTAAACTCCTCCACCTACTTCAAATCAAATTCAAAGTTCCAAATTCCGAATTCCAAATTTCAAAATCCAAAATCCAAATGCGAGAGATGCAAGCCAAATTCAAATCAAATGACCGATTCCCAAAAGCAATCCTAAACAAAATCGATCCAAAGCAAATGCCGATAACTTCAAAACGAACAATCAAACGTTAACCAACAAATTCAAAACGGTTAACCAACCAATCAAATCGGCCCAAATGATCTTCACCAAAGACAATCAAATTCGAGCAACCAACTTCAAAAGCCCGATGAACGAAGATCCAAATTTTCAAATGATCGAACAAATTCCAAACGACCCGATTATTACCAAGTCTTCAAACACCAAATCGATCTTCAAATTCCAAATTTAAATTCTAATGGTCCACTTATACAATAAGAATTACGACTCAAATACCAAATTCTAAACCTAATGACCCACTTATTTGATAAGTATTACGGTCAAAATTCAAACTTATTATCCGTACCAAACAAACTCAAGTTAACAGTAACTTGACAAACGAGCTCTAATAATTCAAACGCCCCAAATATGATACAAATAATAATTCTAGTGACCCACTTATCTAATAAGAATTACGGTCCGAATTCAAAATCAAATATTTTCAATGAATCAATACGAACAAAATATTCACCTATAGATCAATTCTTCAAAAAACAATGGCTACCAACGAATTCTTCGAAACCAAAAACAGAAATCATATACTAAAAGTCAATAGGCTCAAAAGTAATCAAATAGCCCATCCCACCAATTACAAAACGCCAAAACAATCCTAATAACAAGATTAATCGCACCAAATCCTCATGTCACGTTCAAATCGATCTTTCAACTCAAAAACCAATACGTCGAACAAACAAAACTTTTTTTTTTCTTTTCTTTTTCTTCATCTTCGACGTAAACAAACCTAGCTCTTGATACCACTTGTCGATAATTCAAAGACGAAACAAACAAACGAAGCGGAAGCTTTATTCAATTACCAAAACAAATACAAAACCAAATTCAAATGTGCCAAACCAAAGTTCTAATTCAAAAGGTACCAAACACAAATTCAAAAGGTACAAAGAATTCTAATGTTATCAATCCATATTTATAGACAAAACTAACTGTCATAGATTAATTTCCAAATTCTAATCAAACTTGAAGGACAAGTCACACAAATTTACCAATTGACCCCTAAAGTTTAAGTCACTTTTCTAACAGTAGTTGTTTCTTATTTTTGTAAATTCCATTCAATTACTAATACTGTATGAGATTGGTCCATGTTTATTGTCCTCTTAACTTTTCAAGTGCTTAACATGTTTGACGCCCCGTTAATTACAAATTCTGAGTCCGTCCCAACGTCCTGCATAATTCTTTGTATGGTAGCAATTAAGTCCCCCTTTTTCTCAGGGAGACAGCAGGGATCGGTAGGTGAAATTGATTATCTAGTGAATAAATGTCACATTATCCCACTATAAACGAGCTAGGTAACTTTAAAGTAACTTCGATTTACTACTATATATGATATGATGTCCCTTTTAACTTATTTTTTATTGGCTTTTGCAAAAGAATATATGGAAATTTAATCTTATGTGGTACGTAAAAGTTTGGAACAGACATATATACAAGCTTGTACATGAAGGTAAGAAGAAAAGGAACACAAACACGCTATAATGGAAGTATCATAAGTGCTTTCTATCGGGCAACTATCCCTGATAAGGTTAAGTCATTGCTTGAACTTGTTGGATAAGAGGTTGAAGAGAAACCAGTACCACGTAAGTTCCTATCTGTGAAAAATGCTGGCTGTTTAGGTTTTGGCAATGCACCTTCATTGCTTAACATGAGAACCACCGACAACATGTTTGGCCTGTCTTCTGGACTTTGTTGTACACATAATAAGCCAACTTCTATCGATCTTAAAACTTCCGATGGATTGCTTGCCTCAGCAAAACTTGAATCCAGGAGTTCCATTGACTTTCCTTCACTATGCATCCTCCATGCCTAAATATAAATGCGGAATTAATTATTAGGCAGTAGAGTGTCATGCCGGATAAATTTGAAAATCAAGCAACTTACATGTCCAATAAGATTATTGTTATGCTCAGAATGAACAAATCCCCTGTTTCTCTTCCCACTCATAATCTCCAGCACTAATACACCAAAGCTGAAAACATCTGACTTTATGGAGAAAAGACCATCTAGCGCATACTCTGGTGACATGTAACCGCTATATATAGAATAATGTTTACAAGTCTTAAATAACGAACTTAACAAAAAGTGAATGAAGATAAACCAGAATGTTGTATCTTACTAGGTACCAACAACTCTCTCTGTGTTAGCTTGAGTTTCATTTCCTCCAAAGCTTCTAGCTATCCCAAAGTCTGATATTTTTGGGTTCATATCCACATCTAGTAGAATATTGCTAGCTTTAAGATCTCTGTGAATGATTCTTAATCGTGAATCTTGATGAAGATAAAGAAGTCCTCGCGCAATTCCTTTGATGATGTCGAATCTCTTTGTCCAATCAAGGAGTGTGCTTTTCCTTTTATCTGCACATCATGTAGGTTTAGTTGTTCAAAGTATCTTACCGTAGTAAGTTACTATTGTCGATTTAAAGGAAATTATATGATACTGACCAAATATAAACTCGTCTAAGCTTCTGTTTGGCATGTATTCATATATCAGCAACTTCTCGTCCCCCTCGATGCTACATCCGAGGAGCTTGACAAGATTCCGGTGTTGAAGTTTAGAAATGCATATAACTTCATTCATGAACTCATTAATTCCTTGACTTGAAGTCTTTGAGAGACGTTTAACTGCAATTTCTTGCCCATCTTCTAGCATACCCTGTAGATTAGCAATTTTTATGTGAAACTGTCCAAAATTCGAAGGAAACTATCATTCATATTTTTTTGTATCAATGGCACACTTGAAACATTTTAGCTTCATAATTTTGTTATCTATAATGAATTAGAATGTTGCTCTAACAATTATAATCAAATGGACGAATCATAATGTGTCGCCATACTCAGCAAACTGAATTCAAATAAATAAGATTCTTCATTTACCTTATAGACCGGTCCAAATCCGCCCTCTCCAAGTTTATTAGCAAGTGAAAAATCAGCAGTAGCTTTAGCTACTCTAGAGAAGCTAAACAATGGTAGCTCCATGGCTTCTCTCCCACTTTCACCTACATTTAGTGACCCCCCTGTGGGTTAATAATACAAACCCCGTCAAACTGGTTGAACCTGCTCACAGAATACAGACTATTCTAAACCATTTAACATACTTATTACTTTAGGTTTAATTTTTTAATCTATTGTCATCACTTTATCCTAAAACTCTACAAATATCTTACCTTCCTCACTTTGTGGTGAAAAATGTCTTTTTCTCCAAGCATACCACAACCATGTGCTCAAACTTATCACAAAAACCGCCAAAAAAACTCCAATCAAGATGATTTTGATGTTTGTTCCTCCGTCCTTTTTAAAAACCGATGGAGCAAGTGCATGATCTTAACACGAAAAGTCAAAAACAACATCGTTAATCACCTTACAGCTCATAACAACCATGAAACTAAGCAGAAAGATTACATGATAGTAGTTACCTAATTCAGAAGAAGCCATTCTCACGAATATATCTTGACCACCCCTCGAGGATACCCTAATATCTAATAGGTCATTGAACCAAAGCAAGCAACCACTTCCTTTGCCTCTGATATCAGTATTTGCATATGCCATACAAGTGCAGTTCTGTAGGCATATTGCTTTACATTCCGTTAAAGACATTGTATTGTTAAACCACGAAGTCTGTGTATCTGGCAATTTTACATTAGAATACTTGATAAACCCATCTGTTCCATTTTTGCAATCCAACGGTATTCTCCTCACACAACCACGTGTCCAATCTCCTGTTACCCAACCCCTTTTGTTTTTCGGCTCAAATTTTGGCTCATCTAAGCACGAACATTTCTGCGCGTCTTCAATGTTGCAGCTTCCATAAGGGCCACAGATTTTGTACTTGTCACAAATATCTTTTGGTAGTGTATCAATAACCTCCCATATTTTCTTATCTTCTTGCCAGAATGATAGTTCTATATTCCCAGAAGTAGTCAAGGTGAACTTCGATATCACAGAAATGTTTACCATAATATAAGAAACAACTGCCTCTTTTTCATTAATAACCATATTGTGTGGAAAGTACGGGTTGATGGCTGGCAAGCCCCCACTAAACCCTTCACCATTCCATGGTCCGAGCCGAAACTTGACCACCAAACCATCTCTTAGTACTAAGTGAGGATAACCACGAGTGTCAATGCTATAGGTGAATTCCCCTATAGCTGGATCATGAATACTCTTCCATGATGTTAAATGCCATTCGTCCCCTGTTAAGTAATTTTTTCCAAGCTTCATGCCACGTAGATAAGTATCCGTTGGATTGTCAAAACTCTCCCACAGAATCTTCATGCTGTTTCCATCCGTGATGACTAGATTTCCAGAGTCATAAAGCTGTGCGGTTGCATTTCCTGATGATATTGAGTTGGAAGACCACACTACATGATTGGTATGGTTCTTGAGAACAAGATTTCCCACACTGTCAATCCTTAACATGCTTGATGATACATTGGTGAGGGGGTAGTCTCTGTTGGCAACCCAAACTACTGTTTTAACAGAATCTTTCTTATACCAAATACCAATATAAGTGTTATCCGAGCTACCTGGCTTGAAGAATCCCAGTTCATATGTTCTAGCAGGAGATACCAGCGTGTTGTTTTCTGTCAAGAAGCTTGAGCCTGAGATGATGCCAATTTCGGCTGTGTATATTTTTTGCATGTGGAGTGAAAAAACTAGAAGAAAAAGTATGGTTGCTTCCTCCATTAAAATCAATCCCTTCAAGCTTTTCATTTTTTTTAATCTAATTTCTAGAATGGAATCGAAGTCTTATTATCTCCTACCGTATGCTTGGGGTCAACAAGTCTTATTGACAAAATGTCAATTCTCAAATGAATACAGCCACATAAGCTGCCAAAGAAATTAATGCCAATCAAACAATATCACAGTTTCTATCCACAATACGTATTGTCAAATCGAAGTCTTATTATCACTTACAGCGCGTATGCTTGGGGTCAACAAGTCTTCTCGACAAAATGTCAATTCTCAAATGAATACAGCCACATAAGTTGCCAAAGAAATTAACTCCAATCAAACAATATCACAGTTTCTATCCACAATACGTATAGTTGAATCGAAGTCTTATTATCATCTACCGTATGCTTGGGGTCAACAAGTCTTCTTGACAAAATGTCAATTCTCAAATGAATACAGCCACATAAGTTGCCAAAGAAATTAACACCAAGTCACCAACTATCGTATACACTTAGCTAGTTAGCTTTGTGGACTGAAAAGACATTCACGTATAGAACCGTGGACAATAAAATACACATTTATGGTAGTGAAATATAAAATAAATCTTAAACGCAAAAAACCATAGAGAAATATAAGGACTGATGTGTAGATATTTCACAAAGAAAACCATGGACATTTGAAAAATAAATTAAATAATTTTAAAATAAAATAAAAAGAAAGTGACACACACAAGTGTGTACTTTTTGTAACACCCCAAATTCATGGATGCAGCGGAATTCAAACTGGGTGTTACTCGACGGCACAACAGTCATAACAATAGAAAACGAACTCTAATTGAGTCGTTTTAAAAGATTTATCATTCAAATTTTATAAATATCAGAGATTACAAAATGAGGTCCTAGATGGTTCAATGTTTACAAATTACATTAGATGTGTTTTCGAATGATAATAAAATTTATAGCCCTCTTGAATATCCGTGTCCCTCCGTGCCATCCTTGATCATCATGGACCTGAAATACATGCTTAAGAGGTCAACACAAAGGTTGAGTGAAATTCATAGAGTTTATTAGATGGTTGAACACAATATGTTGGTAGTGTGAGTTAATTAAACTCGAAAACGATGGGCTACGTTGTTATACGCCCATAAAACATATTATTACACTAAGCTCATGATACCAAAACGTTAACGGGTACCAATATCAATCGGCGGAATTATCCCGGTAGGTACTTTGCCGTCATACCTATGTTTCAAATATTAATGCATTTGTTTGAACTTAGTCAATACAAATAGGATTCGTCAATCCCAATAGGCCTATTCACAATATTCGCGCTCACTATTACTAGTGATTAAATGGTTCATAATAAGGGATATTGGTTTTAGCAAGGATGGTACTTAGTAATAATAAAACAATCATGTAGCATACAATTTCAAAGCATTGTGTTCGGTTTAAAATAGCATGTATTTCCCCCAAGGGTTTGTAAAACAATTAAGTAATGGAAAGTGGGGCTATGAACTCACCTTAAGTTATATAGCAAGTAGTGAATGTGATGGTCGAATCGCGAAGGTTTCTACGAGCAACCTATAATAGAATGTTGCGACTTAGGATTGGAGTAAAGAATATGGAGAATTGCCTATATATGTCTTGCATTTAGTCCATGATGTAGTACTTAGTATAGTGTAAGTCTTTGAAAAGAAATGGTTTATAAAACATGTATAGTTTATATATCGCTTACTACCGCTCGGGCTGACATAATTCAGAAGTCATGTAGTAAACGTTCGAGGATCCAGGACACTTTAATTCGTAAATCCACAACTCATCTCGACGGCTTACTTAATGAACCTCTCACATGAGGCTCCCTACTATTGTAGTATTTGATAAAATATATATATATATATATATATATATATATATATATATATATATATATATATATATATATATATATATATATATATATATATAAGTTTTGACCCGAAAAGTTACATGTCCAATATTTGAATAAACTTAGGAAAGTTTACTTTTACATGAAGATTGTTATTACAATGAGTCTCATGGTTATTTTGATGGAATAGATCCAAATTGGATGTTTATATTGCCATTAACTCTTTAGTTCATGTTTTCGCCTAGGTAAGTTTATATGGTCTTTAGTCATGGCCTTGCCGTGACCTTGGTCATTGTTTCATGGTCTTGAGACTCAACCTTGGCCTAAGCCATGGTTGTGGTCTTGGCTTTAGGTCATTAGACCTCTTGGTCTTATAAAACCATAACTATTATATAGTAACTTTGGTATATAAAATAGCTGTTAAGAAACTGAAGAAAATATCATTCGTTATTAGTTTTCTGGATACGTGCTCCTGAGTTTTTGAAAAAACGTGATTCCGGACAACTTTCGTGCTTTAACTTTTACGTGAAATGAACCAGAAGGGCCTCTTTTTGGGTGTTTAATTCTGATACAGAAGGTTTTTAGGCAGTTTTGCCGCAAAGTTTTGGTAACTTCAAATGGTCATAACTTTTTACTCATGTACTCATTTTAAGTGGTTCAAATTGTTATGGTTTCCTTGTTAAGTCCTCTACTACAATATGTAATTTTCCAATAACATAATTATACCATTTTGGTCAGATTTTACTATGGAAGTTACTAGTTTGCTTGTTTAAATAACATAAATTATCATATATATACCAATACTTGTTTTACCCATTTTTATACATCATGGACATAATCACAAGACAAAATATAGCATGAATGATATGTAAATAGCATGAATATGATATTTAACAAGAAGTATGTTAGGGTTTGCTTACAACTTTTGGTTTTCAACAAAGAAAGGTAAGTAACATGTAAGGAAAACGACTTTGATTGACAAGCTTCTCTTCACTTTAGCAATCCTTCTACTCTTGTATTCTTGAAGGATTTGTGATGAGGGTTTAGGTGACTTGAGTGGATCTAAACTCAAGAGAATCACCAAAAGTTTCTAAGGATTTGAAGTGGTTTGATGAATCAAAACCTAACTAGAGTTTATGTGTTGATATTGCTCTTGATTTCTTGATTATAACTTGAAGTAAACTAGCTAATGAAAGAGTGTTTGTGTGCGAGATATGGGATGACAAGAGAGGAGGAGGGGAGTATATATATGAGCTTGAGGAGGTTACCAATGAAGACTAGTCAAAGCTTGGAGAGCAAGCTTGGACATATGTAATCATCTTAAGGCTTATGGCATGAGATCAAACCACATGGGTGATTCCCCCCCCCCCTAGAGGCGGTTCATATGGATAAGGAGGGGATGAGTTGGCTTTTGATGGTATTATCCTACTTATGTGACTAGTTTTGACTCCGTGAATTGCTAACTGTAAGTTGTTAAGCCACGAAACGTAAAACCGGGTATCGTAAAAATGTGAAACTTGGAAGAATGGCTAAACTTGTCAAAATACTCCATAATAAAATATAAAATGAGTGGTAGGTTCCATTGGGGTGCTAAAACCCTGCTAAAACTGGAAACACGGGTCTAAAACGCGTAATACGTAAAACGTACGAATATTGTGTAAAATTGAGAAAAGTAAAATGTTACCTTTCTAATAGGATAATAATGATTTAAAATGAATTACAATGTCTAGACTCTAGACTGGGCTCAGTCTAGTGTCGGTTGGTATTTAATGTCTTTTAGACATAAAACCGTAAGCCTAAAAATCAATGAATGATTTTTGGTCAAAGGATGAGGGAAAAATATGTTGACTTTTTCCAAAAATGTGAAAACTCAAATTGTCTTAGAAACGCGGTGCAGGTATAGGCTAAGGTTACGGCTAAGTAAAAGTGCTTAAAAATGAAAATTCATGTTTCTCACGGCCGAGGTTTATTTGGTCACATTTTTCTCAGTCATGATTAATTCTCAAATAAATAATGAGTGTATCAAACATTTTTCTGATTCGGGAAAAATTAACGCGGTCGAGTTTCGTTGTGCGTAGGATTTTTGAATGACGTTTTACCCTAAAACGTGTAGTTCCTTAATAACTTTTGCGAAAATGATCTGATAAGTGTCAAACTTTTATTTTGCCATGGAAATGATTTATCATACGAGAATATGAAATAAAAAATCAAATTTTGGAAAAATGAATAGTAAAAGAGAATAGTAAAAATGAATAGTGAAATTTTCGGGAATAAAAGTTAACCTGAAAATGCGAATTGTTACAGTCTCTACCCCTTACGGGAACTTCGTCCCGAAGTTCTATGTGTGTTATATGTTGGAGTGGTGTCGATGAAGAGGTGTGGTTACTTATGAAGACTAGAGTGATGTAGTTTGATTTGTCGTTTCAGAATACAGTGTGTCAATAGAGATTGATAACATAGTTGAATATCAGTAGAGATCTATATAATAGTCGAATATCAAAGGAAATTGATATAGCAGTCGAATATTAATAGAAATTGATATAGTAGTTGTACAGAAATTGATATAGTTGAATATCAAATAGAAATTGATAGAGTTGTCAAGTATCAATAGCAATTGATATAGTAGTTGAACAACAATAGCAATTGACATAGGAATGCAATAAATGGAAATTGATATAGTAGTCGAATATCATTGGAAATTGAGATAGTAGTTGCAATCATAGTCTAGTAGGTAATCTGTTTGTTGTACCTAATGTTTATTGACTTCATACTTATGTTATTTCGGATACAAATAAGCACACTTGTTCATAATTCTTTATTTACATAGAGAGGCATCCCAAACAATGTAAATAGGGGAATATAAACTTATGGTTCGGTGATTTACAATTTCTTTATTTAAATGAAAAGGCATCCCAATCTATTCAAATAATTATAAATCATCCTACTTAAGAATTCCCAACACAACATTCATAATTAGCCGGTGAGTTACAAGGTAGTGTATTACGAGATGATACTGGTGTTCCAAAAGTACAAGATGAATATTTAATCTTGTAAAGCTGATGAGGGTGCTTGTGGTGTAACTAAGGATGATTTGAGCTTTAAAAGTGCATCAAGATCTGTTAATGAGCTTGTGGTTGCAACGGTTGTGAAAATAATGATGTGATATGTTGATGAACAAAAGTGTGTAGTGTATGCTTAACATTAATATTGGTAGAGATGTCAAGTTTGCTTTAAAATTTTAAGAAATTTTAAAGGTTTATGACGGAATGGTATCCTTAGGACCTGAACAGGATAGTACTTCTAAGGGATAAGAGAGAAGAATTGATAACTATCCCAAGATAGTAGTTGGGATTATCTCATAAATGAAAACTTTCAAGAATGAAATTAGGTAGTACAAATAAGGTGTTAAGATCTTGCTGAGTGGTAAGACACTATCGTGTCTCTAGATCGTTTTAAAGAATTCTGGTGGTTTATTGAGTTCAAGTAGGAAATTAATCTGAACATAACCCTAGTACAACTATTCTCAGTATGTGAAAATTTTAAGTCGAACATAGTTAGTCAGACTATGTTTCACTGTCCCTAGGTTAAATATAGGTGACTAGTCTATATTTAGCCGAGGTTCGATAAAATTTTCAAATACCTAAATTAGGTATACTTGTGATATGTCTGTTGCTTTTGGGAAACTGTCCACTAAACAAAGGCAATGTCAAACCATTCAGTTGCAAGTCCCGCCCATACAAGACTTGTAACCTATCTTTTCACATTCTATTGCATAGAAGATAGTATGTGTAGATACGTGTGGAAAGGAAGTTTTAAGTAATTCTAGAACAGTACATACTTGGCCAGGATCACGAACTTTTAACAATGAAGGTTTCAGAAGAAAACTTTGATGAATGTAGAGAAAGTTGTTGAACTTTGATGAATGTAGAGAAACTTCAGCTTTTGTAGATGATGGATTAGTTTATCCTTTAGAAATATCATATTTCTATTTGGAAATCGATAGATTGTGATGGGTTTTTGATATCATATGAAATGATATTGGTGAGGTGATGGAATAATTCCAGAGACCATTGCGCAAATCACAATGTCTCGGAAGTAGATTAGACCATTGTGTGACTCAAAACATTTGAGAAATGATTAAGACCATAGTATCATACAATGTCCGGGAAATAGGGAAGACCATTGTAATTCGTTACAATATCTTGGACATAAAATGTTGGAGTAGGAACATGATTGGGAGAATGTGGTTGTGTCGAAATGCCCTAGAATAGGCATGTGCAGATATGTTTAGTCCATTGTTTAGACAAAATAAATCGAGTTTATATATGTTCGTGTAGTGTAGAATGCCTAGTGTGTATATATCAATATACTTATATGTTTATGTAGCATAAAATGCGTACGGGGAAATGCTCAATTATGTTAAGGGCACATATATCAATATGCTAAAATGTTTGTGTAATATAAAATGCTTAATAAGTCCATAATCGTCTGAAGGATGGAAGGCACTAAGAGCGGAAGGCTATAAAAATGTTTTTGCTTGTAATTGTAGTTATAGTTTAGGTCTCAATTAGACCCGTTTCTCTATAACCATGGCTCTGGTACCAATCTGTAACACCCCCAATTCATGGATGCAGCGGAATTCAAACTGGGTGTTACTCGACGGCACAACAGTCATAACAATAGATAACGAACTCTAATTGAGTTGTTTTAAAAGATATATCATTCAAATTTTATAAATATCAGAGATTACAAAATGAGGTCCTAGATGGTTCCATGTTTACAAATTACATTAGATGAGTTTTTGAATGATAATAAAATTTATAGCCCTCTTGAATATCCGTGTCCCTCCGTGCCATCCTTGATCATCATGGACCTAAAATACATCCTTAAGAGGTCAACACAAAGGTTGAGTGAAATTCATAGAGTTTATTAGATGGTTGAACACAATATGTTGGTAGTGTGAGTTAAATAGACTCGAAAACGATGGGCTACGTTGTTATACACCCATAAAACATATTATTACACTAAGCTCATGACACCAAAACGTTAACGGGTACCAATATCAATTGGCGGAGTTATCCCGGTAGGTACTTTGCCGTCATACCTATGTTTCAAATATTAATGCATTTGTTTGAACTTAGTCAATACAAATGGGATTCGTCAATCCCAATAGGCCTATTCACAATATTCGCGCTCACTATTACTAGTGATTAAATGGTTCATAATAAGGGATATTGGTTTTAGCAAGGATGGTACTTAGTAATAATAAAACAATCAGGTAGCATACAATTTCAAAGCATTGTGTTCGGTTTAAAATAGCATGTATTTCCCCCAAGGGTTTGTAAAACAATTAAGTAATGGAAAGTGGGGCTATGAACTCACCTTAAGTTATATATCAAGTAGTGAATGTGATGGTCGAATCGCGAAGGTTTCTACGAGCAACCTATAATAGAATGTTGCGACTTAGGATTGGAGTAAAGAATATGAAGAATTTCATATATATGTCTTGCATTTAGTCCATGATGTAGTACTTAGTATAGTGTAAGTCTTTGAAAAGAAATGGTTTACAAAACATGTATAGTTTATATATCGCTTACTACCATTCGGGCCGACATAATTCAGAAGTCATGTAGTAAACATTCGAGGAGCCAGGACACTTTAATTCGTAAATCCACAACTCATCTCAACGGCTTACTTAATGAACCCCTCACATATGACTCCCTACTATTGTAGTATTTGATAAAATATATGTATATAAGTTTTGACCCGAAAAGTTACATGTCCAATATTTGAATAAACTTAGAAAAGTTTACTTTTACATGAAGATTGTTATTACAATGAGTCTCATGGTTATTTTGATAGAATAGATCAAAATTGGATGTTTATATTGCCATTAACTCTTTAGTTCATGTTTTCGCCTAGGTAAGTTTATATGGTCTTTAGTCATGGCCTTGTCGTGACCTTGGTCATTGTTCCATGGTCTTGAGACTCAACCTTGGCCTTAGCCATGGTTGTGGTCTTGGCTTTAGGTCATTAGACCTCTTGGTCTTATTAAACTATAACTAATATATAGTAACTTTGGTATATAAAATAGCTGTTAAGAAACTGAAGAAAATATCATTCGTTATTGGTTTTCTGGATATGTGCTCCTGAGTTTTTGAAGAAAACGTGATTCCGGACAACTTTCGTGCTTTAACTTTTTCGTGAAACGGAACAGAAGGGCCTCTTTTTGCGTGTTTAATTCTGATACAGAAGTTTTTAGGCAGTTTTGCCGCAAAGTTTTGGCAACTTCAAATGGTCATAACTTTTTACTCATGTACTCATTTTAAGTGGTTCAAATTGCTATGGTTTCCTTGTTAAGTCCTCTACTACAATATGTAATTTTCCAATATCATAATTATAACATTTTGGTCAGATTTTACCATGGAAGTTACTAGTTTACTTGTTTAAATAACATATGTTATCATATATACACCAATACTTGTTTTACCCATTTTTATACATCATGGACATAATCACAAGACAAAATATAGCATGAATGATATGTAAATAGCATGAATATGATATTTAACAAGAAGTATGTTAGGGTTTGCTTACAACTTTTGGCTTTCAACAAAGAAAGGTAAGTAACATGTAAGGAAAAGGACTTTGATTGACAAGCTTCTCTTCACTTTAGCAACCCTTCTACTCTTGTATTCTTGAAGGATTTGTGATGAGGGTTTAGGTGACTTGAGTGGATCTAAACTCAAGAGAATCACCAAAAGTTTCTAAGGATTTGAAGTAGTTTGATGAATCAAAACCTAACTAGAGTTTATGTGTTGATATTGCTCTTGATTTCTTGATTATAACTTGAAGTAAACTAGCTAATGAAAGAGTGTTTGTGTGTGAGATATTGGATGACAAGAGAGGAGGAGGGGAGTATATATATGAGCTTGAGGAGGTTACTAATGAAGACTAGTCAAAGCTTGGAGATTAAGCTTGGACATATGTAATTATCTTAAGGCTTATGGCATGAGATCAAGCCACATGGGTGATACCCCCCCTAGAGGCGGTTCGTATGGATAAGGAGGGGATGAGTTGGCTTTTGATGGTATTATCCTACTTATGTGACTAGTTTTGACTCCGTAAATTGCTAATCGTAAGTTGTTAAGCCACGAAACGTAAAACCGGGTATCGTAAAAATGTGAAACTTGGAAGAATGACTAAACTTGTCAAAATACTCTATAATAAAATATAAAATGAGTGGTAGGTTCCATTGGGGTGCTAAAACCCTGCTAAAACTGGAAACACGGGTCTAAAACGCGTAATACGTAAAACGTACGAATATTGTGTAAAATTGAGAAAAGTAAAATGTTACTTTTCTAATAGGATAATAATGATTTAAAATGACTTACAATGTCTAGACTGGGCTCAGTCTAGTGTCGGTTGGTATTTAATGTCTTTTAGACATAAAACCGTAAGCCTAAAAATCAAGGAATGATTTTTGGTCAAAGGATGAGGGAAAAATATGTTGACTTTTTCCAAAAATGTGAAAACTCAAATTGTCTTAGAAACGTGGTGCAGGTATAGGCTAAGGTTACGGCTAAGTGAAAGTGCTTAAAAACGAAAATTCCTGTTTCTCACGGCCGAGGTTTATTTGGTCACATTTTTCTTAGTCATGATTAATTCTCAAATAAATTATAAGTGTATCAAACATTTTTCTGATGCGGGGAAAATTAACGCGGTCGAGTTTCGTTGTGCGTAGGATTTTTGAATGACGTTTTACCCTAAAACGTGTAGTTCTTTAATAACTTTCGCGAAAATGATCTGATGAGTGTCAAACTTTTATTTTGCCATGGAAATGATTTATCATACGATAATATGAAATAAAAAATCAAATTTTGGAAAAATGAATAGTAAAAGTGAATAGTAAAAATGAATAGTGAAATTTTCGGGAATAAAAGTTAACCTGAAAATGCGAATTGTTACACTTTTTTGCTAAAAAAAAATGCGTAAAGGACTTTGAAAAAAAGAGTAAAGTACCTTGTTCGTCTCTGAACTTGTACCGAAAATACACGCAGAATCATTTTAAAAAATTGAATACACCAAAGGTCCGTACTATTCACTTTTTGCATCACCCAAAGTCCCTTTGATAGTGTTCCACCAGTCAATGTCCGTTATCTACCAAATGCGCCTTTTTACATAGAGGACATAATGGTCATTTCATATATTAAATAATTTAGAGTATACCCATTAGCCTATGCCGTTGCATAAGCTAAAAAGACAATTATGCCCTCAGATTAAAATTATTATCCAACACACGAGCTTGCTTTACTATGGGAAAAGAGGAGGCATCGCAATATCGGAAAGAAAGATAGATCCAAGTATGTATATTGATGCAGGTTTTACGTGGGGCACAATTCTTAATTAAAGTTTTAAAATTTGTTAACTAGTTTTGGAATATTTTTTAAGGTTGGTGAGTCAGGCTCTAACGAAGATGTAGGGCAAAATTCATGAAATTGCCTGCTCCCATGTTTCTTGTTGTGTGCTATATATATTTGCAGGAGAGAAAGAAAATTATAAAAGGAATGAAGGATCATGTCAGTAAGATAGCTTTAGATAGATTTGGCAGTATGGTAAGTATGAATAATCTTCTTTAAGCTCTCTGTCGTGGTGACGGAATTGATTTGAGTGAGATAAAAAGTTGGAATATCTTGTCTCTTGCTAAAAAAATTTCCTTGTACTAGGTGCCTGCGTGTATTATTTCTGTTGTTGATGACACACAGTTAGTAAAAAGAGCCATCCTCCGTGAACTCCAAGCAGTGCTAAAGGAGTTGATTTTAGATAAGGTAATTTTCCCATGCCTTGTAAGTTGTAATAAATCTTAATCCATATAAGTTTACTAATTGTGAATTTTAATGAAGGTAATGTTACTAATTGTGAATTTTAATGTAATTTTAGAATGGAAGACATCCTTTATTGCAGCTTCTTCATCCAAATTGCTCACGTTATCTTAGTCCAGATGATTTTTCTTTGTTGGATTCATCCGTACCTTCTTTAGTTGCAACGGTAAATTTTTGTTAGACGCCCTTTAATTTTTGTAAAAGAACGTGACATGGCTTTTTAGTATTTAATAATTGCTCTCTTTTATCATTGGAGCTTTAGTCCAATGGTAAGGGTGCTTGTGCTTGAGTCAATAGACTCGGGATCAAGTCTCTTCTTGGCACTAAAGTCTAGTTATAACATTTTGGTCAGATTTTACCATGGAAGTTACTAGTTTACTTGTTTAAATAACATATGTTATCATATATACACCAATACTTGTTTTACCCATTTTTATACATCATGGACATAATCACAAGACAAAATATAGCATGAATGATATGTAAATAGCATGAATATGATATTTAACAAGAAGTATGTTAGGGTTTGCTTACAACTTTTGGCTTTCAACAAAGAAAGGTAAGTAACATGTAAGGAAAAGGACTTTGATTGACAAGCTTCTCTTCACTTTAGCAACCCTTCTACTCTTGTATTCTTGAAGGATTTGTGATGAGGGTTTAGGTGACTTGAGTGGATCTAAACTCAAGAGAATCACCAAAAGTTTCTAAGGATTTGAAGTAGTTTGATGAATCAAAACCTAACTAGAGTTTATGTGTTGATATTGCTCTTGATTTCTTGATTATAACTTGAAGTAAACTAGCTAATGAAAAAGTGTTTGTGTGTGAGATATTGGATGACAAGAGAGGAGGAGGGGAGTATATATATGAGCTTGAGGAGGTTACTAATGAAGACTAGTCAAAGCTTGGAGATTAAGCTTGGACATATGTAATTATCTTAAGGCTTATGGCATGAGATCAAGCCACATGGGTGATACCCCCCCTAGAGGCGGTTCGTATGGATAAGGAGGGGATGAGTTGGCTTTTGATGGTATTATCCTACTTATGTGACTAGTTTTGACTCCGTAAATTGCTAATCGTAAGTTGTTAAGCCACGAAACGTAAAACCGGGTATCGTAAAAATGTGAAACTTGGAAGAATGACTAAACTTGTCAAAATACTCCATAATAAAATATAAAATGAGTGGTAGGTTCCATTGGGGTGCTAAAACCCTGCTAAAACTGGAAACACGGGTCTAAAACGCGTAATACGTAAAACGTACGAATATTGTGTAAAATTGAGAAAAGTAAAATGTTACCTTTCTAATAGGATAATAATGATTTAAAATGAATTACAATGTCTAGACTGGGCTCAGTCTAGTGTCGGTTGGTATTTAATGTCTTTTAGACATAAAACTGTAAGCCTAAAAATCAATGAATGATTTATAAAATCAATGAATGATTTTTGGTCAATGGATGAGGGAAAAATATGTTGACTTTTTCCAAAAATGTGAAAACTCGAATTGTCTTAGAAACGCGGTGCAGGTATAGGCTAAGGTTACGGCTAAGTAAAAGTGCTTAAAAACGAAAATTCATGTTTCTCACGGCCGAGGTTTATTTGGTCACATTTTTCTCAGTCATGATTAATTCTCAAATAAATAATGAGTGTATCAAACATTTTTCTGATTCGGGAAAAATTAACGCGGTCGAGTTTCGTTGTGCGTAGGATTTTTGAATGACGTTTTACCCTAAAACGTGTAGTTCCTTAATAACTTTTGCGAAAATGATCTGATAAGTGTCAAACTTTTATTTTGCCATGGAAATGATTTATCATACGAGAATATGAAATAAAAAATCAAATTTTGGAAAAATGAATAGTAAAAGAGAATAGTAAAAATGAATAGTGAAATTTTCGGGAATAAAAGTTAACCTGAAAATGCGAATTGTTACAGTCTCTACCCCTTACGGGAACTTCGTCCCGAAGTTCTATGTGTGTTATATGTTGGAGTGGTGTCGATGAAGAGGTGTGGTTACTTATGAAGACTAGAGTGATGTAGTTTGATTTGTCGTTTCAGAATACAGTGTGTCAATAGAGATTGATAACATAGTTGAATATCAGTAGAGATCTATATAATAGTCGAATATCAAAGGAAATTGATATAGCAGTCGAATATTAATAGAAATTGATATAGTAGTTGTACAGAAATTGATATAGTTGAATATCAAATAGAAATTGATATAGTTGTCAAGTATCAATAGCAATTGATATAGTAGTTGAACAACAATAGCAATTGACATAGGAATGCAATAAATGGAAATTGATATAGTAGTCGAATATCATTGGAAATTGAGATAGTAGTTGCAATCATAGTCTAGTAGGTAATCTGTTTGTTGTACCTAATGTTTATTGACTTCATACTTATGTTATTTCGGATACAAATAAGCACACTTGTTCATAATTCTTTATTTACATAGAGAGGCATCCCAAACAATGTAAATAGAGGAATATAAACTTATGGTTCGGTGATTTACAATTTCTTTATTTAAATGAAAAGGCATCCCAATCTATTCAAATAATTATAAATCATCCTACTTAAGAATTCCCAACACAACATTCATAATTAGCCGGTGAGTTACAAGGTAGTGTATTACGAGATGATACTGGTGTTCCAAAAGTACAAGATGAATATTTAATCTTGTAAAGCTGATGAGGGTGCTTGTGGTGTAACTAAGGATGATTTGAGCTTTAAAAGTGCATCAAGATCTGTTAATGAGCTTGTGGTTGCAACGGTTGTGAAAATAATGATGTGATATGTTGATGAACAAAAGTGTGTAGTGTATGCTTAACATTAATATTGGTAGAGATGTCAAGTTTGCTTTAAAATTTTAAGAAATTTTAAAGGTTTATGACGGAATGGTATCCTTAGGACCTGAACAGGATAGTACTTCTAAGGGATAAGAGAGAAGAATTGATAACTATCCCAAGATAGTAGTTGGGATTATCTCATAAATGAAAACTTTCAAGAATGAAATTAGGTAGTACAAATAAGGTGTTAAGATCTTGCTGAGTGGTAAGACACTATCGTGTCTCTAGATCGTTTTAAAGAATTCTGGTGGTTTATTGAGTTCAAGTAGGAAATTAATCTGAACATAACCCTAGTACAACTATTCTCAGTATGTGAAAATTTTAAGTCGAACATAGTTAGTCAGACTATGTTTCACTGTCCCTAGGTTAAATATAGGTGACTAGTCTATATTTAGCCGAGGTTCGATAAAATTTTCAAATACCTAAATTAGGTATACTTGTGATATGTCTGTTGCTTTTGGGAAACTGTCCACTAAACAAAGGCAATGTCAAACCATTCAGTTGCAAGTCCCGCCCATACAAGACTTGTAACCTATCTTTTCACATTCTATTGCATAGAAGATAGTATGTGTAGATACGTGTGGAAAGGAAGTTTTAAGTAATTCTAGAACAGTACATACTTGGCCAGGATCACGAACTTTTAACAATGAAGGTTTCAGAAGAAAACTTTGATGAATGTAGAGAAAGTTGTTGAACTTTGATGAATGTAGAGAAACTTCAGCTTTTGTAGATGATGGATTAGTTTATCCTTTAGAAATATCATATTTCTATTTGGAAATCGATAGATTGTGATGGGTTTTTGATATCATATGAAATGATATTGGTGAGGTGATGGAATAATTCCAGAGACCATTGCGCAAATCACAATGTCTCGGAAGTAGATTAGACCATTGTGTGACTCAAAACATTTGAGAAATGATTAAGACCATAGTATCATACAATGTCCGGGAAATAGGGAAGACCATTGTAATTCGTTACAATATCTTGGACATAAAATGTTGGAGTAGGAACATGATTGGGAGAATGTGGTTGTGTCGAAATGCCCTAGAATAGGCATGTGCAGATATGTTTAGTCCATTGTTTAGACAAAATAAATCGAGTTTATATATGTTCGTGTAGTGTAGAATGCCTAGTGTGTATATATCAATATACTTATATGTTTATGTAGCATAAAATGCGTACGGGGAAATGCTCAATTATGTTAAGGGCACATATATCAATATGCTAAAATGTTTGTGTAATATAAAATGCTTAATAAGTCCATAATCGTCTGAAGGATGGAAGGCACTAAGAGCGGAAGGCTATAAAAATGTTTTTGCTTGTAATTGTAGTTATAGTTTAGGTCTCAATTAGACCCGTTTCTCTATAACCATGGCTCTGGTACCAATCTGTAACACCCCCAATTCATGGATGCAGCGGAATTCAAACTGGGTGTTACTCGACGGCACAACAGTCATAACAATAGATAACGAACTCTAATTGAGTTGTTTTAAAAGATATATCATTCAAATTTTATAAATATCAGAGATTACAAAATGAGGTCCTAGATGGTTCCATGTTTACAAATTACATTAGATGAGTTTTTGAATGATAATAAAATTTATAGCCCTCTTGAATATCCGTGTCCCTCCGTGCCATCCTTGATCATCATGGACCTAAAATACATCCTTAAGAGGTCAACACAAAGGTTGAGTGAAATTCATAGAGTTTATTAGATGGTTGAACACAATATGTTGGTAGTGTGAGTTAAATAGACTCGAAAACGATGGGCTACGTTGTTATACACCCATAAAACATATTATTACACTAAGCTCATGACACCAAAACGTTAACGGGTACCAATATCAATTGGCGGAGTTATCCCGGTAGGTACTTTGCCGTCATACCTATGTTTCAAATATTAATGCATTTGTTTGAACTTAGTCAATACAAATGGGATTCGTCAATCCCAATAGGCCTATTCACAATATTCGCGCTCACTATTACTAGTGATTAAATGGTTCATAATAAGGGATATTGGTTTTAGCAAGGATGGTACTTAGTAATAATAAAACAATCAGGTAGCATACAATTTCAAAGCATTGTGTTCGGTTTAAAATAGCATGTATTTCCCCCAAGGGTTTGTAAAACAATTAAGTAATGGAAAGTGGGGCTATGAACTCACCTTAAGTTATATATCAAGTAGTGAATGTGATGGTCGAATCGCGAAGGTTTCTACGAGCAACCTATAATAGAATGTTGCGACTTAGGATTGGAGTAAAGAATATGAAGAATTTCATATATATGTCTTGCATTTAGTCCATGATGTAGTACTTAGTATAGTGTAAGTCTTTGAAAAGAAATGGTTTACAAAACATGTATAGTTTATATATCGCTTACTACCATTCGGGCCGACATAATTCAGAAGTCATGTAGTAAACATTCGAGGAGCCAGGACACTTTAATTCGTAAATCCACAACTCATCTCAACGGCTTACTTAATGAACCCCTCACATATGACTCCCTACTATTGTAGTATTTGATAAAATATATGTATATAAGTTTTGACCCGAAAAGTTACATGTCCAATATTTGAATAAACTTAGAAAAGTTTACTTTTACATGAAGATTGTTATTACAATGAGTCTCATGGTTATTTTGATAGAATAGATCAAAATTGGATGTTTATATTGCCATTAACTCTTTAGTTCATGTTTTCGCCTAGGTAAGTTTATATGGTCTTTAGTCATGGCCTTGTCGTGACCTTGGTCATTGTTCCATGGTCTTGAGACTCAACCTTGGCCTTAGCCATGGTTGTGGTCTTGGCTTTAGGTCATTAGACCTCTTGGTCTTATTAAACTATAACTAATATATAGTAACTTTGGTATATAAAATAGCTGTTAAGAAACTGAAGAAAATATCATTCGTTATTGGTTTTCTGGATATGTGCTCCTGAGTTTTTGAAGAAAACGTGATTCCGGACAACTTTCGTGCTTTAACTTTTTCGTGAAACGGAACAGAAGGGCCTCTTTTTGCGTGTTTAATTCTGATACAGAAGTTTTTAGGCAGTTTTGCCGCAAAGTTTTGGCAACTTCAAATGGTCATAACTTTTTACTCATGTACTCATTTTAAGTGGTTCAAATTGCTATGGTTTCCTTGTTAAGTCCTCTACTACAATATGTAATTTTCCAATATCATAATTATAACATTTTGGTCAGATTTTACCATGGAAGTTACTAGTTTACTTGTTTAAATAACATATGTTATCATATATACACCAATACTTGTTTTACCCATTTTTATACATCATGGACATAATCACAAGACAAAATATAGCATGAATGATATGTAAATAGCATGAATATGATATTTAACAAGAAGTATGTTAGGGTTTGCTTACAACTTTTGGCTTTCAACAAAGAAAGGTAAGTAACATGTAAGGAAAAGGACTTTGATTGACAAGCTTCTCTTCACTTTAGCAACCCTTCTACTCTTGTATTCTTGAAGGATTTGTGATGAGGGTTTAGGTGACTTGAGTGGATCTAAACTCAAGAGAATCACCAAAAGTTTCTAAGGATTTGAAGTAGTTTGATGAATCAAAACCTAACTAGAGTTTATGTGTTGATATTGCTCTTGATTTCTTGATTATAACTTGAAGTAAACTAGCTAATGAAAGAGTGTTTGTGTGTGAGATATTGGATGACAAGAGAGGAGGAGGGGAGTATATATATGAGCTTGAGGAGGTTACTAATGAAGACTAGTCAAAGCTTGGAGATTAAGCTTGGACATATGTAATTATCTTAAGGCTTATGGCATGAGATCAAGCCACATGGGTGATACCCCCCCTAGAGGCGGTTCGTATGGATAAGGAGGGGATGAGTTGGCTTTTGATGGTATTATCCTACTTATGTGACTAGTTTTGACTCCGTAAATTGCTAATCGTAAGTTGTTAAGCCACGAAACGTAAAACCGGGTATCGTAAAAATGTGAAACTTGGAAGAATGACTAAACTTGTCAAAATACTCTATAATAAAATATAAAATGAGTGGTAGGTTCCATTGGGGTGCTAAAACCCTGCTAAAACTGGAAACACGGGTCTAAAACGCGTAATACGTAAAACGTACGAATATTGTGTAAAATTGAGAAAAGTAAAATGTTACTTTTCTAATAGGATAATAATGATTTAAAATGACTTACAATGTCTAGACTGGGCTCAGTCTAGTGTCGGTTGGTATTTAATGTCTTTTAGACATAAAACCGTAAGCCTAAAAATCAAGGAATGATTTTTGGTCAAAGGATGAGGGAAAAATATGTTGACTTTTTCCAAAAATGTGAAAACTCAAATTGTCTTAGAAACGTGGTGCAGGTATAGGCTAAGGTTACGGCTAAGTGAAAGTGCTTAAAAACGAAAATTCCTGTTTCTCACGGCCGAGGTTTATTTGGTCACATTTTTCTTAGTCATGATTAATTCTCAAATAAATTATAAGTGTATCAAACATTTTTCTGATGCGGGGAAAATTAACGCGGTCGAGTTTCGTTGTGCGTAGGATTTTTGAATGACGTTTTACCCTAAAACGTGTAGTTCTTTAATAACTTTCGCGAAAATGATCTGATGAGTGTCAAACTTTTATTTTGCCATGGAAATGATTTATCATACGATAATATGAAATAAAAAATCAAATTTTGGAAAAATGAATAGTAAAAGTGAATAGTAAAAATGAATAGTGAAATTTTCGGGAATAAAAGTTAACCTGAAAATGCGAATTGTTACACTTTTTTGCTAAAAAAAAATGCGTAAAGGACTTTGAAAAAAAGAGTAAAGTACCTTGTTCGTCTCTGAACTTGTACCGAAAATACACGCAGAATCATTTTAAAAAATTGAATACACCAAAGGTCCGTACTATTCACTTTTTGCATCACCCAAAGTCCCTTTGATAGTGTTCCACCAGTCAATGTCCGTTATCTACCAAATGCGCCTTTTTACATAGAGGACATAATGGTCATTTCATATATTAAATAATTTAGAGTATACCCATTAGCCTATGCCGTTGCATAAGCTAAAAAGACAATTATGCCCTCAGATTAAAATTATTATCCAACACACGAGCTTGCTTTACTATGGGAAAAGAGGAGGCATCGAAATATCGGAAAGAAAGATAGATCCAAGTATGTATATTGATGCAGGTTTTACGTGGGGCACAATTCTTAATTAAAGTTTTAAAATTTGTTAACTAGTTTTGGAATATTTTTTAAGGTTGGTGAGTCAGGCTCTAACGAAGATGTAGGGCAAAATTCATGAAATTGCCTGCTCCCATGTTTCTTGTTGTGTGCTATATATATTTGCAGGAGAGAAAGAAAATTATAAAAGGAATGAAGGATCATGTCAGTAAGATAGCTTTAGATAGATTTGGCAGTATGGTAAGTATGAACAATCTTCTTTAAGCTCTCTGTCGTGGTGACGGAATTGATTTGAGTGAGATAAAAAGTTGGAATATCTTGTCTCTTGCTAAAAAAATTTCCTTGTACTAGGTGCCTGCGTGTATTATTTCTGTTGTTGATGACACACAGTTAGTAAAAAGAGCCATCCTCCGTGAACTCCAAGCAGTGCTAAAGGAGTTGATTTTAGATAAGGTAATTTTCCCATGCCTTGTAAGTTGTAATAAATCTTAATCCATATAAGTTTACTAATTGTGAATTTTAATGAAGGTAATGTTACTAATTGTGAATTTTAATGTAATTTTAGAATGGAAGACATCCTTTATTGCAGCTTCTTCATCCAAATTGCTCACGTTATCTTAGTCCAGATGATTTTTCTTTGTTGGATTCATCCGTACCTTCTTTAGTTGCAACGGTAAATTTTTGTTAGACGCCCTTTAATTTTTGTAAAAGAACGTGACATGGCTTTTTAGTATTTAATAATTGCTCTCTTTTATCATTGGAGCTTTAGTCCAATGGTAAGGGTGCTTGTGCTTGAGTCAATAGACTCGGGATCAAGTCTCTTCTTGGCACTAAAGTCTAGTGATATCATTCCCTCACCGCAAACGCTCAGTTGACTGGACCAAGGAGGGCCTATTGGAGAAAATGGCCTAGGGTTAGATCCTAACTCCCGACTAATTAGGTCAATGAGAATAGGTGCTCATCGCATGGGGTCGGGTCCTTGGGGAAGGGTCCGGTTGGCATCAAAAGATGCATGGGATCAGGGTGTTCCCACCAATTTACACTTTTTGGAGAATAATTGCTCTCTTTTGGCATCAGGGTGGCGCAGAAGCAGAAACTGAAGCTAAGTCTTCAGATAAAGGTGATGAGGACATGATTGATGCAGATGAAACTGTAAAATCAGTAACGAGTGGGAAAAAAGATCCTGCATTAAGAAGAGGAGAGTTGTTGGTTGATAGTGGACTTGTTGAGGTACCGATGCTAAAAACAGATTCTGATCATTTGATATTTTGTGGTTAAATATGTAGTTTTGTACGAGCTGCGACACTACTGCTTATTTAAGGATAAACTAACATTTAATTATTTATCCTTGCAATTAATATGATAAGAGATACTGTCACTCCCATTTCACAAAATGTTGTCTTTTTTACAAAGTAATATGCTATTTTGGTCATTTTATTTTATTTATTTATTCTAAAGTTAATTTTCAAGATGCTCAAACATCTGATAACTTAATTTCTACAATTTTAGGCGAACAAAATACATCCTAAAACTATCTTCTGTTGGTTATTATGTGTTTGAGTGTTCCCAGATTAGGGTTAAGATAATCAATGAGTACCGGATATTCACTTGAAATCGTGTTATCACTTTCCAATACAAACTATTCGACCCTATGCCTGGGTTACACAAATATCTCTATGGGATAAGACCAAGTGATGTTCTTGTTTTAGGCACAAATCAAGAACAGAATTGTATTCAAGTGTTTAGGGTTTGTGTTGATAATCGTATCCATGCAGAATGTTATGACCTCTATTTATAATAGAGAATACTCAAACCCTAGCCCATGAAATTATGTATAATTAACGGCCCATTAATTATAACATAATACTTTCCATAATAGTAGGAATCAGTGGTTATCAGTGGAAACAATAACACTAGCAGTGGTAATGTTAACACATTAGTGGAAACAATAACACTAGCAGCAAAATCCACTGTCAGTAGAATCACACTATCAGCAGAAACAGATTCATGCTATCAGCAGAATCAATACATAACCACTATTGAGTTAGGGGATTCAGTGACCAAATGGGTGTACACTCCATACCTCCAAACCCATTACCAGGTGTGAATTAATCCCTCAAGTGCACTAAATATTCCAACAATCCTCCCCAAATTTAGTTCACTTCCTTTGCATGAAAAAATAAACACAAAACAAAACATATGCATAAATGAAAATATCTTGAAGATTGAATTCTCATCTTAGTACATTATACGTTCAAATATTCGAGAATCAGGGTGTTCCAAAGAATTGAACCCTTCAACCCATTTGAATACCTGAAGATAAATACACATACATTTTCAAACACAAAAATAAACCTGACACTATATAAGCCATGTGTCCATATCCAATTCATAAATGTTGTAAAAGCTAAAAGTTCAAAGCTTCCTGAAGCGGCAAAACTTCAACATTTACATAGGCAGTTCCTCTTTATTCATACTCCTGCTTAGCACTTTTTCAAAGAAAAATAACCATTGAGAAGTAAAGACTTCATCCTCCTTTTTCAGTAGGTTCTGAGCACAACCTTGGGATGACAATAAAATATGTGCTCCAGTCCACTAAATGTTCAACTTTCCACATTGAACTCAGCTCCCAAGTTTCCTCATGAGGGAGTTGGGTGTCTTAGCATTCAGTGACTAAGTTGGACTTCAAACCCATCCCTTTTGCAGACTTTAAAACCAAGTCTCTAGCTAAACCCTTCGTTAAGTGATCAACTAAGTTTTGTTGAGATCTAACAAACTCTATAGATACCACCCAATTCATGATAAGTTCACGAATCATGCTATGCCGTACACCTAAATGTCTAGACTTCCCATTGTATATCTGGCTATAAGCCTTTGCCAATGTAGCAGCACTATCACAACGGATAGAAATAGGAGCTATAGGTTTAGGCCACAACGGAATCTCAAGAAGCGAGTTTTTCAACCATTCAGCTTCTTTGCCAGCAGCTGCTAAAGCCACAAATTCAGATTCCATGGTTGAACTGGTAATGCAAGTTTGTTTCTTGGATGCCCAAGAAATTGCACCTCCACCAAGTAGGAATACCTAGCCACTAGTAGACGAATTGTCTTCAGTGTTACTGATCCAACTTGCATCAGTGTATCCTTCTAATATTGAAGGATAACCAGTATATGAGAGACTATAATCCATAGTTCTCTTCAAATACTTAAAAACCCTCTAAATTGCTTGCCAGTGATGAGCACTAGGATTACTAGTATACCTGCTCAGATTACCCACAGCAAAAGCAATGTCAGGTCTTGTACAAGTCATGGCATACATCAAGCAGCCAATCACCCTAGAATACCCAAGTTGAGATATAGCTTTGCCAGTATTAGGCATTGGCTTCTCACTTGTATCCATAGGAGTACTCACTGGAGTACACTCAAAGTAATCAAATTTCTTCAACACCTTCTCAATGTAATGAGACTGAGATATATAAATTTTGTTACTTTCATGTTTAATCCTAATGCCAAGGATAACATCAGCCTCCCCAATATCCTTCATGGAGAACTTTGATGACAAAAATGCCTTTGTAAGGTTAACTTGATTTTGGTCGGTGCCAAAGATCAACATGTCATCAACATATAGACAAATAATGACTCCTTTACCAGATTCATCAAATTTGCTATATACACATTTGTCAGCCTGGTTAAGAAAATAACCACTAGACAAAACCACTTCATCAAACCTTTGATGTCATTGCTCCTGTTTTAGTCCATAAAGAGACTTAATAGGTTTACACACCTTGTTTTCATTGCCAGGCATGATGAAGCCCTGAGGTTGGTTTATATAAACTTCCTCATCTAAGTCACCATTCAAGAAAGCTGTCTTCACATCCATCTGATGAATAATCAAATTGTGAATTGATGCCAAAGCAATCAGCAATCTTATGGTACTGATACGAGCCACAGGAGCATAAGTATCAAAATAGTCTATTCCTGACTTTTGTCTAAAGCCCTAAATAACTAGTCTTGCCTTGAACTTTTCAAACAGTTCCATCTACCTTCATTTCTTTTTGAAAATCCATTTACTACCTAGAGGTTTGCAACCAGGTGGTAGATCAGTCAACACATAAGTGTTGTTGCCCATGATGGAGTCCATCTCATCATTAATTGCTTCTTTCCAGAAAGCAACATCCTGGGACTTCATTGCTTCTTCAGATGTTTTAGGATCATCCTCAACAATGAAGCAATAGGAGTATTGGTCAGAGACATCATCCCTTGTTCCTTCAATTAAATACAATTGAAACTCAGGTCCAAATATGACCCTTTTACTCCTTCTGAGCTCAGGTTCAGGTTGTTGTTCCACAACCTCATCAAAAACCTCATCAAGGATCTCTGAACCACCAGTATCATCAGTTCCATTTGGAATCCTCTGATTTGGTCTAAGGATTGATGAAAATCTATTCTTATCAAATAGTGCATCCCTTGATTCAATTATTGAGTTAATTGAAACAGATTCATTAGGTTCAATAACATAGAACCTATATGCCTTGGAATGCTCAGGATATCCAACAAAGATGCATTCAATGCTTCTTTCACCTAAAGTTTTCTGCTTTAGATCAGGGAGTCTTACAACAGCCCTACAACCCCAAACCCTAAGATAATTCAGGTTGGTTTTCTTTTTAGTCCAAAGTTCATAAGGGGTAACCTTGTTCTTTTTATTGGGAACTCTATTTAACAAATAGCAAGCTGATAATATAGCTTCACCCCAGAACCCTTGACTCAGCCCTGAATAGGACAACATGGAATTAACCATCTCCTTTAGCACCCTGTTTTTCCTTTCAGAAATACCATTTTGCTGAGGAGTATAAGGGGGAGTCATTTCATGGATGATACCAACAGACTGAAAATACAGAGTATCCATGTACTCACCTCCCCTATCAGTCCTGAATCTTTTGATTAGAGACCATTGTTGCAATTCAACTTCAGTGTTAAATACTTTAAATTTATCTAATGCTTCATCCTTAGTATGTAACAAATAAACATAACAAAACCTAGAAGCATCATCAATAAAAGTCACAAAGTATTTCTTGTTCCCCAAAGAGGGAGTAGCATGTAGATCACATGGATCACTATGAATCAGCTCCAAAAATTTAGTTTCACGTTTTACACTTTGAAATGGTTTCTTAGTAATTTTGGTCATCATGCAAGTTTTACACCTTTCAGTGTCCATATTAAAGGCTGGAATTAACCCATCCTTAGACATATCTCGCACTTTTAAAGTGTACATGGCTAAGTCTTGCATGCCATAGGGTTGAATCATTAAGTTTAGAGGTTGATATAAAAGCAGAATTAACATTATCATGAACAATATTAAGTCTAAACATTTGATTACACAAATATCCAAAACCAAAAAACACACCATGTTTAGATAAAATAAACTTATTAGATTCAATCACTTGTTTATAACCACAATTATTCAAAACACTACTAGAAACCAAGTTCTTTCTAATATGAGGGACATGTAAAACATTAAACAACGAAACAATCTTTCCAGAACTAAACTTCAAATCAACACATCCTTTTCCATGCACCAGGGCAGTTGACTCGTTTCCCATATGAAGAATAGAACCATCATTCATTGACTCATAGGTCTTGGACCAGCTTTTATCATTACACACATGAATTGTTTCACCATAGTCAACCCACCAAGCAACATCATCATCCTGCACAAAATATATTTCAGATATATATGTAACATAATAAATCTCAAAAGACTTATTAAATATATTCTGACCTTTCAGAGAA
Organism: Artemisia argyi; assembly: GCA_030686995.1. Classification (NCBI taxonomy): domain Eukaryota; kingdom Viridiplantae; phylum Streptophyta; class Magnoliopsida; order Asterales; family Asteraceae; genus Artemisia; species Artemisia argyi. Next base: position 173,513,018 of record CM060686.1, on the reverse strand, counting down.
TTGGTGTTACCATTCCCTCCACTTGTGCCTGATCCATTGGTTTTATTGCCAATCTTAACACCTTTACAATCCTTCCTGAAGTGTCCAGTTTTACCACACTTCCAACAAGTCACTTTTGGTTTCTTGTTAAGATCAGATTTGGTGTTATCCTGATGCTTACGCTTGCCCTTGTTGTCATTGTTCCTAGAGGAGTTGTTATGCTCCACCATATTGACAACTGACGGACCAGTAGCATTGCTACTCTTTGGTTTGTCAATGTCTTGTGCTTTGAGTGAATCCTCAATACGCAAGTGGCTGGCCAACTCAACAAGAGTTAATTTCTCCTTCTTATGTTTCAGAATATGCTTAAAATCTTTCCAAGAAGGAGGTAATTTATCAATGATACAAGAGACTGAAATAGCCTCATCCATGTTCATCTTGTGTTTTGTGAATCGACCAAGTATACTAAGAAGTTCATTGTATTGTTCCATGACAGGTCTAGAATCAACCATTTTGTAATTGTTAAAATTACTTACAAGGAACTTCTTACTTGATGCATCCTCAACCATATACTTGGCTTCTAAGGAATCCCATAGTTCTTGAGAAGTTTCAACATTCTGATAAATATCAAATAGAGAATCAGACATACCATTGAGAATTAAACCACTGCAGACATAATCATCATTCTCCCATTTGCTTCTTGCCCTCATTTGTTCCATAGTAGCATCTTCTCCATAATCTTCTGGAATCTCGGTTGTCAGAACACAAACCACATTCATACTTGACAACAAGAAGTGCATCTTCTTTTTCCATCTTCTGAAATCAACACCTTCAAATTTTTCCAACTTGGAAAAGTTAGCAGCCATTTGTCTCATAGCAGCAGCCATTGATTATCACTAATAGTTTTTATTGATGGTTGGTTATTATGTGTTTGAGTGTTCCCAGATTAGGGTTAAGATAATCAATGAGTACCGGATATTCACTTGAAATCGTGTAATCACTTTCTAGTAGAAACTATTCGACCCTATGCCTGGGTTATACAAATATCTCTATGGGATAAGACCAAGTGATGTTCTTGTTTTAGGCACAAATCAAGAACAGAATCGTATTCACGTGTTTAGGGTTTGTGTAATCGTATCCATGCAGAATGTTATGACCTCTATTTATAATATAGAATACTCAAACCCTAGCCCATGAAATTATGTATAATTAACGGCCCATTAATTATAACATAATACTTTCCATAATAGTAGGAATCAGTGGTTATCAGTGGAAACAATAACACTAGCAGTGGTAATGTTAACACATCAGTGGAAACAATAACACTAGCAGTGGTAATGTTAACACATCAGTGGAAAAAATAACACTAGTAGTGGAAACTAGCAGCAGAATCCACTGTCAGTAGAATCACACTATCAGCAGAAACAGATTCATGCTATCAGCAGAATCAATACATAACCACTATTGAGTCAGGGGATTCAGTGACCAAATAGGTGTACACTCCGTACCTCCAAACCCATTACCTGGTGTGAATTAATCCCTCAAGTGCACTAAATTTTCCATCATCTTCTAGTGTCCCTATTGTTATACGACTATACATGTAATTATAATGTTTACATCTGCTTATCTTTATAGAGTCTCATTGATGCATGTACCGATAGTGCAGAGGAATTGCTTGGATCAAATCATGGAAGAGAGGTCTTTGTTTGAGGTAATAATATCAACAAATAACTACATGTGTCTTTCAAAAAATGTATTTGCTAATTTACACATAACTTTAATTTAATAATTTTTCTTAAATTTACATGTAATTAATTTTTTTTTTTTGTTCAAAGGTGAACATATATTATTACTCACAAAGAATAATACAATAGTGACATAGAGTATAGACATGCCTATACTTCTATAACAGAAATACATCATAGAAACATACTAGAGCTAACAAGCTATCTCAAAACAGACTAACAAGAGACTGAATACACTTAGGCCAGCAGCCAAGAATACATCCACTGCATACAGGCAAACTACCTCCAGTTTATGACATTCCTGTAGCTTTATTCACCTTAAGGAACCAAAATCACCATCCAACTACATTTCCCAACTCCCCCCACCCCTCCCCCCCCCCCCCCCCCCCACCAAAGTCATTCAACCTACAAACACAATGGCCAAAGTGGGTAAGGAGTCAGGCATAATTGGGAACCCATACCCCTCAAAATCAAGAGCTATACCAACTGTGCTACATTTCCATCTCAAGAATGGCTTCACACAGTTAGGAACACATACCTTGAGGGAGGACCAACCTTACCTCCTTAGCAATGTATAACTAGGACCATGTAGGTTCATCTTTCACTCCTCACAATTCCTAGTTTCATACATTGCCACACCAATTCACTTACCCTTCTCAAGAGGAAACTCACTTTATCATGTACAAATAATCTATTTGACTGTACTCTCCCAAACACCCTGTAGTTACCTAAAAAAGGCCTACTAAAGGGAATTTAGGAACAAACAGTAATAGACTACTTATATACCAAGTTATAGAGCCATCTCTTGAAGTGAATTGTAAAGTACATTCAATGTTCCAGAGTAGAAATTGAATGACAAGTTAACAGCCTTTAAGAATGCATCATCAGAATGCATCAGCAGAAATGATCAAATTCAACTCTGCAATTCCAAGTTACAACAGCAACTTAGATGATTTCAGACCTCAGGCTTCCTATATTCATCAGTCAAAACAAACAATCACAACAGATCAACCTTACATTGAATGTTATTTTAGCTGTTGATTCACTTTCATTTTTTACTTACAAAAGTCTCATTGTTTTAACGTGGTATGAATGTAGGTTGACTCAGGGGGTGCAGACAACATTCTTAGCCGACATTTGAATGAAAAGTTGGCTTCTTTGCACGAAGCTATAGCATCTGTTGTAGCAACCCCTAAATCAGAGGAGGAAGAAGAGGAACATCTTCTCGAAAACTTCCATTCAAGCAGGACAATAAGAAAAATAATACTCGGATCACCTTAATTTGCATCTACTTTATCGGAGAAAGTTTTCAAAGGGAAGTGTAAGACATGGGCCCAAGGTCACAGGTATCTTAACCATAATGATTTTTCTTAGAGCCTTTATATTTTTTCTCTCTTTCTGATGTATCGTAATGGCCGATTCCATTGGTTATAATTGAAAAAAAAGTCAAAAAGATTTGTGGTCAATGAAAATGTAATCATGTTATAAGTTTGTTATTCAAACAAATATGTTTACTTTCATTTCAATCTGACCCACACACTAATTGTTGACCCGTTACCCAAACCTACCATGTCTTCACCTCTAAGGAGACCCATAATATGTAAACTGACTGTTACTGCAAAACTGTTTTACAGTGCCAAGGTAGTTTGTGCATACTTGGAAACCACCAATCCTAAGATGCTTAAGTTAGCAAAGAAAGAATTCCAGCCTTCACTGAAAGAAGGTGTCCTCAAGTAACCCAAACATAATCAACCAAAAAAATCATCCTAAACAACCGAGCCAGATGAGTCCAGAACTAGGCGTTTATTGTGGTTTTACTTGCTTCACAGAATTATAGTCTAAACTATATGCCATAAGAAGATGGTAGTTTAAGTTTGTAAACAGCATGTTTATGCTATAATTTGCAAGTCAAAGTTTTGTTTTTTCTTAATCATTATTTCGATACGACCTTATTCCATGTAATAAACATTTAACGCTATGCATGATTTTTGTAGCGCTATACATGATTTTTGTAGACAAGTTACCTTGCTCCGGCGGGATTTGCTATTCATCTTGTTGTAGTCATGGACTAGCAACTGTCTAGTATTTATCTTCTTTTGAAAAACGTTTTGATTGTTCGAAACTTAGAAGTAGACACTTGGGGCATGTTTGGTGTGGGGGAATTGAAATCAAGGAATAGTTTCCTCCCCTATAATGATGTTTGTCTAGACGTAAATGATTTTTGGAATAGATATCATATACAAATAAAGTTTGTAACGGACATATATATAAGCTTGTACATGAAGGTAAGAAAAGGAATGCAAGAATGGACATATCATAAGTGCTTTCTATCGGGCAGTTATCTGTGTAAAAGTTAAGCCATTGCTTGAACTTGCTGGATAAGAGATTGAATTGAAACCAGTACCAGGTAAGTTCCTATCTGTGAAAAATGCTGGCTGTTTAGGTTTTGGCAATGCACCTTCATTGCCTAACATGAGAACCACCGACGACATGTTTGGCCTGTCTTCTGGACTTTGTTGTACACATAATAAGCCAACTTCTATCGATCTTAAAACTTCTGATGGATTGCTTGCCTCAGCAAAACTTGAATCCAGGAGTTCCATTGACTTTCCTTCACTATGCATCTTCCATGCCTAAATATAAATGTGGCTTTAATTATTAGGCGGTAGAGTTATGCCCGATAAATTTGAAAATCAAGCAACTTACATGTCCAATAAGGTTATTGTTATGCTCAGAATGAACAAATCCCCTGTTTCTCTTCCCACTCACAATCTCCGGCACTAATACACCAAAGCGGAAAACATCCCACTTTATTGACAAAAGACCATTTAGCATATACTCTGGTGACATGTAACCGCTATACATAGAATAATGTTTACAAGTCTTAAAAATAAAGAACTTAACAAAAAGCGAATGAAGATAAATCAGAATGTTGTATCTTACTAGGTACCAACAACTCTCTCTGTGTTAGCTTCAGTTTCATTTCCTCCAAAGCTTCTAGCTATCCCAAAGTCTGATATTTTTGGGTTCATATCCACATCTAATAGAATATTTCTAGGTTTAAGATCTTTGTGAATGATTCTTAATCGTGAATCTCGATGAAGATAAAGAAGTCCTCACGCAATTCCTTTGATGATGTTGAGTCTCTTTGTCCAATCAAGGAGTGTGCTTCGCGTTTTATCTGCACATGCATCATGTAGGTTTACCGTAGTAAGTTACTATTGTCGATTTAATGGAAATTATATGATACTGACCAAATATAAACTCGTTTAGCTTCTGTTTGGCATGTATTCATATATCAACAACTTCTCGTCTCCCTTGATGCTACACCCGAGGAGCTTGACAAGATTCCGGTGCTGAAGTTTTGAAATGCATATAACTTCATTCATGAAATCATTACTTCCTTGACTGGAAGTCGTTGAGAGACGTTTAACTGCAATTTCTTGCCCATCTTCTAGCATACCCTGAATTCAAAGGTAACTATCATTCATATTTTTTTCTATCAATGGCACGTTTAAACATTTTCACTTCATAATTTTGTTATCTATTATGAATTAGAATGTTGCTCTAACAATTATAGTCAAATGGCTGAATCATAATGTGACGCTATACTCAGCTAACTGAATTCAAATAATAAAGATTCTTCATTTACCTTATAGACGGGTCCAAATCTGCCCTCTCCAAGTTTATTATCGAGTGAAAAATCAGCAGTAGCTTTAGCTACTCTAGAGAAGCTAAACAATGGTAGCTCCATGGCTTCTCTCCCGCTTTCACCTACATTTAGTTACCCCCATGAGCGTTAATAATACAAAACCCGTCAAACTGGTTGAACCTGCTCACAGAATATAGACTATTCTGAACCATTTAACATACTTATTAGTTTAGGTTTAATTTTTTAAATCGATTCTGATCACTTTATCGCTGAAACTCTACAAATATCTTACCTTCCTCAGTTTGTGGTGAAAGATGTCTTTTTCTCCAAACATACCACAACCATGTGCTCAAACTTATCACAAAAACCGCCGAAAAGACTCCAATCAAGATGATTTTGATGTTTGTTCCTCTGTCCTTTTTGAAAACCAATGGAGCAAGTGTATGATCTTAACACGAAAAGTCTAAAACAACATCGTTAATCAACTTACAGACTCATAACAACCTTGAAATTAACCACAGAGATTACACGATAGTCACCTAATTCAGAGGAAGCCATTCTCACGAATATATCTTGACCACCCCTCAAGCATGCCCTGATATCTAATAGGTCATTGAACAAAAGCAAGCAACCACTTCCTTCACCTCTAATATCAGTATTTGCATATGCCATACAAGTGCAGTTCTGTAGACATATTGCTTTACATTCCGTTAAAGACATTGTATTGTTAAACCATGAAGTTTGTGTATCTGGCAATTTTACATTAGAATGCTTGATAGACCCATCTGTTCCATTTGTGCAATCCAATGGTATTCTCCTCACACAACCACCTGTCCAATCTCCTGTTACCCTACCCCTTTTATTTATCGGCTCAAATTTTGCCTCATCTAAGCACAAACATTTCTGCGCGTCATCAGTGTTGCAGCTTCCATAAGGGCCACAAATTTTGTACGTGTCACAAATATCTTTTGGTTTTGTCGAAATAACCTCCCATATTTTCTTATCTTCTTGCCACACTGAACGTTCTAGATTCCGAGAAGAGGGCAAGGTGGTCTTCGATATGACAGACTTGTTTACCAGATTATATGAAAAAACCACCTCTTTTTCATTAATAACCATATTGTATGCAAGATACGTGTTGGTGGCTGATGAGTGCTCAAACACTCATCATTTTTGGTCAAATCTGAACTGCAAAACATACAAAAACACTCAGAAATGCATCAAAATACTGAAAATATTTCAAAATTGTGTTTTATATGTTGTAGATGCAAAATGAGTAAAAACAAATGAAAAACGTACAAAGTTTGCATAATTGGCAGTCCCCCAACTTTCAAAAAATTGGCAAAAATAGTCCCTGAGCGCATATTTTAAAAGAAAAGTCACCAAAGGTCCTTTTGAAATCATAAGTTGTCATATTTAATCCTTTGGTGAAAAATCTCAAAAGTTTTGGAAATTTACAAGTTTGATCCCTAGAGTTTCAAATTTTGGCAGATTTGGTTCCTGGTGGGATATTTTGGAAGAAAAAGTCAATTTTGGTCCCTGGAAAGTCACAAGTGTCAATTTTGGTCCTTGAAATGGAAGTTTGAAGAAAATTACATTTTGGTCCCTCAAATTTCAATATTTGACATTTTTAGTCCCTGAAGGACCAAAAGTGAAAAATTATACTTACAACCTTTGGACTATTGATACTTGGCAGGTTTGGTCCTCATGTTAAGTTTTGGGAATTTACATTTGCAGTCCTTGGATTTTCAGCTACTACATAATTGGTCCTTGTGATTTAAAAGTTAACAAAACAAACCAAAACCCAAAAATAAAACCAATCCAAACCAACACTCCCACCAAGCCCACTCACCCTTATTACTCCATCAGGCCCAACCTTCCATCCGGCCCAACCATCAAAAAAATATAAAAAACAAACTCACCCCCCCCCCCCCATTTTATTATCACCCCTTAGTCAACAAAGGTCAAACAAATCCACCTCCTTCACCCACTTGAACCCTGCTACTCCCCTGATACACTCCATCCCCCCTCCTCCACCTCAGCAAGCCCACACCTTGTCCCCCCTTCCAAACCATAACCCTCCAAGAAGCATTAATTGCTCCAAGAAACTTACACTCAAACACCAACTGCCAAAAACCTTTTTGGCGCCAAAAATATTTTTGATGGCCAGGATCAATTTAACCAATCCAAGGGACCAGATAAGAGGTGGGATTTGTTGAGTGGGACCCATGGAACTCCAAACACTTATAAAAAGAAAGAAGATGGAAGCAGAAAAGACTAGTAGGTGTTAGAGTAGTTAATTAGAAATTAGAAGTTAGTAAAATTTATGTTAAGATGTAATTTCATGTTTCAAGCTCAGTTAGTTTTAAGTTTCCAAGTTATTTAAAGTCTTTTGTATTCAGATTCTTAAGTTGTGTTCTATTATCCAAGTTTAATGAAAAGTAAAAGTTTCATGGAAAATCTCATTTATGATTAAATAGTTTTCATAAGCTCTGTATTCTGTTCCATAAGCTCAATTTACCTCAACAAATGCTTCTAGGCATTTCAATAGTATTTACTAATTTAGTTTCATACTTTCATAAATGGTCAATGAAAGTCAAAGTAACACTTGTGGGTGATGGGTCAGATTTGGATGGACCATGGGTTGTACTAGTTTGTTTCTAACAAGCTAGAACTTGTATGCATCCATACTTTCTGATTTGAGCTAGGATTGGAGTGAGTTTTTCATTAAATTTCTATTTTAGTACAATTTGCTCAATTTTTCTTCCTTGCTTTAGTTTCTGTATAATCTTTGCTTATATATTGCTTATATCAGTCTAATTGTGCTTATTAGTGTTATTGTATCCTATTTATGCTTACTAGGTAGCCTAGAGTCACTTAGGTTGAAACTTTTTTCTTAACTGTTTCAAAATTACCATTTTAGCTTTTCAAGTTTGCTTATTGTGTACTCCCTATCACTGAGTCCCTTGTGCTTAATTTGCAATCTAATAAGTTAGTGATTGCTTAATTTTCATATAGGAGGTTTAAATCAGTGGTTTCTTTTGAAAAAACCTTCAAGACAGTTTCATCAGGGGTGTTTGGATTTGCATGTTTCCATGTGTTGTTGTTGTTGTTTTGTTGTTATCTTGTTTTGGGCATACTACATCAGGTAACATTAGGTTGAATTAGGCTTTAAAACAACACCCCTGAGCACAGAAGCCAAAATTCACCCTTCATTCCCATAATTAGTTATCTGTTAGGACTAGGGGGAGCCATAAGCTTCAATCTAGCTTAGAAAGTGTTTAGGATACCTCATTTAGGTTTATCTAAGATTAATATAACACATTTCATCAATTATGATCACCCAAATCTCATGAAAGTCAACCTGTGTCATGTTTAACTAAAAGTCAAAGTGACCCTTAGGCAGAAAACCCATTTCTTGGGTGAATTGTTTGGTATTTTGTATAAGGATTCAAGCTTTGTGGTTTTTAGGAATCATAGTATCCCATCTAATATCCAAGGTCCCATTGTCCTCATATTTTTGTGAATTTTTCACTGTGCCCCACAGCCCTCCAAACTAGCCTACAGGGGGAGGTTATCCCCTGTGCAGCAGACCCCTCCACCATCACCACCACTTTGGTGGTGGTTTCTGGCCACCTCAGTGGGCCCCATTGTCCAAATTTAGGTTCTCTCAAGCCCCCTCCTAGCACTCTTCAAGTATTGACCAAAAGATTGACCTCAAACCTTGTGGACCCCACCTGAATCAGTTTCTAAAACTTGTCACATTTTCTGTGTTGAATCAAGAAGTCAAGTGCTTATTTTGACTTAATTGCTTATCTAGTGGACCCCATGTGCTTATCCTGGCTTATACATGTCCAATAAACTCATTTGAATCAGAATCACCCATAGTGGGTCCCACTTAAGCTCATTTGAGCTTATTTTCCTATTTGGTCAACATAAGTCAACTGTCATGACTTATTGTATCCATAGTGCTTATTTTTTATTTTCAAAAAAGTTATTTTTACAAAAGTTGTTTGTTTTTAGTTGTAAATTAGTTTTCAAAAAGAAAAATCCAGAAAAAAACAATTTAATTTCAAGTGATAGTTTCTATTTAATGTAATTAAATTTTTAATTTTCCTTTTTAGATTTTTGTTAAGCACTTAGCATTTTTATATTTTTCTTAAATTCCTTTTATATTAAAGAAATTTTAGTAATTTTCTCAAATTTTTATTTTTGACATTTAGTATTTATTATATTTAATATTAGTTTAATTAATAATTAATTAATAATTAAGTTTATATAGCAAAATTAGTTTTTATAAAGTAAACCATAGTTTTTATATTTTTCCTAGCTTTTATAAGTTATAAAATAATTTTAGGAATTTTCTTGTAATTTCTACTGTTCATTTTCTAGTTTTTATAATTTATTTAGTTTAATTAGTAATTAATTAATATTTAATATAATAATTAGTAAAATAGTGTAAAACACATATAAAATAAACTTTTTATAATTTTTTAAGATTCCTATGATGGTTAATTAGTTTTATAAATTTTTCCATAATTTTTTAAGTCTTTTTAGTATTTTTAATAATTCTAATTAATTTAATTAGGTAATTAATATTTAATTAGTAATTAATTAATATAAAATCCACAAAAAGACAAAAAGACATATTTTTAGTTTTGAAACTTGTTTTTAGTTATTTTATAATTTTAGAAATTTAATTTTCACTTTTTTAGTATTTAAATAATATTATATTGTATTTAAGTATTTTAAATATTAGTAATTAGTATTAATTAGTATTTAATTAATATTAAATAATTAAATAGTGTAAAAATTTATTTTCTTTTTCTAAAAATTTTCTTTTATCCTTAGGTTTGTAAAAAAGTCATTTTCACCCCCTGTGGGTTTTCAGATTTCAGTTTTCACTTTTTATTTCGTACGTTCACGTAAATTTAATCTGAACGTACGCGTTTTTGGTTTTAAACGTTTCTGGTTTTTCCAAATTTCCAACCTTGTTAATATAGCTTATTTAAGCTATTTCATTGTACAAATTAGTAGTGTATGTAACAATTCGCAATTTCAGGTTAATTACTATTCCCGGAAATTTACTATTCACTTTTACTATTCATGTTACTATTCATTTTTACTATTCATTTCTTTCCGAAATTTTCCCGAAAGTTGATTTTTATTTCATATTCTCGAGTGATAAATCATTTCCATGGCAAATTAAATGTTTGACATTCGTCAGATCATTTTCGTGAAAGTTATTAAGGAATTACACGTTTTAGGGTAAAACGTCATTTATAAATTCTACGCACAACGAAACTCGGTCGCGTTAATTTTCCCCGTATCAGAAAAATGTTTGACACACTCATGATTTATTTGAGAATAAATCATGAATGAGAAAAACATGACCAAAATAAACCTCGGCCGTGAAAAACTGGAATTTTCAGTTTTAAGCGTTTTTACTCAGCCATAACCTTAGCATATACCTGCACCGCGTTTCTAAGACGATTTGAGTTTTCAACTTATTAGAAAAAGTCAACATATTTTTCCCTCCTCCTTTGACCAAAAATCATCCCTTGATTTTATAAGTCATTCCTTGATTTTTAGGCTTACGGTTTGATGTCTAAAAGACATTTAATACCAACCGACACTAGACTGAGCCCAGTCTAGACAATATAAGTCTTTTTAAATCATTTATATCCTATTAGAAAAGTAACATTTTACTTTTCTCAATTTTACGCAATATTCGTACATTTTACGTATTACGCGTTTTAGACCCGTGTTTCCAGTTTTTAGCAGGGTTTACCACCCAAATGGAACCTACCACTCATTTTATATTTTATTATGGGACATATGGACATGTCTAACAATACTTTAAAGTTTCATAATTTTACGACACCCGGTTTTACGTTTTGAGGCCTAATCATTTACGGTTGGCATTTCCCGGAGTCAAGTTTCATCCTAATACTTAGGATATTATCAAGACCAAGCACACCTCACCCCCATGGTGTGGCTTGATCTTGTGGAAAATAGTCCAAGATGGTTACATGTGTTATTTTGCTAAAAATATCCTAAGTGAAGTAACCTCCTCTTAAGACTATAAATACCCCCTCCCCCCCTTCCTTGTGCCGTCCATCACCAACACCAAAACCACTCACACTTAGTTTTATTTCCTTCAAAGTTCTAGCAAGGTTCAAGTGTTTCTTCAAGGTAGAAACCCTAGTTGATCTTAGGTTACCAAAACACCTCCAAACCCTAATATACTTGGTGATTTCTCTTGAGTTTAAATCTACTCAATTCACCTCAACTTTCATTACATCTCTTTCAAGAATACCAAGGGTAGAAAGGTTGCATGAAGTGAAAAGGGTTGAAGCAAGTCTATCAAAGTCCATTTCCTTACTTGTTACTTCCTCTTTATTAGAAAGCCAAAAGTTGTAAGCCTAAACCTAACATGCTTCTTGTTAATTAATCATGTTCATATTATTTACATGTTATTCTTTCTATATTATGTCTTGTATGAATGTCCATGGTGTATAAAAATGAGTAAAAGATGTTGTTATAATGGATTGTTACAATAAGTTACTAAAACAAGCAAACTAGTGACTTTCTTGGTAAGACCTGATCAAAATGGAAAAATTATGATATTGGATTATTACATATTACATTAGAGGACTTAACAAGGATACTATAGCAACTTGAACCACCTAAAAAGAGTAAACGAGTCAAAAGTTATGGCGATTTGAAGTTACCAAAGATTTCCGGCAAAACTGCCAAAACCACACTTTTGCATTCTGAGTTTTTGAAAGTCACTCTTCTGGTCCGATTCATCAAAAAGTTAAAACACGAAAGTTGTCCGGAACGCCGTTTTCGTTCAGGAACAAAGAAGCTCGAGACCTAAAAACGCTTTCCGAGTGATAAAATTCTTCAAATTCTAAACAGCCCATTTTTAGGCGAAAGTCACTAGATTATGGTTATACTTTGAAAGGAACAAGAGGTCTTATGACCTATAATCAAGACCACAACCATGGCTAGATCCAAGGTTGTGTCTCATGACCTTGGAACAAGGACCAAAGGTCATGGCTAGGCCATGACGAAATGACCATACCAACTTACATAGGCGTAAACATGAAACAATGAATTAGGCGATAACTTGAACAAGCAATTTGGATCTACTTCACTTAAAAGGGAACCATGAGATATTACAAAGAGAAAATGGTCATACAAGACTTATGAAACTACCCCTAATAACAATCTTCATGTACTAATAAACTTTCCTAAGTTTATCCAAATATCGGACATGTAACTTTTCGGATCAAAACTTATATCTATATATTTTATCAACTACTACAATAGTAGGGAGCCTCATGTGAGGAGTTCATTATGTAAGCCGTCGAGATGAGTTGTGGATTTACGAGTTAAAGTGTCCTGGCTCCTCGAACGCTTACTAACATGACTTCTGAATTATGTCGGCCCGAACGGTAGTAAACGATATACAAAACATACATGTTCATGAATCTTTTCTTTCAAGGACTTACAATATACATCATACCACATCATGGACTAAATGCAAGATATATATATAGGCACTCCGTTATATTCTTTACTCAAATCCTAAGTCGAAACATTCTATTATAGGTTGCTCGTAGAAACCTACACGATCCAATCATCACCTTCATTACTTGCTATCCTACTTAAGGTGAGTTCATAGCCCCACTTTACATTATTTCAATGTTTTACAAACCCTTGGGGGGAATACATGCTACTTTTAAACCGAACACAATGCTTTGAAACTGTATGCTGCCTGATTGTTTTATTATCACTAAGTACCAGCCTTGCTAAACCGAGATCCTTTATTATGAACCATTTAATCACTAGCAATAGTGAGCGCGAATATTGTGAATAGGCCTATTGGGATTGACGAATCTTATTTGTATTGACTAAGTTCAAACAAATGCACTAATATTTGAGATTTAGGTATGTTAGCAAAGTACCTACCGGGATAAATCTGCCGATCGATATTGGTACACGTTAACGTTTTGGTGTCATAAGCTTAGTAATGATAATAAATGTTTTGTTTTCCAAACATTGGTGTGAGCCTATAACTCACACTACCAACATATTGTGTTCAAATATTAAACAAACTCTATGAATATCACTCAACCTTTGTGTTGACCTCTCAAGCATGTATTTCAGGTTCATGACGATCAAGGATGGCACGGATACTCAAGAGGGCTATAAATTTTATTATCATTCGAAAACTCACTTAACGTGATTTGTAAACATGGAACCAATTGGGTCCTCATTTTGTAACCTCTGATATTTATATAATTTGAATGATAAATCTTTTTAATACGACTCGGTTAGAGATCGTTTTCTATTAATATGACTGTTGTGCCGTCGAGTAACACCCAAGTTGAATTCCGCTGCATCATGAATTGGGGGTGTTACAGATTGGTACCAGAGCCATGGTTATAGAGAAACGGGTCTAATTGAGACCTAAACTATAACCGCAATTACAAGCAAAAACATTTTATAGCCTTCCGCTCTCCGTGTCTTCCATCCTCCAGACGATTATGGACTTAGTAAGCATGTTATGATACACAAACATATTAGTGTATTCGTATATACCCATTTTGAGCATTTCCCCGTAGACAGTTTTATGATACACACTTCTCACATTTTGAACACTTCCCATAAACATTGAATTGTTCTAACATAGAAATTCTTGTCATAGAAATCATGTGCGTACCCACTTCTCCCGATTATGTGCCCACTCTACCTAATAACTTCCAAGTCTTACCACCCTCACCTGATTTCGGATTTGACTTCGTAAATGCCTTCGCTTCTGATGACGAAGAAGAACCTTTCGAAGATTCAACCGATGAAGAAGAGGATGAACCAATGCCAACTAATTTTGCGATGAATATTTCTAATTATGTTGAACAAAACTGGGTTGAGGCAGACTCCGAGGAGGATAATGAGTACGAATATGTACTAGAGCCATTACCACCACCACTGTCACTTCCCGTTGATATCCCTACATGTGATGAATTGGATCACTCATTATGGATCGTACCTCGACCACCATTGATCCAACAAGAAAGTCAGCATGGAAACTACAGCTTCTCAAACTTCATTGACTCGTACCTCTATGACACACTAAACCAAGAAGTTGCCGATCAATCAGAGTTGCTCGGACCTTCTAACCCGCCATAGACTAGTGTGATGATACTAGTTATCTTTTGTACTACTATACTGATTAGACTCAGTTAGTAAATGTTATGAAATCCATGTAATAACTAGCGATAGTAAAAACATTGAAATTACTAAACTGAAAGTATCAGTTAGTAAATTTTGAAGAAGCTTGTAATAAGTTTCGATTTTGTAAATCAACCAACGTTGTATGAATAAAACTCTTGTTTTATACTATCATGTGTTATGCCTTTAAATCTTCAAACATAATTATTCTATCATTTCCCATCAAAAATCATGCTTATTTCACAACTCTCTACTCATGACATACCTTTTATATAATAGAATCATGGCGCCAAAGAAAAAGACACCACCAACGATGACGCAAGCTGCCCTCCGCAAACTGGTAAAGGACAGTGTCAATGCAGCAATAGCAACTGAACGAGCAGCCATAGCTACAAAGGCCGCAACAGCCCCTAAAGCTACTAGAACTGCTGAAGCTATTCAAGTTGCTGCAACTACCATCAATACTAGAGGACCGAACCCATCCGGTCCTCCAGTAATAAATATTGATCCGATATATAAGAGCTGCACATTCAAGGGTTATTTAAATTGCCAACCCACCAATTACAAAGGTACTAATGGAGTTGTAAATTTTAACCCCTGGTTTGAAAAAGCGGAGTTAGTAGTATTGATCAACAAATGCACCGAGAATGAGAAAGTTCAATATGCCACCGGTCCACTATTAGATGAAGCATTATCATGGTGGAATTTAGTATCTCAACCAATGGACATCCAAAATGATTATAAGCTTTCTGGGGATAACATAAAGAAAGAGTATTTCCCTCACAATGAAATGCCGTTAAAGGAACCATGTTGTCATCCAGAAGTAGAATTTTGGAACCATGTTGTTAAAGGAACCGACATCCTGAGTTACAACCGCCGATTCCATGAATAGAGGATACTATGCCCAACGATGGTTTCAACAAATGAGAAACTGTTGGAAGAATATATCTGGGGACTCCCACCAAGCATACAAGGGAACATGATTACGTCTAGTCCCAAAACGCTTGATGAGGCTATGCGGATGTCTCGCAGCCTCATGGATCAGGTGGTGCAGATAGCGGAAACCCAAAGACAAAACTTCAACAACTCCAACAACAATAACAATAGAACCAACAACAACAAGCGACCATGGGATGGTAACCATGAAAGTAACAACAACAACAACAACAACAACAACAACAACAACCATCATAACCAGCAAAACAAAAGACAAGAGGCTGCAACGGCTTATGTGGCTGCACCAATTAGAAGCACAGGGTATATCGGGAATGCTCCACTATGCAATGAGTGTAAATTCCATCACTCTGGTCCTTGCCCCACCAAGTGCAACAATTGCCAAAAGCCAGGACATCTTGCCAGAGATTGTAGAGGCAAGGCTGTAGCTACCGGTAGCAACACACAACCAATAGTTATATGCTTCGGGTGTGGAGAAAGTGGTCATTACAGGAACAGATGTCCCCAACAGACAAGGCCAACAAGTTGAAGACATCCAATGGAAAGCATATAGGATAAGAGAAGAAGAAGCTTATCAGAATCTCAACAACGATGCAGAACAATGAAGTTTAGAACTTAGCAGTCATATTTATTTATGCACTATGTTGTACTACGTGTATGTCATCCCTAGTAATGGGAGTTTTATGACTTAAGAATATTTACTGTTCAATAAACAACTCTTTGTGATAATTCTCATCTATTGTACTTTCTATCTCCAAACAAATTTGATTGTTTAGTAGACTATTACCATTCTATAAGATTTACCCAGTTATCTTATAAACCATTCAACAAATTTTACTTCAAGCTATTTTGTTATCACTTTATTGTTTCACATCATGGTACTCCAAGACATTCTACCACCATCTTAGAAAAATCACTTTGTTGATACCACCCTATAAATCAATATCATGCCTTCATTTCCAACTTTCATCACAAACCACTAAATCTCAACATACCAAAATGAAGAACACAAACCTTCTTAACCTTCTCACCATCATCATCTTCACAACCCTTAATCCCACAAGCACACTTTCTAATCTTGATGCACTTTTAAAGCTCAAATCATCCTTAGTTACACCACAAGCACTCTCATCAGCTTTACAAAATTGAATACCATCTAACAATTTTTAAGAAACACAATACTATGTAACTAAACCAAACATCACATTATCGGTCCTAAATTATACATAGCCTGATCACCTATGTCTAATTCAGGAGGGATCATGTTATGCTGGGAGCAGTCACCTGTATGTTTTCTTAGAAACGAACTTCCCACTTATAATCCTAAGACAAATTTCGTGCGAAATTCATGAAGTATTCATCTGATAGAGTACGACAATTAATCACTCTTACTCTACCTTTCCCACCTAAAAGTAAACCTCATCCTACGCCATACCCTGAGCCGAAAGGAACGGGGTTAAACCACTACGAGTCCGAGCCTTAGTTTTAAACCATAAATTCAAACTTTCCTGCTCAAATCCTTCACGTTCAAGCTGAGGCAGTGAAAGAAGACATCCAAAAGGAAAAGTTGGATGGCATGATACAGAAGAAATTCGAAACCCGTTCAGATAGAACTCTATGCTTCCAAGGTCGAAGTTGGTTACCACTTTATGGTGGCCTACGAGACTTGATCATGCACGAACCTCACAAGTCCAAATACTCCATACATCCAAGATCTGATAAGATGTATCATGATCTTAAACTACTCTATTGGTGGCCAAACATGAAAGCCGATATTGCAACATACGTTAGCAAATGTCTTGCATGCTCCAATGTAAAAGCCGAACACCAAAAACCATCCGGTCCATTGCAACAACCAAAGATTCCTATGTGGAATTGAGAAAGAGTTACTATGGACTTCATTACCAAGCTCCCAAAGACATCAAGCGGTTATGACTCCATCTGGGTCATAGTTGATCGTCTCACAAAATCCGCACACTTTATACCAATCAAAGAGACTTACAAAATGGAACAACTTACTCGACTGTACGTCAAAGAAATAGTCTCAAGACATGGTACACCGATATCCATCATATCGGACCGAGATAGTAGATTTACTTCCAATTTCTGGCAGACACTCCAGGACACCTTTGGAACAAATCTAGACATGAGTACAGCGTATCATTCTCAGACCAATGGTCAGAGTAAACGAAACATTCAAACACTTGAAGACATACTTCGAGCCTGTATAATAGACTATGGAAAAGGATGGGATACTCATCTACCATTAGTCGAATTTTCCTACAATAACAACTATCATACAAGTATTAAAGCAGCTTCATTTGAAGCACTTTGCGGTCGAAAATGTCGTTCACCTGCTTGTTGAGCTGAAGTGGGAGAAATTCAACTCACTGGACCAGAACTCATTCGAGAAACAACGGATAAGATTGTACAAATCAGAAGTCGACTACAAATCGCAAGAGATCAACAGAAAAGTTATGCCGACACACGACGCAGACCCCTAGAATTCCAAGTCGGAGATAGGGTTATGCTAAAGGTATCGCCTTGGAAAGGCTTGATATGATTCGGTAAACAAGGAAAAACTAAACCCAAGATACATCGGACCATTCAAAATCCTAGCCAGGGTTGGCCCTGTGGCGTACAGACTTGAGCTTTCATCAGAACTTAGTAGTGTACACCCCACTTTCCATGTATCTAACCTAAAGAAATGCTTGTCAGATGAATCACTCGTGATTCCACTCGATGAAATTCAACTCGATAACGATCTTTAATTTATTGAGGAACCCGTAGAAATCATGGACCGTGAGGTCAAACAACTCAAGCAAAGCCGTATTCCAATTGTCAAGGTTCGTTGGAACTCACGACGTGGTCCTGAATACACATAGAAACGAGAGGACCAGATACGTAAGAAATACCCACATCTTTTTACCAACGAAATTTCTACTCCCAACGCAAATTGATCTCCGGGACGGAGCTCTCATATGGGGTGGAGACTGTAACAATTCGCAATTTCAGGTTAATTACTATTCCCGGAAAATTTACTATTCACTTTTACTATTCATGTTACTATTCATTTCTTTCCGAAATTTTCCCGAAAGTTGATTTTTATTTCATATTCTCGAGTGATAAATCATTTCCATGGCAAATTAAATGTTGACATTCGTCAGATCACTTTCGTGAAAGTTATTAAGGAATTACACGTTTTAGGGTAAAACGTCATTCAGAAATTCTACGCACAACGAAACTCGGTCGCGTTAATTTTCCCCGTATCAGAAAAATGTTTGACACACTCATGATTTATTTGAGAATAAATCATGACTGAGAAAAACATGACCAAAATAAACTTCGGCCGTGAAAAACTGGAATTTTCAGTTTTAAGCGTTTTTACTCAGCCATAACCTTAGCATATACCTGCACCGCGTTTCTAAGACGATTTGAGTTTTCAACTTATTAGAAAAAGTCAACATATTTTTCCCTCCTCCTTTGACCAAAAATCATCCCTTGATTTTATAAGTCATTCCTTGATTTTTAGGCTTACGGTTTGATGTCTAAAAGACATTTAATACCAACCGACACTAGACTGAGCCCAGTCTAGACAATATAAGTCTTTTTAAATCATTTATATCCTATTAGAAAAGTAACATTTTACTTTTCTCAATTTTACGCAATATTCGTACATTTTACGTATTACGCGTTTTAGACCCGTGTTTCCAGTTTTTAGCAGGGTTTACCACCCAAATGGAACCTCCCACTCATTTTATATTTTATTATGGGATATATGGACATGTCTAACAATACTTTAAAGTTTCATAATTTTACGACACCCGGTTTTACGTTTTGAGGCCTAATCATTTACGGTTGGCATTTCCCGGAGTCAAGTTTCATCCTAATACTTAGGATATTATCAAGACCAAGCACACCTCACCCCCTAGGCTTGTGAAACCGCCAATAGGGGGGGAGTCACCCCATGGTGTGGCTTGATCTTGTGGAAAATAGTCCAAGATGGTTACATGTGTTATTTTGCTAAAAATATCCTAAGTGAAGTAACCTCCTCTTAAGACTATAAATACCCCCTCCCCCCCCCCCCCTTCCTTGTGCCGTCCATCACCAACACCAAAACCACTCACACTTAGTTTTATTTCCTTCAAAGTTCTAGCAAGGTTCAAGTGTTTCTTCGAGGTAGAAACCCTAGTTGATCTTAGGTTACCAAAACACCTCCAAACCCTAATATACTTGGTGATTTCTCTTGAGTTTAAATCTACTCAATTCACCTCAACTTTCATTACATCTCTTTCAAGAATACCAAGGGTAGAAAGGTTGCATGAAGTGAAAAGGGTTGAAGCAAGTCTATCAAAGTCCATTTCCTTACTTGTTACTTCCTTTCTTTATTAGAAAGCCAAAAGTTGTAAGCCTAAACCTAACATGCTTCTTGTTAATTAATCATGTTCATATCATTTACATGTTATTCTTGCTATATTATGTCTTGTATGAATGTCCATGGTGTATAAAAATGAGTAAAAGATGTTATAATGGATTGTTACAATAAGTTACTAAAACAAGCAAACTAGTGACTTTCTTGGTAAGACCTGATCAAAATGGAAAAATTATGATATTGGATTATTACATATTACATTAGAGGACTTAACAAGGAAACTATAGCAACTTGAACCACCTAAAAAGAGTAAACGAGTCAAAAGTTATGGCGATTTGAAGTTACCAAAGATTTCCGGCAAAACTGCCAAAACCACACTGTTTTGCATTCTGAGTTTTTGAAAGTCACTCTTCTGCTCCGATTCATCAAAAAGTTAAAACATGAAAGTTGTCCGGAACGCCGTTTTTGTTCAGGAACAAAGAAGCTCGAGACCTAATAACGCTTTCCGAGTGATTAAATTCTTCAAATTCTAAACAGCCCATTTTTAGGCGAAAGTCACTAGATTATGGTTATACTTTGAAAGGAACAAGAGGTCTTATGACCTATAATCAAGACCACAACCATGGCTAGATCCAAGGTTGTGTCTCATGACCTTGGAACAAGGACCAAAGGTCATGGCTAGGCCATGACGAAATGACCATACCAACTTACATAGGCGTAAACATGAAACAATGAATTAGGCGATAACTTGAACAAGCAATTTGGATCTACTTCACTTAAAAGGGAACCATGAGATATTACAAAGAGAAAATGGTCATACAAGACTTATGAAACTACCCCTAATAACAATCTTCATGTACTAATAAACTTTCCTAAGTTTATCCAAATATCGGACATGTAACTTTTCGGATCAAAACTTATATCTATATATTTTATCAACTACTACAATAGTAGGGAGCCTCATGTGAGGAGTTCATTATGTAAGCCGTCGAGATGAGTTGTGGATTTACGAGTTAAAGTGTCCTGGCTCCTCGAACGCTTACTAACATGACTTCTGAATTATGTCGGCCCAAACGGTAGTAAACGATATACAAAACATACATGTTCATGAATCTTTTCTTTCAAGGACTTACAATATACATCATACCACATCATGGACTAAATGCAAGATATATATATAGGCAGTTTTCATAAGCTCTGTATTATGTTCCATAAGCTCAATTTACCTCAACAAATGCTTCTAGGCATTTCAATAGTATTTACTGATTTAGTTTCATACTTTCATAAATGGTCTATGAAAGTCAAAGTAACACTTGTGGGTGATGGGTCAGATTTAGATGGACCATGGGTTGTAGTAGTTTGTTTATAACATTCTAGAACTTGTATGCATCCATACTTTCTGATTTGAGCTAGGATTGGAGTGAGTTTTTCATTAAATTTCTATTTTAGTACAATTTGCTCAATTTTTCTTCCATGCTTTAGTTTCTGTATAATCTTTGCTTATATATTGCTTATATCAGTCTAATTGTTCTTATTAGTGTTATTGTATCCTATTTATGCTTACTAGGTAGCCTAGAGTCACTTAGGTTGAAACTTGTTTCTTAACTGTTTCAAAATTACCATTTTAGCTTTTCAAGTTTGCTTATTGTGTACTCCCTATCACTGAGTCCCTTGTGCTTAATTTGTAATCTAATAAGTTAGTGATTGCTTAATTTTCATATAGGAGGTTTAAATCAGTGGTTTCTTTTGAAAAAACCTTCAAGACAGTTTCATCAGGGGTGTTTGGATTTGCAAGTTTCCATGTGTTGTTGTTGTTGTTTTGTCGTTATCTTGGTTTGGGCATACTACATCAGGTAACATTAGGTTGAATTAGGCTTTAAAACAACACCCCTGAGCACAGAAGTCAAAATTCACCCTTCATTCCCATAATTAGTTATCTGTTAGGACTAGGGGGAGCCATAAACTTCAATCTAGCTTAGAAAGTGTTTAGGATACCTCATTTAGGTTTATCTAAGATTAATATAACACATTTCATCAATTATGATCACCCAAATCTCATGAAAGTCAACCTGTGTCATTTTCTACTAAAAGTCAAAGTGACCCTTAAGCAGAAAACCCATTTCTTGGGTGAATTGTTTGGAATTTTGTATAAAGATTCAAGCTTTGTGGTTTTTAGGAATCATAGTATCCCAGCTAATCTCCAAGGTCCCATTGTCCCCACATTTTTGTGAATTTTTCACTGGGCCCCACAGCCCTCCAAACTAGCCTACAGGGGGAGGTTATCCCCTGTGCAGCAGACCCCTCCACCATCACCACCACTTTGGTGGTGGTTTCTGGCCACCTCAGTGGGCCCCATTGTCCGAATTTAGGTTCTTTCAACCCCCCTCCTAGCACTCTTCAGGTATTGACCAAAAGATTGACCTCAAACCTTGTGGACCCCACCTGAATCAGTTTCCAAAACTTGTCCCATTTTCTGTGTTGAATCAAGAAGTCAAGTGCTTATTTTGACTTAATTGCTTATCCAGTGGACCCCATGTGCTTATCCTGGCTTATACATGTCCAATAAACTCATTTGAATCAGAATCACCCATAGTGGGTCCTACTTAAGCTCATTTGAGCTTATTTTCCTATTTGGTCAACATAAGTCAACTGTCTTGACTTATTATATCCATAGTGCTTATTTTTTATTTTCAAAAAAGTTGTTTTTACAAAAGTTGTTTGTTTTTAGTTGTAAATTAGTTTTCAAAAAGAAAAATCCAGAAAAAAACAATTTAATTTCAAGTGATAGTTTCTATTTAATGTAATTTAAATTTTTAATTTTCCTTTTTAGATTTTTGTTAAGCACTTAGCATTTTTATATTTTTCTTAAATTCCTTTTATATTAAAGTAATTTTAGTAATTTTCTCAGATTTTAATTTTTGTCATTTAGTATTTATTATATTTAATATTAGTTTAATTAATAATTAATTAATAATTAAGTTTAAATAGCAAAATTAGTTTTTATAAAGTAAACCCTAGTTTTTATATTTTTCCTAGCTTTTATAAGTTGTAAAATCATTTTAGGAATTTTCTTGTAATTTCTACTCTTCATTTGCTAGTTTTTATAATTTATTTAGTTTAATTAGTAATTAATTAATATTTAATATAATAATTAGTAAAATAGTGTAAAAGCATATAAAATAAACTTTTTATAATTTTTTAAGATTCCTGTGATGGTTAATTAGTTTTATAAATTTTTCCATAATTTTCTAAGTCTTTTTAGTATTTTTAATAATTCTAATTAGTTTAATTAGGTAATTAATATTTAATTAGTAATTAATTAATATAAAATCCACAAAAAGACAAAAAGACATATTTTTAGTTTTAAAACTTTTTTTTAGTTATTTTATAATTTTTGAATTTTAATTTTCACTTTTTTAGTATTTAAATAATATTATATTGTATTTAAGTATTTTAAATATTAATAATTAGTATTAATTAGTATTTAATTAATATTAAATAATTAAATAGTGTTAAAATTTATTTTCTTTTTCTAAAAATTTTCCTTTATCCTTAGGTTTGTAAAAAAGTCATTTTCACCCCCTGTGGGTTTTCAGATTTCAGTTTTCACTTTTTATTTCGTACGTTCACGTAAATTTAATCTGAACGTACGTGTTTTAGGTTTTAAACGTTTCTGGTTTTTCTAAATTTCCAACCTTGTTAATATAGCTTATTTAAGCTATTTCATTGTACAAATCAGTAGTGTAAGCAATCACAAACCCCTTTCCATCCAAATTCACCCGATCACAAACGCATTTGATAACAATTCACACCTCGTCGGGACATAACGACCCGGGGAAACACTATACTTCCGCGGAGTATTGACCAGTGTAGTCAAAAGCGAGAAAAAGCGCGCTTTAAGCGAAGAAGCGAAGCGAAGCGCCCTATAGCGCTTTGATTCTAAAAAAGCGATGCGTTTTACTAAAGCGAGCAGAAGCGACCTAAAGCGACCGAAAAGCGACCTAAAAGCGCTCGCTTTTTTGCATAACGGCTAGTTTTTAATTTTTTACCTAATGAAGTTTTACAGCCGGCCCTAATCTTTTAAATTAGGTTAAATATTTACAAAACTGACCCTTTAGCATAATATTAAATGAGCGACCGAAGGGGAGTTTGTGTTTGGTGAGGATGAAGCACTAACTTGGGGTACCGTAGCTAGTGCTAGTGGTGTAAATGAGCCGAGGCATTATACAAGAAGAAATGCACCGGCATCTACAAGTAGGACATCTACAAGTAGGGCACTCTTCGATGAATCCGACGAGGATCTTGTAGATGAAGATGATATAGTGGATCTCAGAAACGATGGGGAAATAAGAAATGAGAACTTAGATGATTATTCCGAATAAAAAATATTAGACTTTAAGCTTTAACTATTTGAATAAACTTCTCTTTTGTGGTCTTTTTAGATTGAAAATGAAGATTTTAAGATAAGTATGTTTTTATTTAACCATTGTTTTCATACTAGACACTATTATATGCACAAAGGGTAAAAAGTTAATTGAAGCGCTCGCTTTTGTCGCTTCTCGCTTCTCGCTTTAGAAAAAGGCATGTCGCTTTGAGGTCGCTTTCGCTTTTAACTACCTTGGTATTGACTCTAGGCAGTTTGACCTTGTTGCCCATCCTTTGGTCAATTTAGGTTGACCGTTTGGATTCAATCAGTAGCAGACCAGGATGATCGACTAAAACGATCACCATTCCATGGTCCGTGCCGAAACTTGACCTCCAAACCATCTCTTAGTACAAAGTGAGGATAACCACTTGTGTCAATGCTTAAGGTGAATTCCCCTATATCTGTATCATGAATACTCTTCCATGATGTTAAATTCCATTCGACGCCTGTTAAGTTATTTTTGCCAAGCTTCATGCCAGGTAGATGAGTATCCGTTGGATAGTCAAAATCTCCCACAGAATCTTCATGCTGTTTCCATCCGCGATGACTAGATTTACAGAGTCATTAAGCTGTGCAGTTGCATTTCCTGATGATGTTGAGTTGGATGACCACACTACATGATCGGTATAGTTCTTGAGAACAAGATTTCCCACACTGCCAATCCTTAACATGCTTGATATTGGTGATGGGGTAGTCTCTGTTGGCAACCCAAACCACTATTTTAACAGAAATTTTCTTATACCAAATACCAATGTAAGTGTTATCCGAGCTACCTGGCTTTAAGAATCCCAGTTCAAATGTTCTAGCAGGAGATACCAGCGTGTCGTTTTCTGTCAAGATGCTTGAGTCTGAGGTGATGTCAAGTATGGTTGCTTCCTCCATTAAAATCATTTCCTTAAAGCTTCTCATTTTTTCATTTTTTATTTTTAATATAATCTCTCTAGAATGAAATCAAAGTCTTATTAGTTATTATCACCTACCGTATGCTTGGGGTCAACAAGTCTTCTTGACAAAGTGTCAATTCTCAAATGAACCCACTGTTTGAAAATCTAGTGCACTTGAGGGATTAATTCACACCTGGTAATGGGTTTGGAGGTACGGAGTGTACACCCATTTGGTCACTGAATCCCCTGACTCAATAGTGGTTATGTATTGATTCTGCGGATAAGCATGAATCTGTTTCTGCTGTTAGCATGAATCTGTTTCTGCTGACAGTGGATTCTTCTGCTAGTAGGATTCTGCTGCTAGTGGATCCTGCTGCTAGTGTTATTATTACCACTGATAGTGTTATCATTACCACTGCTAGTGTTATTGTTTCCACTGATAACCACTGTTCCTACTATTGTGGAAAATATTATGATATAATTAATGGGCCATTAATTATACATAATTCCATGGGCTAGGGTTTGAGTATTCTCTATTATAAATAGAGGTCATAATACATCTGCATGGATACGATTATCAACATAAACCCTAAACACTTGAATACGTTTTCTATTCTTGATTTGTACCTAAAACAAGAACTTCACTTGGTCTTATCCCATAGAGATATTCGTGTAACCCAGGCATAGGGTCGAATAGTTTCTATTAGAATGTGATACCACGATTTCAAGTGAATATCCGGTAGCTTGTTGATTATCTTAACCCTAATCTAGGAACTTGTTAACACATATTAACCAACAATCAATATAAACTATTAGTGATAATCAATGGCTGCTGCTATGAGACAAATGGCTGCTAACTTTTCCAAGTTGGAAAAGTTTGAAGGTGTTGATTTCAGAAGATGGCAAAAGAAGATGCACTTTTTGTTGTCAAGTATGAATGTGGTTTATGTTCTGACAACTGAGATTCCAGAAGATTTTGGAGAAGATGCTACTATGGAACAGATGAGGGCAAGAAGCAAGTGGGAGAATGATGACTATGTCTACAGGGGTTTAATTCTCAATGGTATGTCCGATTCTCTATTTGATATTTATCAAAATGTTGAAACTTCTCAAGAACTATGGGATTCCTTGGAAGCCAAATATATGGTTGAGGATGCATCAAGTAAGAAGTTCCTTGTAAGTAATTTTAACAATTACAAAATGGTTGATTCTAGACCTGTCATGGAACAATACAATGAACTTCTTAGTATACTTGGTCGATTCACACAACACAAGATGAACATGGATGAGGCTATTTCAGTCTCTTGTATCATTGATAAATTACCTCCTTCTTGGAAATATTTTAAGCATATGCTAAAACATAAGGAGGAATTAACTCTTGTTGAGTTGGGCAGTCACTTGCGTATTGAGGATTCACTCAAAGCACAAGACATTGACAAGCCAAAGAGTAGCAATGCTACTGGTCCATCAGTTGTCAATATGGTGGAGCATAACAACTCCTCCAAGAACAATGACAACAAGGGCAAGCGTAAGCATCAAGATAACACCAAATCTGATATTAACAAGAAACCAAAAGTGACTTGTTGGAAGTGTGGTAAAACTGGACACTTTAGGAAGGATTGTAAAGGTGTAAAGATTGGCAATAAAACCAATGGATCAGGCACAAGTGGAAGGAATGGTAACACCAATTCTCTGAAAGGTTAGAATATATTTAATAAGTCTTTTGAGAATTATTATGTTACATATATATCTGAAATATATTTTGTGCAGGATGATGATGTTGCTTGGTAGGTTGACTCTGGTGCAACAATTCATATGTGTAATGATAGAAGCTGGTTCAAGACCTATGATTCAATGAATGATGGTTCTATTCTTCATATGGGAAACAAATCAACTGCCCTGGTACATGGAAAAGGATGTGTTGATTTGAAGTTTAGTTCTAGAAAGATTGTTTCTTTGTTTAATGTTTTACATGTTCCTGATATTTGAAAGAACTTAGTTTCTAGTAGTGTTTTGAATAATTGTGGTTATAAACAAGTTATTGAATCTAATAAGTTTGTTTTATCTAAACATGGTGTGTTTATTGGTTTTGGCTATTTGTGTAATCAAATGTTCAGGCTTAATATTGTTAATGATATTGGTAATTCAACTTTTATGTCAACCTTTAAACTTAATGATTCAACCCTATGGCATGTTAGACTTAGCCATGTACACTTTAAAAAAATGCGAGATATGTCTAAGGATGGGCTAATTCAAGCCTTTGATATGGACACTGATAAGTGTAAAACTTGCATGATGACCAAAATTACTAAGAAACCATTTCAAAGTGTAAAACGTGAAACTAAAGTTTTGGAACTGATTCATAGTGACCTATGTGATCTTCATGCTACTCCCTCTTTGGGGAATAAAAAATACTTTGTGACTTTTATTGATGATGCTTCTAGGTTTTGTTACGTTTATTTGTTACATACTAAGGATGAAGCATTAGATAAATTTAAAGTATTTAAAACTGAAGTTGAATTACAACAAGGGTCTCTAATCAAAAGATTTAAGACTGATAGGGGAGGTGAGTACATGGATACTCTGTATTTTCAGTTTGTTGGTATAATCCATGAAACGACTGCCCCTTATACTCCTCAGCAAAATGGTATTTCTGAAAGGAAAAATAGGGTGCTAAAGGAGATGGTTAATTCCATGTTGTCCTATTCTGGGCTGAGTCAAGGGTTCTGAGGTGAAGCTATGTTAACAGCTTGCTATTTACTAAATAGAGTTCCTAATAAAAGGAACAAGGTTACCCCTTATGAACTCTGGACTAAAAAGAAACCCAACCTGAATTATCTAAGGGTTTGGGGTTGTAGGGCTGTTGTAAGACTCCCTGATCCAAAGCAGAAAATTTTGGGTGAAAGAGGCATTGAATGCATCTTTGTTGGATATGCTGAGCATTCCAAGGCATATAGGTTTTATGTTATTGAACCTAATGAATCTGTTTCAATTAACTCAATAATTGAATCAAGGGATGCACTATTTGATGAGAATAGATTCTCATCAGTCCCTAGACCAAGTCAAAGGATTCCAAATGGAATTGTTGACATTGGTGTATCAGAGGCCTCTGATGAATTATCATCTCAGGCTACTGATGAGGTTGTGGAACAACAACCTGAACCTGAGCTCAAAAGGAGTAATAGGGTCAGGACTCCAAAGTTATTTGGACCTGAGTTTCAATTATACTTAATTGAAGGTACAAGGAGTGAGGTCTCTGACCAATACTCCTATTGATTCATTGTTGAGGATGATCCCAAAACATTTGCAGAAGCAATGAAATCCCCGGATGTTGTTTTCTGGAAAGAAGCAATTAATGATGAGATGGACTCCATCATGGGCAAAAACACTTATGTGTTGACTGATCTACCACCTAGTTGCAAACCTCTAGGTAGCAAATGGATTTTCAAAAAGAAAATGAAGGTAGATGGAACTGTTGAAAAGTTCAAGGCAAGACTAGTTATTAAGGGCTTTAAACAAAAGTCAGGAATAGCTTATTTTGATACTTATGCTCCTGTGGCTTGTATCAGTACCATAAGATTGCTGATTGCTTTGGCATCAATTCACAATCTGATTATTCATCAGATGGATGTAAAGACAGCTTTCTTGAGTGGTGATTTAGATGAGGAGGTTTACATGAACCAACCTCAGGGCTTCATCATGCCTGGCAATGAAAACAAGGTGTGTAAACTGATTAAGTCTCTTTATGGACTAAAACATGCACCTAAGCAATGGCATCAAAAGTTTGATGAAGTGGTTTTGTCTAGTGGTTATTTACTTAACCAGGCTGACAAATGTGTATATAGCAAATTTGATGAATCTGGTAAAGGAGTCATCATTTGTCTATATGTTGATGACATGTTGATTTTTGGCACTAACCAAAATCAAGTTAACCTTACAAAGGAATTTTTGTCATCAAAGTTCTCCATGAAGGATATGGGGGAGGCTGATGTTATCCTTGGTATTAGGATTAACCATGAAAGTAACAAAATTTCTATATCTCAATCTCATTACATTGAGAAGGTGTTAAAGAAATTTAATTACTTTGAGTGTACTCCAGTGAGTACTCCTATGGATACAAGTGAGAAGCTAATGCCTTATACTGGTAAAGTTGTATCTCAACTTGAGTATTCTAGGGTGATTGGCTGCTTGATGTATGCCATGACTTGTTCAAGACCTGACATTGCTTTTGTTGTGGGTAAACTGAGCAGGTATACTAGTAATCCTAGTGCCCATCACTCGCAAGCAATTCAGAGGGGTTTTAAGTATTTGAAGAGAACTATGGATTATAGTCTCTCATATACTGGTTATCCTTCTATATTAGAAGGATACAGTGATGCAAGTTGGATCAGTAACACTGAAGACAATTCGTCTACTAGTGGCTGGGTATTCCTACTTGGTGGAGGTGCAATTTCTTGGGCATCTAAGAAACAAACTTGCATCACCAGTTCAACCATGGAATCTGAATTTGTGGCTTTAGCTGCTGCTGGCAAAGAAGCTGAATGGTTGAAAAACTTGCTTCTTGATATTCCATTTTGGCCTAAACCTATAGCACCTATTTCTATCCGTTGTGATAGTGCTGCTACATTGGCAAAGGCTTACAGCTAGATGTACAGTGGGAAGTCTAGACACTTAGGTGTCAGGCATAGCATGATTCGTGAGCTTATCATGAATGGGGTGATATATATAGAGTTTGTTAAATCTCAACAAAACTTAGCTGATCACTTGACGAAGGGTTTGGCTAGAGACTTGGTTTTGAAGTCTGCTAAAGGGATGGGTTTAAGTCTAACTTAGTCATTGAATGCAAAGACACCCAACTCCCTCCTGAGGAAACTTGGGAGCTGAGTTCAATGTGGAAAGCTGAACATTTAGTGGACTGGAGCACATGTTTATTGTCATCCCAAGGTTGTGCTCAGAACCTGCTGGAAAAAGAGGATGAAGTCTTTACTTCTCAATGGTTAATTTCTTTGAAAAAGTGCTAAGCAGGAGCATGAATAAAGAGGAACCACCTATGTAAATGTTGAAGTTTTTCCGCTTCAGGAAGCTTTGGACTTTTAGCTTTTACAACATTTATGAATGGGATATGGACACATGGCTTGTATAGAGTCAGGTTTATTTAAGTGTTTGAAAATGTATGTGTATTTTATCTTCAGGTATCCAAATGGGTTGAAGGGTTCAATTCTTAGAACACCCTGATTCTCGAATATTTGAACGTGTAATGTACTAAGATGAGAATTCAATCTTCAAGATATTTTCATTTATGCATATATTTTGTTTTGTGTTTAATTTTTCTTGCAAAGGAAGTGAACTAAATTTGGGGAGGATTGTTGGAAAATTTAGTGCACTTGAGGGATTAATTCACACCTGGTAATGGGTTTGGAGGTACGGAGTGTACACCCATTTGGTCACTGAATCCCCTGACTCAATAGTGGTTATGTATTGATTCTGCTGATAAGCATGAATCTGTTTCTGCTGATAGCATGAATCCGTTTCTGCTGACAGTGGATTCTGCTAGTAGGATTCTGCAGCTAGTGGATCCTGCTACTAGTGTTATTATTACCACTGATAGTGTTATCATTACCACTGCTAGTGTTATTGTTTCCACTGATAACCACTGATTCCTACTATTATGGAAAGTATTATGATATAATTAATGGGCCGTTAATTATACATAATTCTATGGGCTAGGGTTTGAGTATTCTCTATTATAAATAGAGGTTATAATACATCTGCATGGATACGATTATCAACACAAACCCTAAACACTTGAATACGTTTTCTGTTCTTGATTTGTGTCTAAAACAAGAACATCACTTGGTCTTATCCCATAGAGATATTCGTGTAACCCCGGCATAGGGTCGAATAGTTTCTGTTGGAAAGTGATACCATAATTTCAAGTGAATATCCGATACCTTATTGATTATCTTAACCTTAATCTGAGAACTTGTTAACACATATTAACCAACACCCACAAAAACTTGTAGTGCCATAAACCCGATGTTATCGTCACTGGTTCGATAGTCACATGACAAGTAGTCAAAGTAATTAATACCAGTCAAACAATATCATATAGTTTCTATACTATGTAATTAGCTTTCAATTAATATCGACAATCAATGTATGAACTATATGCGAACCATAGTCAATTAGTCATCAAGTATGAATATGGTTGCATGTTTTACGTATTATAATATTAAAGTTTCAAATTTTGTTTATATGATTTGAATTGTTTGAATGTGTTCTAATTATAAGGTCGGTGAGCCAGGGTTTTTTGAAAGTGAAGGGTAAAGTGGCGAAATTGTTAAAAATTGAGGTTAGGGGTGTGACGATTTTAATCTTAGATATTCGACTAAATCGCGTATAATTCACTTTTCAAATAAAGTATTTCAACCCTTATCGCCTAGGTGACACGAAATCTTTATTGAGATAAGACAATCAAAGCATTATGTTTGTGGACACAAAAGATAGAGCAAAACAAACATAATTGTGTGTTTTTTGTGAATGTAAATGAGACCAAACATCTGTTACTAAACAGATCGACACTTAGAAGCAGTTGGATCCCAACATTCATGACAGTTGGCCAATAGTAGCATGGTTGGTTTTGGTGGGAAAACATATTAGCTCAAAGGAGTGTGCACTCTACACTTCCTTTACTCGTATCTGAGCTTTATATAAAAACGCATTAATGTCCAATAAATTACAATCACCTAAAATAGTGATAACACTAAAATCACCAACATAAATTACTACATGTTTCTTGTCGCCCGGTGAAAATAAAAGGTTTTTTTATTTTTTTATTTATTTATTTATTTTTTTTTTACGTAATTACTAATATATTCTCTTTCTTGCTTTAGTCTTGGGCCAAGTATTGTTTACGAGACAAAAGAAAAGCGGTTTATGTGGAGCTTAAGCCACATTTTCTAGTAATTACTTAGGAGTGACCTAGTAGCAAAAGGGTTTGTGGCTATCACACTAAGATGTGCGAGGTTTTGAGTTCAATTTCTGCTACGTGCAAACAACCCTGAAGTCGCCATGTCAACCTCCTGAATAAGGAGGGATTTATCTAGTTTGAGTATGTGTGACAACTGGTTCAAACTCTGTAGATTAGTCGGCTAAAATGTCAGAAACCATGATTAAAAAAAAAAAAATCCCACATTTCCTTACTCTAGCTAGCGATACTTTGGCAATGCAATCTCATCACAAAGATGTTGGATATACAATGATTCGTATTAGACTTACGGTTATTATGTTTTTAAATTTATATTTTAAAACTAGGTTAGAGTTTACATTTCTCTTCATGGCCATGTTGCCTCTCTTCTAAGACACCTCTTCATGGCCACTTTAGAGAAGGAAAAAAAAAGGGGGGGGGGGGGGGGGGGGGGGGGGGATAGTCGACCATTACACAAGGCACTCGTGGAGTATACCCTCCATTTTTAAATTATTGTTCGACTTTTTTATTTTGAGAGGTCCTAAAACGAGGAATTAGGCTGTCAAGCGTTGTGACGGAGCTTTTTGGATCCTATCTATAAATATCCGATAATTTTGGTCTTGTATATATTTATAAAATTTTGACACTAAAAAATATAAGAGGCAATAAATAAATAAATAAAAAATCAATTTCAAATTACTTTTGATTTCTCTAACAGATTAAAACAACAATTTTGTTATTATTATTATTATTATTATTATTATTATTGGTTTGTTTTAGGTTATATATGTTACAACATTATGGGTTTTTGGAATTGGTTTGTAAACCAAATTTTTTATTTATTTGAAGGCACAAACTTTGTAGGATTATGTACATGAAATAACGAGAATTAAATATTGCCATTAATATACAATCTATTGGGATCGCACATAATAGTTCGATATTGTAGTTTTATATATTTATCGTAAATATATAAATGATCCATTAAATGAAAGTGTATTGGACTTTGTAACATGATCCTAAACATATTTGGGTGGTCGGGGAAGCTCAAAATAGAGTATAGACATGGTAAAATATAGAGAGAGGAAAGATGTGTATATTAGCTTTAGAGAGAAGAAAACACTAATACACACACTTATGAATGTGAGCTTCACCCTCCTAGTAGAGACTAGGAGGGGCTACATGCCACACTATACAATATTGACGTTATTAGTCCCCGTGTATAAGTAATATATGTACCTAACATAATTTTCGTAAAAGACTTCACTTTTGAGGCTAACAATCTTTCCCCACGTGATGTCATATGGGAATTGTTTATAATGTTCTCTACAAGTAAAATATAAATACAACATAAATGCAGCAGCTTTGAGAATGTCTTCATAGTCTTCTAACTCCATTAATCTTTAAAGCTTCATGAATCTTCTCAGCTGAAATCTTTCTACTTGTAGAAGAACAATGTAAGCAAATTAATTAGGGATTAAATATGACTTGTTAAACTCACAAACCAAATACAAAGTTCGGTCGCCTGAACAATCAAATGGAGCAAAATGGGTTGGGGGCCGCGTCGTGCTTGGGTACTTGTTGAGTCGGAGACGTGTCCTCTAATGGGGACAACTGAAGGTTGGGTCGCCCATAACTACTAGCCTAACACTCGTGGGTCTTGTTTGTTTAGTTGAAAAATAAATAAAAATCCAAGACAAAACCAAAATGAAGCATGTAGCTTACTCGCATTCGCATATACAGTATAATATCACCTGCCAACTTTGACTTTAACAAGTCAAATGTATTAAAAACTAACTTTGTGTCCACGACGCCATTGAAATATTCTTTCATAACCCCCATTACTTCCATCCTCTTATTAACAATTCCACTTTATTTATTTATTTTATCTATACTATCTATAATAGAAAAATAGTCAAAAGTAAAATGTTGAGTTTTCAACAATGGTCAAATGAGAGATAAAGTGAAATGTAATTAATATTCTTATTAAAACACCCCAATACTTAGAAGTACAATTATTTATTCACATTGTACAACCAAATTAAAGCATATCTACCAAATTAAATACAACCAATCAAACACAAATCGGGTTGACCCGGGACGCTTCAAACCCGACGGGTTGACCAAGTTTAATTTGACCCGTTTTTTACTCAACCTAGCAAGTTGACCCGGTTTAACTCGACCCATTTTTCGACCGAAACGGTTCAACCGGTTAAACCAACCGGGTCAAACCGGGTTTCAAAACACTATCCAATACTTAAAAAAGTACAATGATTTATTCACATTGTACAACCAATTAAAAACATATCTAGCAAATTAAATACAACCAATTAAAACACAAACCGGGTTGACCCGGGACGCTTCAAACCTGGCGGGTTGACCCAGTTTAATTTAACCCGTTTAGACCCAACCTAGCAAGTTGACCCGGTTTAAATCGACCCATTTTTCGACCGGAATGGTTCAACCGGTTGAACCACCCTGGTCGAACCGGGTTTCAAACCATTATGTTTAATTCCCAAATCTTCAAACTTTTATTATTTTTTGTTTATAACCTATAAACTTTTTTTATCAATAAACTATTTGTCGCTACAAAATACCGTTGCTATGCACGGGTACTCGTCTAGTTATTATATAAATCACAAAGCCGTAAGTATTTGAAGATTGATTAATTCCACTTTATTTATTTATTTTATTATTATATAAATCACAAAGCCGTAAGTATTTGAAGATTGATTAAAAAGATCAAAATAATGGATGCAGTAAACAACAAGCCGTTGTGATAAAACTATATCTTAAGGAGTGGCAACTTTGCTTAACCTTGCCTCAAGATTAAACACTTCCAACCAATAACATGTTCACAACACATTTTATACCACAACATACCCCAACATACTTTTTTAGTGGCAACTTTGGTACCCAAAATACTAATTATTATTTTTTTATTTTATTTATTTATAATTATATTAAACAATTTAATAAAAACACTACATTTTATTAATAATTCAAAGCAAACTTACATTACACTTAGACAAAAAAAATATAATAATAATAAATAAATAAATAAAAATAAAAAATTCAACAAAAATAGGAAATCACTAGTCATCGAGGTATGGTAAGTCTTGAGCCGCTACGTGCTCCGTAAGATCATATCGAAGACGGTTATGGATATCTTCGTCGAGTAACTCATGTAGCGCACTATCATCATAAACTGGCGTTACCGGCGGATCCATTATATGAACCGGTGATATTGCCAGCCCATCGTTTTTTAAAATCATATTGCACAATATAATGCACGTATAAACCAGTTGTCGAATCTTTTCAACCGACATAGCTCGGAGAGGACGACTGAGAATCATCCATTTTCCTTTTAGACGACCAAAAGCTCGTTCGACATCCTTTCTTGCAGACTCTTGTAGTTTCTTGAACTCTTTTCCTTTGGGTCAGTGGGATACGGATATGCTTTAACAAATGTTGAATACTTAGGATAGATTCCATCGGTAAGATAGTATCCACGTTTGTAAAGCCTTCCACCCAATACAAATGAACTGTTTGGTGCCGTTCCATTTCGTTCAGTAACATACAATGGAGACTGATTCAAAACATTGATATCGTTGTTTGAACCGGGAGGACCAAAAAACGAATGTCAAATCCACAAATCATATGAAGTAGTCGCTTCAAGCATAATAGTCGGGTATTGGTGATCACCTCTCTTATATTGGCCTCTCAAGTGTCTAGGACAATTTCACCAAACAAAATGTGTACAATCAATGCTACCAAGCATTCCAGGAATATGATGTTTTTCTTCATGTACATGGAATAAGCGTGCTACGTCATGGCTTGTAGGCCTACGTAAGAACTCTCGACCATATAACTTTATAATCGCATCGCAAAATTTATCAAGGCATTCTCCTAAAATAAAAAGACAGCTTTTAATTAAAAATAATAATAACGAAATATATAACTAAAAATTAATAACTAAAACATTTTAACAAAAATACATAACGAAAACAATTTAAATAATTTAATAACAAAAACAAATTAAAAAAATTAATAACGAAATAATTAAATTAAAATAATAACCTGACGTTTTTCGTGCCATGTTTAGATGGTCATCAAATCTATCCGGAGGTTCACCCGTTGCGAGCTGTCGAATGTCGGATATACATTTTTGTAATGGCGTGAAACTATTTTGTCCCATCGCATCTTGACCCGCTTGAAACCATTCGAATTGGGCTTCAATATCATCAACAATTTTTAAAAACAAAGTTTTACTTATACGAAAACGATCACGAAAAACGCTTTCGTTAAACTTTGGTTGTTCAACAAAATAATCATTCAATAGAGTTTCTAAAGCTCTTTCACGAAAACGTTGGACATAACCACGGGTGTCGGTAGAGCTAGCCGTGTCTTCAAGAGCTTCATTTCCGGCTAAAAAGGTTTCAAACGTACTTCCAGATAACAATTCTTCGGACGAATCCGGGGGAATAATGATCTCGTCCGATGACGAAGAAGATATTGACATGGTTAAATAAATTGTGAATTGTTTTTGTGATTTGATGTGTGAGATTTGTGTGAATGAAACAATATGTGTTAATGAATATTTATAGGGAATTTTTTTTTAATCAATGCATGTAACGGTCCAAACATTAACTCCCAAACGGTAACATTTTGCTTGATTTTCTCCCCACCGAATCGGTGAGATACCCCGTTTGAAGTGCCGATCGGTA
Organism: Artemisia argyi; assembly: GCA_030686995.1. Taxonomy (NCBI): domain Eukaryota; kingdom Viridiplantae; phylum Streptophyta; class Magnoliopsida; order Asterales; family Asteraceae; genus Artemisia; species Artemisia argyi. Next base: position 173,476,069 of record CM060686.1, on the reverse strand, counting down.
CTCGCCGAGCCACTGGCAATGGGCCTTGCCGATCGGCAAGCTTTGCCAATGTGGTTTTGCCGAAAGGTTGCCACTGCCCTTATAGCCTTATATAAGTCCACATATAAGATTATTATGATATAAGTCCCAAAATAAATTAGAAAATTTAGGCATATGAAAAATAGACTTTGACATGACTGTGATATGTAAAGCAGTTTCTGAGTATCTGCGGGCTCCAAATGCCCAGGATTTTCTACTAGCTATCCCAATAGATGGGCTAGGCCAACATATGTCATCGGTGGAATATCGTACTATCCTTAAGTATCGCTTTATGATACCTTTATTTTCCGGTTGATGAGATATGTCTAGTTTGTCGCAAGGCAAGTTTGGATTCCTTTGGGGAACATGCGGTTCAATGCAAAGAGCTCTCGGGCTTCAAGTACAGACACGATATGGTTAGGGATGTCCTTTTTTACGTTTGTAAGCGTGCGGGGATCTCTGCCTACAAATAAGCACCTGTGAACTTTTTGACAGACCCGTTGGATAGAAGATCCACACTCAGACTGACAGACGTTTTGGTGTTTGGATGGGTTGGAGAGAAACATGCGTGTGTGGATCTAACCGGGGTTTATCCTCTTGTAGGTTTGAGTAGCCAGGGTTTTATAGTAGGACGGGCGGCTTTGAAAGCCGCCTCGTACAAAGTGGCAAAACACGAGAAAGCGGGAATTGAAAATCAACATGTTTTTATTCCTTCCGCGTTTTGATACTTTTGGTTTCCTTGCACCTCAGGTTGTAGAGTTCCTCAACAGAGTCCAACGAGTTATGCATAGTACTGTTATGACACCTAGATCCATAGATGTAGTTTTCAAAAGAATTCGTTTTGCATTCCAAAAAGGGCTAGCGGCGTAGCTTGTTGCCCGTTTGCCATCCACCTCTATGTAAATCCAAAAATTAATTCACTAAAAGACTATTTTGCATGTAAAAAAAAGAAAGAAAGAAAAACCTCCGAAGCCTACATATAAGCTTAAACGGACACCCTTAATAATGATGTGCAATTTGAGTTTTTTTTGTTGCTACTTGGTTATTTGGAATTCGCAAAGAATTACTTTTGACATTATGGAGCGCGTGTTTTGCCTTGTGATTATGTGGTATGTACCAATAAGAAATAGATAATAAGTTATCGAGTATAGTCGCTAACATATTCATATGATAATTTTGGTTGTGAATAGTTGTTCGGGTGTTCTTTAAAATTTGAGTAGGATTTACATGTAAAACAACCACGAAGTAAATCGAAGAACGCTTATTTAAAGATTTATTATGTTTAGTCTTTTTACGTGTTTTTCTTTTACGCATGTACTAATATAACCTTTTTTCTGCTTTAGACTTGTGCTAAGTATTGTTCACAAGACGAAAGAAATGATGTTTTATCTGGAGCTGAAGCGACATTTTCTCACCCTAGCTTGCAACACTTACGCAGTGCATCTCATTACAAAGATGTTGGATAATGGTTCATATTAGACTTTATATTATTCTGTTTTAAATCACTATTAGTTGAAATAGTGTTCATTTCTTATTGAACTATAGCCTCATTTTTGCAGCCTCGAAGGAACAAGTGGCGAAATTCATATCTTCTCTCCATGGGCATGTTTCTTCTTGTTGGATCATAAACTTGATTTAGTCACACAAAATATACATTTCTGCCACATGCTATTTTCACGGGTGAGGATGATACATGGGATGCCTGGCTAAAAATTCCCTCAGCTGGACTTTCTGGCACACTTCATTTTCGAGGCGTAGGTATGCTCCATCTCAGTCACCAAAGTCAACCCATGTATATTTTTTACTGTTTCATGGTTGGCAGATCTTAAATTACGCAGCGTTATTAGTGCCTTGGTTTCTTACATTTCCCATATTTTTTTTTGCAGAAAGAAACTGTCATTAGACTAAGATGTAAGCCATTTTTTATGTTGTTAACAATTTCATTTTCTAATTCTAACACCATTGTATTTCTTAATTTATATTGCAGGTGACCACTCGAATGGCCATTGAAACTTTGGAAAACGTACCAGTAATGGAAACAGTGGTAAGTAATAAAACATCCACCTTTGATTTTTTTTAGTTTTACATACATGACTAATGTACCGTGTTTTATATATACATATAGGAACCTGTTAAAACTATCGGACATACGAAAACGCTTAAGCCACGACAAACCGGTTCTACAAGTTACACCACCAACTTTGATACCAAATATTAGTGAACAAAATACTGGACTAAAATTAGTACCAAAGAAGTGAAAACATTTGGTCTCTAGTGAAACCTTGCAAAAGCAAGCTAAGGCGGCGAAGAGTAAACAAGTTTTAACTTATGATAGTTGAGAATTTGATTATATACTATATTACAATTTTATATATATTTGCTTCATTAAATATATATATATATATATATATATATATATATATATATATATATATATATATATATATATATATATATATATATATATATATATATATATATATATATACTAGCAGTAGTAACTCTACTCCAGCAGTACTAACGTGGTACTAGTAGTAACTCTCCTATCATGTTTGTGCAGATAGTTGAACCAGTGGCTCATCTAGTTCTATTATGTTGTGAGCTTTGACATGTTCTAGTTCTGCTCTCATCCTGATGTGTTGATATGCAGCAGCCTACATTTTCAAGGCTTTTATATCCAGATGATGTGATTAGATCAATGGGAGAAAAACTTGTAAGTTTAACTACAAATTTTATTATTATGTTCATTGTTTTGGATTAAAAGTCTTCATGATGTTGTTTGAATTACAGCTGATCATGTTTGTGTTAATATTGCTTAGATGGATTCAGTGCAACTCATGAACTTCAAAGAAAATGTGCCAAGTATTTACTATTGCAAGTACAAAAGTTAATACTGCTAGTGAAAGTTGGTACTGCTCAGAGATTAAGACCGCTCGAAGTTGTTAGTTGCTTATGGAAAGGATTATAGATACTTAGGAAACTATTGTAAGCCAACTAGGACTCCTTGGTGTATAAAAGGATGTCCAATTTTATATTTTGTTCAGTTATTTACATTCCAATTTTATTGTATTTGAATTTGTTTTGATATATATTTGAATTGTTTTGATATATATTGATTTTTTAAATGTGACTAAAGGATGCATATAGTCACACTTATTAACACTTTTGGTCACTGTTTGCTTAATTCGTTGTGTCACTAAATATTACAAAAGGCCACACAAACATAAAATTCATTTGGCCATTGGATGATCAATAGTCACACAAAATACACATTTCTTCATTTTAAATAGCATATGGTCACACTTATTAACACTTTTGGCCACTTGATGCTTAATTGTATGTGACTAAATACCCAAAACAAAGATGTTTTGTGTGACTAAATATTACAAAAGGCCACACAAACATAAAATTAATGTGGCCATTGGATGATCAATAGTCACACAAAATATACATTTCTTCATTTTTAAACAGCATATGGTCACACTTCTTAACACTTTTGGCCACTTGATGCTTGTATGTATGTGACTAAATACCCAAAACAAAGATGCTTTGTGTGACTAAATATTACAAAAGGCCACACAAACATAAAATTCAACTGGCCATTGGATGAACAACAGTCACACAAAATACACATTTCTTCACTTTAAACAGCATATGGTCACACTTATTCACACTTTTGGCCACTTTTTTTTTAAAATTGTATGTGACTAACTTAAAAAAAACAATACCTATTGTGTGACTAAATCCTCATAAACGTCACATTTATTATATATTCAAGTGGCCACATGACGGGAAATAGTCGCACATAATACACATTTACTTGAATAAATCATCACAAATGTTACATATATTATATATTTATGTGGCCAAAGGACGAACAATAGTTACTCTCAAAAAACATTCGTGTGACTATAAAGTTTTTACGGTCACTCATACTGACTATTCCAACAAAACTTGTGCCTAATTTATCACACATATTCGATGTTTTGGTCACTCTTTTTCGATGAAAAAGGCTACGCACTCAACAATGTGACCATAAGCTACCTACGGTGGCGGGACCTTTGTTGACACACAACAAAAAAACGTGTGTGACTATATGCATATCGTTACACATTTCTAGCGTGACCAATACAACTTTTTGTACCGGTGGTCCTATAAAGATTGGGCTATAAATGAAAGCCCGAGCCCGTTATGAAGAAGCTTCTAGAAAGTCGTAGAATGGTCATAGAAAATATCCTTAGAAGTGTTTAGAATATTGTAGTAGATGATAACTACTAGAAGTATCTAGAATATGATAGAAATATCTGGTTAAACTTATCTAGAGTGGATAAGAATTATCAAGATGATGCAAGAAGTATCTATGGAAAATCTTGTATCTAGAAACTTCTATGGAGTAGTATAAATAGGTGTTAGGGTGATGCATTTGTAGGAGACCGAAGCAAAGTTCAAGTAATAAAGTAACATTGATCTAAGAGTTCCTCTCTTCATTAAATATAAGCCTAAAAGGCCATCGTGTTTTCCAACAAAGTGGTATCAGTGCTAGAAGATCAAGATGTCAAGCATTATGAACTTGTTCCAATTTCCTCGTCTTACCAAAGACAGCTATAGTAGTTGGTGCATTCGAATGAAGGCGTTACTCGGTTCACATGATGTGTGGGAGATAGTCGAAAAAGGTGTTGAGAAAGTTGATAATGAAAGTTTGTTGAATGCTGCCCAAAGGGTGGAGTTGCAAAAGGCAAGAAAGAAGGATCAAAGTGCTCTTACACTTATCTATCAATGTCTTGATGATGCAATGTTTGAGAAAGTTGCAAATGCAACCACTTCTAAGGAAGCATGGGAGATCCTTCAAAATGCTTTCGAAGGAATTGATAAGGTAAAAAAGGTATGTCTTCAAACTCTTAGAGGAGAGTTCGAAAAACTCCAAATGAAAGAATCTGAAACCATTTCTGATCATTTCACTCGTGTCTTGACCATTTCAAATGAAATGAAGAGAAATGGTGAAAGCTTGAGTGACACAAGGGTGATAAAAAAAATTCAATATTTTGCCACCAAGCTTTGATTACATTGTTGTGGCCATAGAGGAGTCAAAAGACATAGACTCTATGACCATTGATCAACTCATGGGATCTTTACAAGCCCATGAAGAGAAGTTGAAGAAAAGAAGAGGGAAAAACCCTTGGAGCAAGCTTTATACTCAAAGATCTCTTTCAAAGAAAGAGAAAAGAGCTTTCTACATGGAAAGGAGCAAGGACGAGGACGCGGTATTTTTTGAGGTCGTGGTGGTTTCTAAGGCCGAGGGTGAGGAAGAGGAAGAGAAGATGCCAACAAAGAAGATGAAAACCAATGTTGAAGAAAAATCCAATCTTGTAGAGGCTTTCAATCTCAAAGAGGAGGTAAGCCGCATATACAATGTTACAATTGTCGTAAATATGGTCATTATGCCAACGAGTGCAGTAGCTCAAGACAAGTTGAAGAAAAATCCAATCTTGTAGAGGTAGAAGACAAAGATGAGCTTACATTGCTAATGACAAGGCATGACGAACAAGAAGAGAGGATAGAGCCATGGCATATAGATTCCGCTACGGGTAACCATATGACGGGTGAAGAAGACTTGTACGTGGACATGGAAACAAGTAAAGGTAATGTCACCTTTGGAGATGAATCAAAGGCACCGGTGAAAGGAAAAGGTAAGATACTTATCAGAGCTAAAGATGGAAGTCACCAATATATTTCGGACGTATACAATGTGCCCAACCTTAAAAGCAACATTTTAAGTGTGCGACAACTTCTAGAGAAAAACTACGATATTCATTTCAAAGATCGTAGTGCTACAATAAGAAATCCCGAAGGAAAGTTCATAGCAAAAGTGCATATGACTAAAAACCGAGTGTTTCTACTAAACATTTAACATGATGAAGCTAAGTGCTTAAAGAGTTGTTTGAAGGATTATTCGTGGCTTTGGCACATGAGATACGGGTACTTAAATTTTGGTGATTTAAAGTTATTATCCTCAAAGGGAATGGTGAAAGGATTAGATCAAATTGATCATCCCAATCAAGTGTGTGAAGGATGCCCGCATGCTAGAATTTCGTTTATGAAACCTCTACAATTAGTTCACACGGATTTGTGCGGTCCCATTACTCCACCAGCTCATGGTAAGAATCTTTACTTTATGCTTTTTATTGATGATTTTTCAAGAAAGACGGGTATATTCTCTAAAAGAAAAATTCCAAGCTTTTGAAGCTTTTAAGATATTTAAGGCTATGGTTGAAAAGGAGAAAGGTTTAAAAATTAAATCCATGAGATCCGATAGAGGTGATTTTTATCGAAAGAATTTAACAAATTTTATGAGGATAATGGGATCCGGAGATTTCTAACGGCTCCTTACTCCCCACAACAAAATGGAGTGGTGGAGAGAAAGAATAGAACTATTCTCAATATGGTCCAAAGCATGTTGAAAAGTAAGAAGATGCCTAAGGAGTTTTGGGCCGAAGCGGTTGACTGTACGGTATATCTATTGAACCTGTGTTCGTCAAAGAGTTTAGACAACAAGACTCCACAAGAAGCATGGAATGGGTTGAAGCCTACCATCTCTCACCTAAGGGTATTCGAAAGTATAGCATATGTCCATGTTCCGAACCAAAGGCGATCCAAGCTTGATGATAGAAGTGAGAAGCATGTGTTTGTTGACTACAACAAGCAGTCAAAAGGTTATAAGCTCTATCACCCAATCACAAATAAGGTGGTAGTGAGTAGAGACGTAGAGTTCAATGAAGAAGAAGCATGGGATTGGAGCATTAAGGAAAATGAAGGGTATGACTTTCTTCCTATAAATGACAAAGAAGAGACGGATGAATCAAGTGAAGAAGCCCAACAACCTCAAAGTCCAACTCCAACCCAAGTCTCGCCTTCAAGTTCAAGTGAAGGAGAACCAAAGACAAGAAGTTTGCAGGAGCTCTACGACATAACTGAGAAAATACCCCTTCTTTGTATATTGACAATGAACCTTTAGTTTTTGAAGAAGCTATGAAAAGCAAGAAAGGGAGACAAGCCATGGACGAGGAGATGAAATCAATAGAAAAGAATGATACGTGGGAGTTGACGACCCTTCCGAAAGGCCAAAAGGCTATTGGAGTCAAGTGGGTATACAAGGCCAAGAAAACGCCAAATGCGAAGTGGAGAAGTACAAGGCAAGGCTTGTCGCTAAAAGGGTACAAGAAGAAGCATGGTATAGACTATGAACAGGAAGGATATACGAGTGATACATGCGAGGTCCAAAAACCAAGTTTCAGATATCTTCACCAAGCCGCTCAACGAGGGGATTTCTCTAGACTAAGGATGATGTTTGGCGTCGGGAAATCAAGTTTAAAGGGGGGTGTTGGATCATAAACTTGATTTAGTCCAATAAAGATTGGACTATAAATGAAAGCCCGAGCCCGTTATGAAGAAGCTTCTAGAAAGTCGTAGAATGGTCATAGAAAAATATCCTTAGAAGTGTTTAGAATATTGTAGTAGAAGATAACTACTAGAAGTATCTAGAATATGATAGAAATATCTAGTTAAACTTATCTAGAATGGATAAGAATTATCAAGATGATGCAAGAAGTATCTATGGAAAATTCTTGTATCTAGAAACTTCTATGGAGTAGTATAAATAGGTGTTAGGGTGATGCATTTGTAGGAGACCGAAGCAACGTTCAAGTAGGGATGAGCATGATTCTGGAACCGGTTGGAACCAGAACCAGAACCAGAACCGGTGGATCCGAGAACCGATTTTTCTGAAAAGTGGAAACCGAGAACCAAACCGAATATAGTTTTTGGTTCCGGTTCCAGTTTTGGTTCTTTTGGATCCTTCCGTATAGGAACTGCTTTTCTATTAAGCTAATAAAAAAACACAAAAATTTAAACTTTTTAAGAACTTGCAACCATTTACATTTAAGCAAATAACAAGTAACAACTAAACCATAAACTCAAATAATCAATCATTCTATAGTTACTTTCACTCGTTCATATTTTTAACAAAAAAATAATGCATAACAATCCGGAAAACAAAATAAAATAACTTAAAACTTTGTCCATCAAAATAACTAAGACCGTTTTGAGTTCCAAAGTTTGTTTCTTTTTATCTCTTCCGGTTAGTTTCTCTAATTGTTCTTCCATATCCTTGACAATCTAATCGTATTTAATAAGATCTTCAACATCATCCCAACTAATTTGCGTTCTCGACTTTCTCACCCAATCTTGGGTGCAAATCAAAGCTTCAACAATCAGTGTTCACAAGCGAGTTCTATAAGGGTCTGGTAAATTAACTATTATGATGAATCATCTTGGAATGTTACTAAGTTTAGATTAATTATTGATTTGTGGATGTTTTACTGAATTAAGGATTATGGTTTAGAGTGTTTGAGCTTGATGGCTAATTTTATATATATATATATATATATATATATAATGATACGTAGGATTTGATTAATATTTTGCTAAGAAGTAAAAAAAACATATTTTTTAAATTATTGGATATTTGGTTAAAGAACCGAGAATCGGTGGAACCAATCCGAACCAACCCAAGAACTGAAAAATCTCAAAATCAAGAACCGGAACTGGTGGTTCTGGTTCGGTTCTTCATGGTTTCGGTCCGGTTCTCGGTCTGGTTCCGGTTCTTTGGTTCTTTTACTCATCTCTACGTTCAAGTAATTGTTGCACTTTTAATTGTATAAGTCTTGTAGGACATTTGTAATAATGCAAAGCCAAAGGACTGTTTGTGTTAGTTTAAATAGTTAGTAACCGAATAGCGGTTAAGTTAGTTAGTTAGTTAAATTGGTTAGTTAGTTATTCGGTTATGTGGCAGTTATGTCAGTTACAAACCGAATGGATGTGTTGTTTGGGTCATACCCATTCGAACAGACACAAGGAAAGGGACACACTGTTACGCCCTTAACAGACCAATTGGGTCGTGGCAAGCGGACCAAGAAGGCACCAAAGTGGCAAGACTCGTTTGTTATGGGCTATGATTTATCTCCATATTTATCTATATTTATCTCAATGTTTTAGGAAAGTCTTTGAGTCGTATTAGGAATGTCTTTGTGTCAAAGAATCTGTGTTTCAGAATATTTAAGTATTTGTCTTGGGTTACAAGTTATTATTCGGCTATTTATATACCGAATAGATTATCAATTAAAGTCATAGTTTTGTCTAAATAATATCTGCTTCTCTTCTCTTTTCTTAAGGATTCCGCACCCACTATAGTGGTGTACTGCCGATACAAGTAGGTTGTATCATTGGTACTTTCATTGTACTCATGGTGGATGAACAGACAATTCGTTTGTGGCTCAAAGATTATCAGGATGCGGCTGAGCATGTGGCAGAACAACAAGCTACAAATTTTCAGGCGCAATTCAATGCTTTAAGGGATGAATTATAGGCGGCTACATGGTTGTTTCACGTTCGACATGGTGGCGGAGGTGATCAGGGGACCTTGTTACCACGGTCTATGCGCCTAGATGTTCCTAAGTTTTCGGGCGACGATCCTGAGAGTTGGTTATTTTCTATTAATGAGTATTTTTCTTTGCTCAACACACCCGCGGATCAACGCTTACGGATCGTGGGGTTTAATCTTGAAGGGGCCGCTGCGGAATGGTTTCGTTGGATGATAAGGAATGGGTTGATTACTGATTGGCCCAAGTTTGAGGAGAGTGTTAAGAATCAGTTTGGTCTTTCAAAGTACGAGGATCCACAAGGAGCTTTATCTAAGTTATTACAAACTGGAATAGTGGCAGAGTACCAATGTGAGTTTGAAAAGCTCATGAACAGGGTTACACAAATTTCGGAGTCCTTACTTATTTCTTTATATACCTCGGGGCTTAAATTGTCATTGCAACGCGAGTTGTTGTTGTCCAACCAACCACCCTTGGCGATGCGTTTGCATTGGCTCGGGTCACTGAGGCGCGCTTGGAGGATCAAGGTACAGGGGTGGATACATCTAAGGTTACTATTACTAGTGGCGGTTCTCAAACCCAACGCTCATCATCAGTTCGCCCCACGCCTTTACTTCCGACTCCCCCTAAGGCTACTGTTACTACTACTGGGAAACCTTTGGCTATCAAATGGATTTCACCAGTGAAACGACAAGAACGTTTGAGTAAAGGGTTGTGTTTCAATTGTGACAATAGGTGGACGAGGGGACATAAGTGTCCTGGTAAGTTTTTGTTGCTCATGACAGATGATGATGGGGATGTAAGTGAGGAAGCAGCCGCGGAAGGAGATGATGCAATCGAGAGTGGCGATATCTCTATTCTCAACTCATTGGTGGGTCAGGGCAGCCCACGTTCTCTTCAATTATGGGGGACGATTGGTGCTACTGAGGTGCATGTACTCATTGATAACGGTAGCACTCACAATTTTGTGCAGTCCGATGTTACAAAGCGAATGCGTCTACCACTTCAGGCGACCAAGGCTTTTAAGGTGTATATTGGTAGTGGGGCGTCGCTATTGTGTGAGAATGTCTGCTCACGTGTGCCTCTTCACATGCGAGGATTTGAGATCGAGGTCGACTTATATGTCTTACCTATGAAAGGTCTCGATGTGGTTTTGGGTATTCAATGGTTACAAACATTGGGGAAGGTTACTCATGACTACGCGCATCAAATAATGGTGTTCACTCTTTCGGGAACTACTTATACGTTGAAGGGTGACGAGTCACTAAGAATGAAGAAAATTAGCTTCCACCACATCCAAGCATTGTTGGAGATGGAGGATGCATATGGAATTTATGAATGTCACGGTTATGCTTTTGCAGGGCGACAGTGATCAGGCCACCTCCACGTTGCCCACGTCTTCTGGACAAGCTGAGCTTGATCAACTTTTGGCTCGGTTTGATGCTTTGTTTCGGGAACCAACGTGTCTACCACCTAACCGCTTAGTGGATCATAGAATTCATTTGTTACCAAACACTAAACCGATGAACCTACGTCCTTACCGTTATCCACATTATCAGAAGGGTGAGATGGAACGGTTAGTAACGGAAATGTTGAGCCAAGGAATTATTCATTTTAGTCATAGTCTTTTTTCTTCACCTATTTTACTTGTAAAAAAGAAGGAAGGGAGCTATAGTTTTTGTGTGGATTATCGCGCTCTTAATTCGGTCACAGTGAAGGATAAGTTTCCAATCCCTACGGCTGACGAGATGTTCGATGAGTTAGGTGGGGCTAGTATTTTTACTAAATTAGATTTACGGGCAGGTTACCATCAGATTCAGGTACACTAACGGGACGTGTACAAGACGGCTTTTCGAACAAATGATGGGCATTATGAATTTTTAGTCATGCCGTTTGGACTTACCAATGCGCCTTCAACATTTCAAGCTACTATGAATAGGTTGTTTTCTCCCTACTTGCGTAAATTCGTGATTGTATTTTTGATGATATCCTAGTTTATAGTACGACCCTTAGCTCGCATTTGGAACATTTGGAGTGTGTTTTTCGATGCTTACGGCTGACGAGATGTTCGATGAGTTAGGTGGGGCTAGTATTTTTACTAAATTAGATTTACGGGCAGGTTACCATAAGATTCGGGTACACGAAGAAGACGTGTACAAGACAGCTTTTCGAACACATGACTGGCATTATGAATTTTTGGTCATGCCGTTTGGACTTACCAATGCGCCTTCAATATTTCAAGCGACTATGAATAGGTTGTTTTCTCCCTACTTGCGTAAATTCGTGATTGTATTTTTTGATGATATCCTAGTTTATAGTACGACCTTTAGCTCGCATTTGGAACATTTGAGCGTGTTTTTCGATGTTTACAGGAGCACCAATTTTATGTGAAGCGTTCTAAATGTGTTTTTGGAGTCGGGGAACTAGAGTACTTGGGACATATTATTTCAGCTCGTGGGGTACAAATGGATCCAAAGAAGATATCGGCAGTGCGTGAATGGCCGGTCCCTAAAAATCAAAGGCAAGTTCAGGGATTCTTAGGGCTTGCGGGATATTATCGACGGTTTATTCAGGGGTATGCCTCGCTTGCGGCACCTTTAACTGACTTACTGAAACACGATGGATTTAAGTGGGGTGAAACAAAAGCTCATGCTTTCAAAACACTTAAGCAACAATTGTCTAACACTCCTCTTTTAAGTCTTCCAAATTTTGACGAGGTATTTGTAGTAGAGGCGGATGCATCGGGAGATGGAATTGGCGTAGTTTTGATGCATGGAAACAGGCCAATTAGTTATTTTAGTCGTAAGTTAGGGCCGCATATGCGGGTGGCTGGTACTTACCAAAAGGAGTTGTTTGCTACCGTGGAGGCCGTGTATAAATGGCGTCAATATTTGCTGGGACGATGGTTCACTATCCGCACAGACCATAAAAGTATTAAAGAATTAATGCACCAAGTAATTCAAACGCCGCTCCAGTAAAAGTAAGTACGAAAGTTATTGGGGTTTGATTTTGATATTGAATATAAGCCGGGGGTAACTAATCAAGCTGCCGATGCTCTCTCCCGGGCGTTTGAGGAGGCCGAGCAGGTGACTTCAACCTTCATGGTTTTTAGTTAGCCATTGATAGGTTTCATTGGGGACTTGCAAGATGAGAATGGCACATTAACTGAGTTACTAGAGTTACATCAAAAAATGGACAATGGTGAGGTACTTAGTGGGTTTAGACGTGAGAATGGACCGATCATTTAAAACAACCATTATTATATTGGGCAGGAGTCGAAGCTTAAGACATTATTGTTACGAGAGTTCCATGACACCCCTAGCGCTGGGCATGGGGGAATCAAGAAGACGTTGGTTGGGTTGTCGGCTTTGTTTTTCTGGAAGGGAATGCGTCAGTCGGTAGAAGAATTCATTAAGCAGTGCTTGGTATGTCAGCAAACTAAGTATTCTACGGACGCGCCGGGTGATTATCTACAGCCTCTTTCGATGCCAAACGCCGTATGGGAAGATGTGTCGATGGACTTTATTACGGGATTACCCGCGTTTCGGGGTATTACTGTTATTTTAGTGGTGGTCGATCGTTTAATGAAGTATGCTCATTTTGGGTCATTGCCTACTAGTTTTAATGCACATAAGGTAGCCGAGGTGTTTCTGGAAATCGTGGTTAAGCATCATGGGATACCAAAAACCATTGTATCCGATCGTGATCCTATTTTTGTAAGTGCTTTTTGGAAGCAGTTATTTCACTTTAGCGGTACACAGTTGAATCATAGTACCGCGTATCATCCTCAGACGGATGGGCAAACGCAAGTCGTGAACCGTTGTTTAGAGCAGTATTTACGAGCCATGGTTAGCCACCGTCCGCAACAATGGGTTCATTATTTACCATGGGCAGAATATTGCTATAATTCTAGTTATCATAGTAGCATTAAGATGTCACCTTTCCAGGCATTGTATGGACGGTTACCATTGACAATAATTCCATATCCACCTGGGTCTTCAAAGGTAGCGGCTGTGGACGATTTACTTGTGGAACGTGATGGGTTGTTGTGGCAACTCAAGGACAGCTTGTTATCCACTAAACAACGAATGGAAGTCAAGGCTAATCGCAAAAGGCGGGATGTCGAGTTTAATGTAGGGGATATGGTGCTTGTTAAGCTTCAACCATACCGGCAAATTACTCTTGCCAAGTGACTCTCAAATAAGCTAGCAAAGCGTTATTATGGACCTTACAAGGTGGAAGCTCGTGTGGGAAAAGTGGCTTACCGTTTGGCGTTACCTGTGTCTAGTAAGATACACCCGGTTTTCCATGTGTCTATTCTCAAATCTTTTACAGGAAATGGAAGCGAAATGGTAACACCTTTGCCAGAAGAATTCGTGGATGAGCAACCACTGGAGCAACCTATAAAGATTTGTGACTCTCGAATGGTGTTACGGAATGGTCAGCTAGAGCGACAAGTGCTGGTTCAATGGACAAGTCGGTCTCCTGAAGAAGCGACATGGGAATGGTTGAATGATTTCAAAGTTGCATATCCTGCGTATAACCTTGAGGACAAGGTTATGGAGGGAATGTTACGCCCTTAACAGACCAATTGGGTCGTGGCAAGCGGACCAAGAAGGCACCAAAGTAGCAAGACTCGTTTGTTATGAGCTAGGATTTATCTCCATATTTATCGATATTTATCTCAATGTTTTAGGAAAGTCTTTGAGTCGTATTAGGAATGTCTTTGTGTTAAAGAATATGTGTTTCAGAATATTTAAGTATTTGTCTTGGGTTACAACTTACTATTCGGCTATTTATATATCGAATAGATTATCAATGAAAGTCATAGTTTTGTCTAAATAATATCTGCTTCTCTTCTCTTTTCTTAAGGAGTCCGCACCCACTATAGTGCTACTACCGATACAAGTAGGCTGTATCACACACCCTTTCGTACTCTATAAATAGGAGTCATATGTAACCGTTTAACGTGTGTCTCATAGAACAATGTAATCACTGTTATATTGATATAAATGAATCATTCTTGTCAATCTTGCTTGTTGAATCGATCCTGGAATAACATTAGAAAACTATACAAAAGTATTAAAGTTACATTGATCTAAGTGTTCCTCTCTTCATCAAATATAAGCCTAAAAGGCCATCGTGTTTTCCAACACTTCTCTTCTAAGACATATGGTCGGTTCAGTTGGTATGACACTTTACATTTATATGACAATGGTCTTGTATTTTGTCATTTATCCATTGATCCTTTACACCCTTTCCTTTAGTTCCTCATTAAAGATCAGTAAACTACTATTCTTTATTAATCTTTGAATCGTACACCCCACTGTTCTGCTTTATCTATATGTTGTTCTGAAGACACTATTGTTGAATTTAATCTCGTCCCTTTCTTTTGTAGTTGTTGAACAAGCTTATCAACTGGGAAATGCCACTCAAAGCAATCTCTTTTAATGGAACTGTATTCTAATGAGCTTCAGTTGTTTAAGGATTTAGGTCAAGTGAAAGAGCGCAGGTAAATGCACCTCTTTTTTGTTACATTTATGGTTGTTACTATATTCTATATACCCGCGTGTCTCATATATGTCTTTTGTATTAACAAATTGGTTGATATTATTGCAAAGCTGAATTTGCAAAAATCAGTAGTAGTGAGGCATATGTCAGCTGTTTTACAACCAATTTTAGAAAAAGGGATAGTCAATCATTCCATCTTGCACAAGGTTCTTGTGGAGTACTTTACAATTGCTGATAAGGTATTTAAATTTTTGATTTTCGTTATTTCCTTTTGTTTCATTAGTCACGTTTCTAAAACCAAGTGTATGGATAGACCTCTGCAGTATACGTTATTTAACATGTATCGAGTGCACTTCTTGTGCGGATGATCCATACAAAAGATGGATCCAAGGTTGGGATTATTTGCATCAAGCATGGCAGTGCCCAGGTTTGTTAAAATATATTCATCCCTTTTTTGTTATCTAAGTTTTGCTGTTTATTTATGTGTTAAATTATTGCAGGAGTTAAAGAAAATTATTAAAGGAATGAAGGATCACGTCAGTAAGATAACTTTAGATAGATTTGGCAGTATGGTAAGGATGAACTCTGACTCTGCGTTAAGATGTATCATCTATCTTGTGGCCATATATTTGATCCAAGTGTTATAAAATAATTGGTATGTTGTGTTTTGCCTAAATTCTTTTTTTCTTGTTTAATAGGTGCTCGCATGTATTCTTTCTGTCGTTGATGACACACAGTTAGTAAAAAAGGTCATCCTTAGCGAACTCCAAAGTCCAAACAGTACTAAAGGATTTGATTCTAGATAAGGTTATCTTCTAATAAATTTAAATGATTCAAACTTCAATACTATGTAATATCTGTCTAATCTTTTTATTGAAAGTAATGTTACTAATTGTTATTTTCAATGTAATTTCAGAATGGAAGAGGCCCTTTATTGCAGCTTCTTCATCCAAATTGCTCACGTTATCTTAGCCCAGATGATTTGTCTTTGTTGGATTCATCTGTACCTTCTTTATTAACGATGGTAATTTTTGTGTTTGACTTTTTGGTCTTTTTTGTAAAACAAAATGATGTAATATTTTCTGAATTACATTCTATTTGCATCAGGGTGACGCAGAAGCAGAAAGCGAAGCTAAGTCTTCAGATGCTGAAGGTGATGAGGACATGAATGATGCAGCAGATGAAACTGTAAAATCTGTAACTGGTGGGAAAAAGGATCCTGCTTTACAAAGACGAGAGTTGTTGGTTGATAGTGGACTTGCTGAGGTTCGGATAATAATTATTTTACGGTCAAATATGCAGTTTCATACAAGCTGCAACTAAAGTGATTATTCAAGGATAAACTAAAGTTTACATATTACATCTTTATTAGATCTGATTTGACAAACTTCTACTCCTATTTCTAAAAAAGACAAATCTTTTATAAATAAATGTTATGTTTTTTGTTATCCAATTTTGAAGGTTTTAAACAAACAACCCACACAATCAATGTTTACATTTGCTTATTTATACAGAGTCTCATTGATGCATGTACCGAGAGTGCCGAGGAATTGCTTAGATCAAATCATGGAATAGAGGTCTTGTTTGAGGTAATAAACTAATAATATCAATAGCTAGCTACATATACAAAAAAGAAATGTATGTGCTTATTTGCATATATATCTGTTGACAATTTTTCTTTCACACCATACGTGATTGCATCAATGTGGTTTGAATCTAGGTTGCTTTAGGGGGTGCAGACAACATTCTTAGCTAACATTTGGATGAAAAGTTGGCTTCTTTGCACGAAGCTATAGCATCTGTCATAGCAACCGCTAAATCAGAAGAGGAATAAGCGGAACACCTTCTAGAAAACTTCCATTCAAGCAGGACAATAAGAAAATTAATACTAGAATCACCATCCTTCGCATCTACTTTATGGGAGAAAGTTTTCAAAGGGCCCAAGGTCACAGGTAACTTAACCATATTTATTTTTCTTAGAGCCTTTATATTATTGCTCTCTTTGTATTGTATCGTAATGGGTGCTTCTATCGGTTATAAGTGAAAAATAAATAAATAAATAAATAAAAAATAAATAAAAAATCCAAAAGATTTGTTGTCAATGAAAAAGTTTTCATGTTTTAAGTTTGTAATTCAAACAAAATGTGTTTACTTATCGCAACAAGTGTTTCATTTCAATCTGACCCACACATAATTGTTGATCCGTTACTCAAACCTCCCATGTCTCCACCTCTAAGGAGAGCCAGAATATGTAAACTGATTGTTGGTGCAAAACTTTTTCCAGTGCCGAGGTAGTATGCGCATACTTCGAAACCACCAATCCTAAGGTGCTTAAGTTAGCATAGAAAGAATTGCAGCCTTTACTTAAAGAAGATGTACTCAAGTTACCCGAGCATAATCAACAAAAAAATCAGGCTAAACAACCAAGCCAGATGAGTCCAGAACTAGACGTGTATGACGGTTTTACTTGCTTCACAGAATTGTAGTCTGAACTATATGCCATAAGAAGATGGTAGTTTAAGTTTGTAAACAACTTGTTATTGCAAGTCAAAGTTTTGTTCTTTCTTGATCATTATTTCGATATGACCTTATTCCATGTACTCAACATTTAACGCTATACATGGCTTTTGTAGACAAGTTACCTCGCTCCGGCTGGATTTGCTATTTTTGTTGTAGTCATGGACTAGCAACTGTCTACTATTTATCTTTTTTTGAAAAACGTTTTGATTGTTTGAAACTTAGAAGTAGACACTTAGGGCATGTTTGGTGTGTGAGAATTGGAATCAAGGAATGGTTTCCTCCCCAATAATGATGTTTGTCTAGTCCTAAATGATTTTTGGAATAGATATCATAACAAATAAAGTTTGGAACAGACATATATATATAAGCGTGTACAAGAAGGTAAGAAGAAAAGGAATGCAAGAACGGACATATCATAAGTTATCGGGCAGCTATCTCTGTAAAAGTTAAGCCATTGCTTGAACTTGTTGGACAAGAAGTTTGAGAGAAACCAGTACCGAGTAAGTTCCTATCTATGAAAAATGCTGGCTGTTTAGGTTTTGGCAATGCACCATCATTGTCTAACATGAAAACCACCGAGGACATGTTTGGCCTGTCTTCTGGACTTTGTTGTACACATAATAAGCCAACTTCTATCAATTTTAAAACTTCCGATGGATTGCTTAGCTCAGCAAAACTTGAATCCAGGAGTTCCATTGACTTTCCTTCACTATGCATCGTCCATGCCTAAATATAAATGCGGATTTAATTATTAGGCAATAGAGTTATGCCAGATAAATTTGAAAATCAAGCAACTTACATGTCCAATAAGATTATTGTTATGCTCAGAATGAACAAATCCCCTGTTTCTCTTCCCACTCACAATCTCCAGCACTAATACACCAAAGCTGAAAACATCTGACTTTATTTAAAAAATACCATCTAGCGCATACTCTGGTGACATGTAACCGCTACATAGAGTAATGTTTTCAAGTCTTAAATAACGAACTTAACAAAAAGCGAATGAAGATAAACCAGAATGCTGTATCTTACTAGGTACCAACAACTCTCTCGGTGTTAGCTTCAGTTTCATTTCCTCCAAAGCTTCTAGCTATCCCAAAGTCTGATATTTTTGGGTTCATATCCACATCTAGTAGAATATTTCTAGCTTTAAGATCTCTATGAATGATTCTTAATCGTGAATCTCGATGAAGATAAAGAAGTCCTCGCGCAATTCCTTTGATGATGTTGACTCTCTTTGACCAATCAAGGAGTGTCCTTTTCCTTTTATCTGCACATCTTGTGGGTTTAGTTGTTCAAAGTATCCTACCGTAGTTAGTTACTATTGTCGATTTAATAGAAATTATATGATACTGACCAAATATAAACTCGTCTAAGCTTCTGTTTGGCATGTATTCATATATCAGCAACTTCTCATCACCCTCGATGCTACATCCGAGGAGCTTGACCAGATTCCGATGCTGAAGTTTTGAAATGCATATAACTTCATTCATGAACTCATTAATTCCTTGACTGGAATTCTTTGAGAGACGTTTAACTGCAATTTCTTGCCCATCTTCTAGCATACCCTAAAGATTACCAATTTATATGTGAAAACTATACAAAATTCAAAGGTAACTATCATTCATATTTCTTTGTATCAGTGGCACACTTGAACATTTTAGCTTCATAATTTTGTTATCTATAATGAATTAGAATGTTGCTCTAACAATTAAATCAAATGGAAGAATCATAATGTGACGCTATACTCAGCAAACTAAATTCAAATGAATAAGATTTTTCATTTACCTTATAGACCGGTCCAAATCTGCCCTCTCCAAGTTTATTATCGAGTGAAAAATCAGCAGTAGCTATAGCTACTCTAGAGAAGCTAAACAATGGTAGGACCATGGCTTCTCTCCCACTTTCACCTACATTTTTTGACCCCCATGTGCGTTAATAATACAAAACCTGTCAAACTGGTTGAACCTGCTCTCAGAATACAGACTGTTCTGAATCATTTAACATACTTATTACTTTAGGTAGTTTTTTAAATCGATTCTGAACACTTTATTGCTAAAACTCTACAAACATCTTACCTTCCTCAGTTTGTGGTGAAAGATGTCTTTTTCTCCAAGCATACCACAACCATGTGCTCAAACTTATCACAAAAACCGCCAAAAAGACTCCAATCACAATGATTTTGATGTTTGTTCCTCCATCCTTTTTGAAAACTGACGGAGCAAGTGCATGATCTTAACACGAAAAGTCAAAAACAACATCGTTAATCAACTTACAGACTCATAACAACCATGAAAGTAACCTGAAAGATTACATGATAGTAGATGTATATATATATATATATATATAATTTTTTTCATTATTTGAAACAAACATGAACAAAGCATAATGTATTCAAGTAGTTACCTAATTCAGAGGAAGCCATTCTCACGAATATATCTTGACCACCCCTCGAGGATGCCCTGATATCTAATAGGTCATTGAACCAAAGCAAGCAACCACTTCCTTCGCCTCTGATATCCGTATTTACATATGATGTACAAGTGCAGTTCTGTAGGCATATTGCTTTATGTTGGAATATGTTAACTTGTGCAAGCTCATGTTTAGTCATAATAAGTCAAGGGACTTATTATGTCATATTTCTCTAATGTTGTATTTTGAGCTTGTTTTGTTAGGTTGATGATTCTTCTGCGGTTGAAGTGTAATTAGCGTCTATATAAGCTATACCCAACCCTAGCTTCTCATTCATTCAGCCGTATTATCTTTTCTCACATACTTTCATCTCTTTCTCTAGTTGTTGTTGGTCTGGTATTGATATTCTGGTAACTTTCTGATCATTTTGATCAGGTTATAGTTTGGTAGTCAGTATAGAGAGTTGTAGTGAGGATTTATTGTAATATGGTTCTTGTAGTGTGATAGTTGGATCCTTCTGAAGGGGACAACTGATTTCCTTTGTATCTTGTTTGGTGAGCACACGTTTTGTGGACTCATCTTCTTGCATATTCAGTTAATAAAAGATTTCACTAAGGGGTGGTTGGCTGGGTGAATCAGTTGTGTTGTGGTTGTGTTTGGTATTAGATTCATAGTTTTTACATGGTATCAGAGCCACATCTTTGATCAACGTTGGTTCTTGATATTAGGGTTTCTAGGGTTTGGTCTCGATTTTGGGGGTTTCTTGATTTGAGTGCTATTGGGCTCTATTGTGGCTGTTATCTCAACGGCCGTAGTGTTAATCGTTGGTTTTGAGGTGATTCTTGGATTTGTCAGTTAGGGTTTCTTGAAACCCTAATTTGTCGATTTGGGGATCTTGGTACTGGTGTTCCTGAGGTGTTATTAGGGCTCTTTCTTGGTTATTAACACTCTTAACTAAGTGAATCAGGAGTGTTGGTGATCTTTTTCTTCCGTTGCGTATCTCATAGCACTGTAAGGCTTTCCCTCTCTTAATTCCCTGAGTGTCATAGTTGTAACATCGCAAATGATGTGGGTAACATCTTGACCTGCCTTCTTGAGAGGTACGGAAACCTGCTCTTCCCATAGACAGGTGTTAAACTGGGCACTGCAGTTGAATTGGGTGTGAGTTTTTTTGTGTTTTTTAGTTGTTTAATTGTTTTTTTTGGTTATTGTTAGTTAATTGGTATTTGTTTGGTATTTCTTGTTGTTATTTCAGTTGTTTAATTGTTTCTTGGTTATTGTTAGCTAGCTGGTATCTGTCTGGTATTTCTTGTTATTTCTTTGGTATCTGTTGTTATCTGCTTGTTTTATTACTTCTCTTATGGCTGAGGTGTTGATTAGTGCTTTGGATGCTGGTAATCCTCTTTACTTGCAATCTAGTGATAGTTCTAGTGTTTCCATTGTGCCTTTTAAACTTACTGGCTTTGATAATTAATTACAAGATGTGGTCTTCTGCTATGAAAATTGCTTTAAAAGGAGAAAATAAGGTGGGGTTTGTTGATGGGTCTTGTGTTAAACCTGTGACTAGTCCTATGTTAGCCCAGCAATGGGAGAGATGTAATGCCATTGTTCTTGGCTGGATTCTTGGGTCTTTGTCCCCTGAGTTGTACTTAGGGCAGGTTTACTCAGAAATTGCTTCTGAGGTTTGGGATGAATTACAAGAGACTTATGATAAGATTGATGGTTCTGTTATTTTTAATGTTATTCACAAAATTAATGGTCTTAAACAAGGTGAATTGTCTGTGCCTGATTATTATCATAAGTTGAATTCTCTATGGAAGGAATTTGATACTTTGACTCTGTTGCCTGCTTGTACTTGTGATGCCCATGAGGGTGTGTTGAAACATAATCAACTTAATTATCAGACTTATGCAATTTTTTATGGGTTTAAATGAAGTGTATCAACCAATTAGAAGTAATGTTCTTGCTAGAGACCCTTTACCAGATGTTAAAGAGGCTTTTAATGTGGTCTCTAGGGAGGATTCTCATAGAGGACTCCACCCTAGCTCTGGTTCTAACAGTAAGGTCCAACCTGCTGCATTTGTTACTAAGACCAATAACAATTCAAACTCTAAAACCAATTTTGTTAGGAGAAATGGTAATGGTAATAGGGGACCTAATCCTAATCTGGTTTGTAAACACTATGGTTTAATTGGTCATACCATTGAAAGGTGCTTTGAATTAAATGGTTATCCACCTGGTTTTAAAAGAAATCCTAATTTGTCTAAACAATCTGTTGCTGTCAAAAAGTTTAATGCTAATGCAGAAGTGTCTCTTCCATCTACTTCATCTGGTTCTATGACTGGGTCTTTTACTAATGATCAAATGATGAAGCTCTTGAGTCTTATCAATGAGAAACCCTCTACTAATGTTTCTGCTAGTATGGCAGGTATGAAAACCACTTTTGTGAATAATAATGTGCGGTTTAACTTGAATATTGATAGATTTTTTTGTGCTAAACTGGTTCTGTGAGTTATAATGTTACTCTTGGATGGGTTATTGATTCTGGTGCTAATCAGCATATGACTGATTCCACTAAAAACATGTTTAATGTGGTTGATATTTCTAGCCTTATGCTTACTGTTGGACATCCCAATGGGACTGTTGCCAAAATTTCTGCCATTGGTAGTCTGAGGTTGACTACTGGTGTTGTTCTGTTTGATGTTCTTGTTGTTCCTGATTATAATGTTAGTCTTTTGTCTGTCAATAAAATGATCAAGGATATTAAATTCTTTGTTGGGTTTGATGAACATAAATGTTACATTCAGGATTTGAAATAGGGCAAGATTGTGGGGACTGGTAGTGAGTCTGGGGGACTTTACTTGTTTGATATGAATTCTTATGGTGAGTCCAGTCTTGGTATATGCAACTCTGTGTTTGTTTGTCATGTTTCTAATGAGTTATGGCACCAAAGGCTTGGTCACCCTGCTGACCAAGTCTTGTCTGTTTTGGGGAATAAAATTGGTTTTAAAAAGGTGGATCATGTCTTACCTTGTGATATTTGTCATAAGGCCAAACAAACTAGAAAACCTTTTCCATTAAGTGAACATAAAACTGAATCTGTTGGTGACTTAATTCACTGTGATGTTTGGGGCCCTTATAGGGTCACTAGTAAAGATGGTTTCAAATATTTTTTAACTTTAGTGGATGATTTTAGTAGAGTTGTTTGGGTTTATCTACTAAAGTCAAAAGTTGAAGTGACACATTATATTGAAAGTTTTATAAAACTTATCTTTACTCAGTTTAATAAAAGAATTAAGATCATAAGGTCTGATAATGGGACAGAGTTTGTTAATAATAATGTGTCAAAACTTTTCAATGATCTTGGTAAGATCCATCAAACTTCTTGTGCCTATACTCCTCAGCAAAATGGGATTGCTGAAAGGAAACATAGACACCTTCTTAATGTGGCTAGGAGTCTTATGTTTCAGGGGGGATACCATTGAATATGTGGCCTGAATGTGTTTTAACTGTTGTGTACTTAATTAACAGGCTTCCCTCCTCTGTCTTATCTGGTGCTTCCCCTTATTTTTTAGTGTATGGTAAGGATCCTAGTATCTATCATATCAGATCTTTTGGATGCTTATGCTACTCTACTGTTTTAACTTCAAATGATAAGTTTGATTCTAAATCTAAAAAATGTGTTTTAATTGGTTTTTCTACTACCAAAAAGGCTTATAAGTTGTATGGTTTGGAAAGTAAATCTGTTTTTTATTCAAGAGATGTGAGATTTTATGAAACTGTGTTTCCTTTTAAAATGAAATCTTTAAGTACTTTAAATGAACCTGAAAGTGTTAACATCTTAGAATCAAACTGTGATGAAGGTAGAGTAAACAATCTAAACTTTTTTGACATCCAAAGGACTGAAAGTCCCAATGATGAAGAGGGGGACCCTTCTAATGTGGAAGGTAGTGGGATGGTACCTCCAGGAGACTGTATCAATACAGTCAATGATGGAGGGGCAACCACAGCAACCCAGATAGAAGAAACTATCACCTCTGAGGGCAATAGTCAAACTATTTTCAATGGTGAGGATCATGTTCAAATGGAAGCACCACCTAGTCTTAGGAGGTCTAATAGAAATAGAAGTCAACCAGTTAGGTTTAATGACTTTGTTGTTGGAAGTAATGTGAAGTATGGTCTTGAAAAGTATGTTTCTTATACCAATCTTTCCAGAGTTAATATGTGTTTTTCTACGATACTCAATAAGGCTTGTGAACCTAAGACTTTGTCTGAGGCTGTTCAAAATCCTATGTGGAAAGAAGCTATGAATTCAGAAATGGAAGCTTTACATAGGAACAATACTTATGAGTTGTGTGAGTTGCCTTATGGTAGACTTGCTATTGGGTGTAAATGGATTTGTAAACTTAAGTATAAGTCTTCTGGTGAGGTTGATAGATATAAAGCTAGACTTGCTGCTAAAGGGTTTAATCAGAGAGAAGGGATTGACTATGAGGAGACTTTTAGTCCTGTTGTGAAAATGGTTATTGTTAGGTGTTTAATTGCCTTATCTGTTGCTAACAAGTGGCCTTTATTTCAACTGGATGTTAATAATGCCTTCTTATATGGTGATTTGTATGAAGATGTGTATATGCAATTACCTCCAGGGTATTATGATAAAAATGAAACTAGGGTATGTAAGTTGAATAAGTCTTTGTATGGGCTAAAACAAGCTCCAAGGCAGTGGAATGAAAAACTTACCACTGCTTTGGTGGAAAATGGTTTTAAACAAAGTCTAAATGATTATTTATTATACACTAAGGATATTAATGGAGTTTTTTATGGCGTTACTGGTGTATGTTGATGACATTGTTATCACTGGTAACAATGTTGATGAAATTGAGAAGTTTAAAAGTTTTCTAAACTCCAAATTTATGATCAAAGATCTTGGTCCACTCAAGTATTTTTGGGAATTGAAGTTTTAAATAATGATATTGGTCTTTCTCTTTCTCAAAGAAAGTATTGTTTGGACTTATTACATGAGTATGGTTTGTTGGCTTGTAAGCCTGCTGCTACTCCTTTGCAGCAGAATTTGGTTTTGAGTCATGTTGAGACTGAGAATGATAAATTCTTATCTACCATGACTAAGTATCAAAAGTTGGTTGGAAAACTCATTTACTTATCTGTTACTAGACCTGACATCTCCTATGCTGTTCATTGCTTAAGTCAGCATATGCATGCACATCTTAACTCATATTTCACTGCTGCACTTAAGGTTTTGAGATATCTTAAACAGGCTCCTGGTACAGGTATTCAGTTTCAGTATGGTAAAAAGCTTAATCTGTATGCTTTTTCAGATGCAGATTGGGCTAAGTGTCCAATTTCTAGGAAGTCTGTGTCTGATTTTTGTGTTTATTTTTGTAATAATCTAATTTCATGGAAAAGTAGAAGACAAGCCACTATTTCTAGGTCTTCTGCTGAATCTAAGTATAGATGTCTTGCATCTACTACTTGTGAACTTATTTGGATTATTAAAGTTTTTAAAGATCTTGGAATAGATGACTTGTTACCTGCAAATTTGTTTTGTGATAGCAATTCAGATTGCTGCAAATCTAGTATTTCATGAAAAAAACTAAACATTTTGAAATTGACTTGCATCTTGTTAGAGAGAAAGTAATTGTTGGAGTCATTAAGACTTTAAAAGTTGCTTCTGCTAATAATGTTGATGACATATTTACAAAAGGGTTGAGTATTTCTCAACATAAGCAGTTTTGTGAAAAACTTGGTTTGGTTAATATGTTCAAGCCATGAGCTTGAGAGGGGGTGTTGGAATATGTTAACTTGTGCAAGCTCATATTTAGTCATAATAAGTCAAGGGACTTATTATGTCATATTTCTCTAATGTTGTATTTTGAGCTTGTTTTGTCAGATTGTTGATTCTTCAGGGGTTGAAGTGTAATTAGCTTCTATATAAGCTATACCCAACCCTAGCTTCTCATTCATTCAGCCGTATTATCTTTTCTCACATACTTTCATCTCTCTCTCTCTCTAGTTGTTGTTGGTCTGGTATTGATATTCTGGTAACTTTCTGATCATCTTGATCAGGTTATAGTATGGTAGTCAGTATTGAGAGTTGTAGTGAGGATTTATTGTAATCTGGTTCTTGTAGTGTGATAGTTGTATCCTTCTGAAGGGGACAACTATTTCCTTTGTATCTTGTTTGATGAGCACACGTTTTGTGGACTCATCTTCTTGCATATTCAGTTAATAAAATATTTCACCAAGGAGTGGTTGGCTGAGTGAATCAGCTGTGTTGTGGTAGTGTTTGGTATTAGATTCATAGTTTTTACACTTTACATTCTGTTAAAGACATTGTATTGTTAAACCACGAAGTCTGTGTATCTGGAAATTTTACATTAGAATACTTGACCCATCTGTTCCATTTTTGCAATCCAACGGTATTCTCCTTACACAACCACCTGTCCAATCTCCTGTTACCCAACCCATTTTGTTTATCGGCTCAAATTTTGCCTCATCTAAGCACGAACATTTCTGCGCGTCTTCAGTGTTGCAGCTTCCATAAGGGCAACAAAATTTGTACTTGTCACAAATATCTTTTGGTACTGCCGTAATAACCTCCCATATTTTCTTATTTTCTTGCCACACTGAAAATTCATAATTTCCAGAAGAATTCAAGGTGGCTTTAGATATGACAGAATTGTTTAACACATTATAAGAAACAACCGCCTCTTTTTCATTAATATCTGTATTGATTGAAATGTACGTGTTGGTGGAATGCCAGGATGACCCACTCCACTGTTCACCATTCCATGGTCCGTGCCGAAACTTGACCTCCAAACCATCTCTTAGTACGAAGTGAGGATAACCACGTGTGTCCATGCTCCAGTGAATTCCCCTATTGCTGGATCATGAATACTCTTCCATGATGTTATATGCCATTCGGCTCCTGTTAAGTAATTTTTGCCAAGCTTCATGCCAGGTAGATGAGTATCGGTTGGATAGTGAAAACTCTCCCACAGAATCTTCACGCTGTTTCCATCCGTGATGACTAGATTTCCAGAGTCATAAAGCTGTGCAGTTGCATTTCCTGATGATGTTGAGTTGGATGACCACACTACATGATAAGTACAGTTCTTGAGAACAAGATTTCCCACACTGTCAATCCTTAACATGCTTGATGATACATTGGTGAGGGGGTAGTCTCTGTTGGCAATCCAAACCACTGTTTTAACAGAAATTTTCTTATACCAAATGCCAACGTAAGTGTTATCCAAGCTACCTGGCTTTAAGAATCCCAGTTCAAATGTTCTAGCAGGAGATACCAGTGTGTCGTTTTCTGTCAAGAAGCTTGAGTATGAGATGATGTCAATTTCGGCTGTGTATATTTTTTGTATGTGGTGTGAAAAAACTAGAACAAGTATGGTTGCTTCCTCCATTAAAATCATTTCCTTCGAGATTCTTTTTTTTTTCTTTTTTTTTTATCTAATCTCTAGAATGGAATCAAAGTCTTATTATCACCTACATACACAGTCAGGGACAGAGCTAGGGGTTCCCGCGGGTGCCCGAGAACCCCATGGATTTTTTTGATATAGTGTTAATTTTTTTTAAAAAAAACACCAATTTTTCCTAAATGCACCCGGTCCTTCGAATGTGTTTCTAGTATTACGGTTCAAAAGATTTTGTGCACCCGGTCATATTTGGTCGTGGCTCCATCCCTGTACACAATGAAGACTTGGGGTCAACAAGTCTTCTTGACAAAATGTCAATTCTCAAATGAACCCACAAAAACTTGTAATGCCATAAAGCCGAGGTTATCGTGACTGGTTCGATAGCCACATGACAAGTAGCCAAAGTAATTAATATCAGTCAAACAATATCATACAGTTTCTATACTATGTAATTAGCTTTCAATTAATATCTACAATATGTAAATCAATGGATGAACGGTATGCGAACCATAGTCATCAAGTGTGTATATATATGCATGGTTGCATATATGTTTACGTGGTGGCACATTATAATATTAAATTTTCAAATTTCCTTAATAAGATTTTGAATATGTTCTGAGGTTGGTGAGTCAGGCTTTATTGAAAATGAAGGGCAAAAGTGCCAATATTGTTAGAAATTGAGGTTAGTATGTGACAATAATCTTAGACAGGGGCGGACTAATGTGTATACTATCGGGGGGCATAACTAGCCGAAGAAGTTGAGATTTTAGTGTAATTTTTTTATAATTTTGACCATTTTTCAAAATTGCCCCCCACCGAAAACTCAAATTCCCCCTACCCACATACTAAAACCCAACATTTAACACTTTAAAATCTTATAAATCTTTCATCTCTAAGTAGCAGTACTCTATATATCATTTCGGTCTTAGTTTTTTCTTTCACCTTTTTTTGCTACTATCGAAAAAGAAAAAAAATTTGCCCCCCACAATCTATTTTCCTGGTTTTGCCACTGATCTTAGGTATTTGATTGAATCGTGTATAATCCACTTTTCAAATAAAGTATTTCGAACCTATTGCATTGGTTACACAAAATCTGGGATAAGATAATCAAAGCAGATAGAGCAAAACAAATAAACGTGTTTTTTTTTTTTTTTTAATTTTTTTATTTTATTATTATTATTTTTTTTTTTGTGACAGTCAAATGAGACCAAATATTTGTTATTAAACATATAGCAATTAGAAGCACTAAGAAGCGATGGATCCTAACAGTCATGACTATTGGCAAACAGTCGCATCAGTTGGTTTTGGTGGGAAACGGGTAAGGCGGACTATCCCCAAAATAAAAAGTTCATGGTTATTAGTGTAAATGAAGTAGAAGTTTAAGGATAATATGAAAAAAAAAAAAAAAAAAAAAAAAAAAAAAAAAAAACATTACCACCTCTCAAATATTAGAAAATAAGTTATATTTTTTGATGTTTTATGAATATTTATTTTCTTCTTTTACAATTCTATCATTAGATATATTCAATAATAATAATTTATGTTTCGGTCCTCCCAATAAAAATGTTAAAGTTCCGTCACCAAAAACATATAACTCATTTGGAGCACAAACAAGGGGCGCTACCCTTTGACCCTCCAAGGGGGCACAAGCCCTTGAGCCCGGCATCTTTGTTGTGGTCGAAAATACATTATATCACCAAGTGTGGACTCCACACTTCCCTTACTCATATCCAAGCATTATATGAAATCACATTGGTCTCTACTAAATCACAGTTACCTAAAATAGCCGATGACACTAAAATCATCAACATAAATTGCATGCTCTCATGTTTCTTGTTGCGTACTTCAGGTGAAAATTTAAGGTTTCTTTTTAATTGTGTTTTTGTCATGGTTTTCCTTTAACGCAGGCACTAATATATTCTCTTTCTTGCTTTAATCCTATGCCAGTTATTGTTCACAAGATGAAAAGAATGTTGTTTATGTGGAGCTTAAGCCACATACAAACCGTATGGGTTTTCGATCGGCATCCAAGAAAACCAAAGCAACGTGCTTCGTGTTTTATTCATGATTCAAGCACTAGTTGTTTAGGTGTTTCAATCCAAGATCCAAGAGTCAAGATCAAGATTCAAGAACATCACTTGTCTTAGTAATTCAAGTGATACGAGGGTATTAATTTATGTGTTAATTACTTGTTAAGCCATATACATCAAACTAGATCCATCGCTGCCACTACTAGAAAATGTAGAACGGGTGACGAAGGTCGTCGGCGAAAACCACTAAACGAAAAAAGCACCACTTGACCAAGACCAAAGAGCGTTAAATTCTTTACCAAAAATTTTCCCGACGACACGTCGTTGGTACAGTTTTGGTCAAATTTGACTTCCCCCCCCCCCCCCCCCACCTATAAATAATAGCGAATAATTGGGCGGGATTTTGTTTCCCGCCAACGTGATTCCGACAACATATCATCGGTACAGCATTTGACAAAAAGTTTTACCGTGATTAGAATTTGATTAGCGCTAATCACTATAATGTGATTTTCACCTCGACGACATGTCGTCGAAAACATTTTTTGTCAAATTTGACTTTCACTCAACTCTAAATAATAGCGAATAATTGGGCGGGGTTTTTCCCAGACAACATATCATCGGTAAAACATTCCCGCCACATTATGATGCGTTGTATCATGTTTTAAATTTAAAAACTTAGAAGTACTTAAGGACTAACACATTCTAACAGGCAGTGTACCCGGTCATGTGTGGTATAGCTTAGGTAAATCCGAGCGTCGTCCCAAGAGCCGTTGGTCTGGTGAATAAGGTGCTAGTTTGTTTTATCAATTTAGAGAGTTGATAGTTGGAACTTAATAATGAACTAAAAGCATTAAAAGTAATGGGAGAAGTTATAGAAGGAAGTGATGTAACTAAGCGATGGTTTAATTATAATGTGCAGTGTCTGGATCCTAGTTTTATATAGTGGTTATATGTCATTACGCACAAATGGTCATTGTGACCTAACCTATATCCCCTAGACCCAACCCCGATTGTCATGATGGCCAAGGGTCTAGTTTTAGTCATTACTTACCAGCTATCTTCTAGACCTATCTAGTAGTTTAAACACTAAACCCTCGTTTGGCCTACGTAGGGTTTCTACCGCACTTTTTAAGCATATCTACTAGTGTAGGTAGTCCTATGGTCAATTCCTATACAAGGATGATGGTCAAACATCAAGCAACCTATAGGCTAGTGTTCTAATGGTCATATACTAACTAGCATATGAGGCACTACGTAGCTTCAGCGCCACCGAAACGTGGAGATTCAAAGATTGGATAGAAAGATATCTATATAAAGAAGCAAAACGACAAAGAACACAACCAAAGCATAGATTCACACCAACACTAAATTCACATAATGATTAAGTGCAAAAAATCATTTTAATTCAAACTACAATGATACTAGAATGATATCTAGTTTTACGAATCGATCGGATTTGACAACAAAGATTGTTTCTCTTCATCCTTCTACTCTTCTCTTGTGTTTCAGGGCTTTCTCCCCAAACCCTAGCTGGGATTTGGGAAAGGGGAGATAATCTTTCAATGCTGAATTCGTATGTATTTATACGCTTCACTAGTTACGACCTGGTTACGGCATAAACATAAGTATGAGGTTACGCTGTAACAATCTTTTATACTTGATTCATTCTTAAATTATAATATTACTTACGACATAACTTTGTCGACCAGGTTACACCGTAACCTTCACGCTTCGTCAACAGGTTTCCCCTTCTATGCTCCTTCTACGGCGTGGTGCTTACATCATCTTCTACGGCGTAAGTACCACGACAAGGTTATGTCGTAACCCTTTTCCTGCCTTGTTGATTATTCCTCCTTGATGTTACATTTCTTCGAATAGTTATACCTACAGAAAAACAAGCATAATTTAGCTCATTTTATGTGAATCTGCTGTAATCATAAGCTTAAACATGAGATATTGGTGTTAAGATAATCAAATTAATTGATTTCATCAAATATCCCCCAACTTAAACTCTACTTGCCCTCAAGTAGACTTTATTAGAATCATTTCCAAAAAGATGACTCCTAACTTACCTTGGAAGATATGAATTTAAAAACTACCTATGCTAGAAACATCAAAGCCGAACACCTCACGAAAAGGGAAACAGAAACAATAATACACTCTCTAATCTACATGTTTCATGTTCAGGGTGATTACTCATAAGCACAGTCATAGCATGTATTCTATTATAGATTTGGCGATTACACAAATCTCTACCACTAGAGCTAAGGTCAAGGCAATCCTTAAAGGCAATATCGGGTGAACAATTACTAAGGCTAGGGTCGAGTTATTCATTAAGTCATTGCAAGCTATAGCGAAGGCGACAAAACCAATGATGCATGACCAAATTCATGGCCAAGATACCAATGATTGCTCAACCCCCTCACCTAAACTTGAAGTATGCACATTAAGAACAACTAGGGTAGGAAAACACATGGCATACACATTTTAAAGGTGTAAAAAAATGAAAAATACATAAATAAATAGTCCTAATCGTTAATTAAGTCGTTACCCGCCTACCATTTACCCCAATTCCAAGCATTAAGATGCGGAAACTGGATCATCACATAGCAAGTTAGTGTGCTAAGGTGCGTGGGTAGATATCGTCCAATGATAAGTGCACACTAACTTGACCTTCATTAACTTAAATAATCCGCTGCACGCTCATGAGTTCTTGTCTTCCCATGAATAGTTATGGCGTAACCTTCATTAAATGGTTATGCCGTAGAACTCTCATAGTAATTTTTGGAACAAATTTACACTCTAACCTATTTTATGTGGTTACGTCGCAACCTGCATAATCACCATTTTTTTAATTCATAAAATAAAATGCCATCCCCCCACTTGAGATGAATCATACGTATTAAGAATAAGTGGGAGTTCTTCAATGATCTTCACAAATTTGTCTTTAACTAAAGTGTAATTCCGGAACCTCTCAACTTGAACCAAGGACTTAGGTACACGGTAATTCCCAAACCATCGACTAAAGAGTACACGGTAGGTTAAGGTGATGAGGTGTAAACGAAACAACACATAAGTGGGTTAAGAAACGAAAGATTGGCTAGGAAAGGTGTATCTAGGGGTATCTTGCACTAAAGGTGAGTGCAGCAAATGAGTTTATCGCGACAGGTCAACAAGTCGAGGTGACTAGTTGAAAAACACACACAATTAAACAGATATGGGCTATTTTGGTGTAAATCCTAAAATATTGCCTTCTAGGACTATCTAATGCAATACTCGTCTATGGTCTCAAAATGATATAAAGGTCAAGTTCTAAAGTCTACAATACTACCGGCACACTCATTATTTGGTAGATTATGTAATATGAGAAAATGGATGAAAGATTAAATCTCACCAAAGGAAATCAACGATTGTTGTGTGCTCGGCAAAGATCTACTCTAGTTAGGTTAAGAAAAATATGTCAAAATTTTTCAAAAAAGAAAATCGAGGGCAAGTTGGTTAAGTGGTATTATTTTTATATTTCTATCCACCCCCCCCCCCCCCCCCCCCCCACACACACACACACACACACACTTAAGTTGTACAAAGTCCCATTCGTACCAAATAATAAAAAATGGAATAATAGAAATAAGAAATGAAAAACTACCCTAAAAAACTCATGCCTTTGAAGCCCAAACAAAGAAAACTCCTCTCAGAAACATGTTACAGCGTAGGTCCATTGACCTGGTTACGCTATAACTCTTGCCAACTCTCAATTCTCACACGCCCAGAACTGGTTACGGTGTAAGTCTGAGGACAGTTACGCCGTAGAATCCCTTTGTAACAAAATTTTGAAATCTAAACATGTTAATGATCACAATCGCAAAGTACTAAATATTTCAGAATTAAAAAATGTCCTAGAAGTTAATTATTACAGACATAATCTGATATTTAAATTGTTTTAAGAGCACATATGAGAATTGTTCATAAAAAACAACAAAGAGGAGACATCACTCCTCATCCATATGATCCCATGTTGGGAAGTGGAGGGCATGCTAGAGAATTTGCCAAAAGGATCGGAGGTGGTGGCTGAAGTGGTTTTTGGAAAAGATTGTTGAGCAGACATGAAGTTCACCCCCTGTTGGACCCTAGATTAGGCATATCAGGTACGTAAACATACGGGTTCCATTGAAGCGAGGATGATCAGGGTGCATGTGGGCAAGCATCTGACTTGTGTAGTTTGCACTCAATGAATAGTACCTCTGCTGCTTCAGCTGCATCTGTCTGAACTCATCCTAGAAACCGTTATACTGGATGTTCATGCCTGACATCACTGCGATCATGTCATCCATATCCTCCACCAAATGAGATATGTCACCCTCCATATCTCTCATCCTTTCGCCCATTGCCCTGAGCCTATTAGAAATGCTCCTAATGGGGCGCTGCCTAGCATGCCCCTCACCAACATTCCCTTAGCTACCACTAGCCTGGGAAGACCTAATAGCCACAGACCCATCACCTGAAATGGTGGGCTCCATCTCTGCCTCACCAGCCCTATTGATCCTATAGATCCTAAACTTTACCAGCTTTATAATACTAATCAAATCAGTTTCCTGCCTCCTAGTCACAATACTCAAAGCAGCTGGGCTCATCAAACCCAGGTTCCTAGCCAACCTACCAATCAAGTGAGCCCCGTGAATGAAGATCCTCTTCTTTTGAAACCCCTTCGCCCCACCTGACATAACTTGGCCAGGTGCCAAGGGACATCAACTATCTCACCCCTATCCATGCTAAGCAACAAATAGATGTCACTAACCATAACCTTCTCTCTACTTGAGTGCCTAGCTGCAATAGAAATGGAAATGAGCCTATGAACCAAATGGCAGAGTGGGCTCCTGATAGTGGTGTGGGAAGCAGGGTTGGAAGTATCTGCCACCAGCTGTGGAAATCTGCTCAAAGTAGACTCTTAGGTTGTAGTTGTAGGATCTTGTTCTTCCACAAGCAGCATAGAATTCTTCAAACATGTCCGAGTTCAATTCCCTCTCAGTGTATATCCCCATGGCCAAGATAAACTCCCTCATTGTCATAGATCTTCTCACCCCTCCAAGCTGAAAGGTGAGTGTTCCATTGGTGTTGAGATCAGTGATAGGATCCCTGAACTTGTCAGTGGCTAAAAACTCTCGAACATATTCAAGAATCAAAGGTTCACGAATTCTGAACAACTACAACCAAGCATTGGAGAAAAACTTCCCGTTCTCACTTTGATAAGTTACTTTGCAAAAAAAATCAAGGCTTTCATTACATCACCATTGTTAACCGTCTCAAAAGTTTGAAAATCAAGGGCTTCGGGCCCCTCAATTTCCTTTTAAAGAGGACCTTAAGCTCATCCTTGAATTCTTCCCTAGACTCCCTTGAGTACTAATGATCGTTGAACCTGAACCAATCCATAGGATTGCCTGCAAAAGATGATAATTGTTTGTCATTATTCGTTAAATCAAGCACAATAATTCTAAAGATTGCTTTACAGATAAAAATACGATGTAACCCTGTGTATTGGTTACGCTGTAGGTTCTTTCTGACACCCAGAACCCCATGCTTCCGTTCAAAGTCACAGCGTAACCCTATCGTTATGGTTACGCCATAAGTTCCTATTGGGAAATCTTACCTACCTTGGTTATGCAACAATCAATCATCATATATATGCTGTAATCATAAAATTTTACCAAAATCTTTGTGTTCCAAATTACATGCCTTGATTATTAGGTAAAAGTTTCGACCAAACCCATTATCATAATCTCAAAATTAATTGAAAGCCCTAACAATCAATTGATTCTCTAATAAATTCCTAAAACTTGTAATCACATAAGTAGGGAATAATCGGACTTCTTATTCAAGTAACACGAACAATTAACTCAAACACCCTAATTATCAATTCAAAACCCCAAAGGAGAATCAAACCTTAACAAAAAAAATATGAATTAAAAATCAAAAGAAGGTATAGGAATGATTACCTGCCATGTCGGGATCCTTGGGTTGATTTAGAAATCGACAGTAAAATTTTGTTCGTTTTAATTTTTACTGTAGCGGTTTTAATTTTTATACTTCCTTTGGAAGTTACGGTGTAACCTTGTAAGTCTGGTTATGCCATAGCCCAAATTGAAAAAGCCCTAGAATTTTGAATTTTAAATTTCTATGCCGTAACCCCATCGTTGTGGTTACGCCGTAAGTTTCTCTGACCACGGATTATTTCCTCTTCTAATTTTTACACAATGAGAGAGTTAATTGCATACCTTTGAATCCATGCAAGCTTGAAATATCATCCTACAATAGTTTTACCTTAAACATGGGATGTGTATGAGTCCTCTCTCCCTGTGAGCAAGTTCCTAAAATTCCATAGAAATATAGATTAGGAACCAAAACATGAAAATCAAAAACATCTTAAATTTAACAAATTAAAATGCTCCCCGGTAGCGGTGCCAAAAACATGATGCGTTGTATCATGTTTTAAATTTATAAACTTAGAAGTACTTAAGGCCTAACACATTCTAATGAGCAGTATACCCGGTCATGTGTGGTATAGTGTACGTAAATCCGAGTGTCGTCCCAAGAGCTTAATTTAGAGAATTGATTGTTAGAACTTAATAATGAACTAAAAGAGGGAGAAGTCAGAAAGGAAGTGATGGTTTAATTATAATGTGGAGCGTCTAGATCCTAGTTTTATTTAGTGGTTATATATCATTAGGCATAAATGGTGATTGTGACCTAACCTATAATCCCTAGACCCAACCCCGATGGTCACGGTGGCCAAGTGTATAGTTTTAGTCATTACGCACCAGCTATCTTCTGGACCTATCTAGTGGTTTAAACACTAAACCCTCGTTTGGTCCACGTAGGGTTTCTCCCGCACTTCTTAAGCATATCTACTAGTGTAGGTAGTCCTATGGTTAAGTCCTACACAAGGATTATGGTCACACCGCAAGCAACCTATAGGCTAGTGTTCTAATGGTCATGTACTAACTAGCATATGAGGCACTACCTAGCTTCAATGCTATCAAAACACGGGGATGCAATGATAGGCTAGAAATATATCTATATAAAGAAGCAAAAAAACAAATAACATAACCAAAGCGTTGTTCCTCACCACTTCAACTTGTAAATTAAATTTAAAAACGTTGATAGGATAAAAAGAATGTCTTGTTAGATTTTTTAATTAAAAATCATGACACGGTCGGGTTTATCAAACCGGGTTGACCTGGGTCAACAAAAAACCGGCGGTTCAATCTGGTTCTCAAACAAGCAAAAACCCAGTCACATCCGGTCCGGTCTTCATTCAGGGCGCTCACTAAATTGTACCTAAACTTTCAAAGCGTACTGTCTGGCTAACACTTCCCTTTTAAGTGCTCATTCATACTCATCAATCTCTTTAAGCTTTTCTAAATCTGTAAAAATAAAATACTCTGCATTTTTTTATCTGCTTTAGTCATAACAAATTATTTTTAGAGTGATCCTTTTCCATCGTAGCAATAAAAGCTGCTCAAGGGTGTTTGGGATTAGTTATAATATTGTTAAAACGGAAAAGCATGTTTGAGTATTTGAATGAAACTATGTATACGCTCATTCTAGAGTAAAAACACGACTTGAAGATAAGCATGTTCTAACTTACTTATTTCTAACCCAGATAAGCATGTCATCATCCACATGAAAGGAATACCCACCCATATATAAATGATCGTTGTTTGTTACTTAAATAATCAAATATCTAGAATCATTATCTTAGGTCAAAACTACTATCAAACACCTAGTATGCCATATTGCACCAACAAAAATGAAACTAAACTATAGCATACGTTTTGATGTTTTTATCTTTAAATTGTTGCATTTAGGACAATAAGTGTCAATAACAAAGAAGCCAATAATCACAAACCTGCAAAAAGTAATTATATTTATTGAACATCTGCCTCTTCCTTCTTTTTCTCTTAGATAGTTTATCAAACATTTGGTGACCCCATTCATGATTCACCTATCATAAAAAGCATGATTATGATTAATCATATAAAACACGAACTGAATCAAAAACTCGTGATCAAAATCATGATTAATTGTATAACAAACTTACCCATTAAACTAAATGTGTCTGTCAATCATCTGCCATTAAAATCGATTGTTAAAAATGGGTTATATCATCAATTCATTCGATTCTGGAGATGTTCTTAATTGCATATTTTTAGGATAATTTGCTGTGGTTTTGAATTTGTGATTTTGATCTAAACATAGAATTACGATTTTTTGATCTAATCAAGGAATAAACCAATGTTTGATTTGGTGAGTTTAAGGTTATGAATTTAGACTTCTTTTTTATTAAGGATTCATAAGAATCGTCAGTGATATTTGATTTGGTGAGTTTAAGATTATGAATCTAGACTTCTTTTTATTAAGGGGGTGTTTGTTTCGGCTTATTAAACGTAAGCCCATTTGGGTGTTTTATTTTTTATAAGCTCCAATTTTTTGGCTTATTTTGAGATTTGTCGGCTTATATAAGTTTATTATGATATGATAAACCTATAAAAGCCGACAAGTTTCAAAATAAGCCGTAAAATTGGGGCTTATAAAAAATAAGCTGAAATTTCATAGAGTTTCAGCTTTTTTTTAGAATCCCCAATTTTACGGCTTATTTTGAGACTTGTCGGCTTTTATAAGTTTATCATATCATAATAAACTTATATAAGCCGACAAGTCTCAAAATAAGCCGTAAAATTGAAGCTTATAAAAAATAAGCCCAAATGAGCTTATGTTTAATAAGTTTAGTCAAACAGGCCCTAAGGATTCATAAAGAATCGTCACCAAATGAGCTTATGTACATGTCTTATGGAGACATGGATCATTCATGAATAAAAAAAAAATCACACAACAACTCAAGAAGTATAACAAATGGTCTTTCTATACTTCAATCACAATTCACAAATTAAACTAAGGTTTGAACTTTGAACATCTTATTAATTTACTCTCTAATCTGTTATTTTATTTTTATATATGCCATTTGCTATTTTGCATTTTTGCTTCACTACGAGGGGATTTTCACCCATGAAAATGTTCAAGAATCGACTTCGAAACAAGATGGCAAATAAGTTTCTTGCAGATAACTTGGTCGTTCACATAGAAAAGGAGATTGCTGATACTTTTGACTCAAAATCTATAACTGAAGTATTCAAAAACCTTAAAGGCCGTCGAGCCGAGTTGTAACTGTTTTTTTTTTTTCTTTAACGTTTATTGCATGATTTCCTTCAATATATTTTGTCTAGTTTTTACTTTCACTAGTTTCGGACTTTCGCCCCCCCCCCCCCCCCCCTCCCCCCCACACCCCACTAAAATTGTTCAAGTTCCGTCTATGGTGCCAAGGTTTGCGAAAGTCTTTTCCATTCCTTTATTTTTCAACTTGAGTTTGCAGAATTTTTGGTTTAAATGTGGCACATTTTGTTATTCAACCAAGTGTTTAACGTCAATTTGACCCACTCACTAATGGTTGACCCGTTACCCAAATATGTTTGCTAATTTTGTACTCACGCAATCTTTAAAAACTGTATTTTAGTGCAAAGGTAGTAAGTGCATACTTGGAAACTTCGGATACTAAGGTGCTTAAGTTAGCAAAGAAAGAGTTGCAGCCATCAGTGAAAGAAGATGTACTAAAATTACCCGAGTAAAATCAGGCTAAACAACTGAGCCAGATGACAAGACGTAGACACGTATATTGCGGTTCTGCTTGCTTCACAAAGTTATAGTCTGAACTAGGTGCCATAACAAGATGGTTGGTTTAAATTTGTAATCGACATGGTTATGCTATAATTTTCAAGTCAAAGTTTTGTCGTTTATCATTAATTTACGATATGTGGACTTATTTCATGTTATCAACACTGAATGTTATTCATGGCTCTTTGTAGATAGGTTACATGCTTATTACTAAATTAGTGATGAACTAATAATTGTCTTCTTTTTTTATAAAGGTGTTATATGTCTGCGAAAATTACTGTACTACCCCTGTCCAAACCTCTCTGTCGTGCAGAGCCCAACCTTTTTCCACCTTTACAATTCTACCCAAGCATCTCGTGTAAATATATACCCGACATGCCCGAGACAAACGTGTCTCCTTGTTATTGGACGAAGAGCAAATAAAAAAAAAAAACCCTAGGTCATGTCGCGTATATATATACAGAACACTACCCGACATTGTAGTATATGCATACTTGGAAACCACCGATCCTAAGGTGCTTAAGTTAGCAAAGAAAGGATTGCACCCTTTACTGAAAGATGTCCTCAAGTTACCCGAGCATAATCAACCAAAAAAATCAGGCTAAACAACCGAGCCAGATGAGTCCAGAACTAGGCGTTTATTGCGGTTTTACTTGCTTCACAGAATTATAGTCTGAACTATATGTCATAAGAAGATGGTAGTTTAAGTTTGTAAACAGCATGTTTATGCTATAATTTGCAAGTCAAAGTTTTGTTTTTTCTTAATCATTATTTCGATATGACCTTATTCCATGTACTGAACATTTAACGCCATACATGGTTTTTGTAGACAAGTTACCTCACTCCGGCAGGATTTAAGTATTGTTCTAGTCATGGACTAGCAACTGTCTTCTATTCTTTTTTTTTTGAAAAGCGTTTTGGGATAAATCAAAAGAGAAAGGTTGACATTTAATCTGGGACCAAATTACATTTAACTGTGAATCTCTTGACATTTTAGCAGTAGTTGTCGATAATCTTAAACGAACGAAACAAATAACAAATTCGAACAAACGAAGCGGAAGCTTTATTCAATTACCAAAACAAATACAAAACCAAATTCAAATGTGCCAAACCAAAGTTCTAATTCAAAAGGTACCAAACACAAATTCAAAAGTTACAAAGAATTCTAATGTTATCAATCTCTA
This sequence comes from Artemisia argyi, assembly GCA_030686995.1. NCBI lineage: Eukaryota > Viridiplantae > Streptophyta > Magnoliopsida > Asterales > Asteraceae > Artemisia > Artemisia argyi. The sequence goes on along the minus strand of CM060686.1, from coordinate 173,435,789 downwards.
TTTATAGACAAAACTAACCGTCATAGATTAATTTCCAAATTATAATCAAACTTGAAGGACAAGTCACACAAATTTACCAATTAACCCCTAAAGTTTAATTCTTTTTTCTAACAATTTCCACCGTGACTTAAACTCCTCCACCTGCTTCAAATCAAATTCAAAGTTCTAAATTCCGAATTCCAAATTTCAAATTCCAAAATCCAAATGCCAGAGATGCAAGCCAAATTCAAATCAAACGACCGATTCCCAAAAGCAATCCTAAACAAAATCGATCCAAAGCAAATGCCGATGACTTCAAAACGAACAATCAAACGTTAACCAACAAATTCAAAACGGTTAACCAACCAATCAAATCGGCCCAAATGATCTTCACCAAAGACAATCAAATTCGAGCAACCAACTTCAAAAGCCCGACGAACGAAGATCCAAATTTCCAAATGATCGAACAAATTCCAAACGACCCGATTATTACCAAGTCTTCAAACACCAAATCGATCTTCAAATTCCAAATTTAAATTCTAATGGTCCACTTATACAATAAGAATTACGACTCAAATACCAAATTTTAAACCTAATGACCCACTTATTTGATAAGTATTACGGTCAAAATTCAAACTTATTATCCGTATCAAACAAACTCAAGTTAAGAGTAACTTGACAAACGAGCTCTAATAATTCAAACGCCCCAAATATGATACAAATAATAATTCTAGTGACCCACTTATCTAATAAGAATTATAGTCTGAATTCAAAATCAAATATTTTCAATGAATCAATACGAACAAAATATTCACCTATCGATCAATTCTTCAAAAAACAATGGCTGCCAACGAATTCTTCGAAACCAAAAACAGAAATCATATACTAAAAGTCAATAGGCCCAAAAGTAATCAAATAGCCCAGTCCCACCAATTACAAAACGCCAAAACAATCCTAATAACAAGATTAATCGCACCAAATCCTCATGTCACGATCAAATCGATCTTTCAACTCAAAAACCAATACGTCGAACAAACAAAACTTTTTTTTTCTTTTCTTTCTCTTCATCTTAACAAACATAGCTCTTGATACCACTTGTCGATAATTCAAAGACGAAACAAACAAACAAATACGAACAAACGAAGCGAAAGCTTTATTCAATTAACAAAACAAATACAAAACCAAATTCAAATGTGCCAAACCAAAGTTCTAATTCAAAAGGTACCAAACACAAATTCAAAAGGTACAAAGAATTCTAATGTTATCAATCCCTATTTATAGACAAAACTAACCGTCATAGATTAATTTCCAAATTCTAATCAAACTTGAAGGACAAGTCATACAAATTTACCAATTGACCCTTAAAGTTTAAGTCACTTTCTAACAGTAGTTGTTTCTTATTTTTGTAAATTCCATTCAATTACTAATACTGTATGAGATTAGTCCATGTTTATTGTCCTCTTAACTTTTCAAGTGCTTAACATGTTTGACGCCCCGTTAATTACAAATTCTGACTCCGTCCCAACGTCCTGCATAATTCTTTGTATGGTAGCAATTAAGTCCCCCTTTTTCTCAGGGAGACAGCAGGGATCGGTAGGTGAAATTGATTATCTAGTGAATAAATGTCACATTATCCCACTATAAACGAGCTAGGTAACTTTAAAGTAACTTCGATTTATTACTATATATATATATATATATGAAATGATGTCCCTTTTAACTTATTTTTTATTGGCTTTTGCAAAAGATTATATGGAACTTTAATCTTATGTGGTTCGTAAAAGTTTGGAACAGACATATATACATGCTTGTACATGAAGATAAGAAGAAAAGGAACACAAACACGCTATAATGGAAGTATCATAAGTGCTTTCTATCGGGCAACTATCCCTGATAAGGTTAAGTCATTGCTTGAACTTGTTGGATAAGAGGTTGAAGAGAAACCAGTACCAGGTAAGTTCCTATCTGTGAAAAATGCTGGTTGTTTAGGTATTGGCAATGCACCTTCATTGCCTAACATGAGAACCACCGACGACATGTTTGGCCTGTCTTCTGGACTTTGTTGTACACATAATAAGCCAACTTCTATCGATCTTAAAACTTCCGATGGATTGCTTGCCTCAGCAAAACTTGAATCCAGGAGTTCCATTGACTTTCCTTCACTATGCATATTCCATGCCTAAATAGAAATGTGGATTTTACTTATTAGGCAATAGAGTTATGCCAGATAAATTTGAAAATCAAGCAACTTACATGTCCAATAAGATTATTGTTATGCTCAGAATGAACAAATCCCCTGTTTCTCTTCCCACTCACAATCTCCAGCACTAATACACCAAAGCTGAAAACATCTGACTTTATGGAGAAAAGACCATCTAGCGCATACTCTGGTGACATGTAACCGCTATACATAGAATAATGTTTACAAGTCTTAAAAATAACGAACTTAACAAAAAGCGAATGAAGATAAACCAGAATGTTTTATCTTACTAGGTACCAACAACTCTCTCAGTGTTAGCTTCAGTTTCATTTCCTCCAAAGCTTCTAGCTATCCCAAAGTCTGATATTTTTGGGTTCATATCCACATCTAGTAGAATATTGCTAGCTTTAAGATCTCTGTGAATGATTCTTAATCGTGAATCTTGATGAAGATAAAGAAGTCCTCGCGCAATTCCTTTGATGATGTCGAATCTCTTTGTCCAATCAAGGAGTGTGCTTTTCCTTTTATCTGCACATCATGTAGGTTTAGTTGTTCAAAGTATCTTACCGTAGTAAGTTACTATTGTCGATTTAATGGAAATTATATGATACTGACCAAATATAAACTCGTCTAAGCTTCTGTTTGGCATGTATTCATATATAAGCAACTTCTCATTCCCCTCGATGCTACATCCGAGGAGCTTGACAAGATTCCGGTGTTGAAGTTTTGAAATGCATATAACTTCATTCATGAACTCATTAATTCCTTGACTGGAAGTCTTTGAGAGACGTTTAACTGCAATTTCTTGCCCATCTTCTAGCATACCCTGAAGATTACCAATTTTTATGTGAAACTGTCCAAAATTCGAAGGCAACTATCATTCATAATTTTTTTGTATCAATGGCACACTTGAAACATTTTAGCTTCATAATTTTGTAATCTATAATGAATTAGAATGTTGCTCTAACAATTATAATCAAATGGACGAATCATAATGTGTCGCTATACTCAGCAAACTGAATTCAAATAAATAAGATTCTTCATTTACGGATTTACCTTATAGACTGGTCCAAATCCGCCCTCTCCAAGCTTATTGTCGAGTGAAAAATTAGCAGTAGCTTTAGCTACTCTAGAGAAGCTAAACAATGGTAGCTCCATGGCTTGTATCCCACTTTCACCTACATTTAGTGACCCCCCTGTGCGTTAATAATACAAAACCTGTCAAACTGGTTGAACCTGCTCAAAGAATAGTGACTATTCTGAACCATTTAACATACTTATCGCTAAAACTCTACAAATATCTTACCTTCCTCAGTTTGTGGTGAAAGATGTCTTTTTCTCCAAGCATACCACAACCATGTGCTCAAACTTATCACAAAAATCGCCAAAAAGACTCCAATCAAGATGATTTTGATGTTTGTTCCTCCGTCCTTTTTGAAAACCGATGGAGCACGTGCATGATCTTAACACAAAAAGTCAAAAACAACATCGCCAATCAACTTACAGACTCATAGCAACCATGAAAGTAACCAGAAAGATTACATGATAGTAGATGTTTTTTTTTTTTTTTTTTTTTTTTTTTTTTTTTTTTTTTTTTTTTTCTTTCCATTATTTGAAACGAACATGAACAAAGCATAACGTATTCAAGTAGTTACCTAATTCAGAGGAAGCCATTCTCACAAGTATATCTTGACCACCCATCGAGGATGCCCTGATATCTAATAGGTCATTGAACCAAAGCAAGCAACCACTTCCTTCGCCTCTGATATCGGTATTTGCATATGCCATACAAGTGCAGTTCTGTAGGCATATTGCTTTACATTCCATTAAAGACATTGTATTGTTAAACCACGAAGTCTGTGTATCTGGCAATTTTACATCAGAATACTTGATAAACCCATCTGTTCCATTTTTGCAATCCAACGGTATTCTCCTCACACAACCACCTGTCCAATCTCCTGTTACCCAACCCTTTTTGTTTATCGGCTCAAATTTTGCCTCATCTAAGCACGAACATTTCTGCCCGTCTTCAGTGTTGCAGCTTCCATAAGGGCCACAGATTTTGTACGTGTCACAAATATCTCTTGGTGCTGTCCCGATAACCTGCCATGTTTTCTTATCTTCTTGCCACACTAAAAATTCTATAGTCCCAGAAGAAGTCAAGGTCATCTTCGCTATTACAGAAGTGTTTTCCAGATTTAAAACCGCCTCTTTTTCATTAATAACCATATTGTATGGAAAGTACGTGTTGTTGAAAATCAAGGGTGACCCACTAAACCGTTCACCATTCCATGATCCGGCTCGACCCTTGACCTCCAAACCATCTCTTATTACTAAGTGAGGATAACCACGTGTGTCAACACTTAAGGTGAATTCCCCTATAGCTGGATCATGAATACTCTTCCATGATGTTAAATGCCATTCGGCGCCTGTTAAGTAATTTTTTCCAATCTTCATGCCAGGTAGATTAGTATCCGTTGGATAGTCAAAACTCTCCCACAGAATCTTCATGCTGTTTCCATCCGTGATGACTAGATTTCCAGAGTCATAAAGCTTTGCAGTTGCATTTCCTGATGACGTTGAGTTGGATGACCACACTACATGATCGGTATAGTTCTTGAGAACAAGATTTCCCACACTGTCAATCCTTAAAATGCTTGATGATACATTGGTGATGGGGTAGTCTCTGTTGGCAACCCAAACCACTGTTTTAACAGAAATTTTCTTATACCAAATACCAACGTAAGTGTTATCCGAGCTACCTGGCTTGAAGAATCCCAGTTCAAATTTTCTAGCAGGAGATACCAGCGTGTCGTTTTCCGTCAAGAAGCTTGAGTTTGAGATGATGTCAATTTCGGCTGTGTATATTTTTTGCATGTGGAGTGAAAAAACTAGAAGAACAAGTATGGTTGCTTCTTCCATTAAAATCATTTTCTTCAAGCTTCTCATTTTTTAAAATCTAATCTCTAGAACGGAATCAAAGTGTTATTATCACCTACCGTATGTTGGGGTCAACAAGTCTTTTTTGTAATGCCACAAAGCTGAGGTTATCGTGGCTGGTTCAATAGCCACATGCATGACAAGTTGCCAGAGTAATTAATACCAGACAAACAACATCATACAGTTTAAGTGAGATAATTTGTACGTTATGCTTCAACTGTTTCAAAACATATATACCAAACTTATCTTAAAACCCAACAGTTTATACTACTGTATGTAATTAGCTTTCAATTAATATGATGAACTATATGGGAACCATATATAGTCAATTATATGTATATATAGGGACTATTAAAATATTCACTCGGGCTTCCTGGCAAAGACATAGTCCAATAACTCTTGATAGTTGGCCCAAGAACAGACCAAATTCTATTACCTTCGCCATTTGATATCTTCGGTCTGAAGAAAAACATGACTTTCATTTTGGATAAGATCCGGTATTCTTACCATAACTTCCACCGCTTCCCTCATTTTACACAACCAAATCCAAAAAGTTTCGCAAGGTTATCATTAAACGTTTGTAAGTTTATTACTTCATATTCTATGTTTTCTGAAGGATTATAATTTTTGCGCCAAGTGTATCATTAAACGTTTGTAAATCAATGGATGAACTACATGCGAACCATAGTCATCAAGTATGTTACGTGGGTTGATCACGGTCTGAAACCGGACCGGACCGAAAACCTATTTGGTCAAAAAGTCCGGACCAAGAACCGGACCGAAATATTCGGTCCATTACCATGTCGGTCCAATCCAGCTAAGCATAATAGTCGGTTCTGCGTAAGACCGAACCGGACTGAGGACCGAAAATGAGAAAAAGGGTGGACCGAGGATCGGACCGAAATAAGTTCGGTCCGGTCCACGGTCTATAATGCTCAGCCCGTTGTATGTGCAGGGATGGACCTAGGATATTTAAGGATATTTAATAGGGTGTTGCACAAAAAAAATACTGGGCTAACTAAAGTTACACCGTAAGAAACATGTAACTTAACTATATTCATTTTTCTTAGAGCCTTTATATTTTCTCTTTCTAATATATCGTAATGGTCGATTCAATCGGTTATAATTGAAAAAAAAGTCAAAAAGATTTGTGTTCAATGAAAAAGTAATCATGTTTTAAGTTTGTTATTCAAAGAAATATGTTTACTTTCAATTCAATCTGACCCACACACTAATTGTTGACCCGTTACCCAAACCTACCATGTCTTCACCTCTAAGGAGAGCCATAATATGTAAACTGACTGTTACTGCAAAACTGTTTTATAGTGCCAAGGTAGTATGTGCATACTTGGAAACCACCAATCCTAAGATGCTTAAGTTAGCAAAGAAAGAATTGCAGCCTTTACTGAAAGAAGGTGTCCTCAAGTTACCCGAGCATAATCGACCAAAAAAATTAATCAGGCTAAACAACCGAGCCAGATGAGTCCAGAACTAGGCGTTTATTGTGGTTTTACTTGCTTCACAGAATTATCGTCTGAACTATATGCCATAAGAAGATGGTAGTTTAAGTTTGTAAACAACATGTTTATGCTATAATTTGCAAGTCAAAGTTTTGTTTTTTCTTAATAATTTTTTCGATACGACCTTATTCCATGTACTCAACATTTAACGCTATACATGGTTTTTGTAGACAAGTTACCTTGGTCCGGCGGGATTTGCTATTCTTCTTGTTGTAGTCATGGACTAGCAACTGTCGAGTATTTATCTTTTTTGAAAAACGTTTTGATTGTTCAAAACTTAGAAGTAGACACTTGGGGCATGTTTGGTGTGTGGGAATTAGAATCAAGGAATAGTTTCCTCCCCTATAATGATGTTTGTCTAGTCCTAAATGATTTTTGGAATAGATATCATAATACAAATAAAGTTTGTAACGGACATATATATAAGCTTGTACATGAAGGTAAGAAGAAAAGGAAAGCAAGAATGGACATATCATAAGTGCTTTCTATCGGGCAGCTATCTCTGTAAAAGTTAAGCCATTGCTTGAACTTGTTGGATAAGAGATTGAAGAGAAACCAGTACCAGGTAAGTTCCTATCTGTGAAAAATGCTGGCTGTTTAGGTTTTGGCAATGCACCTTCATTGCCTAACATGAGAACCACCGAAGACATGTTTGGCCTGTCTACTGGACTCTGTTGTACACATAATAAGCCAACTTCTATCAATCTTAAAACATCCGATGGATTGCTTGCCTCAGCAAAACTTGAATCCAGGAGTTCCATTGACTTTCCTTCACCATGCATCCTCCATGCCTAAATATAAATGCGGATTTAATTATTAGGCAGTAGAGTTATGCCGGATAAATTTGAAAATCAAGCAACTTACATGTCCAATAAGATTATTGTTATGCTCAGAATGAACAAATCCCCTGTTTCTCTTCCCACTCACAATCTCCAGCATTAATACACCAAAGCTGAAAACATCTGACTTTATTGAGAAAACACCATCTAGCATATACTCTGGTGACATGTAACCGCTATACATAGAATAACGTTTACAAGTGTTAAATAATGAACTTAACAAAAAGTGAATGAGTATAAACCAGCATGTTGTATCTTACTAGGTACCAACAACTCTCTCGGTGTTAGCTTCAGTTTCATTTCCTCCAAAGCTTCTAGCTATCCCAAAGTCTGATATTTTTGGGTTCATATCCACATCTAGTAGAATATTGCTAGCTTTAAGATCTCTGTGAATGATTCTTAATCGTGAATCTTGATGAAGATAAAGAAGTCCTCGCGCAATTCCTTTGATGATGTTGAGTCTCTTTGTCCAATCAAGGAGTGTGCTTTGCCTTTTATCTGCACATCGTGTAGGTTTAGTTGTTCAAAGTATCTTACCCTAGTAAGTTAATATTGTCGATTTAATGGAAATTATATGATACTGACCAAATAAAAACTCATCTAAGCTTCTGTTTGGCATGTATTCATATATGAGCAACTTCTCGTCCCCCTTGATACTACATCCTAGGAGCTTGACAAGATTCCGGTGCTGAAGTTTTGAAATGCATATAACTTCATTCATGAACTCATCAATTCCTTGACTGGAAGTCTTTGAGAGACGTTTAACTGCAATTTCTTGCCCATCTTCTATCATACCCTGAAGATTACCAATTTTATGTGAAAACTATACAAAATTCAAAGGTAATATCATTCATTTTTTTTTTTTTTTGTCCATTGGCACGCTTAAACATTTTAGCTTCATAATTTTGTTATCTATAATGAATTAGAATGTTGCTCTAACAATTATAGTCAAATGGACGAATCATAATGTGACGCTATACTCAGAAAACTGAATTCAAATAAATAAGATTCTTCATTTACCTTATAGACCGGTCCAAATCCGCCCTCTCCAAGTTTATTATCGAGTGAAAAATTAGCAGTAGCTTTAGCTACTCTAGAGAAGCTAAACAGTGGTAGCTCCATGGCTTCTCTCCCGCTTTCACCTACATTTAGTGACCCCCCTGTGCGTTAATAATACAAAACCCGTCAAACTAGTTGAACCTGCTCACAGAATACAGACTATTCTGAAACATTTAACATACTTATTACTTTAGGTTTAATTTTTTAAATCGATTCTGATCACTTTATCGCTAAAACTCTACAAATATCTTACCATCCTCAGTTTGTGTTGAAAGATGTCTTTTTCTCCAAGCATACCACAACCATGTGCTCAAGCTTATCACAAAAACCGCCAAAAAGACTCCAATCAAGATGATTTTGATGTTTGTTCCTCCGCCCTTTTTGAAAAGCGATGGAGCAAGTGCACGATCTTAACACAAAAAGTCAAAAACAACATCGTTAATCAACTTACTGACTCATAAAAACCATGAAATTAACCAGAAAGATTACGTGATAGTAGATGTATATATTTTTTTTTTTTTCATTATTTGAAAGAAACATGAACAAAGCATAACATATTCAGGGAGTTACCTAATTCAGAGGAAGCCATTCTCACGAATATATCTTGACCATCCTTCGAGCATGCCCTAATATCTAATAGGTCATTGAACCAAAGCAAGCAACCACTTCCGTTGCCTCTGATATCAGTATTTGCATATGCCATACAAGTGCAGTTCTGAAGACATATTGCTTTACATTCTGTTAAAGACATTGTATTGTTAAACCACGAAGTCTGTGTATCTGGCAATTTTATATTAGAATACTTGATAAATCCATCTGTTCCATTTTTGCAATCCAACGGTATTCTCCTCACACAACCACCTGTCCAATCTCCAGTTTCCCAACCCCTTTTGTTTATCGGCTCAAATTTTGCCTCATCTAAGCACGAACATTTCTGCGCGTCTTCAATGTTGCAGCTTCCATAAGGGCCACAGATTTTGTACGTGTCACAAATATCGTTTGGTAGTGTCGCAATAACCTCCCATATTTTCTTATCTTCTTGCCACACTGAACGTTCTAGATTCCCAGAAGAAGTCAAGGTGGACTTCGATTTGACAGAATTGTTTAACAGATAAAAAGAAACAACCGCCTCTTTTTCATTAATAACTGTATTGTATGGAAAGTACATGTTGATGGAAGGCCAGACTGACCCACTAAACCGTTCACCATTCCATGGTCCGTGCCGAAACTTGACCTCCAAACCATCTCTTAGTACGAAGTGAGGATAACCACGTGTGTCAATGCTCCAGGTGAATTCCCCTGTAGCTGGATCATGAATACTCTTCCATGACGTTAAATGCCATTCGGCGCCTGTGAAGTAATTTTTGCCAAGCTTCATGCCAGGTAGATTAGTATCGGTTTGATAGTCAAAACTCTCCCACAGAATCTTCATGCTGTTTCCATCCGTGATGACTAGATTTCCAGAGTCATAAAGTTGTGCAGTTGCATTTCCTGATGATGTTGAGTTGGATGACCACACTACATGATCGGTATAGTTCTTGAGAACAAGATTTCCGACACTGTCAATCCTTAACATGCTTGATGATACGTTGGTGAGGGGTTTGTCTCTGTTGGCAACCCAAACCACTGTTTTAACAGAAATTTTCTTATACCAAATACCAACGTAAGTGTTATCCGAGCTACCAGGATTGAAGAATCCCAGTTCAAATGTTCTACCAGGAGATACCAACGTGTCGTTTTCTGTCAAGAAGCTTGAGCCTGAGATGATGTCAATTTCGGCTGTGTATATTTTTTGCATGTGGAGTGACAAAACTAGAAGAACAAGTATGGTTGCTTCCTCCATTATAATCATTTCCTTCAAGCTTCTCTTTTTTTTTTTCTTTTTTTTTTTTTTAAATCTAATCTCTAGAATGGAATCAAAGTCTTATTATCACCTACCATACACAGTGAAGACTTGGGGTCAACAAGTCTTCTTGAAAAAATGTCAATTCTCAAATGAACCCACAAAAACGTGTAATGCCATAAAGCCGAGGTTATCGTGACTGGTTCGATAGTCACATGACAAGTTGCCAAAGTAATTAATACCAATCTAACAATATCATACAGTTTCTATATATACTATATATGTAATTAGCTTTCAATAATATCCACAATAAGTAAATCAATGGAAACTATATACGAACCGTAGTCATCAAGTACGTATATGCATGGTTGCATTAATTGCATGTTTACGTGGTGGCACATTATAATACTTATTTTTGGGTAAAAGGGATCTTTCACCCTGATAAAATATATTAACCAAAAAAACGTTTGAAGGACCATTATAATACTTATTATATTGTCAAAAATAAGATTTTCATTGTTTGAAAATGTTCTAAGAAAATGATAGGGTAAAAGTGCCGAAATTGGGGTTAGGATATTATAATAATCTTACATATTTGACATAAGACTTGTTTGAATACATGTCATACCTTGAATAATCAAATAGAAATCGAAAAACCAAAATGAAAAGAAATCAAAAATCGATAAGCCGAACCTAGATAAACCGAAACCGAACGGTTTCTAAAAAGCAAAAACCGAAAACTTTTGGTTCGGTTTTCGGTTTTAACCTAAAACCAAGCCAAACCGAACTGTGCTCACCAATAGAAGAGAGCAAAACAAAAGAATTGTGCATTGGATCCCAACAATCGCGTCGGTTGGTTTTGGTGGAAAACGGGTAACTCATTTGGAGCACCAAATATACCATTTGGATCGGGGCACTACCGACACCCTAGCGAGTGACAGCTTCCCCTTGACCCTCTCCCGCTCACTTGAGAGTGGGACCCCAACAAGGGGTGTTGTCCCTTGACTCGTGCGTCTTTGTCGCGGTCGAAAAAACATTAGCTCAAACGAGTGTGTACTCCAATACTTCCTTCACATATAAGCTTTATATGAAATCATATTGATCTCTAGTAAATCACACTTACCTAAAATAAATGATGGCACTAAAATCACCAACAAAAATTATAGCCTCTCATGTTTATTGTTGCGTACTTCAGGTGAAAATATAAGGGTTTTCTTTTCTTCTATTTTTCTCGCTTTTGTCATGTTTTTCCTTTAACGCAAGATATTTTCTTTCTTGCTTTAGTCTTGTGCTAAGTATTGTTCACAAGACAAAAGGAATGCTGTTTATGTGGAGCTTGAGCCACATTCCTATCAACCTAGCTTGCAACACACGCGCATTTTGTTTGTTAGTTTGCCGAAAATATGGTTTAAATGCAACACATTTTCTAATTGACCTACCTAAAATGGATTAGATTAGTAATTTTCTCATAATTTGTAACCCCAAGTGTTTCACGTCAATTTGACCCACTCACAAATGGTTGACCCGTTACCCAAATTGTAAAATACTAAATAGAGATTTTATTGATTGTGTTTTTTTTTTTATTTACATAATGAAATATCATCTCTATTTATAATAAAACATATCTTAGAGAATAAGCCAATTAACCCTAAACCTAATGGACTCAAACCCACAACCATAATCTAATCATCTAATACTCCCTTGTAGTTTGAACGGTAGTATTGTGGACGGACAAACTGGAATGAATGTTGAAAGCCGCTTCTTCTTTTCTTCATCTTTTTTTTTTTTTTTTTTTTTTTTTTTTGAGCGAAAGCATAATTGTATTTGGCGGCAGTGGCGGATACAGGATTTTGAATTGTGTGTGGCACGATTTTGGCTCGCTTCGCGAATCGTTCTTAGTTTTAGTTGTCTATTTATTAAGTATAAACTAGCTTTTTTTGGTTGTTGTTGTCAGATGCGGGTAACTTAAACATAGCATTGTAATAATATAAGTTTCTTAAATGAAAAACTTATAAGTTTACAAGATCTTTATAACTTTTTCATGCTCCATAATATAAAAGCTAAGTAAATAAGTAGTATATAATATGAGAACTAAGAAACACCCAAGTCACCCGTTCTGGCCTAGCACCTACGTCTACACACCAAAAGATAATAAGAGGGCAGGGAGTGGTAACGCAGATCCGGCGTTATGTCCTATGTGGCACGATTTCAACGCCGTTACCACGTTAAACCCATTTCCTAGTCGAGTGCGTTGGTGAGGCGTTTCAACGTACGTTATTATAGTAATGTACGTTGTGGTATTTTGGCCATGTTTACAAACCAACCCCCCATGTTTTACAACCGATAGTTTACAAACCAACCCCCCTCATGTTGTGCGAGTGTGTGTGTGTTGGGTTTGAATTTCCGTGGGTTTGCGTTGGGTTTGAATTTTAGGTTTGCGTTTTTGTGTGTGTGTAAGTGTGTGTGCAGAGGAGACAAGAAGATGATGATTTTTTTTTTGGTCAACAATGAAGAAGAAGATGCAAATGAAGAAGAAGAAAGCGTGTTGCAGTGAATGTGGACCAAAAAAACTTTTTAAGGGTTTTTTTTTTTTTTTTTATGGGTTAAGGCTTTTTAATGGGCTAAGGCTTTTTAATGGGTTTGCAGTGAACGTGGACCAAAAAAACTTTGTATTTTTTTTTCGTATTTAATTGTAATGTTTTTTTCCGTATTTTAATGTTTAGTTTTTATAAATGAAGTGTTTGAATGTTTAATAAAAGAAATTGTTGAGGGTAGAATTTGTAAATTTGAAATTGTTGGTGTTATTGGGTGTTATGATTTCCTGGTGTTTTTTGTGTTAAAATGATATGACGCTGACGTGGTGTTGGTGTTATTTGGTGTCACCACTCCCTATGCTCTAAAAGAGTTAAGTAGAAGACAAATAGGACAAAAGCATTAATGAATACTACTATTGTTCCTCGTCTTTCATCTCCACCATTTTCTTGTTATCTTAAAAACACAGCTCAAACACATTTTTCACTTCAAATGGGTGTAGCACTTTCAGAAAACCACAAAAATTCACTAATAAACTACGGTTCGTCGAGAACAATCATGTGTGGCACGTGCCACAGGTGGATCATATGTAGATCCGCCCCTGTTTGGCGGCATAGTTGTGTATTGCTTGCAGCATCCTTCTTTGCGTGACGATTGCTTTTACGTCATGGCAACGAGCCATGTTCCTAAAAGGAGTAACCATCTTTCTTTTCTTCCCTTTCCTTATCACTTCAAAGCCCGGTTGGGCGCTAGCGCTTGACTAATAGAAAGTCAGGCTCTTCTGGTGAGCGAAGCTGCGAGCCTACCCTTCTCGAGCCTACAACAATAGCTTACGCTTCTTACCAAGCCTAAAAATAGGGCTATAGCAAGCAAAGCAAGCTTTCCCCCTTCGTAACAAACTACGTGATCCTCCCAACGAAGCCAACATAAATCTGATCCGAATAAAAAAAAATAAAAGGCAGTTTCATTATGGTAGTATACCAGCACCTGTTCTGGAACTGGAAGTTCCAATCAAAGCATATAGATCCGTAGCTTTGCCTTTAGAAGGGAGCGCCAATTTGATGATCAACTTTTGTTGTCAAGAACAATGATCTTCGACAATAAAAACAAATAGATGATGAAGAAAAAAATATAGTGGATCGATGGTAACTCAACATTTTTTTTACGGCTAAAGTTTAGGGTTTATAAATAAAATACGAAAATAAAATCCTAAATACAAAAAACAATAAAGCGGAAAAAAAAACATGATCCCTCCGGATCACCGACAAGTAGCCGATGACCGGAGGTTAACAACTTTTATTGGTGGAACTTACCTAGAGCTGTGATACCATGTAAAATACTAAATAGAGATTTTATTGATTGTGTTTTTCGTGATTTACATAATGAAATATCATCTCTATTTATAATAAAACATATCTTAGAGAATAAGTCAATTAACACTAAACACACAAACCCACAACCGGGTTTGGGCCATAATCTAAATATCTAATACAAATATGTTTGCTCATTTTTGTACTCACGCAATCTTTTAAAACTCTTTTGCAGTGCGAAGGTAGTAAGCGCATACTTGGAAACTTTGGATCTTAAGGTGCTTAAGTTAGCAAAGAAAGAGTTGCAGCCATTAGTAAAAGAAGGTGTCCTACAATTACCCGAGCAAAATCAGGCTAAACCACCGAGCCAGATGACCAGACGTAGACATGTAATGTGGTTCTGCTTGCTTCACAAAGTTATAATCTGAACTATGTGCCATAACATGATGCATGGTAGGTTTAATTTTGTAATCAACATGGTTATGCTAAATTTTCAAGTCAAAATTTTGTCGTTTATCATTATTTTTACGGTATGCAAACTTATTTCATGTTGTAGATAGGTTACATGCTTATAATTACTAAATTAGTAAGCTAACAACTGTTTTCTTTTTCTTTTTTTTAAAGGTGTTATGTATTGATGTGGATGTTAGCTTTAAATAACATGTTTTATAGACTTATGTTTAGGTATACCTTTTATCATTGAATAACTTGCACCAGTATATACTAATATTGTGGTCTTAATGTGATGAAAGAATATCTGATATCAAAGTTTTATGACTTACATTCAAGTTTACATTTAAATATTTTGGTTATGCGCTTATGGCCAAAATATTACTAGTAGTTTATTTAATCGTAAATTTGTTGTCATTGATATTTAATCGTAAATAAGTTTAGAGTGATCTGACTATGATGCCATATTGCCATTACCCATTGTCAATCTGATGACACATAATTAGATTTTATAAATAAAACAAATATAGAAATATACTTGATTTTGAGAAGCATTAAAGATTGGAAGTTGACCAAATAAAAGTAAACATGTATGGTTCAACCACTACTATGACACTATCTTTGACAATCCTACTCCCCATTTTATAAGATTGCTAATAAAGATCCTCATTTACCTTTGTAGGATTAACGAATACACAACAAATACAGCATACGAAATACCTTTTGTGTTTGCTATTATTTTTCGTACTCAACTTAGAGAGTTTAGGTATACACGAAAGCAAATTGTTCATCAATATTTTTTTTTTTTTTCTCATCACGACAATTGACTATTTCTATCACCACTTTAGAAAGTAAAATAAAACGTTGTCTCTTATTTGAACCAGTGACTCATCCACAAATGAAAACTCGATATCTTAACGAATGACCAACGTTTTAAAATCCGGGTTGATTCGGCCGGTTCAACCGGTACGGTTGAACAGAAAACACGCTCAGAGACCGGGCCGGATATGACTGGCTTTTTGCTTATTTGAGAATCGGATTGAACCGACGGTTTTCATTGACCCAGGTCAACCCGGTTTGATAAACCCGACAGGGTCATGTTTTTTATTAAAAAATCTAACAAAACATTTTTTATCCTATTAACATTTATAAATTTAATTTACAAGTTGAAGTGGTGAGGAACAAAGTTAGTTAAAATTTTGTAAGACATTAAATTAGAGTTATAAACTATCTTAAAAAAACTAACTGATATATAGTTTTAGTTATAGGGTATGTTTGGCGAAAGAAACTGTTGCTGGAACTTGTGCTGGAGATTATAAAAACAGATTATTTTTATAAGCTACATGAAGTAACATTTGGTTTTAAGAGATTATGAAAGATTTTTTTTTTTTTTTTTTTTTAGAATCTCTTATAAGTTATGTCTGCCAAACAAAGATTATTTTTTAAGTAGCTTATTTTTAAAAAAAAATAAGCACAATCTCCCAACAATCTTGTGTGTCAAACATAGTTATAGACTATTATATTTTAGAATTATAAGTTATTGTTGTTGCAAACCTTTGTTATATTATTATAGTATAAAACTTAAAAACAAAGTTTATCATTAGAGTCTCAATCTTTTATATTGGTTCAATCGAATGTAGGAATAAAGTCGGATAAATTATGAGATCCTAATACACTACATATTAAATATAGAAAAAAGTTATATATATGTATAGAACCGGTTAGACCCGTGGTTCAACCGGTTGAACCAGTGACCCGGTGAACCCGTAACTAAACTTGGTCGATAAAAAAATCGGGTTTTAAAATATTGCGAATAACTATGTCACACAACTAACACACACTTTCAGTTAACAAAATAAAATTAAATGTTATACGTGTTTTGAACCACATATACATCTATTAGTGACAACCCAATATCTCAAGAGCACATGTACCCTTGAGTTATAGGACAAGGTATAGCCCTATAACTCAGCTACCCCAACCCCCCACCCCCACCCCCACCTTAAGCCATAGGTTTTAGCGCCAAGATTACAAGCCGGTGTTATACACTCCTTTTTTTTTTTTTCTTTTTTTTTTTTTGTTAAGTATTAGTCAAAGGGTGTCTTATAACTTGAAAGATAAAAGCAGAGTGTTTTTAGTTAAGTTATATGTTCTGAATTATAGGGGAAAAAGTGTTGATGTACTAACACTTTTTTTATAACTTAGAGTTGTATGGTTGCAGGACATCTAACAAATGAAGACTCCACACAACACAACATGTGTCCTCATTATTAAGCATTCATTAATAACATATTTTGAGTACATTTACCATACTTTTAGCTACATATTTTGAGTAGTCTAAATCAATCCATTTACAAAAATACATGTCAATATATCTTTAATAAAAAAAATTACATAACACAACCAAATCTATTACACTAATAGACAATAAAATGTATACACTAACTACTCATGGCGACTTATTGTCAAAATACTTTGTGGTAAGGCTAAGTGTAATGGTCATTAAATAGACTACTTTCACATTAACACGACATTATCATTCAACACAATACCAAACCCATCACCAGATAGGTGTAATGGTCACTACCAAACCAAACATATAAATATACCCCATTTTATACAAATAAACTACGCATTATGCCTCAAAAACACACACACAAAAACCGGGCAAACCGTTCACTCGTCTACACCATCAAACTATTGCAAAAATTAGAACTTTGGCGCACGGTTGGGATTGTTTGTAATGGAGATGGCGCGTGGTTGGTGGCACCACCATAACGTCGAGCCTAATATCATTAAAATATGTGACAATCAAATTCAATTATGGCTAAAATACAAACTATATTGAAGGAACCATGTTGGGTCTGATTTCGATTCAATTATTTCTGACAAGTATTTAAACATAAAATAGCCTAATTTATTCAAAGCCTCTGATAAAATCATAGAGTATAGCGCTCACTGATAAGGATCTGAGAGTAAATCACTCTCTAATGGAAATTAGAGGGTGTTACTCCCTAATGGTTATCAGTGAGTGTAACTCATTGATAATTATCAGTGAATGTAACTCACTGATTATCAGTGAATGTAACTCACTGATGAAAGAAATCAGTGAAAGTTGTATAAAGGTCAATCAACAGTCAAGCTTCAGGAAAGTCGAAGATCAACTGAAGAATCACTTTATAAACTGATGAGGTGTCAGGAAGTAAAGTACAAGGAGCTACAAACAACAACAGAGTAACTGAGATACTCTGAGATCTGACAAATGCCTCACTGACCCTGAAGACTTATCTCTGAAGATCAACTTAGTCTCTGAAGTATGTGTGACAACTGGCACTTTAGGGAAACTATTTACAAACTCGCATTACTTTAAAATTTATGATTTTTGAAATATTTGAAAAGTTTATTCGTGATGAGATTTGTAAACGTTGGAATATGATTTTTAAACCTTGCGTTATTTATGGAAGTTGATTATTAATTAATGGTTTGGTTTGGTATTTTCGTGATGATTTATTTTTGTGATATTTATTTGGCACTACATTGACTCCGGCACTAGGATAACCTAACAATTTTATATATTTTAAATGTTTGGTTCGGTTATTTTATATTTTTGGAACGTATCGCGAGATTTTTGAATATTTGGAATGAGCTCGGTTCGGGAGAGTCGTTTTACTTTAAATGAGTTTCAGGGTTGGTCCGTGTATTATACACCTAAGCCACTTAACCCACCTTACCACTAATATATTATTATAATTATTGTTATTGTCATTTTTTTATATAGTAAATACAAAAATCGTCCTTGTGTACCTGGACACACAAACACAACCAACACCATCTTCACCACTCTCTCTCTCTCTCTCTTTGAAATACAAACACCACCGCCACCTTCAAACACCATCACCGCCGCCGCCGCCCCCTCCTAAACAAACTAACACCACCATCATCACCACCTTATTCCGATCTATCTTTTTACATAAATCACGCGCCCTAAAACCTACTTTAACATCACGTACGAATCACCACAACCACTTAAACATCACCATTTTCATTTAATCTTCTTGGCTTTTTATAGAAATCAAGTTTTGAAACAGTTTAGAAGGTGAGTGGCCACGACATCCTTGTTGTGTGCCTCGATTCATGCTTAAATCCGTGTGTACACGGGTTGTTTTTGTTGGGTATTGAGTTTTATAAATGAGAAATGAAGTTTTGTTAAGGATTTGATGGTTTGGTATCCGGGTGGGTCGATTTGATGACAATTGGTGGAAGGATTTGATATTTGAATGTTGAGTTGGTGGATTTGAAGCTCGGTTTGAGCATAGCCGAGACCCAAGGGGTCTCGGAGTCGCGTTTTTTATGGCTCGTTAGCCATGCCGTGACCCAAGGACCCTCGTTGCTATCTTGTTGTTGTTGTTTGGTTTTGGCCGACGACCCATGAGGTCCGTTTGGCTTGTTTTGGCTCGGCTTGAGCAAGGCCGTGACCCTTTGGGGTCCGGTCGAATATTATTGTTTCATGTGTTGATTGTGTGACCACTATGGTCCGATTGGTTGGCTCGTATAGAGCAAGCCGAGACCCAAGAGGTCTCGGGTAATATCACGTTTCATGTGGTTTAATATTTGACCCGGGTTGACTTGGTAAATCAACCCGTAAATGTGGTATATTATTTGGTTGCCGTTTATGATTGTCGGATTATTTTGTTGACAAGATTGTTATTATTTTGATCATGGTACTTTTGGACTTGGGATATTTGATCATGGAGTTGTGTTGACGAAGTGGTATTGGGAACCGATTGTGAGACGGTTAACTAGATTGATGGAGATAGGTTAGTCGGGTGCCGTAGTCGGACCCTATTGTTGTAGCACGTGATTTGGGATTGATTGGACGGAGTTGGATTGCTTGTTTATGACTTGGTTATTTTATTTTTGGACTTGGACAATGAGCCGAGAGTGATAACTCGAACATGTGACCAACTCATATAACTCGATAAATAATTATAATCAAACGTTAATAATAAAACTCGTAATAATATTATTGGTAATATAACTGTTTATATAAGTATATAGACGTGATAAACGTTTATATATATATATATATATATATATATATATATATATATATATATATATATATATATATATATATATGCGTATATTAATAATAAAACGATCACGAGTAAACATTATAATAACGTGACGATAATTATTGCACTATGTGAACAGTGTAATAAATGTCGGGAGCGCTATTATAAATAAATAAATAACTATAAATGATGACGAAATATAATATGTTGGAAAATCATTAAATAAAAATATTTCTTTTAATAAATTAGGAAAACTATCGAGTTATACGGGGTTGTGGTCACTTAAGCCCAAGTGGACTTCATTTTATTATGTGACTTTTGTGTTGTTACGGATATATGACGATTAATATATCCGTTTCCTATAACTACGTAACTTATTTAATCGACGGATTAAATAGGGTTTATTTAGCTATATAAAATGAGTAAATTAATGGGCATCGTATCCTACGACGCCCATAGGTTATGGTACGTGTATTGGAATGATGAATTACTAAATATCTCGTGGAGTTGGCTAAATTGACGAATTTGGCAAATTTGACGATATATATAAGGAATTTATTGGAATACGATACTTACCATATAGTATTCTTTGTGCTATGTGATTTAGGTTGGGTATGATCTTAGAGTGATGTATTACGTAAATAAA
The DNA here is from genome assembly GCA_030686995.1 of Artemisia argyi. Lineage (NCBI taxonomy): Eukaryota > Viridiplantae > Streptophyta > Magnoliopsida > Asterales > Asteraceae > Artemisia > Artemisia argyi. The sequence continues at coordinate 173,415,396 of CM060686.1, read as the reverse complement.
TATGGGGGATTACCAAATCGACGGATTTGATAAACTTCGATGATTTATTTAAATAATATATTGGACTAATATTAGACCTATAGATTGTTTTATTATTCTCTTCGTTGTGGCTTCTTGGATTGAGTTGTGTCGACCCTCCACCCGCATGGATACCAAACGTCAAACTCCAAATTAATATGAGGATAATACGAGAAATGGATTTTTGAAAAGTAAAATGGAATACGTTCGGGATTGGGAATATTTGATTTTGAGGAAATGATTCTGAACACGTTTATATTGTTAGGAAGTGCCGAGTCTGTAGTTGCCGTTATTTGAGTTGCTTTACATCTTTCATCTATCGATTTCTTTTGCTGATTGCTGGACTTGAGGTGAGTCATAGCACCATTTTTACTCTTGAACTTTGTTTTCAATACTTGGGGTGAGAAACGTGCAAATTGTTTTATGCGGACTATTATCGCTTTGTTTATTTTAAAACTTGCTATGCTTATAGAACTAGGTAGGTTATAGTGCGAGACCTAGTCTTGAACTAGGTGAACTATTGATTTGGTTATAGAGCGAGGCCTAGTCCCGAACTAGGTAAGCTATTGATTGCTAGTCCCGAACTAGGTAAGCTATTGGATTGGTTATAGGGCGAGGCCTAGACATGAGCTAGGTAAGCTATTGATTGGATTGATTTGAGCTATAGCGTGCACCTATAGGGTTGATTAGATTTGGTTGGTTTGTTTTGGTTGGATGATTGAGGCCTAGTCTAGCTAGCAAGCGTTTTTGCGTATATGTACACTCTATTTAGTCATGAATTTAAACCTATGATCTCACCAGCGAAAGCTGACTTTTAGCGCGTTTTCTCAGGTAATTAAGTGATGCCCTTGGATGCTTGGATTGGAGGCTTGGCTATGGCACCTGGTTATGGATCTATTTTCTAAAACTCTGATAAATAATTGTAGACCTATATTTATTTCTTTTGGGCCTGACTTTGGATGAAATTGGGATAAATGTAAACTTTAAAACCCCGCGTGGTTGTATTTTTCTTATGTTTACTTTATCTCGTTTTTTATGTCTTGTGTTGGATACCAATCCCCGTAGCACCCCGAAAGCTTGTTGAGTCTTCCGCTGTACCAAATTTTGGGGGTATTACAGATTGGTATCAGAGCCAAGGTTATAGAGAACTAGGTAAATAAACACCTAAACTATAACCGATTTTTATAGGAAACGATCCTCGACCATTGCCCGCCAGCCCGCCAAGCCGAAGCATCATTGTTTATATTGAGGTATATTGAGATGATTAGTAGATATGAGATTATTGAGACGATTTGAGGATTTGAGATTTATTGATTAAGTGATATGATGGCGTTTTGAGGAATGATATGGCTTAATTGTTTTCATAAATGTTTTAGTAATGCGGTATTTTTAAATCTTTCTTGAAATATATGATTGGGATTTTATGATGGTTTTGATACGGTATTATGAGTTCGCGGTTTAGTTGTTTTGAAACACTTACACCTACCCTACGCCGTTGTCACAGACTATGGCCTCCCGTACATTTGACGTTGTTGAGGATATTCTTACTACACCTGTACGCCCAGCACAGATCACCATGGCTCCTGATGATCCTTACAGGATTGCCATGCATTCAGCTACTGCGTCACCGACAGCTTCTACTTCTGCACCGCCTGCTGCACCTGCTACGCAGGGACCCTCATCTTCTCTAGGGCTCCCTGGTACTTCGAGACAGCTTACTCTTCATCAGGCTTTGGCTCGTGTGGCTCCACATTTTGCCCACCGAGCTACGGCACGTATGTCGGTACGCCCTGCTTCACCACCTTTGCACTTTGATGCTCACACTCTTCTGTCAAATACACCACCTACATCATTGCGTCGTCGTCCTAGATCACCTACCCCATCACCACATGGTTCACCTGTTAGGAGACGACGATTGATGGTGTACTCTTCCGATGAGGAGGAGGAGGAGTACGAGGGTAAGGATGAGGCTGATGACCCTCAGGAGGTTGAGCAGGGTGATGATGACCCTGAGGAGGAGGATGACCCTCAGGAGGAGGAGATGCCTGATGATGATGGTTTGTTAGTGCCGCCAGCTCAGGTTGAGGAGCCTGATTCACCTATACATCCGATAGAGCCTGTATCACCTGATCACCCATTTCTGTTTGAGTTGCCACCTGGTAGTCCCGTTAAGTCGGATGCATCATCTGAGGTTTCTGCTGAGCAAGCAGGGTTGGGTGAGACTGGTAGGATGTGGGCTCAGATTACTGCACAGGGCGAGAGGATCTCGCGGTTGTCTGACCGACTTGAGATGGTTATTGGAGAGTTTATCGCTGAGCTGAGAGGTGATATGACTTCTATCGTGGGCAGGACGACAGAGATGAGGAGAGGCATGATGGAGATTCATGAGCATATTGAGAGCATACAGCGAGGTTTCATCACAGCTCGCGAAGCCGATCGCAAGTTGTGGCAGAGAAACACTGAGCTCGAGAAGGAGGTAGCAGGCCTCAAGAGAGATAGCGACACCCATAGTGTGGAGTTGGGATCATTGTGGAGAGAGCTAGATGGTTTGAGGCAGGAGTTGAGGAGCCTACGCCAGCATCATGGCTAGATAGTTGAGTTATGTTGTTTTGTTGCTTTCTACACCGAGGAGTGTTCGGTTAGAAAAGCTAGTTATCGTATTTTGATGTACTTTTCATTGATTATTCGTCTCGTTTGGAACGATTAGTATCTTTTATGTTTTTCGGTAGTTGGAACGATGTTGGATCACTATTGTATGGATGACGGTTATTATTATAAGATATTATGTGGCTTTTGGATATTATGGAAATTGAGTTCCTATTCGCCTTATTGATGTCTTGTGGGGTATTGTTGATATTCTTTCCATGACTTGGCTTCATTGATTTAATTCTTGTTGAGCATATGATAAGTTCTATCGGAGACTTATGAACCTTGTATGATGTTTCAGATCAATGGCCCCACGACGAAACCCTGTTAGAGCTACCAGAACTGGTCCTGCAGCGACTACCCCTGGTCGCCGAGGACGCCGTCCTACTCGAAATGTTGAAACCCCTACTCCTGATAACCTGGACGCTACTAATCACAACAACAGGAATCAAAATGTTGAGGTCCATGGAGACAATGATCATGTTCCACCTAATGCACCCACTGTGGATCAAGCAATGATCAATCAACTTGTGGAGCAACGAGTTGCTGAGTTACTAGCTGAGTCAAATCATTCCAACAATTCTGCTGGAACGTTTCCATCTGTTCGTGCTAATGGATGTAACTACAAGGAGTTTCGAATTTGTGGACCTATTGAGTTTGGTGGGACTGAAGGAGTGGTCTACTTGGTCAGGTGGATAGAGAAGACTGAGTCAGTGTTTAATGTCAGCAACTGTGTGGAGAATGCAAAGGTAAAGTTTGCTTATTTTACTTTCAAGGATGAAGCTTTAACCTGGTGGAACAATTACCGAAATTCGGTTGGGAGTGATGTGGCTTATGCTATGACTTGGGAGCAATTTAAGTCTCTGCTGATTCAGACTTACTGCCCAAGGAATGAGGTTAAGAAGCTGGAGATTGAGTTCTGGAATCATAAGGTGAAGGGTACTGATATGGCAACTTACAATCGCCGCTACCGCTCATTAGCCTTGCTTTGCCCAGATATGGTTAGGACTGAGACTCAAAGGATTGAGCGGTATACCGATGGGTTGCCGGTAGCTACAAGGAACGATGTGATTTCTGCTAAGCTTGCAAATATCCATGAGGCTATCACGATCGCTCAACAATTGATGGACTCGTTGGTATTGAAGGAAGCTGAGAAAGACAAGAATGGAAAGAGGAAGAGGGATAATCACTCTAAGGGTAATGATCACCGAAACAAACGACAAACAACTACTAGAGCTTATGCTATGGGAGATGGAGATAAGAAGAACTACAATGGAGATGCACCCAAGTGTGGCCGATGTTACAAGAATCATTCTGGACGTTGTAATGTGGTGTACAAGAATTGCTCTAAGATGGGACACATAGCTAAGGACTGTAGAGCTCGACCACTTGCTATGGTTCAAGCTACTCCTGAAACTATGAGTAAGGCAAATGTTACTTGTTATGGATGTGGAAAGAAGGGACACTATAGTAATGAGTGTAGGGAATTGTGGAACCGAGGAAATCAAGGATCGGGTGGTAATGGGTACAATCATGGAAACCGTGGAGCTGGAGGAAACCGTGGACAACAAGACAATGGGGACCAACGTGTGGAAGCTAGAACTGCTCATGGGAGAGTGTATGCACCTGGGAACGAGAGAGGAGAAGATCCGAACGTTGTTACTGGTACGTTCCTTCTCAATAATCGTTATGCTTCCATACTATTTGATACTGGTGCCGATAAGAGTTTTGTGTCCACTACTTTTGCACCCTTACTAGAGAAACCCCCGATGGCCTTAGGAATTGGTTATGATGTAGAGTTAGCTAATGGGAACATAAAAAGGATTAGGACTATCATTCGCGGTTGCACGTTAAATTTTCTGAATCGTCCTTTCAACATAGATCTTCTACCCGTCACATTAGGAAGTTTTGATGTCATTATTGGTATGGATTGGTCGTCGAAGTATCGTGCTCATATATGTTGCGATGAGAAGATCGTGTGTGTGCCTTACGGCAAGGAGATCCTAAATATACCGGGAGATCGAAAAGAATTGAGGGGCCCATCTAGACTAGCGGTCATATCTTGCACTAAATTACCGAAGCTAATGGAAAAAGGATGTTGCCTTTTCTTAGCTCAAATCTCTGAGAAAGGAGGGAAGGAGAAGAAGGAAAGATGCATTGGAGATGTGTCCATAGTTCGTGATTTTCCTGATGTATTTCCCGATGATTTTCTGGGAATCCCTCCTACTAGACAAGTGGAGTTTCAGATTGAGTTGATACCTGGTGCTGCACCCGTGGAACGAGCGCCTTATCGACTTGCACCTACTGAACTGGAAGAGTTGTCGAAATAATTAGCGGAGTTAGCCGAAAAAGGATTTATAAGACCAAGTTCTTCGCCTTAGGGAGCCCCAGTCTTATTTGTGAAGAAGAAGGATGGATCGTTTCGTATGTGTATTGATTATCGAGAGTTGAACAAGTTAACGGTGAAGAATAGATACCCGTTACCAAGGATCGACGACTTGTTCGATCAGCTTCAAGGATCGAGTGTGTATTCGAAGATCGATTTGAGATCGGGATATCATTAGCTTAGAGTTCGTGAGGAAGATATTCTGAAAACGGCTTTCAAAACCCGTTACGGGCATTATGAGTTCCAAGTGATGCCGTTTGGGTTGACTAACGCACCAGCAGTATTCATGGATCTCATGAATCGAGTGTGTAAGCCTTATTTAGACAAGTTTGTGATTGTGTTTATCGACGATATTCTAATCTATTCGAAGAGTGAAAAGGAGCATGAGGAGCACCTAAGACTTATCTTAGAATTGCTCAGGAAGGAGAAATTGTATGCTAAGTTTTCTAAATGTGAATTTTGAATTCCGAAGGTACAATTTCTGGGTCATGTGATTGATAGACAAAGAGTTCATGTAGATCCTGCTAAGATTGAAGCGATTAAAGATTGGGCTGCACCAACGACCCCAACAGAAGTTCGTCAATTTTTGGGTTTGGCCGGTTATTACCGAAGATTCATTGAGGGATTTTCGAAGATAGCAAAACCGTTGACCAAATTGACTCAAAAGAGTGTTAAATACGAATGGGGAGATAAGGAAGAGGAAGCGTTTCAATTGCTTAAGGAGATGTTGTGTAGTGCTCATATATTCAGTGTTGTAAATATCGCTCGGCGGTACCTCGGCGGTCGACCACCGCCAAGCGCCAAGACCGATATGGCGGCGATATATCAGTGATATATCGGAGACCATAAATTATAAAAGAAATTATTTTTAAAAAATAAATATTAGTAATATCCTAGCAAAATAAGTCAATAACCACACATTTAACTAAAACTAAATTTTTTATATATAAGTTTAAGACTTAAATGTAAACTATTAAAGATGGAGGGGGTCAAATGTTTAAATACATAAACTTATTTTAAACTTTTTGAGTATAATTTATAAAGTTTAGAGACTAAATGTAAAATAGTAAAAGATAGAGGGGTTAAATGTTAAAAATTCTAAACTTATTTAAACCCTAAACCTAAAACAAAGTTGCAGCCACCCTTCACCCTCACTTTGTAGCCTCGCTTCACCCTCATTTATACAGCCACCTAAAACAAAGTTGCAGCCTCACTTCTCCGGCGTTGACCATCAATTCGCCGGCGTTGACCTTCAATTCACCGGCATTTACCGTCATTCTGAACACAACCACCACTTATTTTCTCTTTAATTGGCTTATATCTGAAGTCGCCGGAGGTAAAGTCGCCGGAGGTGGAGTCGACAAAGGTCCGATTTTGACCGCCAAGGTCCGATTTTGACCGATTTTGACCAAACCGATTTTTTTGACCGATAAGTGAAATATCGTATCGGTCGACCACCGATAAGCGATATATCACTGATATATCGGCCGCCAAGACCGATATTTACAACACTGCATATATTAGCGTTACCTGAGGGTAATGAGGACTTCGTCGTCTATTGTGACGCTTCGCATAAGGGTTTGGAAGCTGTGTTAATGCAACGAGAGAAAGTGATAGCTTATGCTTCCCGACAGCTCAAGAAGCACGAGAAGAACTACACCACCCATGATTTGGAGTTAGGTGCTCTCGTTTTTGCATTGAGAATATGGAGACATTACTTGTATGGAACCAAGTGTGTTGTATTCACTGACCACAAAAGTCTACAGCACATCTTGAATCAAAAAGAGCTCAACATGAGACAGCGACGTTGGATTGAGTTGCTAAGCAATTATGATTGTGAAATCCGTTACCATCCTGGTAAAGCAAACGTTGTTGCTGATGCTCTTAGTCGAAAAGAGAGAATTCCGCCGTTACGAGTCAGGTCATTGGGAATGACTATCGTATCGTCGTTACCGTCTCAAATATTAGAAGTTCAAACGAAAGCGTTGAAAGCAGAAAATCGACCTGCTGAGAACATATTTGGGATGGCAGAAAATGAGAAAGGATTTGTTAAGCGTTCTAATGGAGTATTGTGTTTTGGAGACTGAAGTTGGGTACCATTGTATGGAGGAATTCGAGAGTTGATTATGCATGAGTCGCATAAGTCAAGGTACTCTATTCATCCTGGGTCTGACAAGATGTACCAGGATCTTAAGAAGTTATATTGGTGGCCAAACATGAAGGCATATATAGCATTATACGTTAGCAAGTGCTTGACATGTTCGAAGGTTAAGGCCGAACATCAAAGACCGTCAGGATTATTGACGCAGCCAGAACTCCCGGTTTGGAAATGGGAGTGGATTAAGATGGACTTTATTACCAAATTACCGAAGACAGCTAGCGGTTGTGACGCTAACTGGGTGATTGTGGATCGTTTGACTAAGTCCGCTCATTTCCTGGCGATTAGTGAAGATGATAGTGTCGAGAAACTTGCGAAGTTGTATGTGAAGGAAATTATTTCTCGTCATGGAGTTCCGATATCGATTATTTCTGATCGCGACAGCCGTTTCACGTCAGCATTGTGGCGATCACTTCAAACCGCTTTGGGGACGAGACTTGATATGAGTACTGCATATCATCCCCAAACCGACAGTCAAAGTGAGAAAACTATTCAGACTTTGGAGGATATGCTTCGTGCATGCATAATAGACTTTGGTAAAGGCTGGGAGAAGTACCTACCCTTTGCAGAGTTTTCCAATAACAATAGCTACCACACAAGTCTTAAAGCTGCACCATTTGAAGCTTTATATGGCCGAAAATGTCGTTCGCCTATTGGTTGGGCTGAAGTTGGAGATAGCCAACTCACTGGCCCTGAGCTTATTCTGGAAACTACTGAGAAAGTGACACAAATTCGTGATCGATTACAAGCAGCTAGAGATAGGCAGAAAAGGTACGCCGATCAGAGACGTAAACCCCTAGAGTTCCAGGTTGGAGACAAAGTGATGCTGAAAGTCTCGCCTTGGAAAAGAGTGATACGTTTCGGGAAACGTGGGAAACTCAACCCCCGCTACATTGAACCATTTCTCATTTTGTAAAGAATTGGGCCCGTGGCTTATAGGTTGAAACTACCACAGGAACTGAGTAAAGTTCACGATGTGTTTCATGTTAGTAATTTGAAGAAGTGTCTTTCGGATTAAACGCCGGTTATACCGATCAAGGATATTCGTGTGGATGAGAGTTTGAACTTTGTGGAAGAGCTGATTGAGATATTGGATAGAGAGATTAAACGACTCAAGCGAAGTCGTATTCCACTCATCAAAGTTCGTTGGAATTCGCGGCATGGACCGGAATTTACGTGGGAACGTGAGGATGAGTTTCGAAAAAGATATCCGAAGCTTTTTACTTCGTAGATGGATTGTTCCGAGTGAAACCCGGGACGAGTTTCTTCTGAGACTGGGAGGATGTGACAACTGGCACTTTAGGGAAACTATTTACAAACCCGCATTACTTTAAAATTTATGATTTTTGGAATATTTGAAAAGTTTATTCGTGATGAGATTTGTAAACGTTGGAATATGATTTTTAAACCTTGCGTTATTTATGGAAGTTGATTATTAATTAATGGTTTGGTTTGGTATTTTCGTGATGATTTATTTTTGGGATATTTATTTGGCACTACATTGACTCCGGCACTAGGATAACCTAACAATTTTATATATTTTAAATGTTTGGTTCGGTTATTTTATATTTTTGGAACGTATCGCGAGATTTTTGAATATTTGGAATGAGCTCGGTTTGGGAGAGTCGTTTTACTTTAAATGAGTTTCGGGTTTGGTCCGTGTATTCTACACCTAAGCCACTTAACCCACCTTACCACTAATATATTATTATCATTATTATTATTATTATTATTGTCATTTTTTTATATAGTAAATACAAAAATCGTCCTTGTGAACCTGGACACACAAACACAACCAACACCATCTTCACCACTCTCTCTCTCTCTTTGAAATACAAACACCACCGCTACCTTTAAACACCATCACCGCCACCACTGCCCCCTCCTAAACAAACTAACACCACCATCATCACCACCTTGTTCCGATCTATCTTTTGACATAAATCACGCGCCCTAAAACCTACTTTAACATCACGCACGAATCACCACAACCACTTAAACATCACCATTTTCATTTAATCTTGTTGGGTTTTTATAGAAATCAAGTTTTGAAGCCGTTTGGAAGGTGAGTGGCCACGACATCCTTGTTATGTGCCTCGATTCATGCTTAAATCCGTGTGTACATGGGTTGTTTTTGTTGGGTATTGAGTTTTATAAATGAGAAATGAAGTTTTGTTAAGGATTTGATGGTTTGGTATCCGGGTGGGTCGATTTGATGACGATTGGTGGAAGGATTTGATATTTGAATGTTGAGTTGGTGGATTTGAAGCTCGGTTTGAGCATAGCCGAGACCCAAGGGGTCTCGGAGTCGCGTTTTTGATGGCTCATTAGCCATGTTGTGACCCAAGGACCCTCGTTGCTATCTTGTTGTTGTTGTTTGGTTTTGGCCGACGACCCATGAGGTCCGTTTGGCTTGTTTTAGCTCGGCTTGAGCAAGGCCGTGAACCTTTGGGGTCCGGTCGAATATTATTGTTTCATGTGTTGATTATGTGACCACTATGGTCCGATTGGTTGGCTCGTATAGAGCAAGCCGAGACCCAAGAGGTATCGGGTGATATCACGTTTCATGTGGTTTAATATTTGACCCGGGTTGACTTGGTAAATCAACCCATAAATGTGTTATATTATTTGGTTGCCGTTTATGATTGTCGGATTATTTTGTTGACGAGATTGTTATTATTTTGAAGATGGTACTTTTGGACTTGGGATATTTGATCATGGAGTTGTGTTGACGAAGTGGTATTGGGAACCGATTGTGAGACGGTTAACTAGATTGATGGAGATAGGTTAGTCGGGTGCCGTAGTCGGACCCTATTGTTGTAGCACGTGATTTGGGATTGATTGGACGGAGTTGGATTGCTTGTTTATGACTTGGTTATTTTATTTTTGGACTTGGACAATGAGCCGAGAGTGATGACTCGGACATGTGACCAACTCATATAACTCGATAAATAATTATAATCAAACGTTAATAATAAAACTTGTAATAATATTATTGGTAATATAACCGTTTATATAAGTATATAGACGTGATAAACGTATATATATATATATATATATATATATATATATATATATATATATATATATATATATATATATATATATATATATATCTACATTATATATAACATGAGGCATTTGAAGAAAATGCCACCTCATTGCCCAGTCAATACCCAGTAATTCAATTTCAGCCATGTCATCAGCCCTGTCAAACAATTTTTTTTATATAATTGAATTTCGTTAGTTTTTATAATTTTAATATTGTAATTAAATTCGTATAAAAAAGTATTGTACAAGATTCGAACCCTGGGATAGTCATCCACCAACAAGAGTCTCAACCATTGGACCATGTCACAAGTTGTGATATATCATTGCAAAACACAATTTATATACTGACATAAACATTACCTGCTTGCCTAATTCAAATCGTGATTTACTATATCTATACCATGTTTATAGCCGGATTTAATGGGTCAAACACATATTTCTTCACATTCAACATTCGGAATATCATCAAAACCCTAATCTATTCAAAATCACAGCAACAACAGCAACCCTAAATCCAACTAACCCTACTCTTCATTCAACCAAAAATCACAGAGCCAACGATTTCACAAGAAAGTTATTGTGAAACTTTGGTAATCGTGGTACTTCAGGAATTCATGATCATGTGATAACACCTAATCTTGCATGGCTAAATGTAAATATTTTCTGTGTATACATCCACAATTGTAACAGTTGGTAAGTTATTTTGCTCTTTGTTTTACTTCAGGAATTGACGATCATGTGATAACACCTAATCTTGCATGGCTATAGGTAAATATTTTCTGTGTATACATCCACAATTGTAACAGTTGGTAAGTTATTTTCCTCTTTGTTTGAAATTACTCAACTAATTTTAAATAACATTAGTTGCTTATGAATAGTTACTGGATGTCTACGAATGTTAGCCAAGTGAAAGCTACCACTTATGTTGATCTCTGTCTTCCATCTGTTATATTTGTTGATCCAATTGGTCTTTTTGAGTACTTTGTTTTGCAAGGTTCGTTATTGACGTGCGGCCGTTAGTTTTGGAGAAATTTAAAAAAATAAACTTGCATGTACAACTTAAGGTTAGTAAACCATTTATCTTAGTATATTCTTATGTAAAAAGAACACTTGGTCTATCTGACGTTTTTTCCTATTTTGCAGGAGGTTTTAGCTGATGGAATGGTCAAGCTAAACACAGGAAGAGGGAGGTACGTTAATGCCATAGGGGAAGTTATGCTTATGTTATATGTTTATTGTCAAGTTTGTAATTCTTTTTCATATCGTTTGGTGCAGGATGGATGAGATGGGAAGGGTCAGAAGGTAATCGGGAGTTCATGTATGGTGAGTGTTTATGAAGATATGATGAGGAAACTGTTGTCAGTTAAGGGTTATCTAATAGTGTTTCTGTAAGTCTTCTCGAGTTATCTTGAGTTTTCATTTATGAGAGACATCTTTTTTGCAGGTTATGTTTAAAAATTCTGAGCAACTTTATTCACACACAGCAACTTGGCGCAACCATTATGGTATGATATATGTTATATTGTTGTAAGCTCTTAGCTATTGTGCCTGTATACATTTATTTTCAATTACGAGAAGTAAGTTTAATTTGATTTTACTCTCGACTGTCGTAATAGTTTTCGATATGCATTTTTAAAATGATTATTGGGATTTAAATTATTTGTCCTTGCGTTTGTATGGTACAGGAAAGACGGTTTCACAATTGACTGGAAATGCAATAGATAGAGCCATTATTTGATACAGGTTAGTTGGCTTGCCTGCCTTCGCCAAGCATACATACCCATTTGATCGACGTAAATGCCTATACAAATTTGCTTAATAATGGACTTTGACATGGGCTGGATGAGTATTCCTCTATCCCCTATACATTTAATTAAGGTGCCTGTAATAATCTAATACCTACTGATTATCGGATATGATCCTTACAATTGTACCTGAACAACTTGCCTAACATGATCAATACTGAATTAATTTTCGTTTTAAAAGGAGTTGGCACAATGAATTTTTTATAGATAGGAGGTAAGATTGCTAAATTAACTATGCACTGGTATGTGTATGGTACAGCAGCTGTTGGTTTGCAGCCTGCTGAAACAAAAGTGATAGATGGTGAAATAGATAGAGACTCTATCTTTGTTGCAGGAGCAAATGGGGCGCGTTCAGCGAACAGTAAGGTCTTTAATACTTGCTAATAATTGGTCGATGGGTTTAACAGCATAACCAACTTTCACTTTCTCATTGGTTTTTCACCTCCTTTAGGTTTTCTTTATAAATAACCACTTCTTTATTTGCTTTTGTACGAGTTTTGAACTATTTGTAATTGGGATAAGCAAATTTGTTCTGACTTCAAATATTCTTTTTTAGCACATGGAGCTGGACTACTGTCGGCTGTTCTGAAACATGCTCCAAATAAGGATATTTGAGTGTTATTGGTAGAGATGACATGAAGATTGTTGAACATCCAATGCCTTTGGTGCAAATTTTAAATGAACTTGACAGGTATCTATTATAGAATATTTTTCTCTTCTACAGTTATCTTATTAGTCCACTAATGAAAATAGTATAAGTTCATTTAACCAACTCTAAGGGCTCTTAGTTTTTGATCATTATATAAAGGGTGACGATTCGCAAAATCAGAGTTCTTAGTTGTGACTATGTTCGACTATTCCATATGTTTATGAGTTTTGGTCGATTTTTTTGGCACATTCAGGTAAACGTTATGATAATTGACATAAATGTGACGTTTCCAGGACCTTTATTGAGCTCTTGGGTCTTGGTTTAGAGGATGGTGTTCACAGTCATAGCCTACCTATTAATAATATGTAAGATAATAATTAAATGTTTTGTACCAATAAACCATCTTCCACATGTTTACAGTTATTAACGAAAATTATTCATGAGCTTATATTATCAATCATGAGAGAGTAGCATGATCTCACCATTTGACCTGCTCACCCTTTTTGCATATTTTAGTATAAAAAATGTGATGTAACTCAAACATGTATGTGTAGTAGTGCACAATTTAATCTTCGTTAGAGATATCAATTTAGATTTTAGACCCAATTACGTATTAATTGGTCAATAAGGTAAATATTTATCTAAAATTAGGCAATAAGGTTAATGTTTATCTTAAATGGGTCAAATAGATAATAAAAAAATGCAAAATGGATGAGCATGTCGAATGGTCTGAAAGTCGCATAAGGCGTATTTATATTTTAAGAAATCATTGTTAGTATATTAATTCATCATTATCTCGCCCTTTTGTAAGGTATCTATATATTAATTCGTTTTTATCTTTGTATTATGATATGATTTTATGTTTATTTATCGATTACAAGTTTCATCGTTGGTATTGAGATCAACTTAATGCCTTTGGTCTTTTCACCTCAGTGGCAAGAGAAGGCCAGTAGTTTCTTTTCCTCTTCATGTAACTAACTTATCGATGCCCCACAACAGTAGATATGCTAATATCAATCCCGTTACCTTATAATGGATTTATTTGGGTTGTATTTTATGTTCAATAGGTCTGGTGCGTTAATTTTTTCTAACTTAGTTAAATTATAGATTGAATCGATAGGTTGAAAGTCTCCCAAAATTTTTCAAACATTTGAATCTTTAAAAATCGCTATACTAAAAGATCTAGAATTAAATTATAGTATGCTTTAAGTAGTGAAACGTTCCTAATAGGTTTTTTCCCTTTGAATTTGGTTACTGAACAACCTGTCCAAGGGGTTAAGTCTAACACATACTTAGATTGTAAACTTTCAGAGGGAAGACTTTGTCTTTGATTATGTTCGTTTTTGCAATAATAAAGTTTATGGAATGAAAGGACTTACGAGATCTTATTAAAAAAAATACAGTTAGAACTACTATTGACCCTTTTTTAGACGTTATATATTTTCCAATTTGACCTATTAGAGATTATGTGGGGGCGTTTGGATTAGCTTATTTAGCTGACTTATGTGCTTATTTGATTTTGGTTAAGATGATAAGCTGACATTTTAGATCTTATTAACTTTAGCTTATTGGCTTAACCCAATAAGGTGAAGTTGATCCAGTCAAAATCTAGCTTGGAAATTTATAGAATCTCCTAAGTTTCAAAATAATCTGGAAAGAATAGGCTTATAAGACGTAAGTCAATAGTTTGTGTTTGTGGATAAGTTGAGGTACAAGATTGAAGCAACAGGTTGAGTTTGTGTTTCAATGTAAGTGTTGCGCTTTCTTTCATTTTAATGAAAAATGCATGTTCACAAGATTCCATTTTTGTACAACAGATTACCAAGAAGGATGGTGATATGTTTGAGTTCTACCACAGTTGTATACGAGCCAATGGGGTTTGTGAATGGTCATGTATTGACACAAGATAAAGTTGCGGAAATTTATTCAGAGTAAATTACATGTAATATGAGTACTAACCATGCGTACGCGGTGTCTCATTGAGATTAAACATTAAAGTAAATTTACATAAATCTACTTTGTATATTTTAATTGTTCTATAAAATTTAACGTTCATTTAATTTTAGATCATATACTATGTTGTTACAAAAAAACTTTCTATATTTTAATTGTTCTATAAATCTTCCCATCCTTAAATATGAATTTCAATTGACTAATACCATTAAAAGAATAATTATAAGTCATGTCCGTCTCTTTATTAATACATAAATTATGACTGTAAAAGATCACTAATATACGTACGTGACTAAATTAAAATGTAAATTACAAGTCATGCCCGCCCATCGGGCGGGCTTTGAAACTAGTATATATATGTGGTTTTCTATTTGCCTTGGCTGATGTTTGTTATAATAAATTTTATGTGAACTTATGTCCAACAGTCCAAGCACATCAACATGTGTTGGTGCCCCTGAATTATCGGGGTCTTCTATTTCTTTGACTCTATTGTGTTCTTTGTGGCTTGAAATTTCGGCACCGTTTTTCAATGGTTACTAATTTTTCCATGGTTAGGATGCTGCATACAGGATATAAACATTAATTTATTTTATGAAAATAATTTCAAGCCTAATGTTGTTGCAGGCATAAATGAACTACTAGAAAATGGTGCACAGAGTTTGTGTAGAAAAAACAATCGAAAACGTTCAGCGCCTCGTGGCAAATGAATTTATTAATTACTTTCTTTATAGAGTAGACTATTTGCTTTATTTTTTATTTATTCTTACAAACTAAAATGGTTTGGCGCTATATTTTTTCAATACTCACGCGTGAATATAACATCTAATTTATAATTGTACTATGACATGGGTTATTCTTCTTTTGCAAAGAAGCTAGAACTGGGAAATGGGAAAGAAATGAGGGCAGTTTTGAGCCATACCACATATAAAAAGATGACAAAAAGGCACCCGCAATTCATTGAACAGCTACAGGAACGGGGCTTGACATCTATAATAGCAGCAAGGGTGTAGACGATCCCTCAGCCTTCACTTGCAGTAGTTGGAAGTCCACATACAAGTCCGAAGACAAGAATGTTGGTGCCCAAATGTATGTTTCTTTAAAACGAGCCAACTTTACACCAAGAGGTGTTTGGGCATGCTTATTTTTCAGTTGCTTACCTGTTTCAGAAGCAAATGTTTTACCCAAACTGCTTACTTTCTTAGAATATAACTACTTAAATAAGCAATTTTAAATGCAATCGGTGCCTCCATAAGATTGAGCAAGTAAGCTTACAAGTCTACAAGCTTCAGTTTTAAATTAGCTACATATATTGTATTTATTTCAAGCTATTTTCATCATTCAGTGGTTTGTGAATAACCATAAAAGAGCTCTCTTTGAATCACTAGAGAAGATCAAATCAGGTATGCCTTTGCTAACTTAACCAACACGGCAAAACTCTATGGTTAATGGGCCACTTAGATGTGACAATCTAACAGAAGGATATATATAGTGATACTTATTTAGCCAACATCTTGGCTTTTTCTATTGATTGCAGAAGACAATGTATACTAACACGTACGATACTGACACACTTTTATATGATCTCAGATGATCGATCAGTGGGGGTGAATATTTGGAGGCAATTACTATTCTTGAGAAATCATATGGGCGTGAAGACATTAGGAATATGCTACACACTCTCCCCCATCGATATTTTTTATTGGTCGTGTCATACATTTGCTTTAGTAGATAACTTAGCCACTTAACCGATTGATACATGTTAGAAACTGTTGTGCCACTACAGTCCAACGACGAATTATCAACCAATTTTTTGTTTAAAAAAAAAAAAAAAAAAAAAAAAAAAAAAAAAAAAAAAAAAAAAAACCTATTCCAATATCTTTTAAACATGAAACATACGCACTAAGAACCATTTTAATAGTCTGTAGGTCTGATTCGAATCCAGATCTGTAACTTATACCTTCGGTTACCTATGTTTGGCAGTTTTCCATTTCAAAAATAAGAATGTGATAGCAACCAAACACTCATCAAGACTCCATCTATTGTTAGTTCTTCTAATGTTGACATGGTGGATCAGACCAAAGCTATAGTCATTTGATTAACAGGTTGGCCGTGTAAATGTTCAAAGGTAAGATGTTTCTTCCAGTACCGAATCAGCAAGTTTTACGAAGAGAATGCTATACTTTCAAGTAACTAATTTGTATGCCAAAGCCCCGTGCGTGCTCGGGCATAATATCAATTAAACATTTTTGGTAGGTGAAGAATTGCTTACTGTGATGCAAGTCCCACTCGCCTCTTTTCACTTGGTTGTTTCAGTTTTGCAGGCACAATTTATAGGCGCTGTTTGGATGTGAAGTCAAAAAATAAGTAACTGATAATGTTTTTTATTCAAGGTTCGTTCTATGTTAGTAATTATTTTCTGTAAGTATCAAACATAAAAATGTAAACATGATTTGTGAATTGATTAAGCGACAGTTTGGATAAGCTTATTTCACCAGCTTACGGGCTAATTTTATTTGGAAAAGCTCATAAGCTGAGTTCTTTGGCTTATAAGGTAAGTACATTGACCTTTTGTATTTTAATAAGTTGCACTCATAATAGGTAAAAGGTGAGCTTATGAGTTTAGTGGAGTAAATGAACAAAAAAATGCAACTGAAATGGCAGTTTTTGAGAGTTCTAGAGTTGGCTTCTGCTATCTGCAGTTCTGCCATTGCTTCTCTTGAAAACCTGATACAAATAATTAATATGTTTTAGGAATGTTGACGGTGATTGCTAAACGAGAGAAAGAAACCAGAATATTTTTTAAACCAGAAGTCGCACAGATTCTTATTGCATTCTACTAAACTTGACCATACAAGGCCAGGTATGTGGATATGGTAATTGTTGTTGCACGTTACTAAAGTTGAGCACTGCTTCTGCGGTTTATTGTTGCTGACGCACTTTGGACTAACAGATATGGAAGAAAAGCAACATCAGGAAATATGATCAAAGAAATATTCAAGTAATGATGGTTGCGATAAGGGGAAACTCCTAGATCCTAGGTTGGAGGTCTCACGGTGGTTCGCCTGGTAACCATATTTAACTTGAATCTATTGACACTTTGTTTAGTTAAGACTATGAGCTGAGTTTTGGATCGAGATTAAAACTGGTATTCAACAGCAAGTAGGACTGACTAGACCAGATAGGACTTACCCACGGTCCTGTAATCATAACCATAACTGACTGGATTGAAACCAATCATGTAAATTACCAGTAAAGAAGCTAAAAAATTAAATATCTTCACATTCATTAGGCTACTTCGCCTGTGGGTTAAAATATGTCATGTTAAGTGGAAGAGCTTTTCATTAAAAAAAAATTCCGAGCAAATATGCCAGGTTTACTTACAAAAATTCTCTGATTCAGTGTATGAAATGTGCAAGATATTCAAAGAGGCATGGCAGGATTGAAAAAATCAATAAAGCATGATAAACTATGTAACCAGTAAACTCGACCAATGGGGATGGCGGTTCTCTCTTGGTCTGGCCGCAGTCCAGCACTTTTAAGGACAGTTGCTGGATGTATCATATTACTTGCTGAATCTTTAGTCCCTGAAGTTTATATTAAATTTAGCTAATTCAGAAGTCATAAGAAGGCTGCAAGTTTAGTTTAAACCATGGAGCTTATTTTTCCATGTCATGGATTGAACTTACAGGTTGTCAAATTTGGTGGTGTGCAACTTTATACTTACATAACATATGGGTTGTAAAGGTAATTTTAAGGTTTTTGTAGCAAGTCCATATTTGATTTCCTTTGATGTAAGCTTTTCGTTGATTTACATTTAGTTGAATTATCAGTTACAGGTTTAATAAAGCTCATATATCCTTACTGATCTGATTTACCTTTTGTTGAATTATCAGTTACAGGTTTAAGCGGGGACGTACTACACTCTTTTGACCACTAACATGTTGTTCGAGCATGTTCCCTTTCAGAGGTAAGTTCATATTTGTTGCAAATATGGTTTCGAAATGGTTGTTCATACCCCTATTCCAAAGGTTTACACTATTTTCACCTGTGTTAATCATGAAAATACTATCGAATATTATTTCGGTTTTACTATATGAATATTAAATAACTCAAGTTTAACCGACTAAAATACATGTGTACACTCACACACATTGCTGTAATGTGTTACTCTATTTTACAATGCATGTTTACCTTCTATTTGTCTTTACTTATTTCATTTATTAGGGCGATTGTAAATTAAGAAGAAGCACACAACAGTATAATCTAGAAAGTGGCAGTTTTGCAATTTGGGAGTAGAGTAAGCCAATTTTTGTTCTATTTTAGGAATTTATATTTGTAGTACATGTAACAAAATGGGTGTATTTAGTGGGTCAAACGGGTCATTTTAGAAAACAAGTTCAGGTCTAGCTGACGCGCAATGTTTGGTTAGTTTAGGCGTGTTGAATATATGGGTTGCATCCAGGACACATCCAAATAAAAAAAAATCACCATTGCTTAAAAGCTGCAGCAAGAATGGTTTATGCATCTACCTGTGAGTTGAGATTATATTTGTTCTCTTTAGTTTCCTTGCAAATAATCCTTTTTTAAAAAAAGACGGGGAAAAAAGTCAAAAACTGATATGGAAATTAATGTTTAATGGCAGGCGAAAAATTGAAATTGCACATCAACAAAGAAGGGATCAAATATGCCACTCTTTCGTACTGGCACACGGACTTTCTATTATTGAAAGTAAGTGACTTCATTTATTTTCGTGATTCAGAACTGCGATATATGTCATACGCCAAGTACAAATGAAGGATCAGAAGGATCAAATGAAGATCGGTGTTATTACATGTACAAATGAAGGATCAGAAGGGAGTTACAGTAGATCGCGCAATAATGATAAATGGAAACATTTCATGTCTCAAGGTTATTAGTTTAATTATTTTTATATATTGTGGGCTCAGTTACCAGATCAGAGATCATATCATACTGGTGCCCAGATTGTTGCTGGTGTTAGCGCGCACTGAAAAATGCTCCTAATGCTCATGTTATTAATTACTATTTGAATAATATATGTCGTGGTTCTGTTGTTGAAGGTAAGTAGCTTCGCTTATTATGGTGCTTTAAAATTGCTACGCACATCATATGACAGATACCTTATGTCACGCTAACCTTTGCTACTCTATTATTTTGCAAGGTATAAATGAACCATTGCAGTGTTCGTCTGCTACGTCCATGGAAATAACCGTCGCACACAGCTGCTGCGCATAGGTACGCCAACTCATATATTTTGACACTATTAAATCCTCCTACCATGAAAACCAAATGCTATTTTTTCTTTCAAACGACATATAAGATGGGATTTAAGGTTAAGTACATCAAGAAGAATGTATATAACGACTAACATGGTAACATATTATCTATCATTCGTATCAAATTTTTGCGAGATCAAATATAAATAACATGGTAACATATTATTTTCCATTAACTAGCTGTGCGGTGTTTGGATGTATGTTTTGAGAGATCATCCAACATCACTATATATTTGGCTGCATTTGCTTTTAAATTAGCAGCAACATCAATTCTAAATCTACACCATTATGCTATGATCAGTTTCAGTTCTATTGTTAAACATATCAGTAAAATTTGTTATTTATCTATCTATATAAAACTTACCACCTGTACAATGTGGTCTTGGTAAATGTTACTTAAAGTATCAGTCCACAAAAGGGACATTTGAAGTCAATAAAAAAGATAAGTAACAGCAAGTGAACCAGTCACAATCCACAAAAGCATAATTAAATTATGGTTTGGAAGGCTTTTCAAAAAAAAATAATAACAATAAAATAAAATTATGGTTTGGAAGTTTCTGTTACAAAAAAATAATAACAATAAGTAAAATTATGTCTGGAAAATGTTGGCACAACGTTCTGATTCTCAGTAAGGAAGAGTGCAGGAAAATCCAGTGTGTTGCACATGATAACAAGTAAGTTTTTACTCTAATAGAAAAAGTTGTGTTGCACATGATATGAAACTGATTATTTGACCTACAGAATCTATTTATCCATTTTACAACAATTAGATAATTAGTATCAACAAGTAAATCCAAACAAAAGTACATCATTCATAAAATTAAGATAAGTACAAGATTTTATTTACCTTTAAAAGAGGAACGGGAGGACTTTCTTGACCAGGTTGGGGATGTCACTTAAGAATAATCTCCTTGCTCTCAATTTCATCACAGATGTAAGGATACATGTTCACTGCGGTTCTTGAATGAAAATCACCACCAACTTCAAAGGTGTCAAACATACTTTTACAGCCAATGAAATGTGCAAGAATCCAAAGCTATTGCTACTCATGTATAAGTCATGCACAAAATTAATAGTCTGTGTGCCCCGCTAAATTTCAAAATTACAATGAAGAACCGAATCAAGACTCCATCCCAGTTATCGATATGTCCAACTTTGATGACCCGAATGTTGCAAACGCCATATGCACTGCAGCAAACAAATGGGGCTTTTTTCAAGTAGTGAACCATGGAGTCCCCATTCATGTTCTTAATGATGTCAAAGACGTAATGAATTTGTGCTAATATCGTTATATTCAGATGAGACCTGTTTTTATAGCATGCTACCAACTAATACTCTCAAGTAAATCACACATGAACAACCCACAAAACAATGTCACAATGTAGACATTAATTAGCCGAATATTCTTTTATAGAAGATAGATTAGCAAGGTGTGTAGATAGAGAGATTGTGTAGTAGATAGTTGTGAAGTAGAGAAGTTGGGAAGTAGATAGTTGTGAAGTAGAGAAGTTGGGAAGTAGATAGTTGTGAAGAAGATTGTTAGGAAGTAGATAGTTGTGAAGAAGTTGTTGTGAAGTAGATAGTTGTGAGGATAGATAGGTGTGAAGAAGTAGTGTTGTGATTAAGTAGTGACTAGGTGTTAAGAAGTTGTGTAGAAGGTGTGAATTAGCTGTGACGAAGTTGTGGTGTGTATATTGGTGTGTAAGGTTTTCTCCGCCATAAGGGAGCTTGTTGACATAGTGAAGAAAAATCTCGAGTAGGTGACTCGGGGAGTGGAGTAGGGCAAGGAAGGTGTCCTTGTAGCCGAACCACTATAAATGCTTTGTCTCACGGTTTGATCTTTCCATCTCTTACTTATTATCTTGCTTATATCGTTATTACTTTCGTAGACGTAGACATATATATGTATATATATATATATATATATATATATATATATATATATATATATACTAGTGGTCGAAGCCCGCCCGATGGGCGGGCATGTGTTATAATTTTACTTATGATAGTGTTACTTAACGGATTTTTGGTTCTTAAAGACATGTTGTTTTCTGTTGATTTTGTTGTTTAATTGTGTTAGCCTTTTTGTTATTTATGATTGACGTGCATTGTAATTGTTTTCATCGGCGTTTTTTTTTTTTTTTTTTTTTTTTTTTTTTTTTTTTTGTATTACGGTGCCAAATGCGTGTATTGCATGTAAAAAGATAATTGTATCTTTTGGTTAAATTTTTGTTGTAAATTGTTGTATTTTACACATGCTATACATTTATTCTCTTTGATTTGTGTATTTTTGGTTGAATTTAGTGTCCGCAGCAAAAAGTACTCATTCTGAACCGTTACGCAACCCGTATTTTTGTGCATCTTTGATCATATCTAAGAAAGCACTTTTTGAAGCAAGCTCCCATGGGCCAGATCATACATGGTGAAAGAACGATGCTATATGAACACTTTTACTAATACATGCCTTTCCTTGTTGGCAACAATCCAACATAATGGATTCCAACATCTATAGGTTACGGTTGGACAATGAGTCACATATAGAAGTCCCCCGCTGAGGGTTGTAAAGTCTTTCTCCCCTACCTAGAATAGTAATAAGGTTCAAGATAATTAGATAAGTGTTGCGGAGAAATAAGCAATCCCAAACACCCCTATGCAATATGCGTAAGCTTGCATTCAATTTTAAACAATGCAATAAGCAGTCACTTATATAGTTATAAGAAAGCACCCCTTTCAATAAAGTGAAGTAATTAGAAGAAAAGGAAATTGATAAAATACATCGATCTGATTCAAAGTCACCAAAAGTGTATTAAGTAATGCATATTACGTCTTAAAGTGTTTTATCCATGATAATAGATCACTACCGCATATATTAAAATTTTAGTATGTGGCATACCAACAACAAAAACAATGCATTCTACTGTGCGGGGTATGGGGGAAATACCAAAGTGACTCTTTCACTAATACTTCCGACTTATAAAATAATAAAAATAATATAAGTTTAAACTATATCTATTACAGTTAGGGGGAAAAACAAAATAATAAAGAAGTGAAATTTTTTATATAAGCCATGCAATAACTGTGAACATTTGAATTATCTTTAGTTGTAGATTTTACAATTAGAGTAACTCACTTACTTTTACAAAATCAGCAATCACCCTGCACCAAAATGATGTCGTTCTCCTTATAGTTTTAAACATCATATGGCTTCAGCAAAGCTCTATCAGGAGGAGCCACATGAAGGTGTTTGTGCAAAGATGGAATTGTATTTGTCTCCAACTTACAACTAACCCTTCCAAAGAGATGTCCTTCTGCACATGCAATGACAACCATGAAGGTATTTAAGCAAAGATGTAATCATATTTGACATACCAAATATTTTAGAAAAAAAAAAGTTTTTCGGATAAAGTCCCTATTCATTTCCATCTTAACACATCTATTCTGTAAAACTTTTGATCCTTAAGACATGTATGGGGTATATTTCACACATTAATGAGTAACACAACTTAGAAATATATAAACAATCAAATTAATCAGTATGCGGACCTATAGGGGATTGCACGATTCAAGAAGATGTTCAGCTATACAACAAATAATCAAATGTTTCCGTAACTCTTAAACTATCTTCATTGTTACCAGTTTCTTCTACCTCTTAATTCTGCCAAAAAAAAAATCACTTAAGCTTTTTTCATTATTAAGAGCTTATTCTACATCGTTGGCCAAAACGGCTTGGCTTTTCCCACCAGGGTCTTATCAGTAACCCTTTCTTTCTCTTTCTTTCTATTAACTTTATATGGTAAGCTTTGTTTGTGAAACCATATTTATCATATCATCATCATCTTTTAAAAAGTTGTTGGTTTTAGTAACTCAATATTCATGGCACATAGGTATTTAGAGTATTTGCTAAGGGCTAATTTAGTTTTTTAACAGGTACTACTGATCAACTGATTTATAAAAAAATCTATCAATATGGAAATCCTGGTGTTGGTTTAGTTAAATTAAGTTCTATCAAGTGAATCATTTGATTTCAAATTTACTTGTTTCTCAAGCATGTCACACTCTTAGTGGCTCTCAAAGTTAGCTAAAGAGATAGACTTACAATTGTAAGGGGAAATCATTACAGTCGACATATCAACCCCTTCTTGGTAGCCCGAAGTTCAAAATGAGATATTGATTCCTAAAACCCCTTCTTGGCAGCCTGAAGTTCAAAATGAGAGATTGATTAATTTCCTGTATTGTTCTTAGGATAATGATCATTTCATGGTATTTTTCATGCATATAATATATTATTATGTAAATTATTGAAGTATAACATGACTGAAAATTTATTAATCTAACACTTGCCTTCGTAATCTGATTGGTAGATCAGGTATTCTTTGCATATCACTTTACGATCAAAACCAACTTTAATGATTAAATGCGTAATCAAGATAAACCGATGTACATGACTTTCAGTTTCTGCATAGTTTCTAAAAAAAATACTGTCCCCAAATGAAGTATTGTAGGCCTCCATATTCGCAAAGTTTTTAAGTGAGTTCCGCACCATTTTACACATTTCCAATTTAGTTAAAAATATATATTTTACGGTTCTTTTTTATAGGAATGCAAAATCACTTAATTTTTCACATGCTTATGAGTAATATATAGTCATCCTTATAACAGGTGAAAAGACAAAAAACGGCATAAATTCCACAGTGTGCTTTCAGTTTGGTTCCTCAAGTATGTAATTGATTTTCCTATTGTCCCTAAAGGGTAATGCCTGCAGAACCAAAGCTGAAAACAGAAAGTGCTGTTAGGGATGAATTATCGATATGGGATGCAATAGAGATATTAGCAGGTACAAATACAACGTTTTCTCTCAACTGGGTCTGATAACCTTTTCAGCGAAAAGAAAACTTGTCAAATGGGTTGAAAGTCGTCCACATTATATATTTAATGCATTTGACCTCTTAAATCCTTTCATACCAGACTAAGATAATGTTTGCATTCAAACAATCCATTTCGTGAAAACACACGTACATATCCATAAGATAACTTGTGAATTTGGGTCCGATGACCATCATATCTAAGAAGAACATATGTTCAGACTTGGTTAAAGAATTTCAAATAATACACTAATATCTGGAAAAAAGAATTATCAGATACAATAAACAAAACTTACTTGAATTCGCAAGTAAGTACTTTTCCATGAAAAAGCTTTTAAAACTTGAGGGACTCCATTAGTAATTCTATAACAGAAACATTTTAATTATTACATGAGCAACACCATTTTTTCCTGAAAAGAAGAGGAACAGCAGTAGATGAGATATACTATGCCAGCATTGGCTTCATAAGCTGAGAAAAGTTGCACCTATAACGACTTCAGTTTCTTCTTTAAATTTTCTACTGTCATAAGCATCTAAAAAATATTAGCCACACTATTAAATAAATAAAACATTGATCACCCGGTGTGCTTTGAATCACAAAACTCAATTCCTATAAAAAAAAGTTTAAATTTAGGAGAAAGTTTGGACCTTTATCTGAACACAAAGAGGGTCTTCTGTATTTCAGTCAGCAGCAAAAGAAGAGATTTATACAGGCTATATAATTTCAACTTTCCTCCTCCATCTTCTATCTGGAATGTAAAAGTTGAGAAAAGTTGCACCTATAACGACTTCAGTTTCTTCTTTAAATTTTCTACTGTCATAAGCATCTAAAAAATATTAGCCACACTATTAAATAAATAAAACATTGATCACCCGGTGTGCTTTGAATCACAAAACTCAATTCCTATAAAAAAAGTTTAAATTTAGGAGAAAGTTTGGACCTTTATCTGAACACAAAGAGGGTCTTCTTTCAGTCAACAGCAAAAGAAGAGATTTATACAGGCTATATAATTTCAACTTTCCTCCTCCATCTTCTATCTGGAATGTAAAAGTTACCAAACGAAAAGATCAGAGAAATAGATGAGCCTGAGGGATTGATCAAAAAATGTTAAATCAGATAGAGTCTGACCAATGATTCATCATGACCCTTCAACGTGTGCAATTCTCTCAACCTAATGAAACCTATAACACAATTGAGATCCAAGGAAATAAAAGGGAAAATGGGAACCTAAAAAGACTAAAAAAGTTATTAAAAGCATATTGAAAGTACTATTTCCATGTTAGTTTGAGAGCTAGTCTCAAAGTATGAGTGTTATAAAGGTCGATAACGGATTAAATAAATAAAAAAAGTCAGCTCGTCAAACGGGTCAAATGGGTAAAGTTTATTTTTTTTTTATCAAAACGTCCAAAATCATGGTATTAAAATAAGTTTTATTGAAATAATATACTGTTATTGTTGTAACATGGTATGGTAACTGATCATAAAAACATTTAAAAACTTCTGACAAAAACTGTTTCAAGCAAACAACCTGTTTTTACCTGTTACAGGGACATCTGACCCAACTATTTTGACACCTGAATGAATAATGCTTAGTGATTCAGCAGGACATACCTTGCAATTTCGGCTCTCCGTTTGGCTTCTTCAGCCATCTTATTAAGCTCAGTGACATTATTGCGATCATTAAACATTTTGGTGTCAGGAACTTCAAGCCCGTGAAGGGTTCGTTGCGCGAGCCCATTGAAGCTCATTTAAGTGGTCTTCATCATGTAGAAGTCTCATAAACATTCACTTATATTTAAAAGTCATTTAAAAGGCTGTAATTTATCGACCAATATGAGATATTTTGTATCATACATTCAATCACAACATAGGAGGGTTCTTGTCCTTTTTTGGTGTCTTTGAACAGCTCTTTTCTGACAGTTGTTGTAAGTATCCCACTATTTTTTGCAGTTTTGTCTTCAACGGTCATGGATTCTCCTATGGCTATTGATATCTGTGTTATTTCTTCCGGCGATTCAGTTGTGCCTGCAGATATGGCAGCAGCTGATGAACCATCTTCTGTGGCAGGACTTGCTAGTGGTGCTGGTAGTACCAATGGCTGTTCGTCTAGAACTTTCTCTAGAATGAATTTTGGAGATCCTGTTTTGCCTCCTAGGCCAAAGTGGAATTGAAATATATGTTTTGTGTTCGCCAAGTTTGTTAGTGCAACAGGTATGGTGTGCGTATCCTTGTTAAAACCATGAAAAATCACAAACAATTTTCAAAACCAATGACTAAATTATGTTGAACATGATTAACAATGCCTAAGAGCCGGTAATAAGGTTCAAAGTTTTGACAATAATACATATGATGTTGAAAATTACCAGAAAATGGGTGTGTCAAAAGTGGGGCTGCTATTGTGCGGGTAGCCGTTGTTGCAGCTGTTGTTGTGGCTGCTGCTGTGCGGAGGGACATTGGGCACCAGCAGCACCCTGAGGTTCGGAGCTCTCTCCTGCACCGGGAAGTTCGGTTCTCCTCTTCCTTACCATGATGACAACTAAGACAATCACAGAATAAATAGTAATTAAATATCAATAATCGCAAACAAATATTAACCAAATTATTAATAGAACATATTAAGTTTTAAAAAATTCAAATCAAACTATCATGAATAACATATATAGAGATGAATTCCTTAGTGAGAAATTACATGAAGTGGAGAATGACCAACTTATATAAAGTAAATCAGTTATTTGTCATGATTGCTTGAGCTAAAATGTAGGCATTTTATTGCACAAACAAACCAAATGATAGCAAGTAAAGGATAATAAGCTATCCAAACAGCCCATAATAGCAACAGGTCGAGGTTATTGAGCGGCTGAAATAAGGTATCCAAACATCCCCTAATAAACAACATGTGAAGGTTAAATAGCTTCTAAAATAAGGTATACAAACAACCCTTAATGAGCACGATTCGATGTTAATTAGCTTCTGCAACCAGCTATCCAAACAGGGCCTAATGTAGCTATTATTTCATTATTAAACAGCCGATAATATGAGAGTAAACTATCTAAACAACCACTGGTCATATCTTAATAACCCAGTAAGCTATAAAAGCATCCCATGATTAGACATACCTTGATTAATGCTTCCCAAACTTCATCATCTTCTTGCATCAACTTAGTGACTCGATCCAATGAAAAACCACTTAATGAAGTAGCACGAAAAACATTAATACTATTGAGCAAAATTTGATTTGAACGACCTTTTGTGTTTTTAATTCTTTAATTCACTTAGTATTGTGCGTTTCTGATGGGATGAGATGGAGTTGCACCGGCTTGCTGTGTTTAGGGATTCACACGCTCTTCTTCCTGGAGTCCAAGTACATATAGATTTTGTGGCCCTTCAGTTCCACATGACATGTTAGCATTAGTTATTGCTCAAATATCACATTCTTGAAAATTTTCTTTTAAAAAGATAATATAACATTCTGGCAAATAGGCATGGCGAGACTTCTTGGAAATTTGTCATGCATCCTAATGTTTGATGCTGGATTTGATGGGGCTGGTCCTCTTGTTAGACACTTAGATCTCCAATCCAGTCATTTCCCCGTCTTTCATTTTTAGCTTGTTGAGCACCCCAACATGTGTTTGCAGCACTCTATTTTCAAGGAAAAAAAGAGGGTTAATGAAGTGATGCTAGAACAAACTTTAAGTATAGTAGGAGTTCTCAACAGAACTGAAGAGAAGTTCATCGATTTCAGGGTGAAGTGTAGTGAGCCTCTTTTCTTTCAGTGTAAGAGTAGTAGATCCCCATATCAGCACCGGGTGAGACAAAATTAAACTTGTGGTCAAAAACATCAATCCCGTGAACCACCTTGTATAGTCCAGGCATTGTAAAGGCAGTATGACTCTCGTACTGTCCAACCGTGTCCTTGTTACATCATCCATTTTATCACATTATGTTAGGCCTTTCAATTATTAAAAAAATAAATAAATAAATAAATAAAATAAATAAATAAATAAAAGAAAAAAAAAAGAAAAAAAAAACTGTGAAGAAAATGAGAATAGGGTTATCATCGATTTTCTTAACTTTGACGTCTAGAATTATAATAAACATAACGTAATTTACTTGAATCTAACTACAGGATTGGAATTTGATACTAATCTCATTACAATAGCTTCTTTATAAACTCATGACCACGAAATTAACAGTTAAACTGATCATCATATTCACAACATGAACTTGATGCTCTCTCTTCCAAATATTTTATCCTTCAAGTGAAACACACAACAAAATACCAAGCTCATCATTAATAGTGTTTGACAACTAATCACAGAAGAATGCATACAATTGACTAACATACAAATTTGATCCTGCAAGTTAACTTAATGGTGGACGATCCATCACACTGGATGCAGATCTCTGTTCACTTTGTATTGCGTAATTTGATTCTATTGACCAATAACTTGCTTTTTTTGGGGAGATCTATCTCCATTACCTTCACGCATTATAAGCCTATTTTTGAAAGATTGTCTCATGTTGCAACATTGATTATAAAGATTATAAATGGGAAAATGTAAAATTTTAGAAAACTGACTTACTTTTATACTCAACGATATGTCAAGGTTTATTTAGCTACTAAAATAAGTTAACCAAACAACCTCAATAACAGCAGGTCCGGATTAATTAGCTATTGAAATAAGCTATCCAAACATACCCAAATAACAACAGGCAAGGGTGATTTAGCTGCTCAAATAAGCTTTCCAAAAAACCCCTAATAACATGAAGCACAAAAGCAGGTCGTTACATCGCGATATAGTTGCCTACACCCCAAAAAATCCAAATAAATCTTTCATGTGCTTACACAGAAAGTGACGTTCAAACTACTACAATAACCCATGACACCTTTTAGTTGTTTTCCTAAATTCGAAAGGCGAGCTTGAGAGTTTCCCCGCGGTGTGTCACTTTGAAACATGGAGGTACTCATAGTAATTCTATTATATACATAACTATACAAAAGTGCATTATATAAAGCCCTATGCCTATGAACATAATATAAAAAAATAAAGATTTAGAAGGATTTACCTTGTTGCGTATCAACTTCTTAACATGTACACGATTTCAATACTACTCCACAATCTTGTATCTCCTTGCATTATAAAACAAAACCATTGACATGATCATAACAGTGTAAATTTAATAAAAAGAGACGATAGTGTAAATAATAGTCTTACAATTATTGATGCAAGAATTGTCATTGTTGCTGTAGAATGTGCCCGATGTCATGTGTGTATTGTTTTTCCAACTCGACTACAAAATAAAAAGTCGCGATCATGGCTGAGGAAAAGATTAAATTAGGGTTTGGGGAAAAAGTGTATTATGAATGAACCGATTTACAGGTTAAACTATCATACACAATTTGCAACTATAATTAACGAATAGATATGCTATATAATTTACAGGTTTATAAATATCTATTAGTGAATAGTAGAGGTTTATAGATTAGGTGTTGCAAAATATAAAACAAAATAGATGTTAGTTTAGTGGTTATCAAGTGTGTTAATTCCACAAACACCCAAGGTTCGATCCTCTTAACTAAATTTTTGTAAATCCGAATTTAATTAAAACCATTTATGCTAGGTGGCATTAATTTGTGATGACATGGAAAATGCAAATAAAATAAATTTAAAAAATTGTTTACATGGCAAGATGTGATGACATGGCTAATGACATGGCAGATAATGAATTACTTGGCAATGACATGGCGTTTTCTTGATTAATCTACGTGTAACGCCTCCTGTTATATATAATATAAAGATATATATATATATATATATATATATATATATATATATATATATATATATATATATATATATATATATATATATATATATATATATATATATATATATATATATATAAATGCGTATATTAATAATAAAACGATCACGAGTAAACATTATAATAACGTGACGATAATTATTGCACTATGTGAATAGTGTAATAAATGTCGGGAGCGCTATTATAAATAAATAACTATAAATGATGACGAAATATAATATGTTGGAAAATCATTAAATAAAAATATTTCTTTTAATAAATTAGGAAAACTATCGAGTTATACGGGGTTGTGGTCACTTAAGCCCAAGTGGACTTCATTTTATTATGTGACTTTTGTGTTGTCACGGATATATGACGATTAATATATCCATTTTCTATAACTACGTAACTTATTTAATCGACGGATTAAATAGGGTTTATTTAGCTATATAAAATGAGTATATTAATGGGCATCGTATCCTACGATGCCCATAGGTTATGGTACGTGTATTGGAATGATGAATTACTAAATATCTCGTGGAGTTGGCTAAATTGACGAATTTGGCAAATTTGACGATATATATAGGGAATTTATTGGATTACGATACTTACCATATAGTATTCTTTGTGCTGTGTAATTTAGGTTGCGTATAATCTTAGAGTGATGTATTACGTAAATAAATATGGGGGATTATCAAATCGACGGATTTGATAAACTTCGATGATTTATTTAAATAATATATTGGACTAATATTAGACCTATAGATTGTTTTATTATTCTCTTCATTGTGGCTTCTTGGATTGAGTTGTGTCGACCCTCCACCCGCATGGATACCAAACGTCAAACTCTAAATTAATATGAGGATAATACGAGAAATGGATTTCTGGAAAGTAAAATGGAATACGTTCGGGATTGGGAATATTTGATTTTGAGGAAATGATTCTGAACGCGTTTATATTGTTAGGAAGTGCCGAGTCTGTAGTTGCCGTTATTTGAGTTGCTTTACATCTTTCATCTATCGATTTCTTTTACTGATTGCTGGACTTGAGGTGAGTCATAGCCCCACTTTTACTCTTGAACTTTGTTTTCAATACTTGTGGTGAGAAACGTGCAAATTGTTTTATGTGGACTATTATCGCTTTGTTTATTTTAAAACTTGCTATGCTTATAGAACTATGTAGGTTATAGTGCGAGACCTAGTCTTGAACTAGGTGAACTATTGATTTGGTTATAGAGCGAGGCCTAGTCCCGAACTAGGTAAACTATTGGTTGCTAGACCCGAACTAGGTAAGCTATTAGATTGGTTATAGGGCGAGGCCTAGACATGAGCTAGGTAAGCTATTGATTGGATTGATTTGAGCTATAGCGTGCACCTATAGGGTTGATTAGATTTGGTTGGTTTGTTTTGGTTGGATGATTGAGGCCTAGTCTAGCTAGCAAGCGTTTTTGCGTATATGTCCACTCTATTTAGTCATGAATTTAAACATATGATCTCACCAGCGAAAGCTGACTTTTAGCGCGTTTTCTCGGGTAATTAAGTGATGCCCTTGGATGCTTGGATTGGAGGCATGTCTATGGCACCTGGTTATGGATCTATTTTCTAAAACTCTGATAAATAATTGTGGACCTATATTTATTTCTTTTGGGCCTGACTTTGGATGAAATTGGGATAAATGTAAACTTTAAAACCCCGCGTGGTTGTATTTTTCTTATGTTTACTTTATCTCGTTCTTTTATGTCTTGTGTTGGATACCAATCCCTGTAGCACCCTGAAAGCTTGTTGAGTCTTCCACTGTACCAAATTTTGGAGGTGTTACAGTATGGGCGGAAAACTTCTTGGGAAGATAAGCATAAGAACTTATCAAAAGACGAGAAAACAACATCTTGGGTACAAATAGTTGTTAGCACTGGTAAACTAAAAATACGCTTACCCTTAACCTAACATACCAGGCATGTGACTATCTATTGCAAGTCGGCCAGTTACTATACCCATGTGACTCTACAGTTTTCCTCCTCTATTTAAACGACCCATTGTAAAACGGGATAAGTAGAGATCCTAAACAAACATAGTAAATAATACAAAGTATTATGGTTGATAGGATCCCCTCTCTCAGGAACAAACAAAGCAAAGCTAGCTACCTCTTGTTGTTCTAATAGAATAGTTTCATTTGTCATCAACCGGAATAGTATATGTGAACTATTCCTTGTAAATCATTAATAGTATACGTGAACTATTCTTTGTAAATCTTTGATTCATTTCTAATAAGATTTATAAACGTTGGAAAGTACAAATGCTATTATTATTAGTCTAAGTGGTCATGACTCATGAGTAAAAGATGTCGATTTGTTTCTTAAATCTTAATGTTCATTTGGTATCGTCATGTGCTTAAACTACGTGGACCAACAAACCATATTAAACTTTTGGCAAAGAAAGGTTTTAATCAATTTTTGTGAAGATGAGATCAAAGCCTCGTTAACTAGTTGGTAAAAAGTTCTAAAATAATTATAAGGGCCTTGGCAGTGGGTGTGGGAGGCACGGTGGGGGGTGGCTCCCGTGCGGGAACACCGCCGCCAGTGCTCTCCCACCGCACGGGGAGGGTCATTCACGGGAAGGTTTACCGCATGATTTTGGTTTGAAATTCGAACATTGGGGGAGGAGCGTTGCATGTTAACGGCTATTTGTGAGTGAGTGAAGGGTGAGGGGTGTGATGTCAACAAAAAGTGAGTGAATGAAGGGAAAAGTGAGAGGGTGATGTGGCATAAAGGGATTCGTTGTTTGTGAGTGAAGGGATTTGAGATGAGAGGAGTATTGCCAACCCATAAGAAAAAACACAAAATATATGTAATTTAAGAAACAGAATATTACTTGTACATGGCAACACTCTCCACTTTGGTCCTATAGGGGTCCCGCTAACTAGGGGTGTAAACGAGCCGAGTCGAGCCAAGTATTTTCATGCTCGAGCTCGGCTCGTTTAAAATCGAGTCGAGTCGAGTATTTTTCGAGTCGATCTCGAGTTGTTCGCGAGTTGTCTCGGCTCGATTACACCCCTATATATATATATATATATATATATATATATATATATATATATATATATATATATATATATATATATATATATATATATATATATATATTGGGGTGTAAATGTGTAATCGAGTCGAGTCGAGTAGCTCGCGAGTTGTCTCGGCTCATTTAAAATCGAGTCGAATCGAGTATTTTTCGAGTCGATCTCGAGTTGCTCGCGAGTTGTCTCGGCTCGTTTACACCCCTACCGCTAACCAGTAGCCACGAGTCAAACAGTTGCAATGTCTACAAAGACAACACGCTGTCTACGTATTCACACACGAACTCCCCTTAAATTACCAGAATACCCTCTTCATTTTTCCATACCTAATTTGTAAAAACGTAGATTAATATTTAATATACGTTGTTATGTTAATGTCTACAAATTTGGTACGTATTAGAAATTGTCATATGGCAAATACTAGGTTATATGTAGTTCTTCTTTTAATTCAATTCTTGTTTGGTTATGAATTGACCACCTTTTTTGTTTTGCTTACGACAAAAGTATCTATTTGAAAAAAGGAAAAGAAAAAGAAATCGACGTCAAGTCTATAGTAACGTGGGCGATGTTAGTTTTGTATATATCAAGTTTCATTAAACGTTAGGTCGAATACCAAAACATTTAGAAATGTACAAAATTGACTCTTTCCAAGATGAATTTGTCGTGTTTATATTTGAAAACAAATTCGATGACGATTGGTAAATATTTTATTGTATTAATCTTGTTCAAACTTTGCAATACGTTTTGGGTAGCTTTCCAAACATACCAAAATTTCACTTCACTTTTTAGTAAAATCACATGTCAAAGTTACCTATTATGTCTACTAAAAGATACTCCGTATTATAAGAACTCATTGATGTTGACTTCGATCAACAAATTTTCCTAATTAAATATTGTAAGTGAAAATGCAATATAGATTAGCTACTCTTTTAGACTTTTGCAAGTTAGCAAACAAAACATTGCAAGAGACAGGGACATTTTAATTTGTTCATATTCTTTCTACTTATCACATCATTGATCAATTTATTAGTTATTTGATAGAGTACGTAACAAGTCTGTATATTTGTTTGAAGACTAAACAAAATAATTAGAAAACCTTAAACGCTGCAGGCTGCAATGTTGGTTTAGCTCAGGCACATAATTTAGATGGTTTCAGATGAGAGTATTTTGCAAAAAGATAATTACGTTTTTGAACAATGTTCTATGTTGGCACGTTAATCTAGATTGCATACAAATGTTGTTACTGGATTTTACGTTCTTAGAGTGCTCGGTGAGGAGCAAGTATTCCCCCGCCATTGTCCCAATAACGCACGAATAACACGTTGTTTGTGCACTGGTATTCCATTGTTCATCCGCCGTCGGGTTTTTAGCCATTGCACCAACCTTTTTTTTTTTTTTTTTTTTTTTTTTTTTGGGGGGGGGGGGGGTGGTTGTATTTGTGAGACCTACAAAGCAGGTTTTGAAGTCGGGATCCTACCAAGGATCGTTTTCATCTTTGCAAGATCGTGATCGTAAGATTGGATCGGGATCTTAAGATCCTACTATAATGTCATTTTCTTAATAGTTTTGTAATATTATACAAATTTACAAATTATTATATATCATAAATACAAAATTATATGAATGTTCCATCGAATAGTTGTCCTAAATTATGATTATGAAATGTTTAATAAGATTAACATGTTGTTTTTAAATTCTACAAAAAAATAATTCAGAAATTTGTAGTTTTTTAGTTTGTTATCCGAGAAAAGTAGGATCGGATCGGATTAGATCTTAAGATCCTATGGTCAAGATCAAGATCCTATAAGATCTTAAGCTTTCAAAGATCCTATGTATGATTCGAATCGTTTTTGCTTTGCAGTATCGTAAAATCGTAAGATCATGATCGGGATCCTGACAACCATGCTACAAAGTGTTATTAGATTTTTGTTGAGGAGAATGTTTTAGTTATTTGTGTGTTACTAAGAATATGATGAGGTGGCAGACGAATAACGTATTGTTGGTCATTCCTTCACCTTGCACTCTTATTCATTCAAGTTGTTATATGTTATCTTTATATTTACGCATTTTGGTCTATGATATTCGTCTTTCCTTAGGTTACTCCGTTACTAAACTCCAAAAAATGACGTATTGATCAATTTCAAAATTTCCAACGTTACATCAAGTAGCCTCAAGTATAATTTCTCGTAAAGCTAAGTAACCTAAATGTTGTGCTTGACAAGTTTATTGATCTAAAAGTATAATTTTTAAAATTTAAATAACAGTTGTGTTTTATCAGTTTAATTACTTTAGCGCATAAAAAAAAAAAAAAAAAAAAAAAAAAGTTAACCTAAATGAACCAAAACTAGTTTGAAACAAAAGTTGAGCATTAACTTCCAAATATCGTCCTTGGACAAGTCGCATAGAATCGATCAACATTATAACATTAGTTGTTATCATACGCTTTTTAATAAAATATAATCAATTGCCTTATTAGCAAGTCATGTAATTTTCCAACGAGAGGTTCATTGTTCAAACTTCAAACGATACATATTTGAGGGTGATATTAAGTCAAAGACTCACCCTAACCGTGAAATTTGAACACACGAAAGGAATGAGATTCTTTAATGTTCATTTTGAACATAGACAATATTCTGATTGTTGCAGGTGTACATTTTAAGTTAAATAAAATAAATGTATTATAATGATGACCCACTTTTTATTTTACTCTCACAAAAAACTCAACATGACTAATGATGTTCAAAATAAACATGAGAGTATCCTTATCTCACAAGAAATCGACAATTTTATTTTAGAGAAATGACATTTCCTTTTACTTTTCATTCCTACTTAACTTTCTAATCACAAGATTTTGAAATGCGTCATAACTAACAGTTAAAAATTAAGAGATAATAAGTGAAATACACATGTTTTATTTTTGTGTAGATAAGAAATTAAAAATATGTATGAATAAATATATGTTTGGCCCACAAGTTTATGATAAAAATTATAATTATTATTTGAGGAACAAACATTTTTTAGATACCAAGTGAATAATGTTCACCCCTTTATCTTCTCTCCATCTTTATTTAATCTAATGGATGAGATTAATCACAACAATTTAAAAAACTCATTTTTATCATTTTTTTTTCAAATATTAATATCTTTCAAACCGTTAATCGTTAAGCGAAAAAAAAATACACTGTCACGACGAGCATTTAATTATCTTTCTATAGATAGGTTATTTGATATATTTTTGATTTTTTTTTTCGTGGCCGAAAAAATCAATATCATATCATATATGATTATGATTTTTTCGGCCACGAAAAAAAAGTTAAAAAAACAAAAAAAAAAAAAAAAAAAAAAAAAAAAAAAAAAAATTGTCGAAAATAGCCTATCTATAGAAAGATAATTAAATGCTCGTCGCGATAGTATAATTATTTTCGCTTAACGATTAACGGTTTAAGAGATATTTAAATTATAAAAAATGGGTGAAATATTAAAATGCTTTTAATCTCAACAATTGATTTCTTTTTAATGGATGATGAATATGAGTCCCTTGGTATGTAATAAGAAGTTTGGTATTTAATATAACTCTCCTCAATTATTATTATTTTTTTAAAGTTATTTTCAATATAAGCTTCTTTTGACTAGCCTAGTAGCGTTATCACAAATTTTAGAAAAATAATTTTTCATAATCTGTTAAAATCTAACAGCTAATAAAAACAATCTCAATTTTTAATATACATACTGGATATATAGCAAAATCTTTATAAGAGAGGGTAGACTTTCTCTATACGTATAAAAGGTCAAAACAGTCATTTCACCTCCCCTCTCTCACACACACACAAAAACAAAAACACCAGATTCAACAAACACACCACAAAATCAATCAAAACCCCTAAAAAATCCCAACCTGCCACGTCATCATGGCAGCGACAACAATGGCAACGGCGGCAGGTGCGATGGTGTTACTATATTACGTCTTAGCACGCCGATTAAGCTCATCATCAACTGATCCGAAATCAGGTACTGATAATAATGACGACGAAGGGTATAATAGTAAATCAAGACGGAAGATCCGACCCGCTCAAGCTCCGGCCACGTGGTTTGAAACGATGACGACTTTATCCGAGACTTTGAGATTTACTTATTCTGAAACGCTGGGCAAATGGCCTCTTGGTGATTTGGCTTTTGGTATTAATTACTTGTTACGAAGGCAGGTATAACTTTTTATAAAATATATATATTTTTTTATTTTTTATTATTACTGTTTGTTTTAGTTTTTATATTTGGGATAAACTCTGGCCATACGCCGTATTGATATCTGGAAGAATTCACTATACGTCGTATATGATCTAATAATATATCGAACTTGACACGTAATTCTTTGGTGTGTATCAAGCTTTTTTATTTCCTATTGAATGTATAAACTTGTATTTTATCATATTGTGTACATCATTACGCGTAAAGTTTGATAGTGTATCTATCCAACTTATAAGTTGATGATGCACATAATTGGATTAATCAAAAGTTTATACATTATTAAACCATTATCCCTTTATTTTACGCCTTTTTATTTAATTCTGTTTGTTTTAGTTTTTTAATTGGGATAATGATATGATAATGTATCGAACTCGACACGTAATTCTTTGGTGTGTATCAAACTTTTTTATTTCCTAGTGAATTTATAAACTTCTATTTTATCATATTGTATACATCATTTCTGGTAAAGTTCGATAGTGTATCGAACTTATAACTTGATGATGCACACAATTGGATAAATTAAAAGTTTATACATTCAATAATAAATAAAAAAGTTTGACACACACCAAGAATAACGTGACGAGTTCAATACATTATCAAACCATTATCACTTTATTTTATGCCTTGTTATTCAATTCTGTTTGTTTTAGTTTTTTAATTGGGCTAATGATACGATAATGTATCGAACTCGACACGTAATTCTTTAGTGTGTATCAAACTTTTTTTATTTCTTGTTGTATGTATAAGCTTTTGATTTATCATATTGTGTAACATGTAAGTTCGATAATGTATCGAACTTATGACTTGCTGATACAGACAATTGGATAAATTAAAAGTTTATACATTCAATAAGAAATAAAAAAGTTTGATACACTAAAGAATTACGTGTCGAGTTCGATACATTATCAGACCATTATCACTTTATAATTTATCTACTCATTTCTTGTTTTCCTGTGAGGAGAACAAGTTTAGTCTTTTCGTTACTTGTTACTTTTGAATTGAATTAGTTTTGTGCAATTTGATTTTGAAGACAATCATATATTTTGCTTAGTTTTATTTATCATTGGTTTATAAATGGTAAAACTTTTGTGGATGCATATCGACTTTGTAGTGAAAAGTATATATCATTGACCAAAACATAGCTAGAATGAGTGAGTCATTGAATTAGGCGACATTTTTATACAGTAGTAATTTAGGGTAAAAGGTGGTAAACTTAGGCCTGTCTGACAAATTGACTTAGTTTATTGCATCATTGAATTCATATCAACTTTGAAGTGAAACGAATATATCTTTAAATAAAAACGGAGCTAGAATGAACGAGTCTTTGAATTAGGCGACATTGTATCGTAGCAATTCCAGTAATGCTATGTCTAGGTATGAGATTGGTTCCAGACTTGATGGTTTGCATTTTCTGTTGTAGGTTTTGCTCATATATCAACGTAGTGGACTTTACTTGTAGGAACTTTGAAGTACTTGCATCATGATTGTAATGCGTTGACATTTTGCTGAATGATATTAATAAGATTAGTGTAACATGTAAGTATGAATTTAGATGTTCTGTGCTACATGGTTATTTTATTTTGTACTGCTTACCGGGTGTATAATTGGCTTAATCTGCTAAATGTTGATACAGGGTAATGTACAAGTAGCTAGTGTGTATGCTGGAGAAAATTGTGTACAGCTTAAGGGACCTGAAATCGTTGCCGAGTTGAAATACTATTTATGGTTGTTGACACTTGGCATCCTTTTCTCAAAGAAACCCTTTCCAGTGTTTTTGGAGTCTGCTGGTTTTTCAGAAGCAGATGTTCTATTGCAAAAGCCGAAAGCAGGGGTATGGAAACCGCTACAATCTTCTATCTTATTAATAACACGGTATACTTGTTTTGTCGTTTAGATCACTGAGGTTAACTTTTTCTAATGAATGCAGATTTTGAAGCCTGCTTTCACAATTATTTGTGACAAAAAAGCTAAATGCTTCCTTCTATTAATTCGAGGCACGCATAGTATCAAAGATACACTGACAGCAGCAACTGGTGCTGTTGTTCCTTTTCACCATTCAGTTATACATGATGGTGGGATAAGTAATCTTATTTTAGGTTATGCACATTGTGGAATGGTTGCTGCTGCTCGGTGGATTGCGAAGCTCAGTATTCCGTCTTTGCTTGAAGCCCTGAAAGAAAACCCTGGTTATGAAGTAAAGGTAGACTTTTTGTAGCCTAAACTTTTCCTAATGTCTTTTGACTGCAGAAGTACTGTTCAAGCTTTATTTTTGCTCAGTTGGATGCTTAAAACAATCAATATACATTTAACTACAATTGATTATTGTTGTTACATGTGATATAGTAAATATGGTTCTGGCATTTAGGAATCATGCAGTGTGATAAATTTGAAATTAAATATGGGCCCTGTATCAGCATTAAAAAATATGGGCATTTATTGTAGTATCACATCCTATAGTAATTCAGATTAGGTCACTAGGCACTAGCTCTCTTTGATTCATCAAGAGCTGTTACTTATTGTCAATTTGAAACTTTCTACCATGTCAACATCAGTATTTATGATTGCTACTTGTAAATGCACGAGACCGGCAGAGTTATAAAAACTTGCTTTGACTATAGATCAAATGTTTCTGATTTTCCATTATGACATATACACAGTACTATACAATATCCAATAGCAAAATATATTGGTATAATGAGACATTGTCTTCATAGTAGAAATGACTGTCCTGCTCTCTAAAGAATGTTATATTTGTACTATGTTTTTTTTTTGGGTAAAGGGGAGTAATCCTGCACCCTGGTAAATATATTAAAACCCAAAACGTTTAAGTACAAATGGAATGTGGCTGAAGTACCACATTAACCTCAAGCTTAAACAGCTTGATAGACAAAAAACCTAGAGCTTATGACATGTCATAACAACTCTAGAATCAAAAAAATGAACCTAGAATAAGAACTAAGCAAAACAAGCTAACCAATTGCCGCCGTGAATGATGAACTACCATCAGTAGTAGAGTTAGGAAATAAATTAGTCGATTCATCAAACACGATTTCAACAAAATCTTCATCACTGCCTTCATCAGTAGCCAAAGCAGCATATGGATTTGACGTAGCTATATCGCTTTCCTTAGAGGATAAACCTTTATAGTTCAACATAGATGACGATTTAGGCACATTATTCCTATTAGTAGCTCCCTTGTTTGGCTCACTAGTAGTCTTCTTAGGCTCATACCTGAGATTCGGTTTGACTGAAATACCAACCTGACTCACATTACTAGACTGGGCTTTACCCTTCTTCTTATGATATACCTTTTGGAAACCATCATTAAGAGGCTCTGCAGGAGTAGCGACACTGGGAGTAGAAACAACAGGAGGACTGACCACGATTTTAGGACAATGATCCTGGGTATGCCCAAAAATCTTACATGAAGTACACCTTGGAGGCCTCCATTCATACTCGACTCGGATAGTTTCTTTAGTAAACCCATCCCCTATAAGAGAGGGGACACCAATAGTAATAACCTCTACGAGCTCAGCCTCAGAACAAACCTCGATTAAGCACCGAGCAAAACTACTTCTACCCCAATAATCCTTACACATAGAGCTAGTGTACGAATCAAGCATAATAGGTTTACCAAGAAATGAAGCAATCAAGCTAATACCATCATCTTCAAAAACTTGAATAGGCACATCATGTAATTTAACCCAATACCGGAATACGGGTCAACTCTTCCTTACATAATCTAGTATCAAGTGACCATTTCTTGAGAATGATCGGTGATTTGCGTATCAACCAAGGGCCATCTTCCAATACTGCTTCTAAACCAGCCTGAGTATCAAATTTGAAAAAGAAAAAACCTTTTGCATTCATCATAATCTTTTTCAAACCATATTTAGCCCAATTATTTCTAACATAGTATTCAACCACTGGAAACGCCATTCTATTACCAATAAAGTAACCATATAGAGTATTCAAGACGTGCACTAACCTTTTCGACCACTCTACGTGGAATAGAAACATTAACTCCTTCACAAACTGAATCAATAGCCAAAGCACTCACCGTAGTATTTGGATTGGCATCCACATTTACACCATTGGGCGTTGGAACTTTGACACTATCTCCAAAATTAGAAGTAGTAGCATTAGCCTTCCTTTCAATCTCGTAAGCCTCAAACAATCCATACATAGCGTCATGCACATGTGAACGAGTAGCACTATCCAAATTAGACCATTTTGGATATTTGCCGGCTTCAATCTCCTTAAGGAATAAATCAATATCCAAAGATGATTTCAGCGAGACCCCAAACACCAATATAAAATCATGCTTACTTTTGATAGTGTTCAAAGGAGACACATGTGTTACTGTCGACCCAGCGTTAGGATTGCTAGGAGGAACATTAGCATTAACCTTATTAGCATCAAGAAACTCTTGAAACGACTCAGGTTGTGAAGCATCATTACTGCCCGCGTTAGAGGAAACTTTAACACCATCACCGTGAGGCAGGTTTGCATCAATTGAAACTGTATCAACAGTTGCAGGAGGGATACTCCCAACTAACGAATCAAGTGTAGGCTTTACAAAAGCAGGGTTACTAGTGACGGCATGTGTACTAGTATCCTTCATGGTAGCATGTTTTCGAGACTTATTATTTTTCCTCACAGTCACATTCGACAACAATTGCGTATTCTCCTCTCCCGTACCCACTTCCTCCATAATCAACTAAAAAAGAAAACAAGAAAAACCCTAAGAATAACCAACGATCGCAAAAAGAAAACCAGAAGAACTACGTCTATCTTCAAGAAGAACTACGTCTATCTTCAAACTGATGGCCTCAACAAAGTCAAGGCATGATTTAAATACCTATAGAGATCAACCGACTTCCATATTGTAGATAATCACAAGTAAAAAAAGGAAACAGCAGATCGAAAACCAAAAAAACCCTAAAACAGCGATTCACAAGAAACCCTAAAAAAATCGATAACCTAATCAAATCAAGTCTAAATCCCGATAAAAATAATGTTAAAGATTAGATTAAACGAAGCTAATCAACCAGAAACACAATCGTTAAAGGAATTAGAAGCAGGATTGAAGAT
Organism: Artemisia argyi; assembly: GCA_030686995.1. Taxonomy (NCBI): domain Eukaryota; kingdom Viridiplantae; phylum Streptophyta; class Magnoliopsida; order Asterales; family Asteraceae; genus Artemisia; species Artemisia argyi. Next base: position 173,372,360 of record CM060686.1, on the reverse strand, counting down.
TAAGCAACGATTGGAGAGTGTTTAGGGTTAAGAAAATAAATCACCATTGGCACCGGAGGAGGAGTGGGTTTTTTTTTTTTAAAGTAGAAAAAAAAAAAGTCCTCAAGATATGGATGGTTTTGTGATTGCTGATAAGCAAGGAAATTTTTGTACTATGTTTTTGTTGCAAGCATTATTGTGTTTAGCGCATATACTTATTTAAATCACTATATGCCTAATGGTCGTGTTAACTTCAGTCTCACTATTGAATGATTGTTCTAATAAGCTTTATATGTGTTTCTTTAGGTTGTTGGCCATTCACTTGGTGGTGGCACCGCTGCACTCTTGACATACATTCTTCGAGAACAAAAAGACTTGTCGTCTATTTCATGTATCACATTTGCTCCGGGTATGTACTGTTCATGCACTTAATGGTTCTGCTTCTATCCTCCCTTTACTAAAGGCAATATTTTCGTAGAAATGATATTCTGGTAAACGAAATTATGCTTGTAGAAAGGTTAATTCGTCTATCTTCTTGGAGCATCCTGATCAAATGCGAATAACTGTCATTTTAATCACTTATCATCCTGATGATAGATTATGATATAGAAATTCTAAGCACTTTGCGACTTTGCGTTAGGAAATATAAACAGTTTGTTTCTTACTTTGAGATTGCCTTGATCAAAAGCCCATATGATTTCGGCAGTCTCGTGGTCTTTATGATATTCAATTATTCATACATGATATTCCTAGTACCTGATCATATCAATACATTTCCCTAGGGGTGTGTGCCCCCCCCCCCCCCAAAAAAAAAAAAAAAAAAAATCTGAATGGCAAGCTACATGATAAGAATGGCATTTATTTATTTATTATTATTATTATTTTCTTTTGGAGCTACGTTTTGAATATAATCAACTAAGCTTCATGTGTTTAATTGCATCGTTTATACCTTCCTAAAGGAGGAAAGGACTACAGGTTTTAACTGTAACCGTTATACGTCACTACAGTAATGTGTTTGCACCCCAATGACAAATAGTTTTGTTGGGACCCCGGACTGTATCTGCATAGGTTCATGGGTCGAGCTAGATGGCCTTGACTGAATAAGGGATAGTTTGGTTTTTCATGATCTAGTTTGTATTGATGATACGAATTAGTTTGAATTATTCCATATAAGAATAACATAGTGTATCAAGACATCAAAATGAAGATAGCAAAGAATAACTTGGCGGTGCATGATTCGTTAATCTTGTTGTGCTGATCACAGATTATGAGGCCATGACATTCGCTTTAGTCTAAGGAAGTCTATCAAAATTCAAAATGATTTAAAGTGATGTTATTTTCTAAAATGTGCAGCTATCAACGAAATAATGCATTTTCTCTCCTATCGTACATGTCCCTCTAGAGTCTGCCCTTTTTGCCCTCAATGCGATGGGAGAATGGGAAAGCCTTATCACTTAATAGAGATGTTAGATAAATAAGTGGAGATGAAGGTTCCATCGTGCTTGGAAGAAAAGAAAGTTGATAGGAACAAAGTCACACGGAACACGGTTCGCTAGGTCCCTAAAATTTGGTACCGGGGGGGGGGGGGGGGGGGGGGGGGCTCATTTTGGAACGCTAAGGTTCGCTTTGGTTCGATGTACCATAAAACTTGGTACAATGTACCCGATTTGGTACAATGTACTAAAGTAATAATAATATTATATTTCTAAATTAGTATACATATAAGCCAAATATCAATATGATATATCAATACTCAAAAGATTGTTTAGGAGATATCTGTGAATGTTTGAATTCTGAAATGGATCAAGTTTATCAAGATAAGAACTTGTTAGGTGTATGGTTAGAGTGGTAAGGATGATAAGAGTGGAGGTGTGGAACTAATGAGTGGTTAAAATTCGATGAGTAGATTTAATTAAATAATTGTACCTTGGGAGTATAAATACAAGAGAGAATTGCAAAAATCGTCCTTAAAGTTTGACCAAATTGCACGTTTCGTCCCTAAAGTTTGGAAAGTGCAAGGATCGTCCTTGTGGAGAAAACTTTGGTGCAAATATCGTCCCCACAAAAGGACGATACTTGCACCAAAGGTTTCCCCCAAAAGGACGATACTTGCACCAAAGGTTTCCCCACAGGGACGATCCTTGCACTTTCCAAACTTTAGGGACGAAACGTGCAATTTGACCAAACTTTAAGGATGATTTTTGCAATTCTCTCTAAATACAATGAGTGGATGTAATTAATTATTTAATTTAGTTGAAGTAATGGTTTAAGTTTAATATTGAGTGGGTAATTAACTGTACCAGTTCACTTTGGTACGCCATACCGATCCATTTTGGTACGTCGACCCAGTAGACTTGGGTACGCCAATTGATGTTGTTTGGGAACGCCGAATATAGCGATCCAGATCGCGATCCTGAGCGATCCGAGTCGCGATCGTACCGCGTTTGGGTACGAACGATCCGAAACGCGGCCTAGTCAGCGTTTCCTGTGACTTTTGATAGGAATACAAATGTCAGTGGACATATGCAAGGCACTTGACATTCAGTTTTTGCCTCTCAGTATGTTCAAGGGATGATATTGTTGTGGGACACACAAGCTTTATTGGCCGACATAGTCCTTTTGGTAGCTCTTTTGAGTTTCTGTTTATGGAAGAATGGGGCGTTGCAAAAAGTGACTATTTTGCATGTGGAAGGCTTGGTAGGGGTACAATTTGGATTCTATTTGACAAGCAAAATGTTTGTGGTTTTGTATCTATGGTTTGGAAAGATTGGACTCATGTCTTTGGCTCTTAGCGATAGAAATACCTGCAAAGCCCCCTTCTGACAACCATTTCAACCTAGAAAACTCAGTCAAATTTCTCTATATTGATCCTAGAAAACTCAAGACTTTTTTTATGTGCGATAAATTTTCTTCTTTTTTCAGAACTGATTTAATGAGTGGGATGAGCAAAAATTCTATGTCAAAACAACTAAGTATGTTATTTTTTATAATCAGGACAGAAGAGCATGTTATTTTATGTGTAAACATAGCTCTATTAGCATGCTTGATTATATTTTTATACTGCAAGTAGCTCCATACATAAAATCTATTAATTTCATCTTCTGCAGCTGCATGTATGACATGGGAATTGGCAGAGTCTGGTAAACACTTCATCACTACAATAATCAACGGCTCAGATCTGGTGCCAACATTCTCAACTGCCTCTATAGATGATCTTCGCACCGAGGTACTAAAACTCCCCGATTTTAGCATTTTATTCTCCTGAAAAATGCCCCCTATCCTGCTCTATAAATTGAGGAACATTTCCTGACTCCTCTTTTGAGGATTTTAGCCTAGTGATTTTACTTGTCTACCCAATAAAGTACTGGATTTTTTTTTTTTGGGAAAAAAAAAAATAATAATAAATAATTAAAAAAAAAAATAAAAATAAAAAAAATAATAATTGCCATAAATAGTAAACTAAGATTCTTAACAGGATTCTGTTACTCTTATGTGATGAAAGTACTAGAATATGAGCTTAAACCTATATCAAATATGAATTATATGAATCATTTCTTAGTGAATTTTTTTAGTAGGTTACAGCTTCCTCTTGGTTAAATGATTTGCGTGATCAAATTGAGCAAACTAGAGTTTTGAATGTTGTATTTCGTTCTGCTACTGCCTTGGGCTCACGTCTCCCATCAATGGCCAATGCAAGAGCCAAGGTTGCTGGTGCAGGTGCTATGCTTCGCCCTGTTTCTAGTAGCACGCAGGTAAATTCTTTTTCATTTTGGTTCACGTATGGAAGGTTTATTGATAAACCTAGGGGTGGCAAAATGGGTGGGTCGGTGAGCATGGTCATAGATAAAAGGGGGGGGGGGGGGGGGGGGGGGGCCCACAAGGGGCAGGTGCCCCCCCTCCCCCGGCGAAAAGAATTGTAGTGTAAATTTTCGAAAATATTTGGCTTTTCCTGTAATTTGCCCCCGTAAGTACCAATTTATAGTGTAGTTTCTGAATTTATAAATGTGCTTCCTCGACCTAAAATTTCTGGCTCCGCCCCTGTCGGTGAGTATGGTACATGTCATAACGAGTTTGAGTCAAAGCAAACGGTGCAATTAGGATACAAATAGTATCGGCGAGGGACACTGTAATTTACTCCAGAAATTATATTGTTAAAATGTTTTACCTGTTCAAAAGTACATTTAATAATAGAAGGATTAAGCATTTAATGAACACTTTGGTTTACCTGTTTGAAATTATAAAACTTTACGCGTTCAACCTGTTGGGGGGGACTAGGAGATAATGCAACTCCTAGATAAGCCCAAGGGGGATATCTAATTGTTTCTTTTTTGATAAATTATAGGTAGTGATGAAGCGTGCTCAGAATGTTGCACAAGCAGTAGTTAGAACCCGTTCAACCTTATCCGCGTGGTCATGCATGGGTGCACGTCGTCGTCCAGTTGGCAGTGCACCAACTGATGATTTTTCTGAAACTTCCCTTATACTCGAGAAGCATGCTGATTCTCTTACATCAGATACCGGGCCTGACCATGACTCAAATAACATAGACCATTGTTCGTCCAGTGGTGGGTCTGGGTCTGGTCATGATGACTCAGATGAAGAGGAGCTTCTTATACCCGTGGACCACACTACATCCAAATCAGAACACATAAGTGAAAGCGAACTATTATACGAACTGGAAAAAGAGCTTCAAAGGCAAGAAAACGAGGCCCATATTCAAGCCCAACAAGAAGAAGAAGAAGCTGCGGCTGAAGAAATAATAGAAGAGGAAAAAGTTATAGCTGATTCAGTTGATGCCGAGCAGCCGCTTTTATCATCAGATAATTCAGAAAATTATCATTTGTATCCTCCTGGAAGAACAATGCATATTGTTTCAATAATGTCAAATAATCCAGTTGATCAAGAACAAGACCATGATCATGATCACGATACTCTCATTGAAGAACATGAACATGAAAATGTGGGTATTTATGAAACTCCTCGGGAACTTTATGGTAAATTGAGGTTGTCAAGAACGATGATCAACGATCATTACATGCCAATGTATAAGAAGATGATGGAGAAATTATTGGTGGAACTAGAAAAACAGATATGATTATATTAGTTGGTATATATATATACAAATATATATTGTAATTGTAATTGTAATTGTAATTGTAACATGAATGGTTATTAGTCATTCTTTTGCTCTGAACAAAACAGACAACTAACTGTTTGTTTCCATTGGTATTTATGATGTATCTAAACATTGTTTTAAGATTAAATGCAGTGTTGACTTCTGATTTTGGATTTCAATGAAAATTTACAGATTGTATCTTTAGATTTATAAGTTGCAGATTTCTAATGTACCTTTAGAACAAATCTTGCATTTTTATTCATTTTATTTTGCCCTCCTATGATGTATGCATACATGGAGATCTATACGTAACCAGTAATCTTCATGTAAACAGTTTTCAGAAAAATTGATTGACAAAGTATTTGAAATATAACATCTGCATGGAAATTCTTAGGGCATATTTGAAGGCATCCCACATATAGAAGTACCAAAAATGTAGTAGTAGTAGAAAATACGACCACGATCACTTCACAAATTGAACCTGAAGCCAGATAACTAAAATTGTAGCAGACAGCTAAAAACAAGTAGCTGCAGCCTCACCACAATCAATAAACAACAATGCAAAAAATTTCTCACGAAATGCTCTTGATGTGCTAGATATTATGGCCGGTAGCCTTGAGCCGGGATTCTAAAAGATCTTAAGCCTGCAAAGATCATATTCTGTTCGAAAAACGAACCGAACCGGAAAAGCACACCTAAACCATATAAACCGAATTGAACAGACCGAACCGACCATACCATATTTGGTTCGGTTTCGGTTCGATTTTCATCGGTTCGGTTCGGTTTTGGACCGATGCTCAGCCATCATAAGTAGGACCGAGATCCTTTTTGGTTGGACTATTGTCTTCTAGTACTGTAGAAAATCAAATATCACAAAGTTGTTCAACTCCACTTGACACTTGTCACACAAACAAACAGTGAAAGAAGCTTTTACAATCTCCATGAAATGAACAAGACACTTTTAAACACAATCACTCCACCTCAATTCTCACCATCACTTCCGCTCACTCGTTACACTCATCCACAACTTCAACTAAACCTCAACCGCCGTCGTAACCACTTTTCCAGTCAACTAACCATGTCATTCTCCGGCGACACACTGTCACCAAACCACCGCCACGTCACCGAACTCACCACGGAGTCTGATTTCGAACAGATTGTTGATTCTGATGGTGCGTTGTCGATCTGTGGATTCGGTTCATTACTTTCCGGTATACTTTCGATTATTTAAATATCTATTATTTGAATCTATTTTATTTATATATTGATCGATTTTTTTATTTTAGTTATTTAGATGTGAATTGATAGGTGTTTAGTGCTCATTATCAAATTAATTTCGGTAGCGGTTTAGATTTATTGATGTTAGGGCAACAAGCTTTCTGGAGCGTTTAGCGTTTAAACTCAAGAAGAGTTTAGGTATTAGTCATTTTATACTTTACAATGGGTGTGTTTGGCGCGGATCATTTAGGAGCGTTTAAGAGCGGCGAGCATTGTGATCTTTAATGCTCGTTTGGCAAGCAGCAAGTAGCTTTATTTATTTTTTCGGAATGCTCATTTTTCAGTGCTGCATGAAGTAGCATTTAGGAGCGTTGAGTATTTAGGAATTGTTTTACACATTATGATTACACCTACAACTACGCTACCAAACAATACTTTTAGAAAAAAACTGCTGCTCACAACTACGCTACTGCTCCTTACACCCAATGTATGTTTGGCCACGAGCTTTTTGGAGCATTTAGCATTTAAAATATATTGCTTGTTTGGCAACGAACGTTTAGTGTTTAGATTTTGTCTAAACTCTCCCATGTTAAACGCGAATAAAAGAAGTGTTTAGATTTTGCTGTCATTTTACACTTCATAATTACAGATTACCAAAAGCTTTTATTATGCAAACCACAACTAACAGCTACTTGCAGAGTTGCAGCTACTACTGCTTATGTCATTATGTTTAATTTGATTTTAAATACCAGATAGATTAATTGTTTTTGATAAATTTTAGTCTAGTCAGTTAAAATGTGAAATGTATAGATGTTTAGTATCGATTGTGAAACATTTTTAGGTTTATTAATGTTTAAGTTTGTTTGATGATGCCAATTGTGATATTTATATGATGATTACTAACTTGAGCTAATATTAGAGAGGAGTGCGAGGAGTACATTTCCAGATCTGGTTAACTTTAGAGTTGCAAAACTGAACGGATTTCGACGTGTTTTCGCTCATGTTGCTCCGATTTTTTTCGAGCGTGGAATTGCTAAGCCAGAAACTAAGGTATTGTATGCATATTTGTTATAATTGCTATTAAAACACAACTTATATTTGTGACTGATTGATGTTTTTACTAGAGATCTGTCGTTTTTCAGATAACAAGTCTGTTTACTATTAGATATATGTTTTTGAATATTTATTGCTCGAGATGGAAGATAAATTACATGTGTTGATGAGATGATAGTTTTTTTATGTGTTCAGGAAATTTCAAGCTTGAGCGTGGAACCATGTGAAGGTGAATCACTTATTGTTACTGTTTTTGAGATTAAAAAGTCAGAGGTATGTATTGATATTTCTTATATCCTATACAAATTTTGTGAAGATAAGTGACCCATTGAAATCATTATTGTTGTGATCAGATTCCATCCTACATTGAAAGGGAGCATGAATTCCGTTTTTTAGCTGTAAGTTATTATCTAATTGGTTGCATAGGAATCTATCTTTTATTCTCCATATTTGTGCTTTGTTCTAACGATGTTATGTTGTTTATAAAGGTCCAACCTGAAACATTGGAAGGCAACCAGTATGCTACTCCCGCTGTGAGTGACACCTGACCAACATCTCTCCTAAATATAAGTTCTTAATCGGCTTTCATATCTTTTGATCTGCTTGTAAGACTGATAATATCTTTGGTTGTTGATACAGGTGCTTTGTGCACGTTATAGTGATGAGGAATATTTTAAGAATAGATGCAAAGGTACTCCGGGTCTGAACCAAAATTGTTTAATTACAGTAACCTTCGAGTTTCTTTTACATGTTACTTTAGATAACGTTTGACTTAGAAAAGATGGTTAAATTTCATGATTCATGTTTGTTCCTCTTGTATGACTATGGATGAAGTATGAACTTTGGACACTAGTAACGTGGTTTATAAACATATATTGGATAGACTGAATGAAACGATGCTATCTATTATCTGTTCTAGCAATGTAGCATAGAGACTGTTTAACTTGAAATATGTACATCTGGATGTATTTAGCTCTTTAATTGAGGTTCGTACAAGGAATAAAAAATTAAATATTTCTCTTCATTATATTTGATTTTATCATAGTGGTTTAACATAAATGAATTCTTATTTGAATTTGTCCCGTATTTATTTTGAAGTATTACTGATTTCTGAATGGCTATCAGCAATTTTCTGTTACCACTTACAGCCTTAGTTCTGATTCTGATCTGCTTGTAAAGCTACCACATGTATTGATATAATAATTTTAAACCTTCTGTCCAAATTTTTGCAGGAAGTCAGGATATCTACCACGAAAGGTATGGACGATTTGGCATTGACAAGATTTGGAGAGACGATGTTTTGCCGTGTCGTGTATATTGTCGGCATTGGTAAGTTATCGTTACACGATTGTACATTTCTAGCACACTTTTTAGCTTCACCATACATCATACTGTATGTTCAATATTTAGTATGCCGCATTAAAACTTTTAATCCAACCCCATTTCAACAAGATTTATAGTTTGAAATTTAAGTGATATGAAAACTTCCTGTGTAGTGTATTGGCAGCAAAAAATCTTGGAAATGAAGTATACGACAACTTCTTGGATCATACATATATTGCTGACCGTAAAACAACCCTTCGAGAATACTTGGCCACAACAGGTTCTGGTATAATGGATGAAGAGCCTCCAGAACTGCTCAAGGTTCGGTACGGTGGTTAAGGTTGGCACCTCAGCAGGCCATCTATAGCAGCCAAGTTTGGTATCAGTGAGACCCAAACAAGCGTCATTTAAGCATATACAAACAATATTACCATTGAAGATGTGTATTTTACTATCTAACTCAGCTGTCTCAGCTTGTAAAGCTTTGGACTATTAGCCTTTAGGCCCTTGCGAGGTGGCCACATATTGAGCCTAAAGTGTTTCGGGCCTCAATTGCCTCTTTATTCCCCAGATAATCACGAAATTATCACATTTTTATTTTAAAAAATATAACACACGCGCAAATAGAAGTACATGGACCTAATAGTCAGTTACGAATTTATTGCTCATTAAGTCATTATTGTGTACTTGGTAATAAGTGCAATATATTATTGCTCATTATTATACCACTAAATGCTCCATGTGGTTTATGTTTCTTGTTGAACATCATGTGGTTTATCACTGATATCATCTCTGAAAATGAAACTTTACAACATTTCTAATCCTTGAATTTAATAATTTCATAATACGTTTCTTTAGTTAACACATGTTACAACACTTAGCCTTCGTATGCACTTCCTTTTCTTGTTACAAGGGAGACAACATTGCGGAATATAGTCTAGTTGCACGGTGTGGAGCAACACTATCTAAAACGGCGGAGTAACACTGTCTAAAACGGGGCTTCAACTAGGGAATAAACATTTTCGTATCCCTCTCCTGTGAGATTGGGTACGTTGTCTTTGTAACTCAGTAATGAACATTGTTTCTGGAGTATACAACTTTTTTTTTTTTGGTTGTGATGCATAAACCGATCAATGTTGTCAATTTATTCAGGCATTTTGCAAATTGTGATAGTAAAAATGTTTGAACTATACACGGAATCTTAATACAGCTCTAGAAACGTCCAATTGGCACTTTGTACCCCACCACAATCAATGAAACACATCGAACCAAATTTCACCGCAAACTCTCTTCATCGGCCACTTTTTAAGCCACGTGAACAAGTCCCAAAAGCCACTATCGTGGCCCAATAAGTATCCACTTATTTGTCTTCACCCTTCGAAACACACACCCATACGCTCCTATAAAAGCCTACCACCTTTTGTTCCTATAACCCACCACAAACAAGTGAACATTCTAAGCAACCACCTTAACAACAACCTTAAACAATCACATTAACTACCTCATTCGACTACCATGGCAACTTCTTCAGTCTTCACAGCAACACCAGTCACACGCCTCACCACCCCATCTTTCAACTTTCACAAAAAGACTACCACCACCATGACTGTCAGATGCATGTCACAACAACCACCACAAGACAACTCTACTGACTCTTCAAAACCATTATCAGCCACCCCAACTCCACCACCAATGAGCTCCATCCCACCACCACCACCAGCAGCTCCTAAAGTCAGCACCAACTTCTCAGACTTGTTAGCATTCAGTGGGCCAGCACCAGAAAGAATCAATGGAAGGTTAGCCATGATAGGGTTTGTGTCAGCATTGGGTGTTGAGTTGGCTAATGGCCAAGACTTGTTCACCCAAATATCTAACGGTGGGCTAACTTTGTTTGTTGAGACAAGTGTTGTATTGACTTTAGCTTCTTTGGTTCCTTTGTTTAAAGGAGTGAGAGCTGAGTCCAAGTCAAGTGGTTTGATGACTTCAGATGCTGAGTTGTGGAATGGGAGACTTGCTATGTTGGGTTTAGTTGCTTTGGGTTTTACTGAGTTTGTTCAGGGAACTCCCCTTGTGTAAATACTAGTGTAATAGTGTAATCTTTTTTGCAATGTTTATAGAAAATATTCAATTAGTTTAAAAGGTGAAAGGCATTTTTTTTAATAGCTTATTAATAGTTAACACAAACAATAATTATTGATTTTTTGCCAACGACCACCTTAAAAGTTGTGGTTAAGAGACTTCATTTTATACAATTTGTAAGAATGTAATTTATCCAATCTCAATCAAACATTAATGGTGTATGCACTATTTTAAGGATTGTCTCTGTTTTCTTTCGAAAGTATCATTTAATCAGTCATTCAAATGTGGTATAGCAATAAAAATTGTTTATTAACCACAACCCTTATGGTTGTTTTTAGCAAAACTCATAACCGTAATAATGTATTCTTATCTATCAATTAATGAAGAAAATGAAAAAAAACAGAAAAAGTTGTGTTTCATTTAAGAAAGAAAAGAAATTAAAAAGAGTGAAAAATAAGGTGATTTGATTTATTTTTAAAGTAAAGTGTTTCTACCAAAATTTGGCTGAAAATTTTCATTTACTTTACTTTTCTTTAGTGTAAAAAACTTAAAAACATAGTGTTAGGTTTAATGGTATCCTTCCACGGCTCGAGATCTCACATCAATTTTTCATGTTTGTTACAAAGGTTAAATGTTAACATTTATAATCACCATTATATTAAATGTCATAGTTCAAATATCACGACAATAGTAAAACATAAAAAATGACAAGTTTCAATCGTTAAATTAGTGATTCATGGAAAAACAACATGAGTAATAGACGTGTCAAAACATGTGAGCCATAATGTTAAAAGTTTGACATGTAGTAAACCTTGAGTCTATATGTAAAGGTTCATTGAAGTGGCGTTTAGTTTGTGAATGTGAAATTCCGAAATTTCAAATTCCAAAAAGCTTCAGTTCTTGAGTATTTAGAATTTTAGAATTCAAAATATATTCACGGATTTAGTGGACAAGAATTAATAGTATTTTGAATTTGTCATTATATTTGTTATTGCAAATTTTTAGTAAGTGTTGGACTTACTTTAATTTTAAAATAACAAAAAAGCAAATAAAGAAGAAAAAAAAAAAAAAAAAAAGAAAAAAAAAAAAAAAAAACAAGAAAAAAATAGCAAAGAAAAAGGTATTTTAGTCCAATTTGGTCTTTCATAAATTATATAAAAAGATGTGAAATTTAAAAAACTTAATGTGAATTTTAGCGTAACACAATTGTACATCTCTAGCACATATTTTAGTTTCACATACAGTAGAGTACCATTGTGATGCAGAGTACCATTGTGATGCAACAACGGATACCCTGCGACTATATTTTGTGGCGAGCAAACGTTGTTCAGTTACACGTTTGTTTAATAATAACCTTACAAATAAATGATAATTTAAATTAAAATAACTTTAAGTAATAACAATGATAGCCGAGTACATGTGCTTAGCGGCAGCGATGTTTAGTTTTTAACTAAATTTCGGCGGCGCATAATTCTCTTTTGATCAAAGGTCTATCAAAGTGTTTATGCATTTTCCATGGCAATAATGCAACATGACAATTTTAATCATGTCTTATAACTATCACTCTGCACAATAAATCAATTTACAACAATCACTACAAGAAAATTAGCCTTTTGTGACGAAAAGAGTTTGGTCACTCACAGTGCAAAAAGTCATCACTGCACGCGTTTCTCAATCAAACATGTTTGGTTAAAAACCCCCTCAAATTTCAGACATAACCAACTACCACCTTCTCTACGAATGGATGACCCTCCTTGCACAAAGAAGAGCTAGCAAACAAAGGAAAAAAAAGACTTACCAGTCACTCTGAAACCACACAATAGGGTCTTTAAAGTGCATGTAATAATTGACCACGTCAACCTGCACACGTCACCTTCCCAAAAAGAACCTACATGGTCTCATTATGAACATCATGTTCCCAGGCCATCTTCACAACCAGCAGCAACTCAAACATTCAGAGTTTAGGGAGGTGTTGAGGGCACTAGAGGGTGTCCGGGAAAAGAGTCGCAAAACATCCAGGTCATGTCACACCACGTCATTTTACATAGAACAACTCCCAAAGCAAGATGGTTGGCTAGTTCTTAGGTAAACGCATTCCAACCTACTTACTTTTTTCCGCATTACCTTACACATAAAAATCAGGATAAAGCATCACCACTTACTAATAACCGTGAGTATAACATAACTACAAGCCAGACTCTCAAAGATACCCTTGCACTATTACTTAGCCCCACCCATAGAAACAACATACAACATACTCTACACTTAACTCAGACTCTGACTACAAATAAATAAAATTATATAATTCAGATTATTCAGTATTGTTTTCAATTATTTGTTCAATTTTCGGTTTCGTTTATCACATTTTTATTTAAAAATTAAAACACACGCGCAAATAAAAGTGCATGGACCTAAGAGCATCCACTATGATAAACCTTTTTACAAAGGTTTATATATTAATGTATCAATAAATTTTAGACCTTTTGATTTTATAAACCTACATTCACTATGGTATAAACCTTTGCAAGTTCATGAAATGTCTCTTTTAACAAATACATTAAATGTATTAAATTTATAAAGAGGTTCAAGAATTAGGACCTCTTCATGCCACATAGACATGAAAAGAGTGTCCACTATGGTTAGAAATAAACATAAACCTTTTCATCTTTCTTAGACCTTTTCATAAACCCACCATAGTGGATGCCCTAATAGCTAGTCAGTTACAAATTTATTGCTCGTTATACCATAATAAGTGCAATATATTATTGCTCGTTATTATACCACAAATGGTCCATGTGGTTTATATTTCTTGTTGAACATCATGTGGTTTATATGATTAATGGGGTGCTTGGTGGGGGTAAAAGAGGGGTGGGGAATGGGTAAGGAATTGAAAAGGGTCCACATCCTTTAAATAATGGTGCTTGGTAAAGGAGGGGTAAGGTATTGATTACCCCGTAGTGGGTAATCAACGGTAATAGAGTAAATTGGGGAGGGGGGGGGGGGGGGTAAGGTATTAATTACCCACCTCACTTATTCCTTTGCATTCCTTTCTTTTTCCTTTTCCTTTTCCTTTTCCCCATTTTGAACCAAGCAGATCCTAAATATTTTTCATTTCTTACCTTTTTGCAGTCACTAATATCATATTTGAAAATGAAACTTGCAACATTTTTAATCCTTGAATTTTATAATTCCATCATATGTTTGTTTAGTTAACACATGTTACATGTTAAGACTTACCCTTCACAGGCACATCCTTTTCTTGTTACAAGAGAGACGACATTGCGAAATATAGTCTAGTTGCACGATGTGGAGTAACATTATCTAAAACGGCAGAACACTGTAGTCTTAAACGGGGCTTCAACTCGGTAATAAACATTTCTCGTATCCTTCTCTGGTGAGATTGGGTATGTTGTCGTAACTTTGTAATAAACATTGTTTTTGTTTTTTGTTTTATTTTTTTTATTTGGTTGTGATGCATAAACTAATCAGCATTTTGCAAATCTAATACTACCTCCGTCCCAAAATTGTTTGTTCACAGAAAAAAACACAGTTTTAGAAAACATCATTTTTTTTTTTTTTTTTTTTTTTTTGGCACAAAGACAATTTTACCCTTAATTAATTAATTTATCTATATGTTTATAAAAATGGATAATTAATTTAAAATAATCGGAAAAAAAATGTAAATAATAAATATGAGAGGGAGTAGTAAAATGTTTGAACTATACACGGAATCTTAGTACAGCCCTAGAAACTTCCAGTTGGCACTTTGTTCCCCACCTCCATAATCTATGGAACACTTTGAAGCCATTTTCACCACAAACTCTCTTCATCGGCCACTTTTTAAGCCACGTGAACAAGTCCCAAAAGCCACTGTCGTGGCCCAATAAGTATCCAGTCCTTCAAAACACACACTCATACTCTCCTATAAAACCCTACCACCTTTTCCTCCTTAAGCCACAACAAACAAGTGAACAACTAAACATTCTAAACAACCAACTTAACAACAATCTTGAACGCCACAATGGCAGCTACTTCAGTCTTCTCAGCAAGCCTCACAACCACCCACTTCCACAAAAAGGCTAACATCACCACCTTTAGAACCATTAAATGCATGTCACAACCACAAGATGACATCAAGCCACCATCATCAGCAGCCACCCCAACACCACCACCACAAATGAGCTCAACCCCACCAACACCACCACCACCACCACCAGCTCCTAAAGTCAGCACCAACTTCTCAGACTTGTTAGCCTTCAGTGGGCCAGCACCAGAAAGAATCAATGGAAGGTTAGCCATGATAGGGTTTGTGTCAGCATTGGGTGTTGAGTTGGCTAATGGCCAAGACTTATTCACCCAAATTTCTAACGGTGGGCTAACTTTGTTTGTTGGGACAAGTGTTGTATTGACTTTAGCTTCTTTGGTGCCTTTGTTTAAAGGAGTAAGAGCTGAGTCCAAGTCAAATGGGTTGATGACTTCAGATGCTGAATTGTGGAATGGAAGATTTGCTATGTTGGGTTTAGTTGCTTTGGGTTTTACTGAGTTTGTTAAGGGTACTCCCCTTGTGTAAATACAATAATAGTGTAATCATTTTTGTAATGTTTATAAAAACTAATCAAATACAGTAGATGGTTAAGTGTTTTAAATATTTGTTGGTACGTATTTGTTTTTGATACGTAGTATTAGCTTCCAATTAACAGTCAACACAAGCAATGATTGTTTTAGTTGATTTTTAATATGTTTGGTTCAATCGTGTTCCATGAGGCGTCAATTATCTAGATCTCACTTAAGATCATGCTTCTTTAAAAAATTTATATCGTATAATTAGAAAAGATCATTGTCAAATTTCTAGCTGCATTGTTGCTCGTTTGATTTCAACCACTATGTAAATTCTATTTTGATGAAATAAATTCTTCAATCTTGCCTTTGAGGTGATATTATTAATTTTTTTTTTGTAAGCTTAAATTTCAAGGTTTTGTTTACAAGGGTTAGTGAAACGTATTGAAGATAAAATATAATTCATATGGCAACCTCCAAAAACGTCGAAGTTTAAACATCACGATAATAGTAAAACATAAAAAATGTTAAGTTTTGATGATTAGGTTAATGATTTAGCAATATAGAAAAACATGAGTCATAAACGTTGAAAAGCATGTGAGCCATAGTGTCAAAGGTCCAATACGTAAACAATCAATATGTAAGACGTGCAAAGGGACGAATTTGGCACGTGAAGCACCATTATGGTGGAGGGTGTATGGCGTGCAAAGGGACGAATTTGGCCGGTGGGCAAGGTTAAGTTATTAACCTAATGAAAAAAAAAAAAAAAAAAAAACCGGTAAAAAATTTGGGCCATTAGGTATAATGATGAATAAAAAAATAAAAAATAAAAAATAAAATAAAATTTATTCAAATGTTATCATTATACGATTTATCTATAAATATCTCTTTACTTTTCAATTTCTTCGCACACTCAAATGTTATATTTCTCTTATCCAAGCAATCTAATAATTGTCCAACTACATATTGATTGTATCCAAACAATCCAATAATTGTCCAACTGCATATATTATACGAATTAGGAGTGGGCTGATTGTCCAACTAGAGGTCAATATGGTGCGAATCTATTCATTTTGCTAGAAGATGTTGCATCACACAACTTATGAATTTGTCATGCTTTTTTTTGGTGTGGATGGATTGAACAACAACGTTATACATTAATCTCCTTTATTCAGCGATCTCAAATATGAGAAAACACAAAGACGGAGCTATGTTTATTGTATGGTTGGCCTTACTTTTTTTAGCGTGGTATTACGTACCAATTGATCTAATGTAACTTAATATGGCCCATCCAAGCTAGAAGAATTAGCTTGTAGTCTTTTATTTTAATTGTGATATGAGTATTGGAGAAATAGACCAACGGAAGCAAGAAACTTACATGGAGAAATTTAACATTCTTATTATATAATATTTTTATAACTTCTCATTTTTTTTCTTCATGAAAAGGTGAACTTTTATTAATTAGAATTAGCAAATAACAAGGAAATAACACAGATAATATGAAGATGCTCATATATCTGAAACAACAAACCATACAAATTGCTATCTATTCAGGAACTAGACTCATTCCAAGCTCATCAATCTTATAACTTCTCATTTATTTAAGCTTGAAAGTGTCGGTTAGTCTAAAAGATTTTTTATGTTCATAGGTCAAACATTTTTCTCATATGCTTGTAAAACTGTTGTTACATTTACTTTTTTACATCTTTAGTGCAACTTTGAGATTAAAATTATGTTGTATCATTCCCAAAAGTAATGATGCTCTAATGGTAAATTGCTATGTAATATTTGGCCCACCCATATATCAAATCCTAGCTTCGTTACTCGGAAACCACTGAAGGTTTCGTATGTAGCTAACAACGTAAGTTACAAATGAGGATATTATTTTGTTGATGGAATATATCTGGAATGGAAGACACTTGTTAAGGCGATTTCACATCCAAGTGACGCACATCGAATACGGTATAAGCAAGCGCAAGAAGCGGCAAGAAAAGATATAGAACGATCATTCAATATGCTAAAGAAAAAATGGAGTATAGTAAAAATCACGCACTACCTGTGTCTTTGGATAAAATAAAGCATATGATGTACACATGCATTATATTACATAATATGATTTGAAAAGACAAAAAAACGGCAATATCTCTTAGTTTTATTCAGAGGAAAGATATCATAAGGATAATCTCGTCCGAACTCATGAGCAAACGTTAGGACTGATAAGATAGATTAAATGCTTTGAGGATTATATTTTATCACATATCCATTAGTTTATATCTTAATAAATAGGAGTAGATTGTAACTGAATAGGGTTTGTATTTTGTTTTATTTGTTTACACAATCGATAATTCTAGCTAGGTTAAACAATTTAACAAACATCCTAGCTAGAGATTAAACAATTTGATCAAAATATGAGTTGTTAGATTTGCAAGATTAAACTATTACTCCTTCTAGTGGCATGACTGAGTCTCGGTGACGAGACAATCTCACGTGCCACCTTTGCTGGCACATCCATTCCTCACGCGTGAGGGAGGTGATTTTTAGAAACGAACGGTGAGCTCCTCGCCTTACAGGACGATGTGAAAAATAGGCCCCCTCCCGACGGTTGATTTTTTTATTTTTATTTTTATTTTTATTTTTTATTTTTCTAATAAAAATATGGATAATGTATATAGAGGCCACCAAAGTTTTAAACTTTTAACATATATGTTATCAATTTATTGAAAACTTATAGGCCACCCAACTATATGTTTGTTTTCATTTACACCAAGATAAAATTTATACCCGAAAACTATAAAATCTATACTATCTATAATGTATTTATAACCTATTCTTAAAAATGAAAAACTTCAATTAGTGTTTTGCTTAAATTACCTTCAATTAATCTATATTACATATAATGGGTTTACACCCAATTTTTGTAAATAAAAGATTCTTGAAAATTCATCTTTTATATATGAAAATACACGATTAGTAGTAAAGTTGATTTTGATTCATGTCATCAAATCCACCTGTCAATTTATTGAAATTTTAGAGCCATATTTTTAGAATAGGTTGAGCTCTTAATTTTATCACTATTCACATATTTCTCCTATTTAGGGTATGTTTGGCGAAAATAACTGTTGCTGGAACTGGTGCTTGTGCTGAAGATGGTGCTGGTGCTGGAGATTATAAAAAGAGATTATTTTTATAAGCTACATGAAGTAACATTTGGTTTTAAGAAATTATGAAAGTTTAAGGTTTTTTTATTTTATTTTATTTTATTTTTTTTTAGAATCTCTTATAAGTTATGTCTGTCAAACAAAGATTATTTTTTAAGTAACTTATTTTTTGAAAAAATTTGCACAATCTTCCAACAATCTTGTGTGCCAAACATAGCCTTATTACTTTGTTTGTCTAATTCTTAAATGCAAAAGAAAATCAGTTATTGCATATTCAATCTCTCAATTTTCTTAGAGGAGTGGGTGTGGTCTCGCCACAGAGCCTCGTTGTCCGACGTGGAGCTCGTTGGAGCTCGCCATGGTACCAGCTCCCCCTCGTCGTGGCTCGCCGTTCACCACCTCCTCGTCTGCACGACGAGGTTTGTTTTCTGCCACTCATCCTTTTTTTTATTATTATTTTTTATTGATTTTTTTAATGTTGCCTCTTTCTTTTTCTTTTTGTTGGGTGAAGGTCTGTTCAAAAGAAAAGAAAAAAAAAAAAAAAAAAAAAAAAAAGAAAAGAAAACGGGAGGAAGATCTGTTCAAAAGAAAAAAAAAATTGGAGGAAGAAGAAGAAGAAGAAGACGAATGTTACACTTTTGGTCCTTCGAGTTTACCTGAATGTTACACTTATGTTTAGTTATTTGGTTTTGCATGTATATTTGTTTGGTTTGGCCCTTAAACTTGGGTTCAAAAGTTTGGGTCATAAACAAGAAAATCAAGTACTAAAACTAACATAAAACTAGTTTTAGATTTTATTAAAATTGTTTGTTAGTGATTTTTTTTAATTAACTTTTTTTTAATAATGTTTTATTTAAAGAATGAATGAAATTTTATTTTTAATGAAATGGATTTAATTTATTTAGAAATTTGAATAAAAAAATAAAGTTGTAAGTGGTTGGCCGCAAATAAGTAAGTTGAGGTTAGTTATGAGTGAGGAGGGGTTAGTTGTGAAAAGGTGTTGGGTGATGTGACACTCGTGAGCCTCAAATGAGGAGGTGAATGCTAGTCACCACACTCACTCTTATTATTTCCAAATTTCAAATGATTTTGACATAATATTTATGTATAGCGACTGACAAGAAGAAACCTCAATATAATCTACTTTTTATCAATTAATAATTAAGTTTTCTTTGCTTGTAGCAGGTAAAACATTTGATCTGCTATCTAAATCCCTTCGTTACATGTGGACGATGTGTCAATGGAAAAACAAATAGATTAGTTTTTCTTTATGCTTACAACCCAGTGACCTCTATATTCTTTTATATTCTGTTTTTTCTTTATATATCTAATTGCAATTGATGTCCATATGATACTTAAAGATCTTTGATTAATCATGTTTCATGCTAAAAATAGTGCATATTGTATAGTTATAGTTATATTTTGGTTAAGTGTATTATTGTATAACGTTTTGTATAACCAAAATATCACTATAACTATTTGCCGCTATAAGATTCCATTGCTATGCACGGGTACTCGTCTATTACAAAATAAGAAAACAACCTCTAACTTATCCAAGAGATATGAATGAAATGTTTGATGTGAAATACCGATTATACCCTCATTTTTGACTTTATATTATTAACTGAAATTTCACCACTAATATTAATTCATATTACTTTAATATGTTAGTGTTAGGTTCATTCTTACCGTTTGATAATTACCCAAAATAAATATGAACATAATTGGTGTAAACGACGATAATACATAGTTTGGTGGCATATTTGATACTTTCAAAAAGTGGATGGCTTATTTGAGAAAAACTTAGAAGTTAGGTGGCCTCCCGATATATTATTCCAAAAAAGAATTTGTCACTATCATTTTATTACCTATAAAAACCCCATAAACTTCATCATTTTTACACACAACTTCACATTATATACGATCTACTCTATACTCTCTACTCTCATTCGTTACACAACATCAAACTTAATCTCTACCAAAATTCATATGGATTGTTCTCTTCTACATACCATCGAAAAAATTCAAAGCTAGTGTTCAGAAATAAAATGATGAGGATACCATTCGTCGGCAAGCGGTTACCGACTTAGTTGTGCAGTTTGACAATGCGAGTACAACTAAAGATGATATGAGAAAAGTATACGCGGTATGCAAAGACATTCTGCAAGAAAAACTAGCTTTGATTAACATTTTTTATAAGTAGAATCTTAGAAAGAGTGAGTGATTCATAATGCTTTGTTTAAAATGACGGAAAAAATACATGATCAAATAAGTACTAAAATTGTTTGAATGCATGCAAAAAATAAAAAGGATGGTGAAAAGTCATAAAGAGCGAAAAGAGAGAGAAAACTAAAGCGGTGTTGCGGTGAAAGATAAAATGGTGTGACCATTGGGAGTTGTCTTACCTTAAAACCTATGAAGACCTCAAAACTATTTATTTGGCACATTTTTGAATCACGAATTTATAAGTATAGGTTAGTCACAATCATTAAGCATGTGTACAAATAATTTAGCATAATCATTTATTTTTGTTTCTACAAACATTTTTATCAAAGTTATTATTTTGGGCATTCTCAATCGAGAAATGATACACTCACAAAAACAAATCCAAAAAATTATCCATAAAAGGAGATGTCACTCTCTGATTCATGTATTTTACATAGTTTATTTATCTTGTATTTAATTAAGCCAATTAGGGAGTGACACCTTATCTTGTGAATGGTTTTGTGGATTTGTTTTTGTAGGTGTATAATTGCTCGTCTGAAAAACCCTCGGACATAGTGTGATTTTTCACTTCCAATCTCTCTCATACCTCTTTCATGCCAAATTGTTATGCATTGTTGTTTTTATTCATACTTGTTTGAATCACAAGGGCCTAGTATATTTTCGTGGCCGAAAGATTTTCTATAAGAGATCTAACTAAATTTCTTTGCACATAAGTAAAAACCTAAAAGTTTTAGGAGGGTCGTTACCCTCCCGGTCTCCACTCTCTACTAAGGTGCGTCTATGCTTGTCTATATGCTTGTGTGAATTTTACTAATTTTCTGATAGCTCGTGCGTCTATGCTTGTCTATGCTTGTGTGAATTTTACTAATTTTCTGATAGCTCTAGAAACATCCAATTGGCACTTTGTACCCCGCACCACAATCAATGGAACACATTGAACCCAATTTTGCCACAAACTCTCTTCATCGGCCATTGTATAAGCCACGTGAACAAGTACCAAATGTCATTAACGTGGCCAAATATGTATCCACTCCTTTGTCTTCACTAACAAAATACACTCTCCTATATAACCCAACGACCTTTTCCTCCTTAAACCACAACAAGCAAGTGAACATTCTAAACAACAAACTTAACAACAACCTTAAACAGTCACATTATTAACTACCTCATCTCATCTACTATGGCAATTTCTTCAGTCTTCTCAGCAACACCAGTCACGCGCCTCACCACCCCATCTTTCAACTTTCACAAAAAGACTACCACCATGACTGTGAGATGCATGTCACAACAACCACCACAAGACAACTCAACTGACTCTTCAAAACCACTATCAGCCACCCCAACTCCACAACCCATAACCACCTCACCACCACCACCACCAGCTCCTAAAGTCAGCACCAACTTCTCAGACTTGTTAGCATTCAGTGGGCCAGCACCAGAAAGAATCAATGGAAGGTTAGCCATGATAGGGTTTGTGTCAGCATTGGGTGTTGAGTTGGCTAATGGCCAAGACTTGTTGACCCAAATATCTAACGGTGGGCTAACTTTGTTTGTTGGGACAAGTGTTGTCTTGACATTGGCTTCTTTAGTGCCTTTGTTTAAAGGAGTGAGAGCTGAGTCCAAGTCAAGTGGTTTGATGACTTCAGATGCTGAGTTGTGGAATGGTAGATTTGCTATGTTGGGTTTACTTGCTTTGGGTTTTACTGAGTTTGTTCAGGGTACTCCCCTTGTGTAAATACTATAGTGTAATCATTTTTGCAATGTTTATAAAAAGTATCAATTAGTTTAAAATGCTTAAGACAAGCAATAACTGTTCAGCTGTTCTTTTATAATGTTTGGTTCAATGGTATCGGTCGAGATTGTTAAAATCGAGCTCTCACTTGAGATAGTGTATGTTTTTAAAAGATCGGATTGTGAGATCCTATCAAATTGCCAGGTTTTGTTAACAAGGGTTAGTTTGTCAAACTGTTATACATTTCCTATCAACATTATAGATAAATTCATATGGCAAAAAAAATATAAAAATAAAAAATGACGAGAATGTTTAGTTTAAACATCATGATAAAAATTTCAAGTTGCCATTCTTATATTAATAATTTAGCAATATAGGAAAACACAACATGAGTTATATATTGAGACAATTAAGTAGAAAAAGAGAATATTTTGCAGTTTCGTTTATGCCGCAAATCATGGTAAAGACAGGAAGAAATTGTGGAATGAGTTGGAACTGAGCAAAATGGCTGTACAACAGACACCATGGATCTCAATTGGGAATTTTAATGTAACTCTCAAGCCTGATGAACACCTGCTCATATGGTAGATTTCCAAGAATGTGTTAATGCCACTGAAATTGAAGATGTCTATAGTACTGGTCTGTTTTTTACATGGATTAAGTCACCAACAAAACCAACAATTAGCATTCTAAAAAAGCTTGATAGAGCTATGGGGAATGCTGGATTTATTGGAGAATATTGCAATGGTAGTGTGAAATATAAAGTTTATAAACCATACTTGATATATGATCACAGTCCTGTAGTTATGAATATCCCCAATGGGCTGCCCAATGTAACTAGACCATTTAGATTTTCTAATTTCATTGTGGATAAACCATCATTTAAACACACTGTGAAAGATATTTGGGAAAATGGTGTAGAGGGTCATTACATGTATAGACTTGTGAAGAAGTTGAAAATGTTAAAAAAAAAAAGCCTCTTACGCTCTGTTCTCGAGTTATTTTTTTTTAAGTAATGGAAGGGGATGGGAAGGGAAATCAAAAAAAGGGGTGTTCTTGAGTTTTTTTAAGATGGAAAGGTAGGGGACGGGAAGGTGGGAGGGAGGGAAGGGATGGGCTTTTCTGTGTATTTGTAATCCGCCCATATTTGGGATGATCAGGAGGGAACGGGTATAACTGAGAACATGGGCTTTGGTTAATTTACAATTATATCCTTGTTTCTTATGTACGTCCCATAATATGACCTAGTTTTACAGCAGCCATATGCAACAAAGAAACGAGCATTTTTTTCACATAAAATCACAAGCATAATCAATTGTATGTCTACCCTACTATTTTATCTTCATGAATTCTTTGTTATGATGTAGTATATATATGAGTTTTTGCATGAATTATTTGTTATTACATGGGTATATATCTGTTGACGTGCTCGTACTGGTTGTTGGTATAAGTCTTGGTTTTTCTCTCTGTTGTAGTCTTTGTTAATGCAAGTGGCATGTGTATCTAGTTTGTGAGATGGTCGATTCTGCAGCCACATCACAGACCTTTCATGTTGCGTTCATTCTTGGTCCTTGGTCTGCTAACCGGATCACTTGTTCAATTTTAAGCTGGTTACTTGCATGTATTCAATCTTTGCAGTTGTTGGTAGTTGATCATTTGCATTTAGTTGGCCTAGCGAATAATGTTTGAATTGTGTTACTGAAATATGTTGGATTGCATATTCGGAATAGTCAGATCAGTGATTTGTATGGTTCTTGTATATATGGTATTAAATTATGATTGAAAGTATATCTGAGAATACCATGAATTTTGTCTACATGTTGTCCATAGCCAATTGGTTCAGAGAAGACAATAAAGTGAACAGTTATCTAACAATATTAATATGGTCAAGTTAGTTTGTGTTATATGTCTACACAATTTTTAACAGTTGCTGTTATATGTCCTATACTTAGTAACATGCTTTTGGTTATAAATTTGGCATAAATGAATGATAGCATACATATGTTCAATGATCTTCAATTAATTTGCAAGTGAAAAAAATGTCTTTTAGGCGTAAGAACTTTTTGCAATCCATGATCAGAGACTAACAAAAGTGGATACAACTAATAAATGTGAAGAGTAGTACATTATGTTTTGAGGGTATATTTGTAATTTGGGTATCTTCCTTTCCTTTCCTTTCAACTTAAAATAAAAACTCAAGAACACAATAAAAATAACCGCTTTCTTCACAATGTCATTCCCTACTTTCCCCTTCCCATCCCATCCCCTTCCATTCTTTTAAAATTTGACTTGAGAACAGAGCGTTAACAGTTTAAATTGGAAGGAAGGGAATGTATTTGAAAGGGTAGAGTAACTGAAGTGGGAGCTTAGTGAAAGAAGCTGAAGTCTTGGAAATGTACAATGAAGATATATTTCGGGTTATGTTAACCATACCCCCAGTGGGGGAATATTCCTTTTGTCCCCTTTCTGTCCCTCTTTTATTTCAGTATAGCACAGTTTTTTATCAGTTTCTTTTCCGTATTTTTGATAGTTTTATGCGTTTGACATATTAAACTTTATATTTTCTGTTTCGCACTTTTAGATTTATAGTTTTTTTATATTAGCAAAATTATAAAAATAAAAAATAAAATAAAATAAAATAAAAAATTAGGTGGGGGGATAAAAAAATAGGGAGGGTGGGGATAACTGCCCCCATGTTATAAACAGAAACTTTTGTTTCAAGAGGCTAAGATCAATTGGATTAGTAAGGGTGATAAAAATAGTAGGTATTACCATCAAGTGATTAAAAGTAGAAACATTACAATAGGATTGTTAGCATTCAAGATGATGATGGTAACTATTATGAGGGAGATGGAATATCAGAGCAATTTGTGAAGTTCTTTGTGAAATTTTTGGGTAAAGTTGTAGACGTGGAACCTTTGGCAGATGTTGAAAGCCTATTTACTAAGAAATTTGATGAGGATGAGGCTAGAAAGATGATTATTGATATTAGTGATAAAGAGATTAAAGAGGCTATTTTTGAAATTGGGGAGAATAAAGCTCCAGTGCTTGATAGTTATACATCTATTTTTTTCAAAAGTGCTTAGGATACTATGAGGAATGAGGTATGTTTGGCTCTTAAGGAGTTTTTTCAGAAAAAGAAATTATTAGGAGAGTTAAATGCTACCTTGATTACACTTGTGCCTAAAGTTTCTAATCCTAATAAGGTTATTGAGTTCAGGCCCATTGCATGTTGTAATGTAGTTTACAAATGCATAAGCAAGATTCTATCTAATAGATTAAAGCCTGTCCTGAAAAAGCTTGTTAATCTAAACCAGAGTGCCTTTATTGAAGGAAGAGTAATTCAAGATAATATTATGCTTACAAAGGAGTTACTGAAAAGGTATAATAGAAAAGGTGAGGTTAAAAGATGTCGTTTGAGGATAGACATTGCTAAAGCCTATGACACAGTGAATTGGGGGTTCTTGAAGAATTGTTTAGTGCTCATTGGTTTTGATGAGACAATTGTGGCTTGGATTATGGAATGTGTGACTACTCCTAAGTATTCTATATGTATCAATGGTGAGAGATGTGGGTACTTTAAAGGTGGTAGAGGACTGAGACAAGGAGATCCTATCTCTCCATACCTCTTCACTTTAATAATGGAAATTTTAACGGTAATGATGGATAGGAATGTGCAGAGAAGTCCAGGGTTCATGTTTTATGTGGGTTGTAAAGAGCTCAAGGTTACTCACTTATGCTTTGCAGATGATTTGCTTGTGCTAAGCCATAGAAGTGCTAATTCATTTAAGGTTATCAAGAATACTCTAACTGAATTTAGTAAATGTTCAAGGCTGATTCCTAATATAGGCAAGAGTACAATTTTCTTTGTGAATCTTAATAGCCAAGAAAAACAGAGAATTCTTGATATTGTTCCATTCATAGTAGGTAGTTTGCCTATGAAATACCTAGGTGTCCCTCTTATTACTAAAAGAGTAGGTATTATTGAATGTAAAGAACTGGTGGAGAAGGTGAGATCTAAGGTTAAGAATTGGAAGAACAAATTTCTGTCATTTGGTGGCAAGTTGCCGTTAATTGCATCAGTATTATCCTCAATGCAAGTTTATTGGGCATATGTTTTTCTTATACCCAAGGCAACTGTTAAAGAAATTGATAAGGTTCTTAAAGCTTTCTTGTGGTTTCAAGGAGACATTGTGAAGGGTAAAGCTAAAGTTGCTTGGAAGACTGTATGCACTCCCAAAAACGAAAGTGGTCTTGGTCTAAAACCATTAAGCTGGTGGAATGAAATTCTTTTGATTAAGCAAGTGTGGAACATAGCTGCTTAAAAGGAACCCTTATGGGTAAAATGGGTACATGTAGGGGTGTTAAAAAAATCCGAGAAACCGATGAACCGAGCCGAACCGCTCAATACGAAACCGAAAAAACCTGAAACCGAAAAAACCGTAACCAAAAAAACCGAAACCGAAAAAACCCGCTTATCACGGTTCGGTTTCGGTTTTTATTTTTTGATATCCGCGGTAAACCAAACCGAACCGTGCTTAATAGATGAAGCTTTTTTTTAACTAAATATTCAAATAATTGTATTAATTATATTATTGCACTAATTTTATTGTATAATGCTTTTATTGCGCATAATGTAAACATTTTTAAACATTTATGTGTGAAAGTTGATAAATGTGATCGTAATCTATAAACGGCGGATAAATGTGATCGTAATCTTAATAGCCTTGGTATCCATTATATGTCTGAAATAATATACCAATTACCACTAGTTAACATTTGATAATTATAAAAGTTTAGGCAATTTTCATATCGGTGAGACGGTCTGGTTACAAAATTTGCACTTGTTCTCATAAAATTGAATATTTCCTAATTTTATATGGAATTTGAGGTGATGGGCCAACAAAGTACGATACTGGGTTCGTAATCAATTTTACGATAATATTGTGTTTGCTTACCGGTTACGAAACTTAGTTTATGATGTGTGACACTTTCTAGTTGTGTTTTTACTTATCTTGCAAAACATTGATAAGAGACAATGTTGAGTAGTCCATGTCAGGCCTAAAGACTATGTTGAAGAAATGGTATTCTTTCACAAGATATTCTACTCACTTTTGAGTGTCTACTCATTTTCAGTGTTTTTTGAAGTGTAGATTAGATTTTATCACATATGCATTATTTCATGTTTTAATAAATTGATTGTAAGTGAAATTTAGAGTTTTTAAGTTACTTTGGGTACACGATCAAATTATTCTAGCTAGATTAAACAATTTAGCAAACATCCTTGCTAGATTAAACAATTTGATCCTAGCTAGATTTGCAAGATTCAACTCGCCTTTACGCCAAGCATGACCGGTCTACCACAGATTTTGTACACTTTCTATCTCCCAACTTAATTATCCCAACCACCCTGCCATCAACCTCAAACTGCAACACCAAAAATCTCAAATCGTGCTTGGCGTAAAGGCGAGTTGACCAAGAATGAACAGTTGTTCAATTCCCTAAAGCATAAAATTAACCTCCTGAAAGATAACGCAAAAAACGGTTCACTGGATGACCAATAGATAGCTGATAGACTCTCACATTTAAAGACTTTGGAAGACCTTGAACACTTAGAAAAATCTCGACCTTAAGAAAAAGGCAAAAGTCAATTAGGCCATTGAGGGGGACGAAAACTCCAAGTTCTTCCATGGGATCGTCAACAAGAAGTTCTCTCGGTCTAGAATCAATGGCATCTTCGTTCATGGATCATGGGTCACGGACCCAATCCTTGTCACCACTCATATTTTTCACTTCCATAAATGTAAATTCCAAAACAATGTTACAACCCTCAAGTTGGAGTGTGATTATTCACTTCCAATCTCTCTCATAACTCTTTCAGACCAAATTGTGATGCGTTGCTATTTTATTCATACTTGTTTGAATCCCGAGGGCCTAGTATATTTTTGTGGTCGTAAGATTTTCTGTAAGAAATCTAACTACATTTCTCGCTCAAGTTTAATATTCGGGCTAGCCCTACACTTATGCTAGTAGCTAAATTGATTAGGGTGGAGGGCATGGTAACACCCTCTCTACACTCCCCTTAAGTCTACCTTATCATCATGTATCTTTTTTGAGTGAGTCTACCTTATTTCTTTTGAGTGTGCCTATAAAAAGCTCTAAATACATTTTTTTCAATTACTAGTAAGAAAAACCAAAACTCAAACAAATACACATAAATCACACACGGCAAACATATTTCTCTCTTTTAAAAAATAAAATCGCCTCATTGCTGCTGTTGACTTGGCTAAAAAAAGAGAAAGTCGCCCCGTTTCTTATATCTTGATGACTAATGAGTCTGTATCAAACATAGACTTAATAATTTCGCAAAGGTTTTCTTCATATCAGAAATGTACATCGATTAGTAAAATGAGATTCGCTAAATTTTGTGTCTAATTCTTTTTTTAACTATGTGATTATGGAAGAAGTAAGAAAGAAATATGAATGCAATCAATTGGCATTACTCACTAACAATTGCATGTTACTTGTGTGAATTTTACGAATCTTTTAATAGCTCTAGAAACGTCCAATTGTCACTTTGTACCCCACCACAATCAATGGAACACATTGAACCCTATTTCGCCACAAACTCTCTTCATCGGCCACTTTTTAAGCCACGTGAACAAGTCGCAAAAGCCACTATCGTGGCCCAATAAGTATCCACTTATTTGTCTTCACTGACAAAAAATACACACTCACTCTCTCTAAACATTCTAAATAAGCCAATCACCTTTTCCTCCTTAAACCACAACAAACAACTAAACATTCTAAATATTCGAAACATTCTAGACAACCATCTTAACAAATACCTCTCCACAACTATGGCAACTTCTTCAGTCTTCTCAGCAATTGGGTTTTACCGAGTTTGTTCAGGGTACTCCCCTTGTGTAAATACTATAGTGTAATCGTTTTTGCAATGTTTATAAAAATTATCAATTAGTTTAAAATGGTTAAGACAGACATTAACTGTTCAGCTGTTCTTCTATAATGTTTAGTTTAATGGTATCTGTCGAGATTGCTAAGATCGAAATGTCACTTGAAATCGTGTATACAGGGGTTACTTAGCCAAACTGTTGTACATTTCTGATCAACATTAGAGATAAATTCATATGCCAACCTAACGAAAATGTCGAAAGTTTAATGATAAACATTTGAAGTTGCCATCGTAAGCTTATTTAGCAATATAGGAAAACACAACATGAGTTATAAACGTTGCAAAACAAGTGAGTTGTAATGTTAAAGTCCGATAAGTAAATCATCAATCTGTAATGTTCGCACGTTGCAAACGGGTCGGAACTAGGAGTTACGTTTCTGGTTATCGTTTAGCTAGTTCATCAATAATTGAAAAGTAAACTTACTTTTCATTTAACTAAATTTATTTGAAGTTAAAATCGTATTTTTTTTAAAAGGTTTCCTTATATTATTACCGTTAAAATAAAATTGTACAACCCATCACTTTTGCCTCTAATTATGTCTCTAGTTGCAAAACACGTGAGCCATTATATTAAAGGTCCAATAAGTAAACCATCACACTGTAATGTGGAATGGTGCATTAACAATTTTTTTTTTTTTTTTTCTCATCTAAATCAGAATGCGTCAAAATTTATGCCATGACAGATCAAAGGGTTTTGTTTCAATAGTACTGTTGTGTGAGAAGCTCCTCTATCAAATAGTTGTGGGTTCAAGTCCTGCTTTGTACATGTGAGATGTGAGATGGTTGCGGTGTATAATTTATGAGATAGTTGTCATTCTAAAAAAAAATATATATGACAAGAATGAGCGAACTAACAAACTGCGAAGGAAGCCTGTATTAGTTTTTTCTATCTATGCTTAAATGATTACAATGAGTTAGAACCTTTTTATCAATAACACAAAAGATGAGCAAAATTGGATCAAGTGGTTAACACCCTTGCTTCAGAGGTTAAGGGTTCGATCCTCACCCCTTGCAAGGCCGGAGGTCCTTTCCTACCTTTGGTAGAACCGGAAGCAGCCTCTCTACCTTAGGTAGGGGTAAGGTTGTCTACGTCTCAACCTCCCCCATACACCGTGGAAGACGGTATTGAGACTCATAACCCGTGGAAGGCGGTATTTGAAGTTACTTTACTTTACTTTACTTTTACAAAAGACGAGCTTTTTGTAAGATCATATCAATAGTTGTTCTTACGCATGATCTCATGATCCTACAATTCAAGCGATCACATGTCGATTCTACTAGTTTTTTTATTGTAAGATTGTAAGATCAAGTACGATATAACTCACAGTAGCCTTGTTATCGTTATATGTCTGAAATAATATACCACTAGCTAGTTAACACTTGACAATAAGAATTTTGGCAATTTTCATACCGGTGAGATGGTCGACCGGTTACAAAATTTGCCTCGTTCTCATTAAATCGAATATTTGCTAATTTTATATAGAATTTGAGGTGATGGGTCAACAGAGTATGAGACTGGGTTCGCAATCAATTTTGCGATAAAATTGTGTGTGCTCGCTGATGTTTGACAATGTTGTCTATGTCAGGCCTAAAGATATTCTACTCACTTTTGAGTGTTTTACTCATTTTTGGCGTTTCTATAAATATAGATTAGATTTTATCACATATCATAATTAGTTCATGTCTTAATAAAATTGATTGTAAGTGAAATTTAGATCGAGTTAAGTTACTTTGGGTACATGATCAGTTCCTCTAGCTAGATCCAACAATTTAACAAACATCCTAGCTAGACTAAGTTGATCATCATATGAGTTGGTAGATTTGCAAGATTCAACTATTGTTACCTTAAAACCTGTTGGGATCTATGTTACACTAATTAACTAGAAAAACGATGCATCGGAACCGTGTGCATATAAACGATTTTTTTTTTCTTCTTCAAAAACTAACACTACGAAGCAAAATTAGATTGGAGTATCATGACACCGTTGAGACCCCTTAGTTCTGTCCCTGTTTTCTTTGTATGTCGATGACTAATAAGTTAAGTATAAGAGCATATCCGATAGTCCGATACAAATATTACTCGAAAATCTCAAGATATTTTCAACCTTTTCTTTCAATAGTAAAAAAGACTTTATTTTTAAATCTGAACCTATTCTTGTCACAATACCAACTTGTTAATAGGTTAACTAATTGGTTGTATAATTTCAAGCTATTACTCAAATAAGTCATTTCTAACATTGGACTCAAATGCATTAACCAGTGTTCAACTTATTCTTAACCCTTTTTTTAAATTACTATTGCCTATTGGCGATACTCTAAGCTTAACAGTGTTACGTGTATTTTCTTCAAATCAGAAATGTACATCAATTAGGAAAACAAGACTCGTTATTTTGTGTCTAAATTCTCCTTCTTTTAAAATCATGTGATGATGAGTCATGACACATAAAATAGAATGATATCTTCAACTGCCAAGTATGTTATCGTTAAAAAAAACATGAAAGATATATGAATGCTTTATCAATTGAAGCTAGGGGCGGAGTCAG
Source organism: Artemisia argyi (assembly GCA_030686995.1). NCBI lineage: Eukaryota > Viridiplantae > Streptophyta > Magnoliopsida > Asterales > Asteraceae > Artemisia > Artemisia argyi. The sequence continues at coordinate 173,340,403 of CM060686.1, read as the reverse complement.
AAATTTTTCTCGAGGTGGCACATTTTTATAAATTTTAAAAACTTTTGCTCGAGGTGGCACACTTTTTTTTTTTTTTTTTTTTTTTTTTTTTTTTTTCACAAAAAGAGCACCAGCCCTTGTGCACCCTTTTGTCTCGCCCATGATTGACACCCATTAACAATTGTTACTTCTTTAAATTTTACACAAAATCTTATTTTAGCCCTGGCACTTTGCACTCCACCACCACAATCAATGAAACACATTGAAGTCTATTTTACCACAACCTCTCTTCAACGGCCACTTCTAATGCCACGTGATCGAACCCTAAAAGTGACTATCGTGGCCCAATAAGTATCCACTAATTTGTCTTTACTCACCACAACACTTTCGTATAAAACACAACTACCTTTGTAATAAATCATCACAACCAACATAACATTTCTAAACAACAACTCAACAATAACCTTAAACAACCTCATCTACACCACCATGGCAGCTTCTTCAGTCTTCTCAGCAACACCCATCACTCACTTTCACAAAAAGACTAACATCACCACCTTTAGAACCATTAAATGCATGTCACAACCACAAGATGACATCAAACCACCATCATCATCAGTCACCCCAACACCACCACCCATCAACACCCCACCACCACCACCACCAGCCCCTAAAGTCAGCACAAAGTTCTCAGACTTGTTAGCCTTCAGTGGGCCAGCCCCAGAAAGAATCAATGGAAGGTTAGCCATGATAGGGTTTGTGTCAGCTTTGGGTGTTGAGTTGGCTAATGGCCAAGACTTGTTCACCCAAATATCTAATGGTGGGCTAACTTTGTTTGTTGGGACAAGCGTTGTCTTGACATTGGCTTCTTTGGTGCCTTTGTTTAAAGGAGTGAGAGCTGAGTCCAAGTCAAGTGGTTTGATGACTTCAGATGCTGAGTTGTGGAATGGTAGATTTGCTATGTTGGGCTTAGTTGCTTTGGCTTTTACTGAAGTTGTTCAGGGTGGTCCTCTTGTGTAATTATATCGTGTTATGTATTACACCAAAATTTATGATAATATAGAATGAAATTAGCAAGCGAAATATTTTTGAGTATTTGACTATTTGTTGGTATTTGTTACAAACAAGGAGAAAGAACCTGCCGCGTTGCGGCGGGGGCATCTATAGCTGTGTGATAGACCTGTAACAGAGAAAATTGGATAGATGTATTGCCAGGATGTTGTTTACAAAATATTGCAAGGGTTTTTAATACCGCATTTATACTTGCAATTTTAGTGGCCATCCTACATTCATTTACTGTACATTATGCAGCTGCTAGTTAAGGTTTTATTACCGACCACGTTTTAAGAGTTGAGGTTGTTGGATCATAAACTTGATTTAGCCCGAGAATGGTATGGAAGTTTCTAGAAAGTCGTAGAATGGTATAGAAGCTTCTAGAAACTCGTAGAATACTCATAGAAAATATCTTTGTGAAATATCTAGAATGATACTAGAAATATCTAGTTAGAATTATCTAGAATTAGACATTTAGATAAGGATAATGATGTATTAAGAATTATCAAGATGATGCAAGAAGAATCTAGATCATAGTAGAATATCCATGGAATATCTAGTCTCTAGAACATTCCATGGAGTAGTATAAATAGGTGTTAGGGTGAGCATTTGTAAACATGAAGCAAAGCTTAAAAGTAATAAAAGTTTCTTTGTAAAAGCTCTCTAAGTATTCCCCTCTTCGTAAGCCTAAAAGGCCCTCGTGTTTTCCAACAAAGTGGTATCAGAGCTAGAAGATCGAGATGTCAGGTGCAATGAACTTGTTCCAATTTCCTCGTCTTACCAAAGATAACTATGGTAGTTGGTGCATTCGAATGAAGGCGTTACTTGGTTCACATGATGTGTGGGAGATAGTCGAAAAGGGTGTTGAGAAAGTTGATGATGAAAGTTCGTTGAATGCCGCCCAAAGGGTGGAGTTGCAAAAGGCAAGAAAGAAGGATCAAAGTGCTCTTACACTCATCTATCAATGTCTTGATGATGCGATGTTTGAGAAAGTTGCAAATGCAACCACTTCTAAGGAAGCGTGGGAGATCCTTCAAAATGCTTTCAAAGGAATTGACAAGGTGAAAAAGGTACGTCTTCAAACTCTTAGACGAGAGTTCGAAAAACTCCAAATGGAGGAATCTGAAACTATTTCAGATTATTTCACTCGTGTCTTGACCATTTCAAATGAAATGAAGAGAAATGGTGAAAGCTTGAGTGACACAAGGGTGATAGAAAAGGTTCTTCGCTCTTTGCCACCAAGCTTTGATTACATTGTTGTGGCCATAGAGGAGTCAAAAGACATAGACTCTATGACCACTGATCAACTCATGGGATCTTTACAAGCCCATGAAGAAAAATTGAAGAAAAGAAGGGGGAAAGAACCCTTGGAGCAAGCTTTATACTCGAAGGTCTCTTTCAAAGAAAGAGAAAAGAGCTTTCTACATGGAAAGGAGCAAGGACAAGGACGCGGTACTTTTCGAGGTCGTGGTGGTTTCAACGGCCGAGGACGAGGAAGAGGAAGAGAAGATGTCAACAAAGAAGATGAAAACCAATGGTTTTCATATCGAAGAGGTCGTGGGAGAGGCTTTCAATCTCAAAGAGGAGGTAAGCCCCACATACAATGTTATAATTGTCGCAAATATGGTCATTATGCCATTGAGTGTAGTAGCTCAAGACAAGTGGAAGAAAAAGCTAATCTTGTGGAGGTAGAAGACAAAGATGAGCTTACCTTGCTAATGGCAAGACGTGACGAACAAGAAGAGAGGATAGAACCATGGCATATAGATTCCGCTGCAAGTAACCATATGACGGGTGAAGAAGACTTGTTCGTGGATATGGAGGAAAGTAAAGGTAGCGTCACCTTTGGAGATGAATCAAAGGCACCGGTGAAAGGAAAAGGTAAGATACTTATCCGAGCTAAAGATGGAAGTCACCAATATATTTCGGACGTATACAATGTACCTTAAAAGTAACATTTTAAGTGTGGGACAACTTTTAGAGAAAAACTACGATATTCATTTCAAAGATCGTAGTGCTACAATAAGAAATCCCGAAGGAAAGCTCATAGCTAAAGTCCCTATGACTAAAAACCGAATGTTCCTTCTAAACATTCAACATGATGAAGCTAAGTGCTTAAAGAGTTGTTTGAAGGATCATTCGTGGCTTTGGCATATGAGGTATGGGCACTTAAACTTTGGTGACTTAAAGTTATTATCATCAAAGGGAATGGTGAAAGGGTTAGATCAAATTGATCATCCCAATCAAGTGTGTGAAGGATGTCTTCTTGGAAAGCATGCTAGAAGTTCATTCCCGAAAGAAGCGACATCAAGAGCTAAGGAGCCTTTGCAACTAATTCACACGGATTTGTGCGGTCCCATTACTCCACCCTCTCATGGTAAGAATCTTTACTTCATGCTTTTTATTGATGACTTTTCAAGAAAAAGTTGGGTATATTTTCTAAAAGAAAAATCCCAAGCTTTTGAAGCTTTTAAGACATTTAAAGCTATGGTAGAAAAAGAGAAAGGTTTAAAAATTAAATCCATGCGATCCGATAGAGGTGGAGAATTTTTATCAAAAGAATTTAACAAATTTTGTGAGGATAATGGGATCCAGAGATTTCTAACGGCTCCTTACTCCCCACAACAAAATGGAGTGGTGGAGAGAAAGAATAGAACCATTCTCAATATGGTCCGAAGCATGTTGAAAAGTAAGAAAATGCCAAAGGAGTTTTGGGCCGAAGCGGTTGACTGTGCGGTATATCTATTGAACCGGTGTCCGTCAAAGAGTTTAGATAACAAGACTCCACAAGAAGCATGGAATGGGATGAAGCCTACCGTCTCTCACCTAAGGGTATTCGGAAGCATAGCGTATGTTCACGTTCCAAGCCAAAGGCGATCCAAGCTTGATGATAGAAGTGAGAAGCATGTGTTCGTTGGCTACGACATGCAGTCAAAAGGCTACAAGCTCTATAATCCAATCACATGGAAGGTAGTAGTGAGTAGAGACGTGGAGTTCGACGAAGAAGAAGCATGGGATTGGAGCATTAAAGAAAATGAAAGGTATGACTTTCTTCCTATGATTGAAGAAGAGATGGGTGAATCAAGTGAAGAAGTCCAACAACCTCAAAGTCCAACTCCAACCCAAGACTCACCTTCAAGTTCAAGTGAAGGAGAACCAAAGACAAGAAGTTTGCAGGAGCTGTACGAGGTAACTGACGAGATACCCCTTCTTTGTTTATATGCTGATTGTGAACCTTTAGTTTTTGAGGAGGCTATGAAAAGTAAGAAATGGAGACAACCCATGGACGAGGAGATAAAGTCAATAGTGAAGAATGATACGTGGGAGTTGACGACCCTTCCGAAAGGCCAAAAGGCTATTGGAGTTAAGTGGGTGTACAAGACCAAGAAAAACGCCAAAGGCGAAGTGGAGAAGTACAAGGCAAGACTTGTGGCAAAAGGTTACAAGCAGAAGCATGGGATCGACTACGAAGAGGTATTTGCTCCTGTTGCTCGTTTAGAAACTATTAGAATGATTATTGCTATTGCAGCTCAACATAGGTGGAAAATCCACCAAATGGATGTAAAGTCTGCATTTCTAAATGGACTTCTCGAAGAAGAAGTTTATGTGGAGCAACCGGAGGGATATGTTGCCAAAGGGCATGAAGGTAAAGTGCTAAGGTTGAAAAAGGCCTTATATGGTCTAAAGCAGGCACCACGTGCTTAGAATACTAGAATTGACAAGTATTTCCAAGAACATGGTTTTACAAAATGCCTAAGTGAATATGCACTTTACGTGAAATTTGAAATTGGAGGTATACTACTCGTCTGCTTGTACGTGGATGATTTGATGTTTACAGGAAACTCTCAAAGTATGATGGATGAGCTCAAGAAGTCAATGACGAAAGAGTTCGAGATGACAGACATAGGACTTATGTCTTATTATCTTGGCATTGAGGTGAAGCAGATGGATGATGGAATTTTCATAAGTCAGGAAGGATATGCCAAGGAGATATTAAAGAAATTCGGCATGGAGAAATGTAATCCCGTTGGCACCCCCATAGAACATAAGGCAAAGCCTTCTAAGCATGACGGAGGAGAAGCAGTAGACTCAACTCTATTCAAGAGTCTCATTGGAAGTTTGCGCTATTTGACATGTACAAGACCCGACATCCTCTTTGCGGTTGGATTGGTTAGTCGTTTCATGGAAGAGCCTACAACAAAACATTTGGAGATTGCAAAGAGGATCCTCCGTTATATCAAAGGTACCGTAGATTATGGTATGTTTTACTCAACAAGTGAAGACTTCAAGCTGGTTGGATATAGTGATAGTGACTGGGCTGGAAATAAAGACGATGGAAAAAGTACAACAGGATTCCTGTTCTTCCTGGGTAACAATGCCTTTACATGGTCTTCAAAGAAGCAACCTATTGTTACCTTATCCAGTTGTGAAGCGGAGTACGTAGCTGCAACATCATGTGTATGTCACGCAATTTAGCTAAGAAGTATGCTAAAGGAGCTACACATGGAGCAAGAAGATGCGACTGAGATCTACGTGGATAACAAGTCAGCAATCGACTTAGCAAAAAAATCCAGTCTACCATGATCGAAGTAAGCATATCAACACTCGTTATCACTTTATTAGAGAGTGCATTGCAAGAAAGGATGTCCGAGTGATACATACGAGGTCTGAAGATCAAGTTGCAAATATCTTCACCAAACCGCTCAACGAGAAAGAGTTCTCAAGACAACGAATGATGCTTGGAGTCGGTAAATCAAGTTTAAAGGGGGGTGTTGGATCATAAACTTGATTTAGCCCGAGAATGGTATGGAAGTTTCTAGAAAGTCGTAGAATGGTATAGAAGCTTCTAGAAACTCGTAGAATACTCATAGAAAATATCTTTGTGAAATATCTAGAATGATACTAGAAATATCTAGTTAGAATTATCTAGAATTAGACATTTAGATAAGGATAATGATGTATTAAGAATTATCAAGATGATGCAAGAAGAATCTAGATCATAGTAGAATATCCATGGAATATCTAGTCTCTAGAACATTCCATGGAGTAGTATAAATAGGTGTTAGGGTGAGCATTTGTAAACATGAAGCAAAGCTTAAAAGTAATAAAAGTTTCTTTGTAAAAGCTCTCTAAGTATTCCCCTCTTCGTAAGCCTAAAAGGCCCTCGTGTTTTCCAACAAAGTGGTATCAGAGCTAGAAGATCGAGATGTCAGGTGCAATGAACTTGTTCCAATTTCCTCGTCTTACCAAAGATAACTATGGTAGTTGGTGCATTCGAATGAAGGCGTTACTTGGTTCACATGATGTGTGGGAGATAGTCGAAAAGGGTGTTGAGAAAGTTGATGATGAAAGTTCGTTGAATGCCGCCCAAAGGGTGGAGTTGCAAAAGGCAAGAAAGAAGGATCAAAGTGCTCTTACACTCATCTATCAATGTCTTGATGATGCGATGTTTGAGAAAGTTGCAAATGCAACCACTTCTAAGGAAGCGTGGGAGATCCTTCAAAATGCTTTCAAAGGAATTGACAAGGTGAAAAAGGTACGTCTTCAAACTCTTAGACGAGAGTTCGAAAAACTCCAAATGGAGGAATCTGAAACTATTTCAGATTATTTCACTCGTGTCTTGACCATTTCAAATGAAATGAAGAGAAATGGTGAAAGCTTGAGTGACACAAGGGTGATAGAAAAGGTTCTTCGCTCTTTGCCACCAAGCTTTGATTACATTGTTGTGGCCATAGAGGAGTCAAAAGACATAGACTCTATGACCACTGATCAACTCATGGGATCTTTACAAGCCCATGAAGAAAAATTGAAGAAAAGAAGGGGGAAAGAACCCTTGGAGCAAGCTTTATACTCGAAGGTCTCTTTCAAAGAAAGAGAAAAGAGCTTTCTACATGGAAAGGAGCAAGGACAAGGACGCGGTACTTTTCGAGGTCGTGGTGGTTTCAACGGCCGAGGACGAGGAAGAGGAAGAGAAGATGTCAACAAAGAAGATGAAAACCAATGGTTTTCATATCGAAGAGGTCGTGGGAGAGGCTTTCAATCTCAAAGAGGAGGTAAGCCCCACATACAATGTTATAATTGTCGCAAATATGGTCATTATGCCATTGAGTGTAGTAGCTCAAGACAAGTGGAAGAAAAAGCTAATCTTGTGGAGGTAGAAGATAAAGATGAGCTTACCTTGCTAATGGCAAGACGTGACGAACAAGAAGAGAGGATAGAACCATGGCATATAGATTCCGCTGCAAGTAACCATATGACGGGTGAAGAAGACTTGTTCGTGGATATGGAGGAAAGTAAAGGTAGCGTCACCTTTGGAGATGAATCAAAGGCACCGGTGAAAGGAAAAGGTAAGATACTTATCCGAGCTAAAGATGGAAGTCACCAATATATTTCGGACGTATACAATGTACCTTAAAAGTAACATTTTAAGTGTGGGACAACTTTTAGAGAAAAACTACGATATTCATTTCAAAGATCGTAGTGCTACAATAAGAAATCCCGAAGGAAAGCTCATAGCTAAAGTCCCTATGACTAAAAACCGAATGTTCCTTCTAAACATTCAACATGATGAAGCTAAGTGCTTAAAGAGTTGTTTGAAGGATCATTCGTGGCTTTGGCATATGAGGTATGGGCACTTAAACTTTGGTGACTTAAAGTTATTATCATCAAAGGGAATGGTGAAAGGGTTAGATCAAATTGATCATCCCAATCAAGTGTGTGAAGGATGTCTTCTTGGAAAGCATGCTAGAAGTTCATTCCCGAAAGAAGCGACATCAAGAGCTAAGGAGCCTTTGCAACTAATTCACACGGATTTGTGCGGTCCCATTACTCCACCCTCTCATGGTAAGAATCTTTACTTCATGCTTTTTATTGATGACTTTTCAAGAAAAAGTTGGGTATATTTTCTAAAAGAAAAATCCCAAGCTTTTGAAGCTTTTAAGACATTTAAAGCTATGGTAGAAAAAGAGAAAGGTTTAAAAATTAAATCCATGCGATCCGATAGAGGTGGAGAATTTTTATCAAAAGAATTTAACAAATTTTGTGAGGATAATGGGATCCAGAGATTTCTAACGGCTCCTTACTCCCCACAACAAAATGGAGTGGTGGAGAGAAAGAATAGAACCATTCTCAATATGGTCCGAAGCATGTTGAAAAGTAAGAAAATGCCAAAGGAGTTTTGGGCCGAAGCGGTTGACTGTGCGGTATATCTATTGAACCGGTGTCCGTCAAAGAGTTTAGATAACAAGACTCCACAAGAAGCATGGAATGGGATGAAGCCTACCGTCTCTCACCTAAGGGTATTCGGAAGCATAGCGTATGTTCACGTTCCAAGCCAAAGGCGATCCAAGCTTGATGATAGAAGTGAGAAGCATGTGTTCGTTGGCTACGACATGCAGTCAAAAGGCTACAAGCTCTATAATCCAATCACATGGAAGGTAGTAGTGAGTAGAGACGTGGAGTTCGACGAAGAAGAAGCATGGGATTGGAGCATTAAAGAAAATGAAAGGTATGACTTTCTTCCTATGATTGAAGAAGAGATGGGTGAATCAAGTGAAGAAGTCCAACAACCTCAAAGTCCAACTCCAACCCAAGACTCACCTTCAAGTTCAAGTGAAGGAGAACCAAAGACAAGAAGTTTGCAGGAGCTGTACGAGGTAACTGACGAGATACCCCTTCTTTGTTTATATGCTGATTGTGAACCTTTAGTTTTTGAGGAGGCTATGAAAAGTAAGAAATGGAGACAACCCATGGACGAGGAGATAAAGTCAATAGTGAAGAATGATACGTGGGAGTTGACGACCCTTCCGAAAGGCCAAAAGGCTATTGGAGTTAAGTGGGTATACAAGACCAAGAAAAACGCCAAAGGCGAAGTGGAGAAGTACAAGGCAAGACTTGTGGCAAAAGGTTACAAGCAGAAGCATGGGATCGACTACGAAGAGGTATTTGCTCCTATTGCTCGTTTAGAAACTATTAGAATGATTATTGCTATTGCAGCTCAACATAGGTGGAAAATCCACCAAATGGATGTGAAGTCTGCATTTCTAAATGGACTTCTCGAAGAAGAAGTTTATGTGGAGCAACCGGAGGGATATGTTGCCAAAGGGCATGAAGGTAAAGTGCTAAGGTTGAAAAAGGCCTTATATGGTCTAAAGCAGGCACCACGTGCTTAGAATACTAGAATTGACAAGTATTTCCAAGAACATGGTTTTACAAAATGCCTAAGTGAATATGCACTTTACGTGAAATTTGAAATTGGAGGTATACTACTCGTCTGCTTGTACGTGGATGATTTGATGTTTACAGGAAACTCTCAAAGTATGATGGATGAGCTCAAGAAGTCAATGACGAAAGAGTTCGAGATGACAGACATAGGACTTATGTCTTATTATCTTGGCATTGAGGTGAAGCAGATGGATGATGGAATTTTCATAAGTCAGGAAGGATATGCCAAGGAGATATTAAAGAAATTCGGCATGGAGAAATGTAATCCCGTTGGCACCCCCATAGAACATAAGGCAAAGCCTTCTAAGCATGACGGAGGAGAAGCAGTAGACTCAACTCTATTCAAGAGTCTCATTGGAAGTTTGCGCTATTTGACATGTACAAGACCCGACATCCTCTTTGCGGTTGGATTGGTTAGTCGTTTCATGGAAGAGCCTACAACAAAACATTTGGAGATTGCAAAGAGGATCCTCCGTTATATCAAAGGTACCGTAGATTATGGTATGTTTTACTCAACAAGTGAAGACTTCAAGCTGGTTGGATATAGTGATAGTGACTGGGCTGGAAATAAAGACGATGGAAAAAGTACAACAGGATTCCTGTTCTTCCTGGGTAACAATGCCTTTACATGGTCTTCAAAGAAGCAACCTATTGTTACCTTATCCAGTTGTGAAGCGGAGTACGTAGCTGCAACATCATGTGTATGTCACGCAATTTAGCTAAGAAGTATGCTAAAGGAGCTACACATGGAGCAAGAAGATGCGACTGAGATCTACGTGGATAACAAGTCAGCAATCGACTTAGCAAAAAAATCCAGTCTACCATGATCGAAGTAAGCATATCAACACTCGTTATCACTTTATTAGAGAGTGCATTGCAAGAAAGGATGTCCGAGTGATACATACGAGGTCTGAAGATCAAGTTGCAAATATCTTCACCAAACCGCTCAACGAGAAAGAGTTCTCAAGACAACGAATGATGCTTGGAGTCGGTAAATCAAGTTTAAAGGGGGGTGTTGGATCATAAACTTGATTTAGCCCGAGAATGGTATGGAAGTTTCTAGAAAGTCGTAGAATGGTATAGAAGCTTCTAGAAACTCGTAGAATACTCATAGAAAATATCTTTGTGAAATATCTAGAATGATACTAGAAATATCTAGTTAGAATTATCTAGAATTAGACATTTAGATAAGGATAATGATGTATTAAGAATTATCAAGATGATGCAAGAAGAATCTAGATCGTAGTAGAATATCCATGGAATATCTAGTCTCTAGAACATTCCATGGAGTAGTATAAATAGGTGTTAGGGTGAGCATTTGTAAACATGAAGCAAAACTTAAAAGTAATAAAAGTTTCTTTGTAAAAGCTCTCTAAGTATTCCTCTCTTCGTAAGCCTAAAAGGCCCTTGTGTTTTCCAACAGAGGTATCATGGTAGCCGTACTTCGCCTTCTTGCTGGCCTGGGCAACTGTTTTGTCTTTGGGATCTGCAGATGCTTCTTGGGGGGGCTGGTGTCATCGTCGGTTCATCTTGTGGTGCTGTAGTTTCCATTTCTTGCATCTCTGGCTCCCACGTTTCTTCTACAACTGTTGGCATGCTATAGATACAAAATCCTGCATTTATATTATGGCCGTTTGTCATAAAAAAAATTGCATGTTTAAGGCCGTTTGTCAACTAAATATCAAATGTTCAATTTCTTACACATAGTTCAAGTTCCTATAAACTATTGTCCCGGTTGTAAATGCACCAAGAGGTTCACGATACCATTGACCACTATACGTTATTTGATCCATGGGTTGTTCAACATTTAATACCTCCCATGGCCTCAACCCCGGAATAGCTTTTATCAGCTGTTTTTGTATACATGAAAATTAGAAGCTTTGTTGAGAGCATGGCAAAGAATCGTTGATACTCGATTATAATAACAATTTACAGTCGATAGCCATGATTAATTAGTGTCCGTTAGCCAATGATCTTTAATTAGTAAGAGCTTGAAGCAAATTAAAATGTAAAATTTCAAACAAATATTTACTAAAAGAAGTAAATGATAAAAATATATCAGATGTCGTATACAGGGAAACCGGTTTGGGTTACATTTTACTTACAATGGGTCAACTCGGGATGCAGAATATCAACATCATGAAAATAAGTGAATATTGAAACAATGGTCATTTGAAAGAGTCGCTTACTGAGGCTGAAGCCCGAGGCGTTGAAGGAACCTGATAGCCATTAAATCCGTATTCCAACTTCTTTTGTAACAGCATATCTTAGTGACCATATCATGAAAACACCAGTTAACACCATATGCCATCACTTCTTCCGATCTTTAAACACCTGAAAATTGAGTGTAACATTTTAGTAACATCATAAAAACACTAACTTTGATCTACTTTAAAATAAGAAACATGAATCAAGATCTACTTTAAAATAAGAAACATGTGGTTGTCACCAGATATATAGTAACATAGATGAGATCAGCAAAAAGAACCAAATCGCTAACACAAAGTCATTATAAGGCACCCTACTCCACTAATCTTAGTTTTGGCGTACCTCGATTGTATATCGACCTGTTCTAAGGGAGTCATTGCTATAGTATCGCCCCTCCTGTCCATACTCCATACCTGCACATCGTAGCTCAAATACGTTAAACATCAACTATTAAAAGTTTTAGATTCACTTACCACAATCTCCTTTAGAAGGTTGTTGATGCTATTGTGATTTTCCTTATATCATAATCCCTTAAGCCACATAAATAATCTATTCCAAATACCCAACAAAACAGGATCACAAAATACACGACAATAAAACAACTGATTTGACAACCCCAATATATACCATACCTTTAATAGTCTCTGTTGGAGTCCCGAAGCCTAAACCCGAAGCCCAAACCCATACTCCCCTAGAACTTGTTCGCACGTTTTCAGTCTTCTTCGAACTATCAGTCAACATCACACAATAAAAGTACTAACAGAATTAAAAAAATATTAATTATACTTGATAAACTTCAGATTTAAGTATTTAACGATAAACTTACAACACAAAGGGGATTTGATAACGATACGTGTTTGCGTAAATTCTTTGTATATGTGTTTTTGGATATGTGGATCTGCAGAAGAACCTTCGATCGTCTTCTTCATTATCTGAGTTGATTGAAGAGATTTGGATGAGCCGTTTGTTGATTCGGTGCTGGTTGTGCTTATCCGATTCACTTCATGAAGCTACGATAGTAATAAAGAAAGAAACTTATACACATGGACTATAATCAATCTTGGGCCTTTTAACTAAAATACTATTATAATGAAAATAATATTATAAGCCAATCTGGGATTCTGGTCCATCGTGAAATGATAGTAAGTATAATGCATTATACTTTACTTTTTTAGGTAACATGCAATTGAATGCTATACAGCTAGAAACAAGAAGGATATGATCCATGTAGTTCCAAATTTCCAATTAACTACTACTATAAAGTAACTATTCATTCAAAGTAGTAATTGTATATGCTCTGGAAAACAACATATACTGAATCTCACCGGAATGAAGTATGAAGAGATAAGATATGTATAGATTGTCACACCCATATTCGAAGATAAATGAATTGATACGGCTCTAAAAAAGTACTAACAAGGGTGAGACCAGAAGAGAGTCGAATCGGACACGATATTTGACTTTATCTTTGGTGAAGAAATGACACCCTTGTGCTTGGCTCGATTGCATGTAGATATTAAAATATAAGTACCAACACTAAAGATAACGTTAACATGACTAATGAAACTCTATGCGCATCAAGAGCTCCAGGGGAGTCAAATGAGTACTTTTTTCAGGGCTTTTATCTGAAAATTATACACGCAAAGCCGAATCTCAAACACTCACGTACGAGGCGAGGAGACAGAAAGAATTGGGTACCTGGAGATAGAAGAGTTAGAAGTTTCTCATGCTTGATCTCGACCAGATCACACCGGGCAAAGCCGCTTTCTTCCGCAGGAAACAAGAAGAAATCATGAGGAAACATCAGAATGAAGCAATCAAATGTTTAAGTTTCGTATTATTATTATTATTATTATTATTATTATTATTATTATTATTATTATTATTATTATTATTATTATTATTATTATTATTATTATTATTATTATTATTATTATGTTTTTTGATGCGTGGGAATCGCACCTTGCTTTACCTCTCGAGGGATCTCGAGAAGCTTACAACCCCCACCAGGCAGTGTACCTGATCGTTGTAGTATAGTATAGTGACAAGTACCGGGGGATTGATCGTTCAGCTTAGGAATAGTGTCGCTAGGATTAGAAAACCTAATTAATAGTTCTAAAGGTGAGAGATGATTATTTTTGTATTTTTATATTTTTTAGAAAGCAATTAAAATCTCGGGTTTTGGAAGATAGGGCGGAATTAGTTGCTATTCAACTAACCCAAAACTAAGATGCAATCAAAATAAAATAATAAAAATGAAATTAAACTAATTAAACTAAGTTGTGAGCAGTGGTTGGAGAAATTGTGTTTACTTAGACTTCACTACTCCCTAGATATCTTTTACATGTTAATTACTTGTTACACTTGTATGAATGACGGGTTGTATTCCTTAATACCATTCGTGGGGTGGCATACATAACTCCCCAACTCTATGAGCTCTTATCTCCTCCTACACCATGACCCAGCACAACTATAGGGATTGTAAACAGTGGCTCATGCATTAAATACAACCAATAAAGACCTAGTACGCCTCGGTTCATGTTTCTTAAGACGTTCAAGCATGTTACCATTTGGAGATCTGCCAGTTTTCTTAAGCCTAACATATAAATCATTCATTCAAAACAAGAGTAGACAAGTAATCAACACATAATCAACATCTAGGTTTAATTAGATCTAAGCAAACACAAGAGATATCTAGCCTAGCATAGTAGAATTGAGACAAGAACAAGAGATAAACAACCAACACATAGACATATTGATTGAATTGAAAGTACACTTATCTCAATTACAATGCAAGGTCTCAAGGGTTTGGAACCCTTGAAAAACCTGTGAAAGAGGCACCAAAATCGTCTTTAGGGTTTCACCAAAACTTCTCTCTTTTTAATGAAAAAACTAGAAAACTATATATAGGAAAAACAGTCTGACGGCGTCAAGAGTTAATTCTGACGCCGTCACCTCGCCGCCATAAACTTCCTCGGACGGCCTTGATCCACTTATGACGGCCTATGTGACGCCGTCACCACCCACGGTAAATTATTCTTGGCCACTTTGACGCCGTCACCAGTACGTCTGACGCCGTCACCACCTTCGATATTTAATTCTTCATGTCTGACGCCGTCAAGAGGCAAGTCTTGACGCCGTCACCTTGTATTTTCAGCTTGGATTTTTGGTACTTTGCCGTTTTCTTCACTTTATGCTCGAAAAACGTCCAAAATAGCCTCTTTTCCAGAATTCACTCTCCAAACACCTAAAATCACAAAAGGAACGATTTAGGGCAATATTTGATCAAATAAAGTCGGATTCGGGCTTAAATGACCCCCTAAAAACGGATCATTTTTCGCCTCATCATATACCCTTACACTTGAGATTTGCTTGTCCTCAAGCAAATGAGCTTTTATTCTACTCAAAAGACAAGTTAGGGGTCATTTAACACTAATATAAAAGTAATTACAACAAATAATCGTTCCACTAAAGACCAATAGACAAGCACGGAGGTCATACACAAGCACCTCACAAATAGTGTTTAGATACTCACATCTCTCGGGTGTAATAAAGTAATATAACATTATGGAAATGGAAGATATCTCTCACTACCTGTCATAGCAAAATAGATTACCATAGGCTTGGGAAAGGATCAAACCTCCACCACATGGCGTAAGCACCTAGGATAAACTATCAAAGAGGTCTTTTAAAGGGTTATAACGTTAGGTGTAGGGATATGAATTACACGGTTTTGTTGGATAAAGGAAGTTTTACTGGTGGCGAGTTAACAATCTTAGTTAATTACATGTACAAGATGGCGTTGCTAAGCCAAGACTAGACTCGACTTAAGCTAATAAATGAAAAATAACAAAAACATAAAATGAACATAAAATAAAAACGGGATGGTAGTCCGTATGTTTTTTCTCTTTTTTCTTTTCTATTTTTTTTTTCTTTTTCTTAATTTTTTTTTTTTTTGCATACACTCTTACCCTACCATCCAAAATAATACATCATAGGGGTTTGAGCATTCCCCTTACACTTGAATCTTTACATACTTTACATTTAACTAATCTAATGACTCGAATTAAGAAAATCAAAACACTTGGAGCACTTTTAAGATTAACGTACATATGGGGGTAATAAGTGATGTTCTTCCCCATTACTCCATAAATTAAGTACTTACCCATGAGTCCCAATAGTCCCAAAACAATATGTACAATGATATGACTCGACTTAGCAACCATGTAATCAATTAGAAAGTTAACTTAGGGTTTAACAAATAACAATAATGCACTAAAAATGAGCGCATACACGGAAGGCTAAGGCGATTTGGTTGTACATTTAAGTGGGGTGTAACAAATTCTTCCTTTAAGTAAAATGCTTAAAGTTAGAAACGAAAAAATAGGCTCGGAGGGGTGTACTAGGGGTATCGTGTACTAAAAATGAGTACAACGCTAAGGGTGTGGGAAAAATTAGTTGACTTAACTAGCCAAGTAATATGACTTAAATGGTCAAGTAATTATAATACAGGTTTAACACAAGGGTGATCCTAATGCCTCTTATCATGTAGTAAATCCTACCACACGAATGTAGTCTCACTAGCGGTCTCGGGATGCATCACTAACGCAAGTTCTAGAATCTAAATGCTACCGGTACACTCATAAGCACCAATAATAAATGCTTTTCCTATCAAATCTAAAGGCGAACCTCACATTTTTAGGTGGAAAATTTTTCTGAATATACGGTTATGTGCTAGTCATACAACCTCCTATCCATGAGACGCTTGCTATGGCTAAAGTTTCACTCCTAAATGTTGTAAAAAATTTTAAATTTGGCGCTAAAATTACACTAACAAGTATTTCTCGTAGTTTTATTACTCATCTACTATCAAACAAAACAAACTCAAGCGAAAGTGCATATGTAAGGTATCATCTTTTTACCCTCCCCTTACACTTAAGATGAACATTGTCCCCATTGTTCAAGTAAAGAATGTAAAAGTTAAAAAGTAAAGAGAATGAAATCAAATACTCCCCTGATTCGCTCGGTATGGATTTTAGTTGACCAGGTTAAATCTTCTTCCAAGAAAACGAACAATCAAAGCTTCCATTCCAGAATATAAATCATCTTCTTGTCACAAATAACATGTAAATCCTGACAAAAGTAGACAAGGCAACCTCGCGTAAAATCGGCGGCATCCTATATAAGTTACTAAATCCTAGAAAACAAAGTAAGATATAATGCTTGTGGAATGAAGTTTGCAGATTTCCTGGAGATTATAAAACTTAATAATTCACAAAAACCATAAGACTCCGTTAGAAAAACAAAATCGGTAAAATTTCCAGATTTTAACTCCTGACGCCGTCAAGAGCAAACCCTAACGCCGTCAGAATGGACCTGCAGAAATTCTTATGTTAAGTTTCCGGAAAATTTTTGGAAAAACTTTGTCCTACTTCCTGGAAAATCCTGCAAAACTTCATTATGACTCAATACAAGCATTTGACTCTAACAAATACGAATATACATGTTCATTAAATATTGTGGATAATCATGATCGGTTTGTTTCTTAAAAACATATTTGGGGTTTCCCCTTACACTTATCTTTTGCAAAAATACCTCTAGGTTGAAGTTAAGACTAGGCTAAACAACATAATAAAGTATTTCCACTTTTTAGTAGAGAAACATGATCAACCAACAATAAAAATAAAACATGCATACGGAAGCAAATAATAATCAAACAAATAAAAATCACACAAAACATGGGTTGCCTCCCAAGAAGCGCTTTTCTTTATTTACGAGTCTTGTAGCTAGACTCAAAGTCGTGGGTTACTACGTGATCTCATCATCAAACATCACATCCTCCTCATTAATCATTTCATTGTTATTTTCTTGGTAATGTTTTACACGTTGTATGTTAACCGTGAATTCCCTACCCTCATCGTCAACTAACACTAAAGCTCCAAATTTAGAGGAATTCTTCACTGTGAACGGCCCATACCATCTAGACTTAAGTTTTCCCGGAAATAATCGCAACCGAGAATTGTATAATAGGACCTTGTCTCCTTCTGAAAATTCTTTGGGTTTCTTAATTCTTTGATCATGCCATCTTTTAGCTCTCTCTTTATATGTGATGGAGGATTCGTAGGCTTCTAATCTAAGCTCATCAAGCTCGTGTAATTGCAAAAACCTATTGTTCCCCGCAGTTGTGTAATCTAAGTTGCATGCCTTAAGCGCCCAATAAGCCTTGTGTTCTAATTCTACCGGTAAGTGACATGCCTTACCATACACCATGCGGAACGGGGTCGTTCCAATAGGTGTTTTGTAAGCAGTTCGGAATGCCCATAAGGCTTCGTCGAGTTTGAATGACCAGTCCTTTCTGTTTTGACTAACCGTTTTTTCAAGTATTCTTTTAATAGCTCTATTGGTATTTTCGACTTGGCCATTGGTCTGTGGATGATAGGCGGTGGAGAATCGGTGGGGTACTCCATACCTCTTCATGACCTTTTCCATTTGCGCGTTGCAAAAATGTGTCCCCCTATCACTGATGAGAGCCTTCGGAATCCCGAATCTTGCGAAAAGCTTTTTCAGGAAATGAATGACCACTCTAGCATCATTAGTCCTAAGGGCTTGTGCTTCAACCCATTTTGAAACATAGTCAATGGCGACCAAGATGTACTCGTTTCCCCCTGAGGATGGAAATGGTCCCATAAAGTCAATCCCCTGCACATCGAATACTTCACAAACTTGTATAAAATTCTGAGGTGCCTCATCCCTATGTGATATATTTCCAGCCCGTTGACATGCATCACACGCTTGCACCATATCTTTTACATCACGGAAAATTGTGGGCCAATAGAATCCTGCGTCGAGAATCTTTCGAGCAGTAACATTTATCCCATGATGCCCTCCAGAGGGACCGGAGTGACATTCCCTCATGATTTTCACTGCCTCATTCTCCGAAACACAACGCCTTATAATGTGGTCAGGACACCTTCGGAATAAAAATGGTTCATCCCAGAAGTAATACTTCAGCTGGGAAAAGAACCTCTTCCTTTCGTATTTAGTCAGGTGTTCAGGAACAAGTCTACATCTACTTGCGAAGTAATTGGCGAAGTTGGCGTACCATGGTTCCGAATCAAGGATAGACATCAGTTGTTCGTCGGGAAACGAATCCTTAATTTCACTTCTATCGTGTTTATCCAAGGGGTTTTCCAGGCGAGATAGATGATCGGCGGCTAGATTCTCTGCCCCCCTCTTATCGCGAATCTCAACATCAAATTCTTGTAGCAACAAGATCCACCGAATCAGTCGTGGCTTGGCGTCCTGTTTCGCAAACAGATATCTAAGAGCTGAGTGGTCAGTGAAGACGACTGTCTTTGAAAGGACAAGATATTGTCGGAATTTGTCGAATGCAAACACTACGGCTAATAATTCTTTTTCGGTGGTGGAGTAGTTCTCTTGGGCGGGATTCATGGTCTTGCTAGCGTAGTAAATAGGTTGGAAAAGCTTGTCACGTCGCTGACCTAATACAGCCCCGACAGCGAAGTCGCTAGCGTCACACATTATTTCAAATGGTAACTCCCAGTTGGGTGTGATCATGATTGGAGCTTGAGTGAGTTCCCTTTTTAGGAGGTCGAAAGCATCTTTGCATTCTTGGGAAAAACCGAATGGAGCATCCTTCACAAGCAATTGAGTCATTGGCCGGGCAATTTTGGAGAAGTCTTTGATGAATCTCCGATAAAATCCGGCGTGCCCCAAAAAGCTGCATATTGCCTTAACAGTTGTGGGGTATGGTAACTTAGATATAGCTTCAACCTTAGCTTGGTCCACCTCTATCCCGTTCCCTGAAATCTTATGGCCCAACACAATCCCTTCCTTTACCATGAAATGACACTTTTCCCAGTTTAACACCAAGTTGGTTTCCTCGCAACGTTTAAGCATCTTTTCTAAATTAGCAAGACAGCGGTCGAAGGAGTTTCCGAAAACTGAAAAGTCATCCATGAAAACTTCCATGCTGTCTTCCATGAGTTCGTGAAAGATTGCGGTCATGCAACGTTGGAAAGTGGCGGGGGCATTACATAGCCCAAAAGGCATCCTTTTGTAGGCAAACGTTCCATAGGGGCAAGTAAACGTGGTCTTTTCTTGGTCCTCAGGTGCTATGGGGATTTGAAAATATCCAGAGAATCCATCTAAGAAGCAATAGTACTCGTGTCCAGATAATCTTTCTAACATCTGATCAATGAATGGTAAGGGAAAGTGATCTTTCCTCGTGGCATCGTTGAGCTTTCGATAGTCAATGCATACCCGCCATCCAGTGACAGTTCTTTGTGGCACCATCTCACCCTTGTCATTTTTTACTACAGTCATTCCACCCTTTTTAGGTACAACCTGTACAGGACTAACCCATGGGCTATCCGAGATCGGGTAAATCAATCCTGTATCCAAAAGTTTGATAACTTCCTTCTTCACTACCTCCTTAATGTTAGGGTTCACTCGCCTCTGGGGTTGCACAGTGGGTTTATAATCTTCCTCCATAAGAATCTTATGTGTGCAAAAAGTAGAGTCAATCCCCTTAATGTCGGCCACACTCCATGCGAGTACCCCCTTGTATTTCTTCAGGACCTCTAAGAGTTTAACTTTTTGTTCCTTTTCCAAGGAAGAATTTATGATTACCGGGAGTTGGTTTTCTCCCTGAAGAAAGGCATACTCTAAATGATTAGGGAGCTCTTTAAGGTCAACGTCAGGGGGCTCGATAATAGAAGGTTTGAGCTTGTTCTCGGGCTTTCGGAGCTCGATATGCTCCGTTGCCTCTTGTCTGGGGTAGAAGGAGACTGCATTAACATCCTCCGTCTTTTCCACCTCCAGCAAAGGCAGAAAACTGTCGTCCCGTAGCCAGCCTTCATCGATTTGTTCATCGATGCAGTCATCAATGATATCTGTGAGCTCATCTACTTCCCCGATAAAGTAGAGCCGGTTGGATGCTTCAAGGGAGAGGTCCATAGAATCCTTAATGTCGAAAGTTGTGCTATCGTCTCCTACTCGTAAGGTCAGTTTGCCATCGTAGACATCGATGACTGCACGAGCGGTAGCAAGAAATGGTCTACCTAAAATGATAGGTACCACGTCGTCCTCCTCCATATCCAGGATTACGAAGTCGACAGGGAATTTGAATTTCCCAACCTTAACTAGCACGTTCTCACATATCCCTTCGGGGTATTTGACTGATCTATCGGCTAGTTGGATGTTCATACGGGTAGGCTTCAATCCGGAATATCCTAGTTTACGGAACATAGAGAGAGGCATGAGGTTAATACTTGCTCCCAAATCGGCAAGAGCATTCTTGATTGATAGAGATCCTATAGAGCATGGCAAGGTGAAGCTGCCCAGATCGTCTACCTTCTTTGGTAGCCCTTTATGGGTCACCACTGAGCATTCTTCCCCTAGGGTTACAAGGCCCTCGAGCTTTTTTCTGTTAGCAAGCAGTTTTTTGAAGTATGTGCTATACTTTGGCATGTGATAGCAAGCATCCAAGAGAGGTATGGTGACAACCGAGTCTTTTAGGTATGACAAGAACCTCTTGTTATCATTCTCCGTTTTCTGGTTCCTTAGTCGGGATGGGTATGGAATTCTCACAGGTGGGTTAGGAAGGGCTGATGGGGAGGGAGTTGTCACTGGTGGTTGGTCCGGGGTGCCAATGCCGACATCCTGCTCCTCCTCCCCAGGTTTATCTGAATCGAGCGTGACGGGGGACGAATTTGGGTAAGGAGGGTCCTTGGTTGTCGTTCCGGCCCGTGTGGTTATCGCGAGCATGGGATCTTTTCCTCTTTCTGACGGTGGTTGGAGGTTATCTAGGGCTGAGTTAAGCTTGCTGAAAAATTCTCCGACGCCCTCCTGCTGTTCGTCGAAAAGCTCGTTAAGCCCTTTCATTTGCAAGTCTTTTTCTTGAGTGAAGTGACCAAGGTCATCTTCGAAATTGCTCCTGATCTTGAATTCAGGGCCTCCCTCCCCCTCTCTTTTCCTTACCAGATTTCCCCAAAGGGTATAATCATCATTTTGGTAGAAAGGCAAAAGGGAGGGATCAGCATAAATGTCTCCTCCTGACAAGCACGCATGTTCAGTTGTGGCTGCTCCTCCGCATTCCTCCACCTCATGCGGACCTCCACAGTAATCGCAGATCAAGTAAGGGTTTGACAGCATTTTAGGTGGTTGCGATCCAGCTAGGCAATCCATTCTTTTATGAACTTTGCTTAATCGATCCGAGATGGTTTCAGAAATGCCGATAGTAGACTCAGGTTCATCCCAAGTGTCATCCTGGTCTTGGGCATATTCTTCAATCCTGTCCCATCCTTCCTCGGCACTAAGATTGGCCAATCTTCCTTTCCTAGATTGGTTGATTCCGTTCCGGTCATTAGAGGAGATATTTTCGTAAAAGATTTGGACCAAGAGCCAAAGTTCAATGCCATGATGTGGAACTTGTCTTATTAAATCTTTGAATCTAGTCCACGCTTTATGGAAGGGTTCATCCTTCCCCTTTCGGAAACGAAGGATCCTATCCCTAAATGTTGAGGTTTTTCCAGGTGGAAAGAACTTCTCATAGAACTTGGATATGAGTTGCTCCCATGTGAAAATAGATTCGGAAGGGAGTTTGTTATACCATTCTTGGGCTTTTTCGTATAAGGTGAAAGGGAAGAATCGCAGTCGGGATGTGTTTCTAGTAGTCCCACCTGTATGGATGGTATCCACTATTTTTAGGAAGTCCTTGATGTGTTGGATCGGATTTTCCTCATCAAGTCCGTGGAACTTACACACACTTTTGACAAGCCAAATATCATTTGCATGCAAGACCTCGTTGGCATGTTCGTTTGGATAAACAATGGCATTGGAAAACCCACGAGGAGTTGGGGAAGAGTAATCCTTGAGACGCTTAGGAGGAGGTATTATAGGAGTATTTGTCTCATTGTGGGAGCTAGGGGTTGTGATGTGATTCTCTGAATTTTCTTCAGAGAGAGGTGCATCAAAGTCGATAGCAATGCTGGATGGTTCAGGTGTTGAGTGAGTTCGTCTTAACCTACACATTTCTCTTTCGGGTTCTGCATAAGGCAAGACGAGGTCTTTAGTGGTGCTACGACTTCTAGTGATCCTAAGGTTGGAGAATTCGTTGGTTGCCATGATGGTGAATGGTGAAGAGTTACAAACAAAAGCACGAAGAAATAAGATAGACTAAAGAAGACCTAAAAATAAAAATAAAAATCTTACTAGAAAAGAATCTAGCAAGTAGACCTAATAAAAAGAAATCCTAACCTAGACAATAACTATTCCCCGGCAGCGGCGCCAAAAACTTGATGCGTGGGAATCGCACCTTGCTTTACCTCTCGAGGGATCTCGAGAAGCTTACAACCCCCACCAGGCAGTGTACCTGATCGTTGTAGTATAGTATAGTGACAAGTACCGGGGGATTGATCGTTCAGCTTAGGAATAGTGTCGCTAGGATTAGAAAACCTAATTAATAGTTCTAAAGGTGAGAGATGATTATTTTTGTATTTTTATATTTTTTAGAAAGCAATTAAAATCTCGGGTTTTGGAAGATAGGGCGGAATTAGTTGCTATTCAACTAACCCAAAACTAAGATGCAATCAAAATAAAATAATAAAAATGAAATTAAACTAATTAAACTAAGTTGTGAGCAGTGGTTGGAGAAATTGTGTTTACTTAGAATTCACTACACCCTAGATATCTTTTACATGTTAATTACTTGTTACACTTGTATGAATGACGGGTTGTATTCCTTAATACCATTCGTGGGGTGGCATACATAACTCCCCAACTCTATGAGCTCTTATCTCCTCCTACACCATGACCCATCACAACTATAGGGATTGTAAACAGTGGCTCATGCATTAAATACAACCAATAAAGACCTAGTACGCCTCGGTTCATGTTTCTTAAGACGTTCAAGCATGTTACCATTTGGAGATCTGCCAGTTTTCTTAAGCCTAACATATAAATCATTCATTCAAAACAAGAGTAGACAAGTAATCAACACATAATCAACATCTAGGTTTCATTAGATCTAAGCAAACACAAGAGATATCTAGCCTAGCATAGTAGAATTGAGACAAGAACAAGAGATAAACAACCAACACATAGACATATTGATTGAATTGAAAGTACACTTATCTCAATTACAATGCAAGGTCTCAAGGGTTTGGAACCCTTGAAAAACCTGTGAAAGAGGCACCAAAATCGTCTTTAGGGTTTCACCAAAACTTCTCTCTTTTTAATGAAAAAACTAGAAAACTATATATAGGAAAAACAGTCTGACGGCGTCAAGAGTTAATTCTGACGCCGTCACCTCGCCGACATAAACTTCCTCGGACGGCCTTGATCCACTTATGACGGCCTATGTGACGCCGTCACCACCCACGGTAAATTATTCTTGGCCACTTTGACGCCGTCACCAGTACGTCTGACGCCGT
Organism: Artemisia argyi; assembly: GCA_030686995.1. Classification (NCBI taxonomy): domain Eukaryota; kingdom Viridiplantae; phylum Streptophyta; class Magnoliopsida; order Asterales; family Asteraceae; genus Artemisia; species Artemisia argyi. The sequence continues at coordinate 173,316,485 of CM060686.1, read as the reverse complement.
CACCACCTTCGATATTTAATTCTTCATGTCTGACGCCGTCAAGAGGCAAGTCTTGACGCCGTCACCTTGTATTTTCAGCTTGGATTTTTGGTACTTTGCCGTTTTCTTCACTTTATGCTCCAAAAACGTCCAAAATAGCCTCTTTTCCAGAATTCACTCTCCAAACACCTAAAATCACAAAAGGAACGATTTAGGGCAATATTTGATCAAATAAAGTCGGATTCGAGCTTAAATGACCCCCTAAAAATGGATCATTTTTCGCCTCATCATTTTCTATGTTTTTTTTACGTATCATTATTTTAAGTTTCATATGTTTTTAATATGTTGTATTGTATTTTAATTTTAACAAGATTGGCAACGTTCGCCGTATTGCAGGCGTGCCTTTTTATTTTGTCAAATGTTTTTTTAGTGGTTGCTTTTCGTTTATTTATTTATTTATTTTTTTTGCTGTATAGGCAAAGTATAATATTTAGCCGGCAGCTGTTTTATTAATTTAACTGGTACTTGTTTCATTTGCCGGTTAGTGCTTGTTTAGACGATCGCTGCGTTGCGGGCGTGCCTATTTAATAGAAGCCGTAAACCGATCATAAATTAAGTTCTAATAAAAGATCTTAAAAGCAAAGCGGAAGCAATTATTATTGGATTATTGAAACACTTGTTTTTTTAAGCAATAAATTACATAAAAAGATGCACAATACATTTCATGGTTCATGGGCTTAAATCTAATTCTTGATGTACAGCGAGATCTCGTTCAATAAGTAGTTTTAGCATACTTGTCATACTGTATCTAGCCACTGTATGCAATGATGTTTTCCCATTCTTCCTCACTAACCTTATGCTTATGACCCATGTTTGTAGTCCAAGTCATGTAGTTATTGGCAAACAGTTGTATATGGCTTCTCTGCTGATCTCTTAGGCTGCACTTATAATCATATAATCTCCTAGCCTGCATTAGTAATCGTTTAATCGCCCATGTAAAAAAAATATGTAATTAATCTAACAACATCGTAAGTTAACAAACATTATGAAACTAAAATCATAAATCTCAAACTGTACAATTACCTGAGCAAAATTTTGATCTGCATTTAGTTTCTTTGTGTCCATGAACAAATGAACCAACACCTGTAATTACAACACACACAAAAATCTAAACATGAATCAACGCCTTATTTTAATTACCGTAGTATATTTCAACTACTAAAACTTGACAAATTAAAAAGTACATGCTTATTATTTACAGAAAAAGTATAACCCAATTTGACCATTATTACATAAATGAAAACATGACACATGCTTACTCTTAGAATATGCTGAACTTAGTTAGTAGTTATATCTCACGTTAGTAGTTATTATTTTTTCCATAAAGTGATATCAATATGCCAAGCTTGCCTACTTTTTTCCATATTACCAAACTCTCTATAAACATTTTTTGTGAATTAAATAAACAATCTCCAATGTTTATAATTATACTATCTACTTTAAGCACCTATTTACGCATTACTACAACTACAGGCTCATAATAATTACAGTAGACACGTATCCTTTGTAGCCAAGATTTGTGGTTTTAGATTCACACAGCAGCTCCTACGTATTCTAAAATACAAATAAGCTACTGAAGAGCATAATCATCGGGTTGCTAGTTACTTTAGTTATTGTCACTTGTCATGGCGAATTAAGGTGATGTTTGTTGGATTGTAAACTTGATTTAGCCCGAGCGCATATGGAAGACACTTCTAGACAGTCGTAGAATGGTATGGAAGCTTCTGGAAAGTCGTAGAATAGTATGGAAGCTTGTAGAAAGTCGTAGAATGGTATAGAAGTATTTAGAAGGTTGTAGTAGATGATACATACTAGAAGTATCTAGTTAATTGTGGTAAAGTGTCTAGTAAGAATTATCTAGAATTAGGATAAGGATGATGATGTATTAGAATAATCTAGATTGCGTAAGAATGTCCATGGAATATCCCGAGTCTAGAACCTTCCATGGACTAATATAAATAGGTGATGGTGTATGCATTGTAAATGTACCTAAGCAAAACTTAAGGAATAAAAGTTCCATTGTGAAAGTTCTCTAAGTATTCCTCTCTTCATCAAGTATAAGCCTAAAAGGCCCTCGTGTTTTCCAACAAAGTGGTATCAGAGCCAGAAAATCGAGATGTCCGGTGCAATGAACTTGTTCCAATTTCCTCGTCTTACCAAAGATAACTATGGTAGTTGGTGCATTCGAATGAAGGCGTTACTCGGTTCACATGATGTGTGGGAGATAGTCGAAAAAGGTGTTGAGAAAGTTGATGATGAAAGTTCGTTGAATGTCGCCCAAAGGGTGGAGTTGCAAAAGACAAGAAAGAAGGATCAAAGTGCTCTTACACTCATCTATCAATGTCTTGATGATGCGATGTTTGAGAAAGTTGCAAATGCAACCACTTCTAAGGAAGCGTGGGAGATCCTTCAAAATGCTTTCAAAGGAATTGACAAGGTGAAAAAGGTACGCCTTCAAACTCTTAGAGGAGAGTTCGAAAAGCTCCAAATGGAGGAATCCGAAACCATTTCGGATTATTTCACTCGTGTCTTGACCATTTCAAATGAAATGAAGAGAAATGGTGAAAGCTTGAGTGACACAAGGGTGATAGAAAAGATTCTTCGCTCTTTGCCACCAAGCTTTGATTACATTGTCGTGGCCATAGAGGAGTCAAAAGACATAGACTCTATGACCACTGATCAACTCATGGGATCTTTACAAGCCCATGAAGAGAAGTTGAAGAAAAGAAGGGGGAAAGAACCCTTGGAGCAAGCTTTATACTCAAAGGTCTCTTTCAAAGAAAGAGAAAAGAGCTTTCTACATGGAAAGGAGCAAGGACGAGGACGCGGTACTTTTCGAGGTCGTGGTGGTTTCCAAGGCCGAGGACGAGGAAGAGGAAGAGAAGATGTCAACAAAGAAGATGAAAATCAGTGGTCTCTATATCGAAGAGGTCGTAGGAGAGGCTTTCAGTCTCAAAGAGGAGGTAAGCCCCAAATACAATGTTATAATTGTCGCAAATATGGTCATTATGCCAGTGAGTGTAGTAGCTTAAGACAAGTGGAAGAAAAAGCTAATCTTGTGGAGGTAGAAGACAAAGATGAGCTTACCTTGCTAATGGCAAGACGTGACGAACAAGAAGAGAGGATAGAACCATGGCATATAGATTCCGCTGCAAGTAACCATATGACGGGTGAAGAAGACTTGTTCGTGGATATGGAGGAAAGTAAAGGTAACGTCACCTTTGGAGATGAATCAAAGGCACTGGTGAAAGGAAAAGGTAAGATACTTATCCGAGCTAAAGATGGAAGTCACCAATAAATTTCGGACGTATACAATGTACCTTAAAAGTAACATTTTAAGTGTGGGACAACTTTTAGAGAAAAACTACGATATTCATTTCAAAGATCGTAGTGCTACAATAAGAAATCCCGAAGGAAAGCTCATAGCTAAAGTCCCTATGACTAAAAACCGAATGTTCCTACTAAACATTCAGCATGATGAAGCTAAGTGCTTAAAAAGTTGTTTATAGGATCATTCGTGGCTTTGGCATATGAGGTACGGGCACTTAAACTTTGGTGACTTAAAGTTATTATCTTCAAGGGGAATGGTGAAAGGGTTAGATCAAATTGATCATCCCAATCAAGTGTGTGAAGGATGCCTTCTTGGGAAGCATGCTAGGAGTTCGTTCCCAAAAGAAGCGACATCAAGAGCAAAGGAGCCTCTCCAACTAATTCACACAGATTTGTGCGGTCCCATTACTCCACCCTCTCATGGTAAGAATCTTTACTTTATGCTCTTTATTGATGATTTTTCAAGAAAAACTTGGGTATATTTTCTAAAAGAAAAATCCAAAGCTTTTGAAGCTTTTAAGATATTTAAAGCCATGGTTGAGAAGGAGAAAGGTATAAAAATTAAATCCATGAGATCCGATAGAGGTGGAGAATTTTTATCAAAAGAATTTAATACATTTTGTGAGGATAATGGGATCCGGAGATTTCTAACGGCTCCTTACTCCCCACAACAAAATGGAGTGGTGGAGAGAAAGAATAGAACCATTCTCAATATGGTCCGAAGCATGTTGAAAAGTAAGAAGATGCCAAAGGAGTTTTGGGCCGAAGCGGTTGACTGTGCGGTATATCTATTGAACCGGTGTCCGTCAAAGAGTTTAGATAACAAGACCCCACAAGAAGCATGGAATGGGATGAAGCCTACCGTCTCTCACCTAAGGGTATTCGGAAGCATAGCGTATGTTCGCGTTCCAAGCCAAAGGCGATCCAAGCTTGATGATAGAAGTGAGAAACATGTGTTCATTGGCTACGACAAGCAATCAAAAGGCTATAAGCTCTATAATCCAATCACAAGGAGGGTGGTAGTGAGTAGAGACGTGGAGTTCGATGAAGATGAAACATGGGATTGGAGCATTAAAGAAAATGAAAGGTATGACTTTCTTCCTATGATTGAAGAAGAGACGGGTGAATCAAGTGAAGAAGTCGAACAACCTCAAAGTCCAACTCCAACCCAAGACTCACCTTCAAGTTCAAGTGAAGGAGAACCAAAGACAAGAAGTTTGCAGGAGCTCTACGAGGTAACTGACGAGATACCCCTTCTTTGTTTATATGCTGACTGTGAACCTTTAGTTTTTGAGGAAGCTATGAAAAGCAAGAAATGGAGACAAGCCATGGATGAGGAGATAAAGTCAATAGAAAAGAATGATACGTGGGAGTTGATGACCCTTCCGAAAGGCCAAAAGGCTATTGGAGTCAAATGGGTATACAAGGCTAAGAAAAACGCCAAAGGCGAAGTGGAGAAGTACAAGGCAAGACTTGTGGCAAAAGGTTACAAGCAGAAGCATGGGATCGACTACGAAGAGGTATTTGCTCCTGTTGCTCGTTTAGAAACTATTAGAATGATTTTTGCTATTGCAGCTCAACATAGGTGGAAAATCCACCAAATGGATGTGAAGTCTGCATTTCTAAATGGACTTCTCGAAGAAGAAGTTTATGTGGAGCAACCGGAGGGATATGTTGCCAAAGGGCATGAAGGTAAAGTGCTAAGGTTGAGAAAGGCCTTATATGGTCTAAAGCAGGCACCACGTGCTTGGAATACTAGAATTGACAAGTATTTCCAAGAACATGGTTTTACAAAATGCCTAAGTGAATATGCACTTTACGTGAAATTTGAAAGTGGAGGTATACTGCTCGTCTGCTTGTACGTGGATGATTTGATCTTTACAGGAAACTCTCAGAGTATGATGCATGAGCTCAAGAAGTCAATGACGAAAGAGTTCGAGATGACAGACATAGGACTTATGTCTTATTATCTTGGCATTGAGGTGAAGCAGACGGATGATGGAATTTTCATAAGTCAAGAAGGATATGCCAAGGAGATATTAAAGAAATTCGGCATGGAGAAATGTAATCCCGTTGGCACCCCCATAGAACATAAGGCAAAGCCTTCTAAGCATGACGGAGGAGAAGCGGTAGACTCAACTCAATTCAAGAGTCTCGTTGGAAGTTTGCGCTATTTGACATGTACAAGACCCGACATTCTCTTTGCGGTTGGATTGATTAGTCGTTTCATGGAAGAGCCTACGACAAAACATTTGGAGATCGCAAAGAGGATCCTCCGTTATATCAAAGGTACCGTAGAATATGGTATGTTTTACTCAACAAGTGAAGACTTCAAGCTGGTTGGATATAGCGACAGTGACTGGGCTGGAAATAAAGATGATGGAAGGAGTACAACAGGATTTCTGTTCTTCCTGGGTAACAATGCCTTTACATGGTCTTCAAAGAAGCAACCTATTGTTACCTTATCCAGTTGTGAAGCGGAGTACGTAGCTGCAACATCGTGTGTATGTCATGCAATTTGGCTTAGAAGTATGCTAAAGGAGCTAAACATGGAGCAAGAAGATGCGACTGAAATCTACGTGGATAACAAGTCAGCCATTGACTTAGCTAAAAATCCAGTCTACCATGATCGAAGTAAGCATATCAACACTCGTTATCACTTTATTAGAGAATGCATTGCAAGAAAGGATGTTCGAGTAATACATACGAGGTCCGAAGATCAAGTTGCAGATATCTTCACCAAGCCGCTCAACGAGAAAGACTTCTCAAGACAAAGAATGATGCTTGGAGTCAGTAAATCAAGTTTAAAGGGGGGTGTTGGATTGTAAACTTGATTTAGCCCGAGCGTATATGGAAGACACTTCTAGAAAGTCGTAGAATGGTATGGAAGCTTCTGGAAAGTCGTAGAATAGTATGGAAGCTTGTAGAAAGTCATAGAATGGTATAGAAGTGTTTAGAAGGTTGTAGTAGATGATACATACTAGAAGTATCTAGTTAATTGTGGTAAAGTGTCTAGTAAGAATTATCTAGAATTAGGATAAGGATGATGATGTATTGGAATAATCTAGATTGCGTAAGAATGTCCATGGAATATCCCGAGTCTAGAACCTTCCATGGACTAGTATAAATAGGTGATGGTGTATGCATTGTAAATGTACCTAAGCAAAGCTTAAGGAATAAAAGTTCCATTGTGAAAGTTCTCTAAGTATTCCTCTCTTCATCAAGTATAAGCCTAAAAGGCCCTCGTGTTTTCCAACAATGTTTGGGATTTTGTTTATTTGCTTATCATTTTTAACTCCATCCGTAGTAATTTAGTCGTTTCTTTATAACAATTATTATGAGACAAACAATAACTACATCTAGTTCCACTAATACAAAGACATATACAAAGAGAAATAGGAATGTAAAAAACACGAACCTTGATTCTCGAGTAGATATCTACTTTTCTGGCCCAAATAGCTTTTGAAATGAAACTCTCTTATTGATATTACTTCAACTTTTCTGGCCCAAAATAGTGTATAGCCTGACAAATAGATTAGAAAATTAACAAGCACATGTAAACCTGCGACTCGTAAGAAAAGCCAGAATTGCATCATTTTCTGTTGTTGTGCTCAAACTTAAGCGAGAGAAAATATATTAGCGAAAATCTAGTTTCAAAGAACAATTCATTCTCGTAGCATAATAACGCCACATCGATTCAGGTGACCGACATCACCACCTTTGTTCGTGAAACGGTATCACCTGTAAAAATTAAAGAAAAAATAATTGTCATAACGTGATCAGTCTCACCTGTTTAAACCAACGGGCCATAAATAATACAAATAAACTTTTTCTTTTTGTTAACTTATACTTCTTTGTTATCCTCGACTAACTAAAGCCTCTGTCGGGGTTATTTTTCTGCATTATATCACCTGTGTCAATACGACTGGAAGATCTTTCTTCAAACTACTTGGTTTAGAAAAAAATCCAATGCCTTTTGAACGTTCACCCTTCGCATAAAAAATAAATAAATAAATAAATAATAGTACAAAGTTAAGAGAAACTATATTTTTTTTAACAAATATTTAAAATGTCTGCATCTTTAGTGGGCGTCTTAAAAAATGGGTGCACATCTTGTGTGTACTTTATATATTGCCATGGCTGCAAAAAAATCAAGTTGCATACTAACTGTTTATACTATCCATGCAGGCATTGCGTTGCCACATTACAATCAAATTTTAATGACCCATTTCATTAGCTCTTCCAAACACCGCGACCCATCATCTCAGATAAACTCAATTCCTGTAAAGACACAAAAACAAATTTAGGATTTCCTTTTTCATAAGGTTACATAACAATATAATTCACAAAATTTACCACAATGTTAGAAATAACCCATGTAACATTATTTTTCTTCTGGAAAAATAACAACTAATTTAGTAATCTCTTAAAGTAAACAAAAGCCTAAATTGAACTTAAGTATTGCACCGAATAAAATCCTATAACCAAAAGCACATCACGTACAATGTCACACCCCCAATTTACCTGACTTGCAGCGGAATGGAATACATGGGGGTGTCTGTCATAGCATCACAGTTACAGTTACATTGAACGACCTAAAGTGTCGTTTGGAAAATACTTCGTTTGATCATTGAAATTATTCAGAGTTTACAAAATGAGGTCCCCAAAAGGTGTTGCATGTTTATGAAAAATAAGTCATACTAGATCAAACGTTTACATAAGTGCATAAAATAATGGTGAGACGCGTCGACTCCGCGACTCCATGAAGGTCCAAATGCATGTCACATGAGCTACCTTAATAACCTGAAATACATTGCTAAAACATCAACACGAATGTTGGTGAATTACATAGGTTTATAAAATGTAATGTTGTACGGCCACCACAAGTATAAGTGCAAGATAAAAATCAAGTAAAATAGTACAATAGACCTTAAGCTCATGACCCCGAAGCTATGACTGATGAAATTATATGCCCCTCCTGAATGTTTTACCAGAACACTCCCAAAATGTGAAAATGAAATGCATCCGCTTACTGTTGGTAATAACTACCACAGATGGAGGCGTCACCCTCGATAGATCTATCCACTCACTCTCGCTTAATCGGAAAATTAACGGTCCATGATAATAAATAGGGGACATTAACAGGTTGGTAAAGCAACTTAAGCAATGTACATATGTTTTGGTACTTGGGCTCGTACTAAAATAATTGATGCAATGTATTCCCCCGTGGGATTTGAAATCAAAATATTGTATTGAAAACGGGGCTATGAAAACTCACCTGATATGATGGTACCATGAACATGTAATGAGCTGAAAAACAAGGCGCGCACACTAGCCGCAACCTAATATGAATGATGAACGATCTACTTTAGATCATGAAATGATGTTATGAATGTCCATGCACATGTTTCCTATACCACTCTACTCTTTGAAAAATACTTGTTGTTATAAAAAAATATACATTTTCCAAGACTTAGGAAAAATATGGCTATTAGAAAAATAAAGCTAGTTGCAATATATATACTTATATATATATCGTATGTATCATTGTTAGTGTTGAAATCATCGGCTTGAAATCCTTGATATAACGCCTTATAGTGATAAAATATACTTGTAATCACTAATACTTCATTAGTTATGAATTTGGGTACTTGATATTATTTCTAGAAATCTAGAGTTACTACGTAGTTTTGGTGTTATTTTGGTCTAAAAGCTGTCAAACTAATATAAGTTTTGCCGATATTGAAACATGAATATCTTTGTCGTTATAAGTCCGTTTTACTTGTTCTTTATATCCACGGTTACGTCTTAGTATGTAGTAATATATTTTGGAAAGCTTGACTCCTCCGGGTTACGTCTAAAGCCTCTTTTTGTCCGACGAAAAATGTCCAACAGCATGTATTTTCAGAAAATATACTTTTCGTCAATAAACTTGCAAAAATCATAACTTCTTCGTTATAAACTCTTTTTAATCCGTTCTTTCGCCTACGGATTCGTTTTTGAAAGTATTTTCTAAAAATTTTGCCAAAGTTTCCTTTGTGTTTACTGATTTTCCAGGATTTGCCAAAATGGGACAGTAGGTATATTTACTTGTTACAAACCCATTTTTCATGTTCAAAACTAGTTTCTACTTCAACCAAATCTCTTGCAAACACCACAAATCTATACAAATCCTACCATACACCTTATTAGGGTGCCATGGGTTCCTAATCACTAGTAATCATGTTAATTTTACAAAGGAACACCTAAATCAAAATCTAGGGTTTGTATGTTCAAAAAGTTAACAAAAATAATGTGGTATAGCTAACTTGTACATGAAATTAAGCATGAAAACCATAAGATACAAGTGTTAATTAGATGAAAACATGAAAATAAATTTGATAACTCACTTTGAAATAATGGGTGATTAGATGATGAGAAACCTTGTGTTACTTGTGTTTTTGTTGTAAGATTCTTGATTAGGATGATAAAATGAACAACTTTGTAGCTTTGATCTTTGAAAAATAATGGATTTTGGTTATGGATCTTATTTGGGTCGTGGCTTATGAGATGAAGAAGATGAGATAAGAGCTTTTTTATTCTTAAAATTTGTATGTTTATGTTTTTGAGGTTTTTGGTAGATATTTATCTAATTTCAATGGCATACTTGTAATTATACGGTCAATGTGAAGACTAATGAGGGGGGGGGGGGGGGGGGGGGGGCTGCACATGTTAGTTAAATGTGTGTGGGAAGCTTGGTAATCTAGTTCACGGAGTCGGTTTTGGTTCCGTTAATCGCAAAACGTAAAGTTTTAAACCGCGAAACGTAAATTCGGGCATCGTAAAAATATGAAACTTGAAAGAATGACTAAACTTGTCAAAATACTCCATAATAAAATAAAAATGAATGGTAAGTTCCATCGGGTTGCTTAAACGTTGTTAAAACTGGAAACGCGGGTTAAAAACGCGTAATTCGCGTAAAACGCTGAACTGGAAAACGTAAAATTCCAAAATACTGGGTAAATGAATGTAATAACTTTTATGATGATATAATGGATATAAAAATATGTCGGGACCATTGTGGGAATATTTAGATATATTCGTCGTGTATAAACCGGGTGTTAACGTTTATTATAAATACTTATAAGGAAAACGTTAAATGTATCAAATATATAATTTTGAAAATCCTAAGAGTGGTATAACATGAAAATGTTGTTATGATGATATGCAGACTGTCTCTAGTCCGTATGCAGTGTCCTTACTGATAATGCATGAATTCGCACCTGAACCAGTACGGTTACGCGAATTTAAATACCCGTAAACTAAATTTACGATGAAATGAATAATGCACGTGAATGATGAAATCTTTTCCAGTAATGAATAGTATTCAGTGAATAGTAAAATTTCTGAATGCTTCTCGGAATGTCAAACTGACACCAAAAATGATGAATAGTAAATTGATGAATAGTGTTTTGATGAATAGTGTTTTTCCAAAGTTTGGGAAATGACCTGAAATGGTGAGTTGTGACAGTCTTCCCCTCTAAAAGGAACTTCGTCCCGAAGTTCAGTTTATGTTGGTCTCTGAAAACATATTGGTGAAATGGTGATGATATTCGAGAATTCCAGCGAACTCTAACGATAGGAATTCGACTCTGCTTCAACTGTTTGACCACACGGTCCATGATTTCTGTTGATTTTCTTACAAGGTCTGAGATTGTCATTTGGGTTGGATTCCTTCCAATGGAATCATGAGTGACTCATCTGAAAGTCATTTCTGGGGATTTGAAATTGTGAAATATGTTTGTGTAATCCTGTTGTTCTCCGACAATGTTCAAGTCTGACGGCCACTAGGCCTACTCTGTCTGAAATATTACATGGTCCTGTGTATATCGGGTTTAACTTTCCAAGTTTTCTGAATGATATCATGCCTTTTCTAGGCAGAACTTTTAACATAACTCTGCCTACCAACTTGAAGTTTTAATGGTTTACAACTTGTTGAACTTGTAACTGATTCTTGACTTGTAGGAAATTTCTGGTTATTTCATGAATGCCTACTAGACTAGTATGTTGAGCTTTTTCCGAGTTTGGCCCATCAATAGATGGTCTATGCTTCTTAATGTTTTAAATGTGATACTGGTAATATATACTGCTGAATTCTGCCAGAACTCAAGTTTGTATGCTAGTTGTTCGATTCTAAAATGAATCTTAGATGGTCCAATATGCTAAAGGTTCAACCTCTCTTGTTATCCAATTTGTATCATGCCAATCCAAGGCAATGCTTTTAACTTAGTTTGTTCTCCCACTTGAATCTGGATGGTTTGTTGTTCAGGATACCCAATCCAAATGATGTGTGTTATGTACCAACCTAATTTCTGCCAGTTTCTCGCTGTTGGTGTGATACTATTGTTGTAGATGAATTTGATTTATGTTAAATGATTAGTCCAACCATTTCTAGGGTCAATCACTCATGCTCTGAGCATACTTCCCTATGTTTGAATTGTTCTCTCGCTTTGACCATCGTTTTGAGGGTGATAGGTGATGTTTACATCTAAATGGGTTTCTGCAGGAAATCCGGAAATGATTACTTGAAGTCCAAGGTGAATCGGTTTCCTTAACGTTCGGTCCTTCGAACTTAGCGTTATCTGAAAGGGATAGAATATAGGTAACAATTTGATTCCTTGTGTTTTGTTCCAACGGATGATAAGACATGTGTCCTTCTTTGTCTATTGGGTTTGGTCTTCACTACTGAAGTTCGTGATTAATTTGTGATGTCCTTCCTAATTCCTTCATCACATATTCCAAATATTCTTTATTGTCAAGTCACAAATCCTAAATGCATAAGCGATGTTGTAGGGAAATTAGTTCTGGAAATTTGTCTCGCGATTGTGAGTTTTAGTTGAAATCCTTTTCTGAATAAACGAATTTAGAAAATGGAGCAAATGATTTACTAAGTAATATTTTTCCTGATGATTCAAAATTTCAGTAGTTATGAAGTAGAAAAATGTTTTCAAACATGTTGTGATTAAGACTGCTTACCAAAGTTTGATGTTTATGTATATTTCTCATTGTAATAGTGTTGCTAAAGATTGACCAAAAAGGATCGTACTTGTTCAAAATAGGAATTTCAGAAATAATTTTCCACAAGGTATGTGATTTATGTAAACGCATCAACTTTATTTAAAAGTGAAAACACTAACAAGGATAAAATGGTAGAATGGGAAATATTCGCTTACATGCATAGATGTCTAACATTTAGTTCCTGAGGTTGAATAATGACTATTGGTGATTATCAGGTATAACTACAAGCATAGGTATTTAGACTAACTTAAGTCCTGAAATATTTTATCGTCATAATTGTCAAGGCGAACGTATCACTTGATGTTGTGTCGATGAATGTCTATTCTGTTTTCCCATGTAAATGAGGAGATATGTTCTGGTTTGATCCCTTGTTTGGTATGAAGGTGAGGTTATCTGAAATTTCTAGTGACATAATGCCTTAGGGGAATCTACATCGATATTCTTGATTCAAACAATTGTCCTTTGTGAAAACTTACTGCAGGAAAGTTTATGTATGGATGAGGCCATGTTTAAATGAAATGCTCTACAGTCTCAATTAGAAGCTTGGTTTATTTCTATTGTGTTGTCCTGCGGACATTTATATTAAGTTTAATCCTGTATCTCAGTCTAGCTAGTACCCTTAAACGATAGAATTTGACAACTAAGTCAGAGATGGTGATTCGGATGGTCTCGAGGTATCTTAGAATTTGTTGTTGAGTTATGAATTCTCTCACTATATACTTCTAGTCCTGGTTAGTAGTTCTGTAATCCTTTCGTTGCTTTTCTTGTATCGAGGAATCCTACTTGTAATTGATATAGAAAGTCTCTCCTAGGGAAGTCAATGGGAAAATCCAACTTAATGGCTAAGTGGGTGACAGGTGGGGTAAGTATCCAGGGATAGTTCGGCAAAAGGGATGTTTATGGAAGAGTTCCTTTGTTTACAAAACTTTTAAATGAAGATTGTTATTAACAATCCTTTGAAAAGGTAATTATTTCCTTTATGGCATAATCCTTTCTGAATTTTACATAGGTGATCAGGCTATGTACAATTGAGGACCAATGATGCAATGTTAGATTTTGTCAAAATATCATAACTTTTCTCAAAAGTTTTAGATGGTGTTCAACGCATTGTTATTAAAATGGTATCCTGATGTTTTCTTTCAAATAACGTGAAAATTGCCTCGCGTAATAATAGTAATTACTTGGTGTAATGACAGAAAATCAATTTATAGGATGGTAATAAAATAGCTTACTTCAGAAATTTTTCTGTAAAACAGTTTCCCCATATGATAGTAAAATAGCTTGAATGGTGTATTGGATACGTGGGTGAATCTTGTCGAATGGTAATAGTCTACTAATTCGTCAAAAACAAAATTAACCTAATCCCTGATAAGACAATGCTAAAATGTCGCGAAACGATTGAAGTCTGAGCAATTGGGATATAAAATGGAGTAAACGATGGTTATGATTATCACAGAGGTAACAAAGGATAGATACTACATTGGATAGAAAAGTGCTTAATACAACTAGGTTATGTTATCATACTAACGGTAAGTACAAAAGGAAAGATACAACCCTAAAGGGCTCGAACTACGGTTTATATATTGAAACAAGGCTCCTCCTGATAGTTCTTTTTCAACAGCTCACGCTATTCCTCTAGCGATTCAGTCTTGATTCCAAGTTCCTGATTTTCCTTGTTCCTTAGTTCCGGGCAGTCATTCTTGAAATGCCCTAAGTTTTCACATTTGAAGCAACTCCCTGGGGTCTACTGATTTGTGAGTTTCCTACAGTCTTCATTCTGATGACCCTGCTTCTTGTACACTCCACACGGTTCACTGCAATGATCTCGGTGATGTTGATTACACAGGTTGCAGTAAGGTAACTTTCCAGTATACCTTCTCTTTGTGTACGGTTCTGCAGCAAAGGCTCTATTTACTTCTTGTCCCTTGGGTGATTGTTGAGCAGCATTGCAACCTAGATTGTTGTTCCACTTCCTTTTATTGTCACTATTGTTTCCTGATGTATTGGCGTGAACTATGAGTTCCTTTGCTTCGATCGCCATTTTGATAGCTTCAGACATAGTATCGGGTTCCCATGCGATGACCAACATACGAATTTCATTTGAGAGTCCCCCGATGTACCTTTCAAGTTTCTTGCTTTCCGGTTCATCCATTGTAGAACCTAGTCGTGTTAATTTATGAAAATGAGTAGTGTACTCGTCAACATCATTTCCTACCATGGTAAAGTTTAGTGTTTCCTATTCTTTTGCTCGTAATTCACTTCCTACACAAAATGTTATACTCATCGTCCTTCTTAGTTTCTCCCAAGAGTGTGAGTAGGCAGCATCAACTCCCACCATCTTAATATGTTTGGTCCACCATTCCTGGGCATGATCCTGAAAAGTGCATGTGGCGAACTTAACCTTGTCTTCCTTACGACAGTCGCCACATTGAAATATTGTTTCTATTTCTTCGAACCATTTGAGAAATTCCTTTGTGTTTCTAGTTCCGATAAAGGAGGGAGGATTGCACCCCATAAATTCCACGTGAGTAAGTTCCTTAGTGAGGGCGGTGGCTATGTTCTTGGCAATGACTTGTCCAACAGCAGCTTGCGTCATGCTTGGAGTGGTTTGCTTAAATCTCTCTTCATCAAATCATAAGAGACCATGAGGATGTATAGTTAATCAAAGTCATCATATTCACAACACATGAACATAATACATGAAAATTTCGGTCTACGTGAACCGGTATCACAAATAGCACAACCATTCCTTACATAGTAGAGTCACACTTGATATATTTGTTTGTACAACAATCAAAAGACAACAAGTTCTTTAGACTATGTCCCACACTTTCTGTGGCTAGGATAATAGTAAAAGCTAGTGAGGATATAAGTCTGGTCTAGGGACTTCCTGGTGTCCCTCTGTGTGAAGTCAGGTTTGTGGCATCATAAGGTCGAGATAGTCCTGAAGTGGTGTCTGAAGTTGTGCATCTATCAAATCTTAGATAATGTAGGTTCTGAACCATTCCTGAAGAATCTGCGGATGTTCCTGTTGAGTCCGTGATATTGGTATTATCTACTAGATGTTATCTAGTTCATGGCAAGTGGGAATGGAAAAGGAAAACGACAATGATGGTACTAGTGAATGGAATACTACCCTCTTTCGTGCTACCTCGCGACATCTAAGAGGTAAAACTGAAGTACGCACTATGGGACGACCAATAGTGTAATAATTAACTGATGGTGGTGGTAGTACCTGAATAGTGAGTGCTCTACTAGTGAAGGAAAGAAAACACACTATCTTCCTTGATATAAGCATCCTAATAAGTCCATTAAGATTAAGTCTGAATACTCTACCAAAAGGCATTCTATGTATGGGCTGAATGATAGGAAAACCCTGTTCCTATGACAAATCAACGGTGCTAATGGTGGTATAAGTGCAACTGGTGGTATAATGGTAATGGAAGATGACAAGGCATCTTCAATGTTGGAATCCGGTAAAAGGATGTCAGGGTGAGTATCTGAAGGCATGTCACTAGTGAACCAGGTCAATAAAATGATATACATATACAAATACAAGTATAAATAACTCGTACAGGGTATGCATGAAACAACATGTATCATGATTATGCACTTATGATGATATGATGAGATGCTATGATGATGTGGTGATGAGGCGAAAAATGATCCGTTTTTAGGGGGTCATTTAAGCCCGAATCCGAATTTATTTGATCAAATATTGCCCTAAATCGTTCCTTTTGTGATTTTAGGTGTTTGGAGAGTGAATTCTGGAAAAGAGGCTATTTTGGACGTTTTTGGAGCATAAAGTGAAGAAAACGACAAAGTACCAAAAATCCAAGCTGGAAATACAAGGTGACGGCGTCAAGGGTTTGCTCTTGACGGCGTCAGACATGAAGAATAATTTACCGTAGCTGGTGACGGCGTCAGATGGAGTTATGACGGCGTCAAAGTGACCAAGATTAATTTACCGTGGGTGGTGACGGCGTCACATAGGCCGTCACGATTGGATCTAGGGCGTCCGAGGAAGTGTATGGCGGCGAGTTGACGGCGTCAGATTTAACTCTTGACGCCGTCAGGACGATTTTCCTATATATAGTTTTCTAGTTTTTTTCATTAGAGAGAGAAGTTTTGGTGAAACCCTAAAGACGATTTTGGTGCCTCTTTTACAGGTTTTTCAAGGGTTCCAAACCCTTGAGACCTTGCATTGTAATTGAGATAAGTATATTCTTAATTCAATCAATATGTCTATGTGTTGGTTGTTTATCTTTTGTTCTTATCTTAATTCTACTATGCTAGGCTAGATCTCTCTTGTGTTTGCTTAGATCTAATGAAACCTAGATGTTGATTATGTGTTGATTACTTGTCTATTCTTGTTTTTAATGAATGATTTTATATGTTAGGCTTAAGAAAACTGGCAGATCTCCAAATGGTAACATGCTTGAACGTCTTAAGAAACATGAACCGAGGCGTACTAGGTCTTTATTGGTTGTATTTAATGCATGAGCCACTGTTTACAATCCCTATAGTTGTGCTGGGTCATGGTGTAGGAGGAGATAAGAGCTCATAGAGTTGGGGAGTTATGTATGCCACTCCACGAATGGTATTAAGGAATACAACCCGTCATTCATACAAGTGTAACAAGTAATTAACATGTAAAAGATATCTAGGGAGTAATGAAGTCTAAGTAAACACAATTTCTCCATATACTGCTCACAACCTTAGTTTAATATTAGCTTAATTTCATTTTCATTAGTTTAATTAGTTATATAGTAGTTTTTGGGTTAGTTGAATAACGACTAATTCCGCCCACTTTTCTAAAAACCGAGATTTTACTTGCTTTCATAAAATATAAAAACACAAAAATAATCATCTTTCATCTCTAGAACTATTAATTAGGTTTTCTAATCCTAGCGACACTATTCCTAAGCTGAACGATCAATCCCCCGGTACTTGTCACTATACTATACTACAACGATCAGGTACACTGCCTGGTGGGGGTTGTAAGCCTCGCGAGATCCCTCGAGAGGTAAAGCAAGGTGCGATTCCCACGCATCAAGTTTTTGGCGCCGCAGCCTGGGGAATAGTTATTGTCTAGGTTAGGATTTCTTTTTATTAGGTCTACTTGCTAGATTCCTTTCTAGTAAGATTTTTTTTTTATTTTTATTTTTAGGTCTTCTTTAGTCTATCTTGTTTCTTCGTGCTTTTGTTCGTAACTCTTTACCATCCGACATCACGGAAGGTGGTAACATCTTTGAACCCATCATCCCACCACAACAAAACCCACCATTAGAACCCCTTAGGCCCCGAACCTTAGGAGAGTATTCCCGACCTAGCCACCAAGGCTACCGAAACACCATTGAGCTCACCGGAGCCAATGTGACTCCCTTGCGATCCGACACCATCCGGTTGGTGCAAAGCGGATGTGCATTCCATGGACTTCGTTCCGAAGATCCAAACCAACACCTTAAGGACTTCCTCAAAATCGTAGATTCCATAGACCTAGGTGTTGAAACTAGAGAGACTACCCGTTTACGCCTATTCCAATTCTCTCTACGGGATCAAGCTAGTCAATGGCTTGAGCGTTTACCCGCGGGATCCATCACCACATGGGATGATCTCACCACTCGTTTCCTTGCTCAATTTTTCCCACCGGGGAGAACTACTAAGCTTAGAAATGACATCTTGATGTTCCAACAACGTCAAAATGAATCTTTTTATGAAGCATGGAATCGATATAAAGACCTACTCCGAAAAGTTCCTCATCATGGGATCGAACCATGGCTGCAGATCCAAATCTTTTATGGTAAGGTTGACTATCAAACAAGGAAAGCCATTGATTACGCAGCCAAGGGTAGGCTAGATAGACTTAGCGTTGACGAATGTTGGAAAGTTCTTGAGGAGTTAGCACAATACGAAGAGGAAGGATGGGAAGACCCGATGCTCCCGAGCAAAGCAAAGCTTGACTATGCATGTGCCACCCAAGAACAATTGTTGGGAAGTATCGAGAAACAGGTAAAAGAACTGATGAGTATTGAGAAACTAGCTAATGAACCCATATGGAACCCTAGTCCACTTAGGAACACGGTTATCTGCCAAAATTTTCCTGAACGCTCACGGCAAGAAGAATTCGAAGGAATAATGGTAACCTTCATGGATAATCAGGAAAAGCAAATCCAGCACCTTGAGGCACGCATGGAAAACACTCACAAAACCTTCATGGATTTTGCAGACCAATTCATATCAAGGGTCAAAGAAAATTCTATACCCAAAAAGATTGAAAAAGTCTTCGAGGTGTCAGCCTCTTTGGTATTTGACCAGGAGGACAGCTGGAAATTCTCCTCAAATGCTTTGCCACTAACTACCCCCCATTCTCATAAGTACCCCCATAAGGAGAAAAGCTCGCAGATAAATTGCATTTTCGTTGGGTGCTTGCGAACCACATTCCCGATCTCATCCAAAAAATGTTCTTTTGGTTTTAAACCCGGTGTGAAGAGGCTACACCTCATAAATACCATCGATTTGAAACCTCCCATTGAACAACATCTTTCTTCTCACGCCAACGACCCGTGCATAAGGATCAACTTGGCCAAAACATCGCCCGACCCCAGCTACTACATCACCTCTCTCCGCGACAGTAATGAGACGTTCGACCCTGGTGGACCTCGTTAACGGAATAGCTACTCATGAGTTTTACTCACGTTTAGTTATTCACGCAAAGAGCAGGGACTAAACTTGAAACTACTCCAAAGTCCACCCCACACGGGCATTTAACGGCGTCAAATTTAACCCTTGACGCCGTCAGCTCGACGAATCAGCAATATTAACCCAAGAACCAATCACTTTCAACCCATACCCCACAAATCTCACCCAAGTGTTGCTGCTACTCCGACTCTCAAACCCCCAATTCGACATCTTCCGCCTTCGATCTCTCCTTTGTAAGTAAGTTTTCTTCATCCTTTCTCGGTTAATTATCCTTTGGACCCGTCAATTTGAAAAACCCCTTTCGCCCAAAACCCCATTCTTGACCCACCATTAGCAAATCGTAATGCCATCCAATTGGTGATTTGTAATCGTGGGGTTACCATTTGATGATGTTGTCTCATCCGAATCATGCATTAATTTAGGGAGAACCCATCATGCCTCGGATTTTTTGACCCCCACCCCTGTTTCCTGATTTAAGGAGCGTTTGGGTAATGGGTTAAGAGTTTGAAAATTGATTTTTCCCTCGCTTTTGCATGGCTTCATTTCTGGTCCATCTGACGGCGTCAGAAAATACTCTTGACGGCGTCAGATGTGTCTGACTGCATAAAATTCATATAAATCTTGCGTTCTAATCGTTTCCACTCACTACATTTTTTTTCAGGAAAATGAGCAAACGAACTCGCCAACATAGGGGTAGTTCTTCTAGATCTCAAGGAGTTACTTATGGGGAATTAGTGCATAGTTGGAGTGAGTTTGGTGATGTCGGCACTAGTACTAAGTATGAGGAGTTGTGTAACCACCACATCGATGTTGGGGCGGTGGTTGACTGGGATTTTCTGAGAGCTAGTGGGTTGGAGGATGAGTTTGTAGGGAGGATCCGCATAGATGGATTCGCGGGTCCGCAGTGGGAGAGACTGTTTAGGTTGAGGGAGACGGTATTTAGCGAGTTAGTACGGGAATTCTTTGCGACATTCCGTTTTGACCAGGCTGAGGCTAGGGGAGATATGGGGGGCACCACGATATACTTTAGGCTAGGGGTGAGTTGAGGTCTTGTTCTGTGGCTGAGTTTGGTTGGAGGCTGGGGCTATACACTAGTGAGGAGGTTGATGGGGCTTTTCTGCTGAATCTGTTACACGGAGAGACTCAGCGGAATGAGATGAGGTGTGTTACCTTTTGGCCCACCATTGGGGATGGGGCCTATACCTCGACCACTGGGGCTGCATCGATTAGGGACCCCATTGTTAGGCTAGTTCACAGGTGCCTCACATATGGTTTGTCTGCACGTCAGGGCACCACTCACCGTATCACTGCTTCGGACTTATTCTACTTGTACACCATCTTTGCTGAGGATGTCTACTGCAACATCCCGTTTTGGGTGGCCAGTTACTTGAAGACCAGTGTGGGTGAGAGGGATATCGACAAGGTTTATGGGGGGATGTTCATCACACGGTTGGCTCGTTCCTATGGTCTTCTTACTCCTCAGATCATGGGGTACTTGAGCGACTGTGGGAACTGCAGGATAGTGAGGGCGAAATCCCTTAGGCAGATGAGGATTGTGATGCAGATGGGGGATGGTACCTATATATGGTACATAGGGGCTGATGATGAGGATGATGACGGTGATGATGAGGGAGTGCCCCAGCAGCATCAGTATGAGGCAGGGACGGCTGATTACTACCGACATATGAGTCGGGGAGACTGGCAGGCACACCAGGGTGTCTGGATGGGTCAGATGGACACGTGGCGAGCAGCTACCGACCAGCGCTTTGACTGGATGTATGATCATACCGTCCGCCAGATGCAGCACCTCTCCACCCAAGATCAGCTTGAGCCTCACCTGCAGATTGACCCCTTCCCAGGCCGAGAGACTGACTACCCTCCCTATGGGTACACTGGACATCTCCCACCTGGCTATGATTATCGTTTTGGTCCTCCCCCTCAGTGATCCATCTTGATGTCTGTAATTCTTGAACAATTTATTTTTGGTTGAATAATTCAAAACATTTGGTTGTAATAGTCTAGGATCCGGCCTTTGTTGGCTTTGAACAATTTCCATTTCTGTTCTTTTAATTAATGTTTGAATGATTAGCTTTTAATTTTTGATTATTTATCTTTGCAACCCATGTTTTGTGTGATTTTTAATTGTTTGATTGTTATTTGCTTCCGTATGCATGTTTTATTTTTATTGTTGGTTGATCATGTTTCTCAATTAAAATGTGAAATACTTTATTATGTTGTTTAGCCTAGTCTTAACTTCAACCTAAAGGTATTTTTGCAAAAGATAAGTGTAAGGGGAAACCCCAAATATGTTTTTAAGAAACAAACCGATCATGATTATCCACAATATTTAATGAACATGTATATTCGTATTTGTTAGAGTCAAATGCTTGTATTGAGTCATAATGAAGTTTTGCAGGATTTTCCAGGAAGTAGGACAAAGTTTTTCCAGAAATTTTCCGGAAACTTAACATAAGGATTTCTGCAGGTTCATTCTGACGGCGTCAGGCAATTGCTCTTGACGGCGTCAGGAGTTAAAAATCTGGAAATTTTACCGGTTTTGTTTTTCTAACGGAGTCTTATAGTTTTTGTGAATTATTAAGTTTTATAATCTCCAGGAAATCTACAACCTTCATTCCACAAGCATTATATCTTATTTTGTTTTCTAGGATTTAGTAACTTATATAGGATGCCGCCGATTTTACGCGAGGTTGCCTTGTCTACTTTTGTCAGGATTTACAGGTTATTTGTGATAAGAAGATGATTTATATTCTGGAAGGGAAGCTTTGACTGTTCGTTTTCTTGGAAGAAGATTTAACCTGGCCAACTAAAATCCATACCGAGCGAATCAGGGGAGTATTTGATTTCATTCTCTTTACTTTTTAACTTTTACATTCTTTACTTGAACATTGGGGACAATGTTCATCTTAAGTGTAAGGGGAGGGTAAAAAGATGATACCTTACATATGCACTTTCGCTTGAGTTTGTTTTGTTTGATAGTAGATGAGTAATAAAACTATGAGAAATACTTGTTAGTGTAATTTTAGCGCCAAATTTAAAATTTTTTACAACATTTAGGAGTGAAACTTTAGCCGTAGCAAGCGTCTCATGGATAGGAGGTTGTATGACTAGCACATAACCGTATATTCAGAAAAATTTTCCACCCAAAAATGTGAGGTTCGCCTTTAGATTTGATAGGAAAAGCATTTACTATTAGTGCTTATGAGTGTACCGGTAGCATTTAGATTCTAGAACTTGCGTTAGTGATGCATCCCGAGACCGCTAGTGAGACTACATTCGTGTAGTAGGATTTACTACATGATAAGAGGCATTAGGATCACCCTTGTGTTAAACCCGTATTATAACTACTTGACCATTTAAGTCATATTACTTGGCTAGTTAAGTCAACTAATTTTTCCCACACCCTTAGCGTTGTACTCATTTTTAGTACACGATACCCCTAGTACACCCCTCCGAGCCTATCTTTTCGTTTCTAACTTTAAGCATTTTACTTAAAGGAAGAATTTGTTACACCCCACTTAAATGTACACCCAAATCGCCTTAGCCTTCCGTGTATGCGCTCATTTTTAGTGCATTATTGTTATTTGTTAAACCCTAAGTTAACTTTCTAATTGATTACATGGTTGCTAAGTCGAGTCATATCCTTGTACATATTGTTTTGGGACGATTGGGACTCATGGGTAAGTACTTATTTTATGGAGTAATGGGGAAGAACATCACTTATTACCCCCATATGTACGTTAATCTTAAAAGTGCTCCAAGTGTTTTGATTTTCTTAATTCGAGTCATTAGAATAGTTAAATGTAAAGTATGTAAAGATTCAAGTGTAAGGGGAATTCTCATCCCCTATGATGTATTATTTTGGATGGTAGGGTAAGAGTGTATGCAAAAAAAAAAAAAAAAAAAAAAAAAAAAAAAAAAAAAAAAATCGAAAAAAAAAATAGAAAAAAAAACAAGAAAAAAGAAAAAAAATAGAAAAGAAGAAGAGAAAAAACATACGGACTACCATCCCGTTTTTATTTTATGTTCATTTTATGTTTTTGTTATTTTTCATTTATTAGCTTAAGTCGAGTCTAGTCTTGGCTTAGCAACGCCATCTTGTACATGTAATTTACTAAGATTGTTAACTCGCCACCAGTAAAATTCCCTTTATTCAACAAAACCGTGTAATTCATATCCCTACACCTAACGATATAACCCTTTTAAAAGACCTCTTTGATAGTTTATCCTAGGTGCTTACGCCATGTGGTGGAGGTTTGATCCTTTCCCAAGCCTATGGTAATCTATTTTGCTATGACAGGTAGTGAGAGATATCTTCCATTTCCATAATGTTATATTACTTTATTACACCCGAGAGATGTGAGTATCTAAACACTATTTGTGAGGTGCTTGTGTATGACCTCCGTGCTTGTCTATTGGTCTTTAGTGGAACGATTATTTGTTGTAATTACTTTTATATTAGTGTTAAATGACCCCTAACTTGTCTTTTGAGTAGAATAAAAGCTCATTTGCTTGAGGACAAGCAAATCTCAAGTGTAAGGGTATATGATGAGGCGAAAAATGATCCGTTTTTAGGGGGTCATTTAAGCCCGAATCCGAATTTATTTGATCAAATATTGCCCTAAATCGTTCCTTTTGTGATTTTAGGTGTTTGGAGAGTGAATTCTGGAAAAGAGGCTATTTTGGACGTTTTTGGAGCATAAAGTGAAGAAAACGACAAAGTACCAAAAATCCAAGCTGGAAATACAAGGTGACGGCGTCAAGGGTTTGCTCTTGACGGCGTCAGACATGAAGAATAATTTACCGTAGCTGGTGACGGCGTCAGATGGAGTTATGACGGCGTCAAAGTGACCAAGATTAATTTACCGTGGGTGGTGACGGCGTCACATAGGCCGTCACGATTGGATCTAGGGCGTCCGAGGAAGTGTATGGCGGCGAGTTGACGGCGTCAGATTTAACTCTTGACGCCGTCAGGACGATTTTCCTATATATAGTTTTCTAGTTTTTTTCATTAGAGAGAGAAGTTTTGGTGAAACCCTAAAGTCGATTTTGGTGCCTCTTTTACAGGTTTTTCAAGGGTTCCAAACCCTTGAGACCTTGCATTGTAATTGAGATAAGTATATTCTTAATTCAATCAATATGTCTATGTGTTGGTTGTTTATCTTTTGTTCTTATCTTAATTCTACTATGCTAGGCTAGATCTCTCTTGTGTTTGCTTAGATCTAATGAAACCTAGATGTTGATTATGTGTTGATTACTTGTCTATTCTTGTTTTGAATGAATGATTTTATATGTTAGGCTTAAGAAAACTGGCAGATCTCCAAATGGTAACATGCTTGAACGTCTTAAGAAACATGAACCGAGGCGTACTAGGTCTTTATTGGTTGTATTTAATGCATGAGCCACTGTTTACAATCCCTATAGTTGTGCTGGGTCATGGTGTAGGAGGAGATAAGAGCTCATAGAGTTGGGGAGTTATGTATGCCACTCCACGAATGGTATTAAGGAATACAACCCGTCATTCATACAAGTGTAACAAGTAATTAACATGTAAAAGATATCTAGGGAGTAATGAAGTCTAAGTAAACACAATTTCTCCATATACTGCTCACAACCTTAGTTTAATATTAGCTTAATTTCATTTTCATTAGTTTAATTAGTTATATAGTAGTTTTTGGGTTAGTTGAATAACGACTAATTCCGCCCACTCTTCTAAAAACCGAGATTTTACTTGCTTTCATAAAATATAAAAACACAAAAATAATCATCTTTCATCTCTAGAACTATTAATTAGGTTTTCTAATCCTAGCGACACTATTCCTAAGCTAAACGATCAATCCCCCGGTACTTGTCACTATACTATACTACAACGATCAGGTACACTGCCTGGTGGGGGTTGTAAGCCTCGCGAGATCCCTCGAGAGGTAAAGCAAGGTGCGATTCCCACGCATCATGTGGTTATAGTCTAGGGTCCAAAATACATCCTAGTTCGCTATAACCTTAGCTCTGATGCCAATCTATCACACCCCCAATTTACCTGACTTGCAGCGGAATGGAATACCTGGGGGTGTCTGTTATAGCATCACAGTTACAGTTACATTGAATGACCTAAAGTGTCGTTTGGAAAATACTTCGTTTGATCATTGAAATTATTCAGAGTTTACAAAATGAGGTCCCCAAAAGGTGTTGCATGTTTATGAAAAACAAGTCATACTAGATCAAACGTTTACATAAGTGCATAAAATAATGGTGAGACGCATCGACTCCGCGACTCCATGAAGGTCCAAATGCATGTCACATGAGCTACCTTAATAACCTGAAATACATTGCTAAAACGTCAACACGAATGTTGGTGAATTCCATAGGTTTATAAAATGTAATGTTGTACGGCCACCACAAGTATAAGTGCAAGATAAAAATCAAGTAAAATAGTACAATAGACCTTAAGCTCATGACCTCGAAGCTATGACTGATGAAATTATATGCCCCTCCTGAATGTTTTACCAGAACACTCCCAAAATGTCAAAATGAAATGCATCCTCTTACTGTTGGTAATAACTACCACGGATGGAGGCGTCACCCTCGATAGATCTATCCACTCACTCTCGCTTAATCGGCAAATTAACGGTCCATGATAATAAATATGGGACTTTAACAGGTTGGTAAGGCAACTTAAGCAATGTACATATGTTTTGGTACTTGGGCTCGTACTAAAATAATTGATGCAATGTATTCCCCCGTGGGATTTGAAATCAAAATATTGTATTGAAAACGGGGCTATGAAAACTCACCTGATATGATGGTACCATGAACATGTAATGAGCTGAAAAACAAGGCGCGCACACTAGCCGCAACCTAATATGAATGATGAACGATCTACTTTAGATCATGAAATGATGTTATGAATGTCCATGCACATGTTTCCTATACCACTCTACTCTTTGAAAAATACTTGTTGTTATAAAAAAATATACATTTTCCAAGACTTAGGAAAAATATGGCTATTAGAAAAATAAAGCTAGTTGCAATATATATACTTATATATATATCGTATGTATCATTGTTAGTGTTGAAATCATCGGGTTGAAATCCTTGATATAACGCCTTATAGTGATAAAATATACTTGTAATCACTAATACTTCATTAGTTATGAATTTGGGTACTTGATATTATTTCTAGAAATCTAGAGTTACTACGTAGTTTTGGTGTTATTTTGGTCTAAAAGCTGTCAAACTAATATAAGTTTTGCCGATATTGAAACATGAATATCTTTGTCGTTATAAGTCCGTTTTACTTGTTCTTTATATCCACGGTTACGTCTTAGTATGTAGTAATATATTTTGGAAAGCTTGACTCCTCTGGGTTACGTCTAAAGCCTCTTTTTGTCCGACGAAAAATGTCCAACAGCATGTATTTTCAGAAAATATACTTTTCGTCAATAAACTTGCAAAAATCATAACTTCTTCGTTATAAACTCTTTTTAATCCGTTCTTTCGCCTACGGATTCGTTTTTGAAAGTATTTTCTAAAAATTTTGCCAAAGTTTCCTTTGTGTTTACTGATTTTCCAGGATTTGCCAAAATGGGACAGTAGGTATATTTACTTGTTACAAACCCATTTTTCATGTTCAAAACTAGTTTCTACTTCAACCAAATCTCTTGCAAACACCACAAATCTATATTAATCCTACCATACACCTTATTAGGGTGCCATGGGATCCTAATCACTAGTAATCATGTTAATTTTACAAAGAAACACCTAAATCAAAATCTAGGGTTTGTATGTTCAAAAAGTTAACAAAAATAATGTGGTATAGCTAACTTGTACATGAAATTAAGCATGAAAACCATAAGATACAAGTGTTAATTAGATGAAAACATGAAAATAAATTTGATAACTCACTTTGAAATAATGGGTGATTAGATGATGAGAAACCTTGTGTTACTTGTGTTTTTGTTGTAAGATTCTTGATTAGGATGATAAAATGAACAACTTTGTAGCTTTGATCTTTGAAAAATAATGGATTTTGGTTATGGATCTTATTTGGGTCGTGGTTTATGAGATGAAGAAGATGAGATAAGAGCTTTTTGATTCTTAAAATTTGTATGTTTATGTTTTTGAGGTTTTTGGTAGATATTTATCTAATTTCAATGGCATACTTGTAATTATACGGTCAATGTGAAGACTAATGATGGGGGGGGGGGGGGGGGGGGGGCTGCACATGTTAGTTAAATGTGTGTGGGAAGCTTGGTAATCTAGTTCACGGAGTCGGTTTTGGTTCCGTTAATCGCAAAACGTAAAGTTTTAAACCGCGAAACGTAAATTCGAGCATCGTAAAAATATGAAACTTGAAAGAATGACTAAACTTGTCAAAATACTCCATAATAAAATAAAAATGAATGGTAAGTTCCATCGGGTTGCTTGAACGTTGTTAAAACTGGAAACGCGGGTTAAAAACGTGTAATTCGCGTAAAACGCTGAACTGGAAAACCTAAAATTCCAAAATACTGGGTAAATGAATGTAATAACTTTTATGATGATATAATGGATATAAAATTATGTCGGGACCATTGTGGGAATATTTAAATATATTCGTCGTGTATAAACCGGGTGTTAACGTTTATTATAAATACTTAAAAGGAAAACGTTAAATGTATCAAATATATAATTTTGAAATTCCTAAGAGTGGTATAACATGAAAATGTTGTTATGATGATATGCAGACTGTCTCTAGTCCGTATGCAGTGTCCTTACTGATAATGCATGAATTCGCACCTGAACCAGTACGGTTACGCGAATTTAAATACCCGTAAACTAAATTTACGATGAAATGAATAATGCACGTGAATGATGAAATCTTTTCCGGCAATGAATAGTGTTCAGTGAATAGTAAAATTTCTGAATGCTTCTCGGAATGTCAAACTGACACAAAAAATGATGAATAGTAAACTGATGAATAGTGTTTTGATGAATAGTGTTTTTCCAAAGTTTGAGAAATGACCTGAAATGGTGAGTTGTGACATACAACCAATGTTTCTGTGCCGGTACTGATTAGGGTGTGTGTGTAATTTGAAATCACGCATAATATACTTCTAGTCGTCCACTTTCTCTCTAACTAAGACAATAATTCCGCAAACAATAATACATCAATCTATACTTATTATTAACTTAAGTAAACTGGTATGCAAAAATTATGAACGGAAAACGTACCATTATTAATTCATCCTTATTAGCCTCTATCACACCAAACTAATGGATTGAAAAAAGCTCGATATTTAGATGACCTAGCCTTGGATACTGCAAAAGATGGGTCGAAGATCAAAATGCATGAACAAAAGATGCAACGAATATGTAAAATAACAACGGCCAGCGTCTTAGTATGAGTTAACTTCCAGCCCGTATATTGCTTAAAAGAAAGGAAAATGTATGATACTTACGATGCGGCTATTCAGGTATGTTTGAAGGTAAAAGGTAACTCGCCTCTGCACGCCGATTATGTGTGCACATCATCTCCACGCAAATCACTACCCACATTCCACGATGATCCATTTATACCTACCAAAATAATAGAACATTAAAAGCTAAAATTGCATAAATCAACTTCCACACGATATACACAACAATTTTGGAACATAAAAATGCAGGAAGTAAGTTACTTATAGGGCGCTTGGGTCTATTGTTCAAATGGTTAAAAAAAGTAACTGTGTCCAAATGTACAGGTTAACTTGCCTTTGGCCGACAACTGTTTATGCCTATTATCTCTGCGCAAATTACCACACAAATTTTGCAAATTAACTTTTCTAAAGTAGTACAAAATTTTCTGTTGTTTAAGCCGTTTATTCTCAATCGTCTAACCCTAAAGCTATTTATAATAAAAAGCCCAAACTTAAAACCAATCAATGTTAGCATCTTCAAATCCTTTAACTCCAAAATATATTTATAAAAACACTCAACCTCAAAATCATAAGTAAACCTTTAGTTTCATCTTTTTTTTTCACAAATCATCAAAGACACACAAATGATATCAATAATCAAACAAAAAAAATCTAAAAACTACAACAAAAATCAGAGTACATACCTTTTGGGTTTGTTTGTTTTTGGCTAAGGAAGCAAAGTTCGTACCGTGTCGAAGCTGACGAACCTGCAAAGCCATCCACACATGAACAATACTCTATAAGAATCAATATCACATGAATAGGCAGTAACCAAAATCAAATAAGCTACAAAAATCATCCAAAACCATAATCAAAATCAAATATGCTCATAAGCCCACATATACGCTTAAACAAACACCCCCTTATTTTGGAAAACCTAATAGGCCATTTTTCCCCCGGCTTATCAAATCGAACTTATGGTACGAAACACACCTGGTTACTCCAAAATTTAGACGCCATGTTGTTATCTCACTTACAAACCAAAGCCAAAAAAACCGAATCTGCAAAATATTAAAACAAAAAACCTAATTATTATTATTAATAAATTAGAATAAATAAATTAGAATGTAGATGTTTTTTATATTTGTATGTATGTCTGATTATATAGAATTGATGAATATGTGTATGTACCTGTAAAAGTACCAATCTGGATGATGATTCTGGTAACTGGTAAGGAAGACGGCAATTTGGGAGAGTTTTGATTTTAGGGTGAGATAAAAAACAGGGCAAACGGGCCAAAAAAACAGAGCATAAAGTGGCAAAGTGGGCTAAAGTGGGAACGCAGCTGGGCTAATAAGTTGGGCCGAAAGATGGTGGGAAAACTGTAACATGATACGACATCGTATGTATTGTGGTTTAATATAAACTCTAATGATTGAATTTTATTTTATTTAGAAAATTGAATAAAAAAATAAAATAAGAAGTGGTGGGAACCAAATGAAGGTGTTGTGTTTAGGTGTGATAAGGGTTGTAGAATGAGTTATGTTATGGTGATGTAGCACCCTGTACGTGGGGCCCAAATGACAAGCTAAAGTATGTTGCCAGACCTATGGCTCTTAGTCTTTTTGTCATAGTTGTTGGAATATATGAAAATCATAACTAATATATGTAATATAAACACATCAAGCACGCAGCGGAAATAGATCAAATGAAAATAATTAAATCAACCGAATATAAAAGGATGCGTACCTTTGTGATTTCTAGCAAGAATAAGTAATCAATGAACAAGAACCATAAACCCTAATTAGGGTTTAATTGGGGATCGACTAATAGAATAGTCGAGTGGGCAGTCACGTTGTTAGCAAAAGTAAGCTAACACTTCGTTCTCGAACACAAGTACTATT
The DNA here is from genome assembly GCA_030686995.1 of Artemisia argyi. Taxonomy (NCBI): domain Eukaryota; kingdom Viridiplantae; phylum Streptophyta; class Magnoliopsida; order Asterales; family Asteraceae; genus Artemisia; species Artemisia argyi. The sequence continues at coordinate 173,286,061 of CM060686.1, read as the reverse complement.
AGCATTTCAATTAGAAAAGCTAGGTTCTTAATTCACGAGCAAGCACTGCTAGTTGAGCCTTAGTTGATCACTAGGGATCGTCTATAGCTCAAAGAAAAAAGATGAGAAAGTGATTTGGCTTGCTAATAAACCAAGAGATGAGAAGAATGAATACATGAGGCCATGTATTTATACTATCTCAAGACTTGGAGCAAAAGGCAATCCCAAACCCTATGGGATGTGGGTTTCGGCAGATCAAGGAGCCCAAGGAGGGTTTCTAGATCCTTCTTGCCTTCTTGTTTCATCTCTAGTCCTTTAACTTTCGTCTAACGGTCATTAGTTACCGTTAAGTGCTCATTTCGTGAATTTAATAATTATTCGTCACTAAAACAATAATTATTAATTAATTGAAACTCATACGTAAAGTGTGCAATCCCGAAGTCTCGTGTTCAAGTCCGGACATATTCATTGATTTTTATCCGTTAAAACTAACAGCTCCCACTCGGATATACATTAATGCAATAATGACATTAGTTAGTCTAGCATAACACGCCAATGTCCGCAGAACGATCACGAGTATGGTTTCCTGGAAAAAAAACCACATTAGATGATTCATCATCATACTTATCCTTTTGATTCTAATACTATGTTAATATGGATATGGATCGAAGTCATTCCATAATTAACTAGAGTTTCTCGTTATTTATGATCAAGCAAGATTACCAATTTATCTGAACGCATTCCAGATAGACCTTGGGCATGGCCATGCAAACATCTTGTTAATCCTACGAGTGGCCAAACAGTATTAAACTTCAAAACAAATTTGAAGGAACCAAATCCTGTATTGACTAGAAGCATAACCTATGAACTTCGCATCACCTCTGAAAATAATCCTTATAACTACCAGTTACGGATAGCGTTAGACTATCTCACAGAAAATGAGCTACATCCATAGTAGTTACCTAGTATCTCAAGTCTGAGGATAAATATTCATGATTTACTATAATGACAATATCCATAAGTATAATCATGTAATTGAGATTTTGTCCTATATCCAATTTTTCATTTATTGAATATCATGTGAATTTGGCATGTCTACGCATCAATATATTTAAATATATTATACCAAAACTCAGATTTGTCTTAGTTCAATGATACTCCCATATCATTAATTGACAACGGACTATTTAGAATAACTTAAGTTATTCATGGATTAAACATGCAAATATAGGATACAATATTTATAAATGGAAATAAACATAACAAAATACTTTATTTCATTTGAATAATCATTGTTTACAATATCCTTTATCCAAATACTAACCATAGATCTACATGAAACTACTAGCTAAACAAAGTCCAATGCCATTAGCATGTTGAGTAAGCTTTTCCTTAGATAAAGCATTCGTAAATGGATCAGTTAGATTGTTATCTGTGTGAATTTTGAGTATATTGATTTCACCTATATCGACTTCTTCTCGAACATAGTGATATCTTCTAGGAAAATGGCTGGTGCCCTTCATAACTCCAGGTTCATTGGCAAATGTAACTGTGGCAGATTTGTCACAATACATATTAATAGGTAATTCAATTAACGGCATAATACCAAGCCCCGAAATGAATTTCCTAATCCAAACAGCTTCCATTGCAGCTTCCGATGCAACAATATACTCAGCTTCTATAACAGACATCGCAATTGTTGTCTGCTTCTTGCTCTTCTAGTCAAAGGCTCCTCCATTAATAACAAAGACATAACCCGTTTGAGACTTCGTATCATCTTTATCAGTTTCAAAGGAAGCATCACAGTAACCTGTAACTTCAAGTTCTGCTTTTGGATTTCCCCCATACACTAGAAACATATCTTTAGTATTCCTTAAATACTTAAGAATGCTTTTAACAGCGTGCCAGTACTTTCCACCTGGATTCTGTTGATAACGAATGGTCATATTTTGTGCAAACGCCACATCAGGTCTTGTGCATCTAACTACATACATGATAGATCATGCTGCTGAAGCATATGGAACTTTCTTCATGAGTTCAACCTCTTCAGATGTTGAGGCACATAATTTGCTACTTAAGCCATGTTCTACTTGCATTGGCAAATATCCTTTCTTGGAATTTTACATATTAAATCTCTTCAATACTTTATCAATGTAAGCACTCTGACTTAATCAAATCAACCGCTTTGATCTATCCCTGTAGATCTTGATTCCAAGGATGTATGCTGCTTCTCCTAAATCCTTCATAGAAAAACATTTAACAAAGTAAGCTTTAACTTCCTTTAAACTTGGTATGTGATTTCCTAAGATTAATATGTCATCTATATATAGGATAAGGAAAGTAACATTCCTCCCACTAGCTTTCTGGTATACACATGGCTCATCAAGATTTTGAGTAAATCCAAAACTTTTGATTTCTGCATCAAATCTTTTATTCCATTGACGTGATGCTTGCTTCAATCCATAAATGGATCTTTGAAGTTTGCATACACGGTTTGAAAATTCTGGATTCACAAACCCCTCAGGCTGCGCCATATAGATATCTTCATCTAGGCGACCATTTAAGAAGGCGGTTTTGACATCCATTTGCCATATCTCATAGTCATAGTAGGCAGCTATAGCTAAGAGAATCCTAATAGCTCAAATATCAGCTATAGGAGAAAAGATATCCTCATAGTCAACACCAAATGTTTGAGTATAGCCTTTAGCTACCAAACAAGCCTTATAGGTGTGTATAATGCCATCCATGTCTGTTTTCTTCTTGTAGAGCCATTTACTTCCAACTACCTTAGCATTTGGAGGAAGGTCTACTTCTTCCCATACTTCGTTGTCTCTCATGGACTGCATTTCCCCATTCATAGCACTCTACCATTTTTCCTTTTCAGGACTATTCATGGCAGCCTTATAACTAGTAGGTTCATCAAGATCCCCTAGTATAGTTTCCTTACATTCTACGTTAAGACATAGACGTTCGGGTGCTTTCACAGTTCTTGAAGATCTGTTAATGGGTACCACTTCAACTTCAGGTGGAGGACCTAAACTTCCAGGTTCCACAGGAAGTGAGCTAATGTTTTTAGAAGGTGATGTATCTTCATCTTCTAGATCATAAACTCTCCCACTGAATTCTTAAGATATGAGATTCTTTTCAAAGAAATCTCCATACCTAGCCACAATGAATTTATTCTCTGGTGGAAAGTAAAAGTAGTAACCCATTTTTTCCTTTGGGTATCCTACGAAGATACACTTAACAGATCTCTATTGGAGTTTTTCTGGTGAATCACGTTTAACAAACGTGTCACAACCCCAGACCTTTAAGTAAGAAAAGTTGGGAGCTTTCCCTGTCCATAATTCATATGGAGTCTTATCAACCTTCTTAGTTGGAACCATATTCAATATGCGAGTTGCAGTTTCAAGGGCATAATCCCAAAAGGATAAGGGTAGAGTTGTAAGATTAAACATTGATCCTACCATGTCTAGCAAAGTACGATTTCTCCTTTCAAATACACCATTTTGCTGTGGAGTATAAGGAGCCGTGAGTTGCTGGACTATGCCACACTCACTTAAGAAATCTTTAAACTCTTGGCTTATATGTTCACCGCCTCTATCGGATCGAAGTGCCTTAATCTTCTTACCGAGTTGTAATTCTACTTCATTTTTGAAAACCTTGAAGGTATTAAAGACTTCATGTTTATGTTTAAGTAAATAAACATAACCATAACGACTATAATCATCCGTGAAGGTTATGAAGTAGCTAGCACCGCGTTTTGACACATGTCTAAGTGGACCACATACATCAGTGTGTATTAATCCAAGTAGTTCTGTTGCCCTTTCCACTTGATGTGAAAAAGGTTTCCTTGTCATCTTCCCAGATATGCAGGATTCGCATTTATCAAATGATTCATCATTGATCTTTTGCAAAAGTCCATCATGTTGCAGCTTTTCCATGCGATCCTTGCCTATATGAGCAAGACGACAGTGCCAAAGATAAGACGAATCCAAGTTAGACTTGATTCTCTTATTGCTAATGCCATACACAGAATTATTCCTATTGGACACGGAATTTTCCATATCAATTTCAAACACACCATTTATTGGAATTGCATTAAAGTAAAAAACATTATTTAAAGAAACAGAAATTCCATGATTAATAAATGTGTGAACAAAATCATTATCCAATAACAAAGAAACTGAAACAACACCCCTAACAATAGAGGGTGCGTAATGACAATTATTCAATACTAGTATCAAACCCGAAGGTAAAACTAAATCGAAAGTCCTTATGGCTTCAACTGCTGTACGTATGCCATTCCCTACGTACAAGTATCTTTATCCATAGGCCAGCTTCCTTGCTCCTCTAAGTCCCTGCGACATATTATAAATGTGAGTACCACATCCTGTATCATGTATCCAAGAATTGTTATTACGAGGAAAAGAAAATAATTCAATCATAAACATACCCGAAGTGCTTGCGACGTTAATAGGCATTTTACTCTTGTTGAGGCGCAACTCCTCTAGTAGCAATGGACAGTTCCGCTTCCAATGACCAGGAGTGTTGCAATAGTGACAAGAAGCCAGATCCTTGTTGGGAGTTTCCTTCTTCTTAGGAGGATTTTGCTTCTTAGGCTTCTGTTTGTGAGTCACACCTTGTTTGCCTTTTCCTGTACCAGTGCCTTTACCCTTGTTATTTGCATGTTGCGGTTTGTTAGGTTTCTTCTTGGTGATCCTACCACCTTGTATTGCCATTACAGCAGGTGTAGGTGCCTTCTTATTCAGGCCTTTCTCAAAGTCAATAAGCATTGCATGAACTTCACTTACTGTCTTCCCCTTGCAATGCATATTGTAGTTGCGTACAAACTCACTATACAACTCCTGATTAAGGGATCTCAAGATGAGGCCAATACATAGCTTTCCTGATATCCGCAACCGAGTCGCTTCAATTGGTCCATGATGAGTGTGTAAATACTCATCATTTTTACCATTTCTGAGCTGCCAAAACATCCAAAAACACTCAATAATGAATCAAAATAGTGAAAATATCCCAGGAAAGTGTTTTACATGTTTCAAATGCAAAAATACCAAAAACAGATGAAAAACGCACAAAGTTTGCATAATTGGCAGTTTCAGTCCCCCAACTTTCAAAAGTTGTTAAATCTAGTCCCTGGTCATTCTAAAAACTTGAAAAAGTCACCAAAGGCCCTTATAAATCAAAAAGTTACATAATTAGTCCTTTGGTGAAAAGTTTCACAAAATGTCAAGTTTAGTCCCTGAACTTTGAAAATTGTCAAAAATGGTCCCTGGGATATGAAAAACTTTGAGAAAACCAAATTTTGTCCTTGCACTAACCTTTTATGATAGGATTGGTCCTTGGTGGAAATTTTGGAGAAAATTACACAAATGGTCCCTGAAGTTTGAAAATTTGGCAAGATTAGTCCCTAGTGATAATTTAATGGAAAAAAGTCAACTATGGTCCATGTACTATTCACATATGGCAAAACTCACCCTTGGGAACACTTTGAAAAAATGCCAAAATTCAACCCTCAACTTTCGTTAATTGGCAAAAATGGTCCTTGTGTATATCATAAACTAAATCCGGATCCAAAACAATAAAATTACACCAAATCCAATCCAATACCTAGCCTAGTCCAACCCATCCTATTTTCCTTGGGCCCAAAATTAAACCAGTCCACCACTTAGCCCATTCCACCCTTTTTATAAAAATACCGGGTCAAATGTTTGACCTGGTCAAAACCAGTCAAACACCCCCAAACCGCCCTTCTCCCTTCTCCCTCAGCCAAGCCACAAAACCACCACACCCCTGGTATTGCTCCACCACCCCACTACTTGCAGAATAATCATCACACACCCACACCTCCCTACACCTACCTCACATCACATTAAATGCACCACCCCCATTGCGTGTATCAGAACCAAAATTGCAAAAAAAATCCGTTCCCGCCAAAAACACGTGGAGGCATTTGAGTGGACCAAAGAAGTCATAGGGAGGTGGGATATGCTCAGAAAAGCTCAAGAAGACCTAATATGAGGCTATAAAAGGAAAGAAGATGCAAGGACTTAAGTGTGTAGTTTTTAAGTAGAAATTAGTGTCGAATTAAATTAGTTTTCAAAATTCAGTTGTATCTTTCTCAATTCAAGTATTGTAACATCTTTGTTAATGTATTAAAAGTCTTTTTATGTTATAAAAATCAAAGTTTCAATTCTGCCTTGTGTTCTTGCCATTCTGAGTTTTTACTTAAGCTTATGTATTACTTATATTAATAATCATGGACTGAAATAGGGTCACATAGGTTCCCATAAGCTATTTCAAGCTTCTAGAGACCTTAAAATCCAGAATAGAACAAGAATTTATCATTTTCTAACAAAGTCAATACATGTCAAAGGAGGGGCATTCATGGAGTTCTGGATAAGCTGAGATAGAAAAAGGAAGATCTTGGCCTATCCTAAAGATAGGCTAGCATAGTGAGTTACTCCTTTTCATGCTGGAGTGAAAAACTTGGTAACTTGGTCTATTTTTTTCTTTCTAAATCTGCATATCTTTTGATTCTGAGTAGAGAGTAGTTTTAGTTGCATTAGATTGTTAATTTAGCTTCACTCTTAGTTAATATCACTAGTTGAATCAGTAAATTGGTAATTGGTAATAGATTGCATAATTTCTTAGTATAAACAGTTACTTAAAGTAGTGTTTGGATTTGGCTAATGCACTGAGCTTGGGTATTTGTTACTTGACATAATTCATTTAGACACATAGCATATGCCATAACTAGGTCTGTGAAACCCATAACTTGGTCACTTTAACCTTAAAAGTCAAAATCACAAGATTTTTACCACCACAGTTAACTGTGGTGGTCATCTAGGTCCATAACCTCACCATATCTATACATAAATAGTTATTATAGCTTAATTTAGTTAATTTATAGCTTAATACAACTTATTAAATCAGTACTAAGTGTTAGAAATCCAAAATAGTCAAAGTACCAAGTTTCATACAAAAGTCAAAAGTTCCGTTCTCAGATTTTTCCAAAACTTGGGAGAATTGTTTTGAATTTTGTAGAAGGTTTTAGGAGTTGAAACTTGTTTCTATTTAAAGCCTACCACCTCATCTCCAAGTTTTCATATTCATCTGATTTTTGCTAATTTTTCCCTGGGCCTCATCTTAAGCCAAAGACAACTGCAGGGCAAGGGTGTGCCCTGTACACCAGCAGACTCACCCACACCACCCACTTTGAGGTGGTTTTGTGACCACCACAGTGGGCCCCACACCTCCAAATTAGGTTCTCCCAACCCCCCTCCTACCAGGGTACAACCATTGACCTTTTGTTTGACCCCTAACCCAGTGGACCCCACTTAGAATTGCCCATAAAGTCTGTCCCAGTTCTGAGTTCATTTTTGATTGTGCAAAAGTGCTTATTTGGTTCATACAGCTTAATTGTGCTCAGTGCTTGTTGTTTCTGGCTTATTTAAGTTTTTCAAGCTTGTTTGTACCCATTTTGACCATTGTGGACCCCACCCAAAGCCAGTTGAGCTTATTTGCCCAAACAGTCAACCAAAGTCAACTGATAAGCCAAGGGGGTGCTTATAGCTTATTTATAAGCTATTTTCAAAAGTAGTTTTACAAAAGTTTTCTATTTTTATTAGTAAAGTTAGTTTGTAAAGGAAAAATCCAAAAAAAATCAATTTAAAATAAGTGATAGTTTCTATTTAATTCAATTTAACTTTAATTTTCATTTTTAGATTTTAATTAAGTACTTAGTGTTTTTATATTTTTATTAAATACCTTATATAGTAAAGTAAGTTCAGTAATTTTCTTAAATTTTTATTTTGTCATTTAGTATTTATTAGATTTAATTTTAGTTTTTTTAATTATTAATTAATATTAAGTAATAAATAGCTTATTTAGTTTTTATAAAGTTAAACTTAGTTTTTATATTTTTTTTAGTTCTAATATAGTATAATAAACTTTTAGAAAATATATTTTCAAATTCTACTGTTCATTTTATATTTTTCCTATTTTAATTGTTTAAATTAGTATTAAGTTAATTAAAAGGTAAATAATTAGTGGTTTAGTCTTAAAACATAATTTTTAGAGTTTTTATAATTTTTTAGGATTCCAGTGATGGTTAAGTAATTTTATAAATTTTCTTATAATTTTCTAAGTTAATTTAGTATTAGTATTAATTAAAAGTAGTTTAATTAGATTAATTAAGTTAAATAGTTTTCAATTTATAAAAAACCCATAAAAAGACAAAAATATTTATTTTTATTTTTTTATACTTTCTTCAAGTTCTAATTTAAGTTTAGAAATTATTTTTACAAATTTTTAGTTTAATTTGTAATAGTTATAATTATTAGTTAATTTAAATTAGATTTTTAAATAGTTTAATTAATTAAATAATATTAAAATAATATTTTAATCATTTTTATAATTTCATTTTCATTTTTAATTTTAAAGTTTGAAAAAGTGTGAAAAGCACCCCCTGTAGTTTGTTAAATACCAAAATCCCACTTTTTCAGTCCGATTGCGCAAATCTGAATTGTGAATACGTGCATATATCTGTTATCTGATTTTTGTGAATATTATATATGTGTACAAATACCAAAATAACAGTAGCAATATCACTCCCACATCATCTGGCTACTGTCCTCAGTGCCACTTTCTCATAAACGATTTCCAAAAACACCATTTCGATCTCGCTGGGACTTTAACGACCCGGGAAAACACTATACTATCACCGGAGTATAAAATCGTTTTAAGTTTAGTGGTTTTCAAAACCCTCCCTGTACAAATTTCACACAAATTTGTAAAAAGTTTTTGTAAAAACTCAATCATATCAAAAAAACGTTCATTAACACTTCTCCTGAAGTGTTGAAAACACCAAAAAAATTAAAAACAATCAAAAACAAACTGTGAAGTTAAATTACTTCATGTTCTTTAAGATTACAACCTGAAACAGTTGGTTTAAGGTAAGTTCTGACATTAAATTGCGAACTGAAGAGGAAACCTATTTACTTCCTCCCGCCAGCCTGCGAGTAATCTTAAAGGGACGATTTCGGTTAACGAATCAGTTCCAAAAATATTTCCCAAGTTTTCTGCACACACACCATAAGCCTAAAGCAGTTTTTCAAAAATTAACTAATAAACCCATAATAAGTTCCCAAACTTAAGATTAAAACTTGCCTTTATATCCCTGTGAGTGGTGTACCTTTTTCAAAGAAGCCATTCACTTGTGATTGCTGGTTTAAGTTCACTGTGGTTTTGCCTCGATCTTGTTTTGAAAAATTGTTTTTAGTGCATGCGCACTCGGTCACAAACAAAACGTAAACATCAGAAAAACGTACACGAGCTACATTCTGACACACAAGAACCAAAGACCGAAATGGCCGCTGGGCCACCACCACCTTTACCACCCCCTGACCCTCCCTTGGGTGAGCCAGCTCCCGATCTCCGAACGATGGAGGAGCTGTGCCAGCCTACCATGTAAGGGCGGGGTGGGCCTATTGCACCACTCACTATTGAGGCTACGGACTTTGGCCTCAAGCACCACATGATCCAACAAGTCCAGAATTCGTGTCAATTTCACGGATTACCGGGTGACGATGCCAATAAGCATCTTGACAAATATCTCACGGTCACCCAAAGCATGAAACACCATGGTGTCACGGATGATGCCCTTCGGCTGTACCTCTTCCCCTATTCTCTCACTCATCATGCCACTGCATGGTTTGACCGACTTCCAAAGAATTCTATTCGAACCTTTGACGAAATGGTAACCAAGTTTTTAGCAAAATATTTTCCACCATCCATGGTTACCAAATTACGAAATGATATCAGCAACTTCCGGCAACGTTCCGATGAGTCTCTTTTTGAGGCTTGGGAACGTTATAAGCTAGCTATTGATCGGTGCCCTAATCACAATATGTTGCAAGTTACCATCATAGATACCTTCTATAATGGTCTGACATTGAGGCACCGAGACATTCTCAATGCTGCTGCTGGTGGGACCTTTATGAAAAGGCGTCCCGAGGAGTGCTATGACTTAATCGAGAACATGACTGCCCATCATAACTTTTGGGATTCCTCTGCGGAGAGGGACGCGTCATGTAATTCCGTTACTCCCTCATCATCATCTCCTGAAATAATTGCTCTTACCAAAAAGATGGATGATATTTCTACGGCTGTGTTGAGAATAAGCCAAACGATGCAAAATCAGGCTCAAAATCAACAAGTGAAAGCCGTTACCCGAAGTTGTGAAACTTGTGGGGGCCCTCATCTGTATTCCGAGTGTCCAGCCATTGCTGGCTTTCCTCCAGAGAACGTATATGCTGCTCATGGTTCCTACAATACGGGGGGTAATTCTTACCAACCGCAAGGGGACCGTAATCTCTTAAGCTATCGTTCCAACAATTTTCTCGGACCTCCAGGTTTTAATCAAAATCAAAACCGTAACTTGAATCAAAATTTTAACCAAGGTCAAAACTCAAATTTCCAAAACCTGAATCAAAATCAAGGCCAGTTTAATCAAAACAATTTTCAAAATGGCAATCAAAACCAAGGTTTTCAAGGAAATTTTCAAAGAAACCAGAATCAATGGAATTACAATAAGGGTAATTTCAATAAGAGAAACACTTTTCAGGGTAACAACAATCAAAATCAAGGGAATTTTCAAAACAACCATGTTCAAAATCCTCCTGTTCAAAATCAAAACATTGTTCAACCCTCGTCTTCCTCCGAAGAAGTGCTAAAACAATTCATGAAAGCACAAGAGGAAACGAATCGGTTATTGATCGGCAAGATCTCTGAACTTCAGAAGTCTTTAAATGATCGACCCTCGGGCTCGGGTACACTACCAAGCAACACGATCGCTAACCCAAGGGGCGATGTCAAAGCGATCACCACCCGAAGTGGGGTATCATACAATGGACCCTCGATTCCTTCTACCTCTTCTTCTCCTCCTACTAAGGTAGCGGAACGTGAACCTGAGGTTACTACAGACATGGTACTTCCTACTAATAACGGAGGTACCAACAACGTCCACCTCAAGTTGTCCCAGTCCCGGCTCATAAGCCGAAAGTTGTATTTGATCCCCCTGTGAGTTCTGATGAAATACCAAAAAATGATCCTAAGCCATCAATTCCATATCCTTCACGATTGAGTGAACAAAAGAACCGCGAGAAAGCCAACCATCAGATGGAAAAATTTTATCAAATTTTCCAAGAATTACACTTTGATATTAGCTTCGCGGACGCTCTTCTTCTCATGCCTAAGTTTGCTTCGACAATCAAAAATCTGATAAGTAACAAAGAAAAACTTTGTGAGATGGCAAAAACTCCTCTTAACGAGCATTGCTCAGCAGTGCTCTTGAAAAAGCTTCCCGAAAAGCTTGGAGATCCCGGGAAATTTCTCATTCCTTGTGTTTTCCCTGGGATGGTTGAATGCTTTGCCTTGGCCGATCTTGGCGCAAGCATTAACCTGATGCCTTACACAGTCTGGAAAAGACTCTCACTCCCTGCTCTCACTCCGACCTGCATGACACTCGAGCTTGCAGACCGTACTATATCCCGTCCTCTCGGCATTGCTGAAGATATCTTCGTGAAAGTAGGAAAGTTCCATTTTCCGGCAGATTTCGTGATTGTTGATTTCGATGCTGACCCACGAGTCCCTCTCATTCTCGGGAGGGGATTCTTAAGAACGGGTCGTGCTTTGATCGATGTATTCGAAGAAGAAATCACTCTACGTGTTGATGGTGAAGCCATCACATTCAATCTTGATCAGACTTCAAGATACTCCTCCAATTATGACGCTGAAACGGTTAACCGAATTGACATCATCGATGTTGCGACTGAGGAGTCTTCTCAAGAAGTCCTTGGTTTCTCAGCAAGTGGCAGTACCACTCCTTCTACTGATCCGATCATTTCCGACTCTTCCCCTTCCCTCACTCCGTTTGAGGGAGGTGACTTCCTTCTGGAAGAGCTCGAGGTTTTTCTTGCTCAGGATAGCTCAATCCCCGATGGGATTGATGAAAAATATCTTGACCCGGAGGGGGACATTCTTCTCCTTGAAAGATTGTTAAATGACGATCCTTCACCCTCTCCGTCTCCAAAAATACTTCATAAAGCGGAAGTCAAAAATGTTGAAATAACTGAAGACTTTCCCGAGGTTGAGCTCAAGGACTTGCCTCCTCATCTAGAATATGCATTTCTGGAGGGTGATGATAAATTACCCGTCATTATTGCTAAGGACTTAAAAGTTGAGGAAAAGGCAGCACTCCTAAAGGTTCTAAAGTCACATAAACAAGCAATCGCTTGGAAACTCTCCGACATTAAGGGCATAAGCCCGAACTTTTGTACTCATAAAATCTTAATGGAGGATGACTTTAAGCCAGCAGTGCAACAACAGAGAAGGGTAAATCCAAAAATCCACGAAGTTATCAAACAAGAAGTTCTTAAACTTCTTGATGCGGGATTGATTTACCCTATATCTGACAGTCCTTGGGTTAGCCCAATTCATTGTGTCCCTAAAAAGGGTGGCATTACCGTTGTCACCAACAAGGATAACGAGTTGATTCCAACTCGTTTGGTCACGGGTTGGCGAGTATGTATTGACTATCGAAAGTTAAATGAAGCCACCCGTAAAGACCATTTCCCTCTCCCTTTTATGGACCAAATGCTCGAAAGACTTGCGGGGAATGAATACTACTGCTTCCTCGATGGTTTTTCGGGTTACTTCCAAATCCCCATTGATCCCCAGGATCAAGAGAAGACTACCTTCACATGCCCCTACGGAACTTTTGCTTACAGACGTATGCCTTTCGGCTTATGTAATGCTCCAGGCACGTTCCAGAGGTGCATGATGTCCATTTTTTCCGACATGATCGGGAAAACTATGGAGGTATTCATGGATGACTTCTCAGTCATCGGGGATTCATTCCAGACCTGTCTCTCCCACTTGGAACAAATGCTTAAACGTTGCAAAGAAACGAATTTAAGTCTCAACTGGGAGAAGAGTCACTTTATGGTTAAAGAGGGCATAGTCCTCGGCCATAAAATCTCAAAGAACGGGATTGAGGTTGACAAAGCCAAAATCGATGTCATTGCTAAATTACCTCATCCCACCACCGTAAAAGGTGTTAGGAGTTTTTTGGGTTATGCCGGCTTCTACCGTAGGTTTATCCAAGATTTTTCTAAGATTGCCCGGCCTATGACCCATCTCCTCGAGAAGGATGCTCCTTTCATCTTCTCTCCTGAGTGCATCGAAGCTTTTGAAACATTAAAGAAAAAGCTTACCGAGGCACCGATTCTTGTTGCCCCCGATTGGGACCTACCTTTTGAGCTTATGTGCGATGCTAGTGATTTTGCCATAGGTGCGGTCTTGGGGCAACGAAAAGCAAAATACTTTCAGCCTATACACTACGCAAGTAAAACTATGACCGAGGCTCAGAGTCATTACTCCACCACTGAAAAAGAACTCCTAGCTGTGGTGTATGCCTTTGAGAAATTCCGACCATACTTGATCTTGACCAAATGCGTGGTGTATACGGATCACTCGGCTTTGAAGTACCTATTTGCAAAGCAAGATGCAAAGCCGAGACTTCTCCGTTGGGTTCTCCTCCTCCAAGAATTTGATATCATTATCCGTGGTAAAAAAGGAGCTGAGAACCTGGCTGCTGATCATCTCTCACAATTAGAAAACCCACATCAATATGTGTCCGAGAAACAAGAAATAAATGAAACATTCCCTCTCGAGACACTCAGTGCGGTTACTTTTAGTGGTAACTCTACTACCCCATGGTTTGCCGACTTTGCAAATTACCATGCGGGTAACTTCATCGTGAAGGGGATGACGTCCCAACAGAAAAATAAATTTTTTAAAGACGTCAAACATTATTTCTGGGACGACCCCTTCCTCTTCAAAATCTGTGCCGATCAAGTCATCAGGCGATGTGTATACGGACAGGAAGCCACTGATATTCTCAAGGCTTGCCATGCTGGACCCACCGGGGGCCACCATAGTCCTAACTACACCGCCAAAAAGGTGTTTGATTCCGGTTTCTATTGGCCCACGATCTATAAAGATGCCCACGAGTTAGTCAAAGCCTGTGATGCTTGTCAGCGTCACGGGAATATTTCACAAAAGAACAAAATGCCACAAAATGCTATTCAAGTTTGTGAAATCTTTGACGTCTGGGGCATTGACTTTATGGGGCCATTCCCATCTTCTCGTGGAAACAAATACATACTCGTGGCTGTTGATTACTTATCAAAATGGGTTGAGGCTAAGGCCTTACCCACTAACGATGCCCGAGTAGTTGTGAAATTCTTGAAATCCCTCTTTGCTCGTTTTGGAACCCCACGTGCCATCATTAGTGATCGCGGGTACTCACTTTTGCAATGATCAGTTTGCAAAAGTCATGCTTAATTACGGTGTTACTCATCGTCTTTCCACCGCATATCACCCCCAAACAAGTGGGCAGGTGGAGGTTTCCAACCGTGGTATAAAACGGATTCTTGAGAGGACAGTAGGTGAAAACCGTGCTTCCTGGTCGGATAAACTAGATGATGCACTCTGGGCCTTCCGTACGGCTTACAAAACACCCATCGGGTGTACTCCATACAAGCTTGTATACGGAAAGGCGTGTCATTTACCGATCGAGCTCGAGCACAAAGCCTACTGTGCCTTGAAACATGCTAACTACGACCTTCATAAAGCGGGTGATCACCGTAAGGTTCAAATCAATGAATTAAACGAACTTCGTGATCAAGCCTACGAGAACTCTTTGATCTACAAAGAAAAGACAAAGAAGATTCACGACTCTAAGATTAAGAACCGAGTTTTTAACGCCGGCGACAGAGTCCTTCTTTTCAATTCAAGATTAAAGATCTTCTCGGGGAAATTGAAAACCGCATAGACTGGACCATTCACTATTGCTAAAGTATATCCATACGGGACTGTTGAATTATCTCAACCCGAAGGTCCCAACTTCAAAGTGAATGGTCATAGATTGAAACATTATTTTGGAGAGGACATACCACCCATGGTTGTCCCGGATCTCCAAACTTTCCCCATGGACCAATGAATTCGGGGATCGAGTCAAGCTAGTGACTCGGTGAACAAAAATTAGCAGCATATATGGGTTTTCACCCGTATTTCTGACTTCTTTCTACTTTCTACCACCCTAGTGTAGGGGAGTGGCCGTCCCCCACCGTTTGAAAAGTAAATATGTTTCTCCAAAAAAAAATAAATAAATAAAAATAAATAAATAAAAAAGAATAAAAAATAATGAAAAAAAAAGAATAAAAAAATAATGAAAAAAGATTGTATGTACACATAAATAAAGTGAAAAATAAAATCCATATTTCCACAGTTAGCATTGAATATTAGCTTTTTCCGTTCAGAGATTCGGCATAATAGCCGGGACTTTGAATATTGAGGACAATATTCAGTTCTAGTGTGGGGGGGGGGGGGGAATTCTTACGAATTTTATCACAAAACTTTCTAAGTACCCCCATTTTTAGGCCTAAAATTTTTCAAAAATTTTTCACTTTATTTCAAAATTTTTGTGGTAATCAGTCCGCCAAAGTCTAAATGACAAATGGATTGGCTAGTCCAGGAGCAAACGGCTCTTGGTAAAGACATCTCAAACCCGTTGATGGCTGGCAATTTGCCAAAAATTGTATGGTTCCTCAGCTCCCCCGTATCCTCATAAGCAAATGAGATGACTAGCCCACAAGATTATGGCTTGTGGTAAAGGCCGTGGAAAATCCATAATTGGTATTCAGCTCACCAAGATGTTGACTTAGTCCATCAAGATGCTGGCTAGTCCAGAAGCAAACGGCTTTTGGTAAAGACAAATCAAATCTGTTGACATCTGGTGGTTTGCTCAAAATCACACGGTTATCAGGTGTGCCACAGTTCTTACACCTGGCTATTCCAGAAGTGATGGCTTTTGGTAAAGAGAATTTCAAATCCATCAGGTTTTTTCTCAAAAGATTGCTAGGGACTAGCAATGTTTTAGTGTGTGGGATTGATGAGTGTGTAAATACTCATCATTTTTACCATTTCTGAGCTGCCAAAACATCCAAAAACACTCAATAATGAATCAAAATAGTGAAAATATCCCAGGAAAGTGTTTTACATGTTTCAAATGCAAAAATATCAAAAACAGATGAAAAACGCACAAAGTTTGCATAATTGGCAGTTTCAGTCCCCCAACTTTCAAAAGTTGTCAAATCTAGTCCCTGGTCATTCTAAAAACTTGAAAAAGTCACCAAAGGCCCTTATAAATCAAAAAGTTGCATAATTAGTCCTTTGGTGAAAAGTTTCACAAAATGTCAAGTTTAGTCCCTGAACTTTGAAAATTGTCAAAAATGGTCCCTGGGATATGAAAAACTTTGAGAAAACCAAATTTTGTCCTTGCACTAACCTTTTATGACAGGATTGGTCCTTGGTGGAAAGTTTGGAGAAAATTACACAAATGGTCCCTGAAGTTTGAAAATTTGGCAAGATTAGTCCCTGGTGATAATGGAAAAAAGTCAACTATGGTCCATGTACTATTCACATATGGCAAAACTCACCCTTGGGAACACTTTGAAAAAATGCCAAAATTCAACCCTCAACTTTCGTTAATTGGCAAAAATGGTCCTTGTGTATATCATAAACTAAATCCGGATCCAAAACAATAAAATTACACCAAATCCAATCCAATACCTAGCCTAGTCCAACCCATCCTATTTTCCTTGGGCCCAAAATTAAACCAGTCCACCACTTAGCCCATTCCACCCTTTTTATAAAAATACCGGGTCAAATGTTTGACCTGGTCAAAACCAATCAAACACCCCCAAACCGCCCTTCTCCCTTCTCCCTCAGCCAAGCTACAAAACCACCACACCCCTGGTATTGCTCCACCACCCCACCACTTGCAGAATAATCATCACACACCCACACCTCCCTACACCTACCTCACATCACATTAAATGCACCACCCCCATTGCGTGTATCAGAACCAAAATTGCAAAAAAAAATATGTTCCCGCCAAAAACACGTGGAGGCATTTGAGTGGACCAAAGAAGCCATAGGGAGGTGGGATATGCTCAGAAAAGCTCAAGAAGACCTAATATGAGGCTATAAAAGGAAAGAAGATGCAAGGACTTAAGTGTGTAGTTTTTAAGTAGAAATTAGTGTCGAATTAAATTAGTTTTCAAAATTCAGTTGTATCTTTCTCAATTCAAGTATTGTAACATCTTTGTTAATGTATTAAAAGTCTTTTTAAGTTATAAAAATCAAAGTTTCAATTCTGCCTTGTGTTCTTGCCATTCTGAGTTTTTACTTAAGCTTATGTATTACTTATATTAATAATCATGGACTGAAATAGGGTCACATAGGTTCCCATAAGCTATTTCAAGCTTCTAGAGACCTTAAAATCCAGAATAGAACAAGAATTTATCATTTTCTAACAAAGTCAATGCAGGTCAAATGAGGGGCATTCATGGAGTTCTGGATAAGCTGAGATAGAAAAAGGAAGATCTTGGCCTATCCTAAAGATAGGCTAGCATAGTGAGTTACTCCTTTTCATGCTGGAGTGAAAAACTTGGTAACTTGGTCTATTTTTTTCTTTCTAAATCCGCATATCTTTTGATTCTGAGTAGAGAGTAGTTTTAGTTTCATTAGATTGTTAATTTAGCTTCATTCTTAGTTAATATCACTAGTTGAATCAGTAAATTGGTAATTGGTAATAGATTGCATAATTTCTTAGTATAAACAGTTACTTAAAGTAGTGTTTGGATTTGGCTAATGCACTGAGCTTGGGTATTTGTTACTTGACATAATTCATTTAGACACATAGCATATGCCATAACTAGGTCTGTGAAACCCATAACTTGGTCACTTTAACCTTAAAAGTCAAAATCACAAGATTTTTACCACCACAGTTAACTGTGGTGGTCATCTAGGTCCATAACCTCACCATATCTATACATAAATAGTTATTATAGCTTAATTTAGTTAATTTATAGCTTAATACAACTTATTAAATCAGTACTAAGTGTTAGAAATCCAAAATAGTCAAAGTACCAAGTTTCATACAAAAGTCAAAAGTTTCATTCTCAGATTTTTCCAAAACTTGGGAGAATTGTTTTGAATTTTGTAGAAGGTTTTAGGAGTTGAAACTTGTTTCTATTTAAAGCCTACCACCTCATCTCCAAGTTTTCACATTCATCTGATTTTTGCTAATTTTTCCCTGGGCCCCATCTTAAGCCAAAGACAACTGCAGGGCAAGGGTGTGCCCTGCACACCAGCAGACTCACCCACACCACCCACTTTGAGGTGGTTTTGTGACCACCACAGTGGGCCCCACACCTCCAAATTAGGTTCTCCCAACCCCCCTCCTACCAGGGTACAACCATTGACCTTTTGTTTGACCCCTAACCCAGTGGACCCCACTTAGAATTGCCCATAAAGTCTGTCCCTGTTCTGAGTTCATTTTTGATTATGCAAAAGTGCTTATTTGGTTCATACAGCTTAATTGTGCTCAGTGCTTGTTGTTTCTGGCTTATTTAAGTTTGTCAAGCTTGTTTGTACCCATTTTGACCATTGTGGACCCCACCCAAAGCCAGTTGAGCTTATTTGCCCAAACAGTCAACCAAAGTCAACTGATAAGCCAAGGGGGTGCTTATAGCTTATTTATAAGCTATTTTCAAAAGTAGTTTTACAAAAGTTTTCTATTTTTATTAGTAAAGTTAGTTTGTAAAAGAAAAATCCAAAAAAAAATCAATTTAAAATAAGTGATAGTTTCTATTTAATTCAATTTAACTTTAATTTTCATTTTTAGATTTTCATTAAGTACTTAGTGTTTTTATATTTTTATTAAATACCTTATATAGTAAAGTAATTTCAGTAATTTTCTTAGATTTTTATTTTGTCATTTAGTATTTATTAGATTTAATTTTAGTTTTATTAATTATTAATTAATATTAAGTAATAAATAGCTTATTTAGTTTTTATAAAGTTAAACTTAGTTTTTATATTTTTTCTAGTTCTAATATAGTATAATAAACTTTAAGAAAATATATTTTCAAATTCTACTGTTCTTTTTATATTTTTCCTATTTTAATTGTTTAAATTAGTATTATGTTAATTAAAAGGTAAATAATTAGTGGTTTAGTCTTAAAACATAATTTTTAGAGTTTTTATAATTTTGTAGGATTCCAGTGATGGTTAAGTAATTTTATAAATTTTCTTATAATTTTCTAAGTTAATTTATTATTAGTATTAATTAAAAGTAGTTTAATTAGATTAATTAAGTTAAATAGTTTTCAATTTATAAAAAAACCCATAAAAAGACAAAAATATTTATTATTATTTTTTTATACTTTCTTCAAGTTCTAATTTAAGTTTAGAAATTATTTTTGCAAATTTTTAGTTTAATTTGTAATAGTTATAATTATTAGTTAATTTAAATTAGATTTTTAAATAGTATAATTAATTAAATAATATTAAAATAATATTTTAATCATTTTTATAATTTCATTTTCATTTTTAATTTTAAAGTTTGAAAAAGTGTGAAAAGCACCCCCTGTAGTTTGTTAAATACCAAAATCCCACTTTTTCAGTCCGATTGCGTAAATCTGAATTGTGAATACGTGCATATATCTGTTATCTGATTTTTGTGAGTATTATATCTGTGTACAAATACCAAAATAACAGTAGCAATATCATTCCCACATCATCTGGCTACTGTCCTCAGTGCCACTTTCTTATAAACGATTTCCAAAAACACCATTTCGATCTCGCTGGGACTTTAACGACCCGGGAAAACACTATACTATCACCGGAGTATTGATTCTAAGCTGTTTTTGACTGATTGACCTTGGTCAATAATAATCTGACGGTTTAGACTCAATCAGTCCAAATAATGTTTCATTGACAATACATGGGCACTCACGTGCTTACAATTGTGCAGAGATTCTATTAAGTCATATAATTCTTCAGCAGGTGGTTTCTCAAACATTCGTCTGAGTTCATATATCATGTCCATGGGTCCATAGTGGTCAAACTGTTTCTGCAATTGAGTATCCATCCCAGCCAACATGAGACAAGCCACATCATTGTGCTTTTCATATGCAACATTGTATGCATCCTTCTGTGCTTGTGTTGCATTTGTAGCAGGTTCTGTAGGAAGAGGTTCACCAAGATAATCATATCTTTTGGCCATCCTTAAGGTAATCCTCAAGGATCGATACCAATCATTGAAATTTTCACCAGTCAATTTGTCTCAATCAATCATTTGCTTGAACGCAGAACTCATGTTGCTCATATTAGTGTTTTCAGGTGTAGCCATTTCTACAGAAAAAAATTCAAAAGTTAGTACTTTTGATAATAAATTTCAAGAAAATTAAATACCCTTGGTTCATAATCATATAACCATTTAATTTTACATTGAAAACTAGGATCCAAATTGACATAGGTTCATCACATCAGTTGATCTGCTAGTGATGACAGTATTCAATAAGGTACGAGACGAGTCCCAATTGCCAATATTCAATTGCAATTCCTAGAAAGGATGGGATTTACATATTTGCCAACCGCAGTTGCAATGTAAGCATGTTTTATCCCCATCTTATGCCTTGAGTGATCAGATCCCGCTAACAACTCAATTAAGTTAACCAACTTAAGAAACATCAAACTAACTTAATTTCACCACATCAATTGATCTGCTAGTGATGAGATCATGTAATTTACCCTTCCATTGCAATCTAGTCAGGTTACGCCCTGACGTAGACCCAATTTCAGGTGTTTCCTTTTCATTGGATGACATATAACTTAAATTTAAGGGTTGTAAATTTTGATGTGTGTAATCAAAATATATGTACAAAGATGTCATGCATTCATCTTGTAGCATATATTTCATGTAAAAAACCTTTACTCATTAGTTTCTTTACGAGCTTAAATCTCCAAAGTTTTGATTGAGGCATTGAGAAACTTACAACTTTGCCTTAAGTGATTCGTAGTTATCATGGTTGTTAGGTAAAACTAAATTTTGACTCACAGGCGAGCATTAAGCCAGAATGGAGGCTATCTAAGGCCACAATTTAATGCGAAGCCAACCTTATCCCCACTTTAATAGTTTGTCAAAATTAGTACTTTCCAACCACTTAATACAGTCGCGATCAATCAATCAAAAGTTCAAGATTTTTGTAAGCTCAAAACAAGATTTCACCATTATTAAGTCCGTTTAATATTTTATTTATGAAATTACCCTTTGCTTACTATCATGTTGCACAACATATAAAAACAAAAGTAATTTAAATAAAATAAACAAACAACAACAATAATGGACATGCAAATTTTAATCAATTTAAAACACACAATTGATTTTACACGATTTTAATAGGGTCTTTCCTAATTTTATAATTAATTAAATTTTAGTAATCTTTATAACTATAATATTTACTAAAAACGTATCAATTATAATTAACTCGTATTATATAAGCATGAAATATGAAATCTACACAAAACATCATAATCCCTGACAACACATGTATGGTTTGTCATGGATGCCCATAGTGCACATATTATATCATATAATCATGTCAATAAGGAACGCAACCAAAACGGCATATCACAATACCCATACACATAAATATTACATGCAAACTAGGGTTTCTACAAGTTTTATAATAAGGTTCAAAAAAAAAAAAAAAAAAAAAAAAAAAAAAAAAAAAAAAAAAAAAAAACCCTAATTTTCTTTTCAGAAAAAAGTTCGGCATTTATAAAAAAATAAATAGAAATCGACATAAAAAATTCTAGGGTTTATGAACAATTTAAAAAACATAAGAACACCAAGCATGTAATAATCATAACGATTCAATTTTATGTGTTTCGGTAATTAATTACAATGTATTAACGGCTCTGGACACCACTGTTGGAATATATGAAAATCATAATTAATATATAAACATATAAACACATCAAGCACGCAGCGGAAACAGATCAAATACAAGTAATTAAATTAACCGAATATAAAAGGATGCGTACCTTTGTGATTTCTAGCAAGAATAAGAAATCAATGAACAAGAACTATAAAGCCTAATTAGGGTTTAATTGGGGATCGATTAATAGAATAGTCGAGTGGGCAATCACGTTGTTAGCAAAAGTATGCTAACATTTAGTTCTCGAACACACGTACTATTAGCGTTTCAATTAGAAAAGCTAGGTTCTTAATTCACGAGCAAGCACTACTAGTTGAGCCTTAGTTGATCATTAGGGATCGTCTATAGCTCAAAGAAAAAAGATGAGAAAGTGATTTGGCTTGCTAATGAACCAAGGGATGAGAAGAATGAATACATGAGGCCATGTATGTATACTATCTCAAGACTTGGAGCAAAAGGCAATCCCAAACCCTATGGGATGTGGGTTTTGGCCGATCAAGGATCCCAAGGAGGGTTTCTAGATCCTTCTTGCCTTCTTGTTTCATCTCTAGTCCTTTAACTTTCGTCTAACGGTCGTTAGTTACCGTTAAGTGCTCATTTCGTGAATTTAATAATTATTCATCACTAAAACAATAATAATTAATTAATTGAAACTCATACGTAAAGTGTGCAATCCCGAAGTCTCGTGTTCGAGTCCGGACATATTCATTAATTTTTATCCGTTAAAACTAACAATAGTGAGTGATGGGTGTTGCTGAGAACACTGAAGAAGCTGCAATGGTTGTTGAGTTGAGGTTTTTAAGATAGTTGTTTATAGGAAGTGTGAGTGTTTTTTGTGAATGTTATGTCCTATGACTAGAATTTTATATATATAGAAGAAAAAACTGAAAAGTGTGTATCTTAATTGGCGAGTACGTGAAGAAAGAGGTTGGATAGTTATTTAATCGGCTACATTAGTGGATTTTGGGATTTCGTAACGTGGCTTCAAAAGTGGCCGATGAGAAAAGGTAGTGGTCGAGTACTTGAGTATATTGCTCTTGGTAAAATTGGTTCATCAGTTGCACCAAAACGAGCAAGATTTTACAAGGTGTGTTTCATTGTGCTTTGTGGTTCGTGTGGAAGTGGCGTAACAAAGTGGTTAATGCTCAAATGGATGTCATTGACAGTGTTAAAAAAGGACATTTCACGCCTCAATTCAAATGCCCCTAACTGGAGTTGTTGGATTGCAAGGCCTTTTGACTTATTTATGTAACTGGGGTCTTTGCTTGTTTATTTGAGCTTAGATGGTTGGGCATTGTTGCCTATTGACTTTTTTCTTTCTTTTGTATATTCGATCCTTTTATCCTTTTTGTGGTCTCCTCCTCGGATCCACAGTTCTAATGTTCATATATATCTTCTTGCCTTTCAAAAAAAAAAAAAAAAAAAAAAAAAAAAAAAAAAAAAAAATGGGCCTCATTCCCATATTAGGTGTTTGCTTGCTTGGAATCGGTAATGAAAATTGGATTTAAAACCCATGGATATAGGTACACTCTAAACCTGCATATATAGGTGGGTTTTATAGTTTCATTTACAATTCTCAAAACATTGAAGCAGAGTGATCAAGCAGATAGAAATATCAAATCTCACAATATATTGTTGGTAAACAACATATTTAATTGGGTTCTAAGGTCTGGTAACAAGAGTTTTAATACCAATGTTAGGGTGTGTTTGTTTTTACAAAAAAAAGGTCTGATTGCCTCTTACCTCACTAGTCAGACGCGGTCAGAGGTTTTCGTTGTTTGTTTTTTCATTATGAGTCAGACACGGTCAGACCATATAAATCTGACTCAGTTAGATGCCTTGAACACGTCTGATTGCCTCTTACCTCACCCTATTAACACCTTCATCTTCTCCACCTTCACCCCGCCGCCGGCCACCTCCAGCCTCGGCCGGCGGCGGCCACCTTCGTGTCTCAGTTGTTTATTTTAATTGCCAATCTATTCGTATTTTTAATTGTCGTAGTGCACCAGTTGCCTTCTGTTTACCGTGTACTAATCAGTTTCTCTTGAAACATCTTAAATTAGGCACGGGATTGTTTTTTTGTAGATGTGTATTTATATGCTTGCATTGTTTTTTTTTATAGGAATGGCCGAATGGGTGACACGATTACACTAAATTTTACTCCCAAACAATACAAGTTATTTTTGGACTCATGATGTATCAAGGAAGTGAATAGGGTAGATCCTAATTTGATGCTACTCGTGTTTTTAAATCATTGTTGGGGATTGCCTTTATGGGACACTTTGTGGCGTGCCAAACTAGTATTTAGGAATGATTTTTATGGTTCTTGAGCCATTGACAGTAACAAGCACGTTTGTGTAATGTGGTATTAAGATATTAACCAAGTCAAAAAAGCACTTGAAGTATCTGGTTATATGCAATCATTGTTATTCTGAATTGAGTTGATATGTGCTATACATTATGAAACTGAGACAAATTGGTGAAACAATAAAACAAAGCCAATAGTCTTCTGGAATTAACTTAAGATTTGTCACAATTCATTTGATGCATTATTGTTCGGAGCATTATTGTTCGGAGTTTAATCCAACAAGTTACTACATTGCGTACTAATACATTTTTCTCACTGTTGCAGCGAGTCAACCACATCTAGTACCCTTGTGGCCTAAGGAGGTACGTTTTATTCTGGAAACCGGAATCAATTTTGAGGTATGGCATTTTTTGGTTGGGATGTTGGTCATTCTTATAGACTAGGGTGTTTGGATTTTTGACCATGAAAAGATTGTGTTGTCTGAAGAACATGCTAAGAATGTGATGATAAGATTGTGTTGTCCGAGTATGTGAGGTTGGGCTTTGATAATTCTGTTATTAGCAATATGTTATTTAAATGTGCAAGGTTGTATATAATGGCTAATTTATGACTTGGACTTTTTATTAGCAATCTGTTATGACATGCCTAATCTTTAACTTTTAAGAGCAATCTGTTATGACTTGGACTAAAAGCATGTTTTCCAATCTTCGAAACGTGCAATTAGCAGTAAAGAAAAATTCAATCAAGCTCATGCCAAACTTTGAAACGTAATTGATCAGGCATTTGGAGTCCTAAAAGCGCAGTTTCCAATCTTGAAGAGTATGCCCAAATTTCCTTTGGTAACACAAAGAGATATTACTATTTCATGTTTTGCTATTCATAATTTTATTCGAAAAGTGGGTTTAAACGATAATTTGTTCTCTCAATACGATCAAGGTGACGTACATGATAATGAAAATGAACATGATGATAATGACGATGATGTTGAAGTTGTTTAACCAATTGGGAGTGACGTGGATCAACAATACATGATTAACTTACGAGATCAAATCGCGGCACAAATTATGCAAAGTTAGGTTTTAATTATTTGTATTGGTTAAGTAACGTAATCGTTGTTTCATTGCGTTAAGCTTATGTTTTATTTTAAGACGATTTATATAATAATTTTTATTATGTTAAATTTTGGATATGTATTAAGATAATTTATTTAATGATTTATAGTTGTGTTAAATTTATAATAAAAATGTTTCAAGTTTACACTATCTATTTATTAATCATATCGCAATAGTTTAATATATACTTAAAAAAGGAAAATTAAAACCATTCAGACAATTATAAAAAAAAAAACAAACAACAAATTTTTAATCAGATTCACACATTATAGCCACATCTTACTAATAAGATGTGGTAGTCAGATTCAGATGTGAAACATCTTAACGAAACAAACACACCCTTAGACATCTTGATAAACAAACGATCTAAACGAGTGGAGGTTTTGTTGAAAGCAAGAGTTGAAATCATGGGCGTGCATTACTCAAACTCGTCGGTGTTATCAAAGTTCTTTAGATGCTTTATCTTTTGACTTATAATCTTGCTCAAACCCGACTCAAACCATAAAACATTTTTTAAACATAGAAATTGGTGTATATTCAACAACATTAACAAAACATGTTCTCATAATGATTACCAATATAACAACAAACCAAACATACTCAAAGTAACAGGTCAAACATAGGGACGAGCTCAGCTAGATTCGAAACCGGAACCAAGAAATCCAAATACCTAATTATGGACTTTGAAAAATGGGCGAATGGGATTCTCATTACGGTTCTTCGAGTGTCCATAGTAAGAACCTAGTTTTTCCACAATTAAGAAGAAGATGAAACAATTAGATACTAGTTTTTTGCCCTTCAGTGTCATACCTACATACTATTAACATCGAAAAGATTAATTATGGTCAAGCGTTTTAAAGCACCAGCTAGCACAACTTGTTATATGTTTACGGACATTTTTTTTTTTACCTCAAATTAACTCGTCCTTATTATGAAAGACTGTACGTACTCGAATAACTCGAGTCATGACTCATGAGTAGATAAAAAGGTCCTCAACTTGTTTATTCTAGAGGTTTTGTAAGTATAATGATCTGTTCTTTCATATAATGTGGTTATACTCGTGATTAAATCTCGTTACTTCTAATTAATGGATCTTTGGCTATATATGTGATATATAGTCGTGAGAACTCAATGCGGCCTGACCAAGCAGTTATAAAATCAAGGTCTGACTTGTGAGATTTATATATAATGCAGTTGATGTGTTAGTTTCATTTTTTAGAATTTCGCTAATCAACAAACATTTCACTTGCTTAATTTCATTGTATACTTTTCATTAAAATTTGGTGTAATACGTAACACTATTACAGTAATATTTACACAAGAGGACTACCCTGAACAAACTCAGTCAACGCCAAACTAACTAAACCTAACATGCATGGCAAGTCTCCCATTCCACAACTCAGCATCGGAAGTCATTAACCCATTTGACTTTGACTCAGCTCTCACTCCTTTAAACAAAGGCACTAAAGAAGCCAATGTCAAGATGACACTAGTCCCAACAAACACAGTTAAGCCACCGTTAGACACTTGACTAAACAAGTCTTGGCCATTAGCCAACTCAACACCCAAAGCCGACACAAACCCTATCATGGCTAACCTTCCATTGATTCTTTCAGGGGCTGGCCCACTGAATGCTAACACGTCTGAGAACTTTGTGCTGACTTTAGGGGCTGATGATGGTTTAATGTTGTCTTGGGGTTGTGACATGCATTTGATGCTTGTAAATGTGGTGTTAGTCTTTTTGTGAAAGTGGGTGGTTGTGAGGCCTGCTGAAAAGACTGAAGTAGCTGCCATAGTGGTGGTTATGAGGTTGTTTAAAATTGTATAACGTCAAGTTGTTGTTTGTTGTGGTTTATATATTATTATTACAAAGGTGGTTTGCTTTTATAGGAGAGTGTGAGTGTGCGTTTTTTTGGGGTGAAGACATGGAAGTGGATACTTGATGGGCCACGATAGCTGCTTTTGGGACTTGTTCACGTGGCTTAAAAACTGGTCGATGAAGAGATATTGTGGTGAAATTGGGTTCAACTTCAATATGTGTTCCATACATTGTGGAGGTGGGGTACAAAGTGACAATTGGACGGTTTCTAGGGCTCTAGAAAGATTTCATGTATAGTACAAACAAGGGGTCTTTAAACGAGTTAAATGATTAATGTCCAATGTAGGAACATGTAATCATAAATCTGCATTTGGGGAAAAAGAATATATTCATTTTTCAAATCAAAATAAGGTCAATGGCATGCCTAGATAAGTTATAAGTTCAAATCAATAAGACGTCAATGGCATGCCTGTTAAATATATGGATAAATATTAATATGTAAATGTCTAGTATCGAATCCGAGACCTCGGGATTGCACACTTTACAAACAAGAATAATGTATAATAAATATATATATGTTAAATGTATCGTATATATATATTTATAAACACTTAATGGACTAAATGATCGTTAGTTATTAACTGTATGGACTAACAATCATTAGTAACGAAAGATATGGACTAGAGTGTAACTTGAGAGTCAAGAAAGATCTAGAAACACCCTATGGGTGCTATGGCCGGTCGAAGCCCACACCATTGGGTCGACCCATGCTTGTCTTGTCCTCCAAGTTTACTCTAGTATATATACAAGGCCAAGGATTAGGGTTTCACAACTTTTGTGCACACACACTAACCCTAATTCTTTTCTCCTTGTTTCTTTGTGGCCGATCGGTTCAAACCCTCCAAGGGATCTTGGATCGATTTTTCCATAGCAAAAATATAAGTGTTTTGTTTACTTGCAACAAACCTTTATTCGTTGGTAGTTTGTGTGTACAAGAACGAGGTAACAACATACTTTTGTTGTTATCAAGGGATCGATTAACAAAACGGTAAGGGGTTAATCATTGATCCATATAAACCCTAATTAGGGTTCTTCATATTGTTAAAGACAATTGCTTTTGATTCTTGTTCGGGCTAGAATCACCACGGTACGTTCTTATTTATGTTTTAGTTAATATTTATGTGTTATACTTGATCCTACGCTTCCGCATACGTGTGTACTTTGATTTATATGATTGTCATGGTTATTGAATTCTAATAGTGGCATCACGAGCCATGTATAACATGTAATTGATTACTAAAACGTAATAAAAATCGGATCTTTAATTGTTTTAGATACATGTTTTTTGATCTAGGGTTTTTTCTATTTTTTAAATTCGAAACCCTAACCCTAATTTGGGAGGGGGGAGTCGTTTTTTCTATGAAACCCTAATTAGGGTTTTATGGTTTTATTGGATTATGTGTAATCACTAGAAACCCTAGGTCATTAACCGGTTAATTGAACGTATCTTGTGACCTAATTGCTAATTGTTAGGTTTTAATCCGTGACTTACATGCATGTTCGTCATGGATCTTGTTTTTTTTTTTTTTTTTTTATTTATCACATGTAAGATAGATCTTAAATTGGGGAAGACTCCAATACATATTAAAATCGATTTTATATGCTATGTGGTGTGTTTTTAGCTTTGGCCTACGCAATTGATTCGTCAATGTATGTGACTCACCTCCATTAAGAGGGGAAGGCCTTAGTTGATTACATGCATTATTATACCTAGAATTGATTTTATTAGGATCTTTTCTAATACGGATTGCATGTGGCTAATTGTTTCACTTATTTATTATTGTTTGTTTGATTTTCTTTGATACTTGTTTTATTGTTTTTAGTTGGACTTGATGTAAGCAATAAAAGGGTTGTTTTCATAAAGAAAATTAATACGGACTAATAATTGTGAAACCCTAAAGTGATAAAGTAAGAATCTTGCAAAGGTCTTATGACAATCGTGGTCCGATTCGCACGGTAATCAGCTCCCAGTCGAGACTAGCAAAATTCAAACTTTATTACTATTTTGAGATTGAATCCATAAACTTTTGCTTGAATGATGTTTTGTGCAAATATGCTTTTAAAATTAAGTCTTTTAAGATGATATTCATAACCGTGGTTTGAAGGCTTTGAAAAGAGCCTTAGAGTCTGCCTTGGTTATCACAATCTTGAATATGTCTTAAACGAATTACTTTTAAAATCATATGTTGTAGAAAGTCATCTTAGGGTTTTGGCATAAACCTCAAGTAAAACTTTGTGTATTAATTTCACGAATTGAATATAAAAAGTTTTTATGAAAACTTGTGTTATAAAGATGAGTGCATGCATCTTTGTACATAATTTTGATTGACATATCAAAAAATAATACCCTTAATAATTTAAGTTACATGCCATCTAACTATAAGAAACACTTGAAGTTTTTATTTAGTAAACGTGAGACGCAGGCTAAATTTTAATGACAAGGTAAATTTCCGAGTGTGCGTGAGACCACACATGGAGAATTTGCAGTTTCTAAGTTAGACAACTTAATTAAGTTGATGCGTGAGACCTAGAGCTTAAGGCATGAGATGGGATGAAACATGCTTACATGACAAATTGATGAATCAATTTGATGTAAATCCCATAATAATCTAGGAATTGGAAAAGTGTTTGCCAATTATTGTTCGACAAATTACCATCTTTTATACTTTCACCACTAGCAGATCAACTGATGTGGTGGAATCTATGTAAAGTTGGATCCTAGATTTTCAAGAAAATATGTTGGTTATATGAATATATCCTTGGGTATTATATTTTCTTGAAAATATAAATTATCGAAAATACTAAAATTGAATTTTGCAAATTCTTTAAATGTATTAATGCAACTCAAAACCGTAAACGCAAGTTATTCTTTTAATTGATCTACACCCGTTTGGGTTTTTGGTTAGAGTCAATATTTACAAAAAGAATAAATAAAGTCTTCTTTCCATTAGGAGAAGTGTGAGACTTAAAATCCTATTCCTTTTTCATGAATGAGAAAGGTACAATAGGATGATTAGAATTGTCTAAATTCTAAATACATAACTCATAGCAAACTTTAATAGTAAGAGTATATGCACCTTATGAGTTATTAAATTAGAAGCTAGACTGATTACTGCATAATGGTAAAAGACAAATTAGATTATTTTATCTAGTTGTTTTGATTTGACCAGTTAAAGATACTACATACAATTGTTGGAATGGTAGATCTATACAGGAAGAAATTGCATGCCCAGCTTTTTCAAGTTAATAATTTGGAATGTGATGAATCACATTTATGTAGTAGATTACATCCTTTTATAACCTATATAATTGTTTGAATGGGTTTTCTTAAAAGATGTAGGAAAGTAAATAGTACACTATTTCTTTCACTGATTAATGAAACATTTACAATGTTGTCAAACTCAGTGGGAGTATTGTGTTCTTATGAATGAATAAGGGACTATTATTATGTTCTCTAATTCAGTGGGAGTTACAAGACTTATTGTCTTGATTGTAACTTAGATTATCTTTTGAATATCTCAAGGTAATTACTTTCCAAATATAGGCACTAATATTTTCAAGGATAGTCATGTACATTTCCTTGATTGATTGAGTAACTCTATATCTACTAGTTATGCTAATGACACAAATCATATTGTTCACATTGACAAGCGCGTGCGTGTTGTTTAAATGTAACATGGTGTTGTTCAATGCACAAGTGGGAGAAATCTTCATTGTGTGCAAAGTACAACACATAAGAATGTGATTTAAAGGATTCTCTTAACTGCAAGTAAGAGATTATAATTCTAATTAGATTTAATACATCTAATCTAAGAAACACTTGGTGTTATAATTTAGTAAACGTGAGACGCAGACTAAATATTAACAACAAGGTGAATTTCCATGCATGCGTGAGACCTACATGGATAATTTACAGTTTCTAAATTAGATATCTATTAGAACATGTGTCAATATGATAACAAGACAACTTCAACTATAATATTTATGTATTATTGGAATGACATAAATGCATGAAGTAATATAATACTACTTCAATAATTATGTATTCTTAGAATGACATAAATAAACATGAAGTAGTGTGTTAACTTGAAAATATTATTGAAACCAAATGATGGCGTTCATGATTACTTTAATTATACATGTTTATACTTTATTGTATAGTTATAAATATGAAGTCTTCTAAGTATTACAAGACTTATAATTAAGTAAGATGTTAGCTTGTTATGGTCTTTTAATTAAGACATATACAAGAAGTCATTGAGTTAATCAATGATTAATAACGAATAGTGGGATTATAACACGTTTATGTTTTGATGCGACATAAACATGAAGTGACTAAGTACTTGTGTTATAAAGCATGCAATTGGCTTGAAAATACTATTATACCATTAAGTTGACTTAGTTGGTAAATAAGTATGCCAACAGGAATATGGTTATCTTATATATATTGTTAGATCTTCTTACAATATTAATTCTAATTGAAGTACCACATATGGATAGTATGTTCAGTTAGGGAATCAAACTCTTGTTAAATTGTTTGATTAAAGATAACTATGATATCTTTTCTTCCAAAAAGTTATCAAGGTTAGAAATTGAGTATGGCTTGAATATACTCAATTAGACTCCTAGAAGATTAATAAGACGTTATTGAATTATGAAATGTGATGAATCACATTAAGTCTTAAATTGAAGTTCTGAATTTGTTAAGCTACTTATATGAAGGTTATTAACAAAGAACTATCAATATGTATTTGTAATGTCCTAAAAGAGAACGCTGGATTGTTGCTCTAATTGCTAAGTAGTTATAGACAGTCTCTATATTGCTAAAGGCAAGTGGGAGTATTTTATCTTGAATAGATAGAATTACAAGATACATAATCTTCTAAAACCACACTAGTTAAAATCATGATGAGGCTTAACATGTAAATGATAAACCTCAAGATGATGGAATTATCATTCATAGATCCACTTGGATATCTCATATATTTAATGAATATACTGACGATT
Organism: Artemisia argyi; assembly: GCA_030686995.1. NCBI lineage: Eukaryota > Viridiplantae > Streptophyta > Magnoliopsida > Asterales > Asteraceae > Artemisia > Artemisia argyi. Next base: position 173,253,838 of record CM060686.1, on the reverse strand, counting down.
ATATGATGTAGTATTACCAAAATAATGAATTGGGTAAATTACTCATAATATGAATGTTATAGATGCTGTTCATAAAGATATTCAAATTTAAAATTTGGTTTATCTTAATTCTTAATGGTTAGAGAATGGAGATGAGTTTATTCAAAGATTATGTAACCCTAGTGGTTTAAATCTTTGTGTAAATTCATATGGACAAAATTGTGCACATATCTTAATGCATGTCTTATTACAAGATTATTAATTATACTTAAGCAATTAACTATGATTGAATACTCTTTTCTAAGCACATTAAAGATACAAAGATGCTTAATTGTCATATTTATATGAATATGAAATTTGACAATGAATATCAAAACTCTTTCTTGAATAATTACTTGAGCGAGGACGATAAGTAATCAAAAAAGGTTTATGAATTCAAGAAAATCTTTGGAAGTGTACAAAGTGCAATAATCCATGAATGGATAAATGCATGCATCTAGGAGATTATTCTTATGATAAATTATTAAATCTATGTTTAGGTTTATAATTAAAATAAGGTAATTTCTAAGTATTCCTGAAAGCTAGTGGGAGTATTATGTTTGATTCACTAAATCATATATGTTGTATAACATATAAGAGTAACATTCCATATAAGTAAAAGGTTAGACTTAATTTGGAATGAAACGTTACTTGAAAGATTTAGGAAATATAACATACAACCTTGGAACAAAAGTTTATTATTAAATAAACATGTGCGGTAAATAAATTCTAATAGAACATAATATATCATTTAGAAAATGGATATATATTATGAAAAGATAGAACATGAATATAAATCTAAGTTTGACTGAAGGATTTTCATGTGCATTATATTATTGTTGTATCATGCTTAAGTGCTTAATGATTTGACAATATTTGATATCCAATTAAAAGTTAGTATATAACTTGTGTAATAGATATTCTAATGGAAAATGTTTGAAATTAGAATAATGATCCTCAAAATGGAATAGCTCCTAAACATTACACAATGGATATTAAGTTTACGGAAATTTTAAGAGCATATTGTGTTTAATATACAATGATGCTGGTTTAATTGAGATGACACTCAATAACTAGTCATGGTAGGATTTTATCCTTGTTAATGGCCATGAGAACTAGTTGTGCTTACTAAGAGCATAGTTGCATTATACATTAAAGAATTAGAATACTTTAAACTTTAAAAGGTTTGAAAGTTTGATTATCATAAATTAGTGATTGAGGATGTCACACCATTTATGAATATTATGTGGCTATATCAAGAAAGTTGGATGAACACATACAAGAATTTTACTTATTGAATTCTTGAATTAAGTATTCTCAAAATTCGGATAGATCAAAGTTAGTTGAAATAATGCCTTGTCAACAAGAATGATTGTCATTGCTTGAGGCATAATTGTCTTCAAGTCATTACTTGAGACAAGATTCATTAACTAGAATTATCATGCATTGATCTATTTAAGTGTTTGGATAAAGGACATTAAGCAATTATTATTTATAATGAATTAAAGTACTTAGTACGTTTGTTTTCATTAATAATAAATTGTGTCCTATATTTGCATGTTTAAATCCGTGAATAACTTATGTTGTTCTAAATTGTCCATTGTCGATTAATGATATGGGAATATCATTAAACTAAGACAAATCTGAGTATTGGTTAAGAATATACTTGAAAGTATATTGATGCGTTGACATACCAATTTCACATGATATTCGATGAATTGAATATTGGACTTATCCCAATAATATGATTTAATATTTAATGTGAGAATCATATTTAAAGTTATCCTCAGACTTGAGATACCAGATAAGTGTCATGGATGTAGTGCATTTTTGTGAAGCAATCTACCGCTCACCGTAACAGGGAGTCATAAGGGTTGTTTTCTGAAGTGTTGCAAAGTTCATGGGTTATTCTTGTAGTCAAGAGAGAATTTGTTCCTTCTGATTTGTTCAAAAGTTTAATACTGCTGGGCCCCTCGTAGGGTTGACAAAATGTTTGCGTGGCCACGCCCAAAGTCTATCTGGAATACGTTCATATGTTTTGGTAATTTTGTTAAATCATAAAGAGGCGAGAAAACAGAAATTTAATAAAGAATCTCACATCTTTATTAATGTGGTATTAGAAACAAAAGGATAATTATAATGATGAATCATTAAAGGTTTTTTCCAGAAAACCTAGCTCGGATTGAACTAGGGGCATTGGAGTGTTGCAAGACGCTAACCAATGTCATTATACTATTAATAGATATCCAAGTGGGAGCTGTTAAATATATGGATAAATATTAATATGTAAATGTTTAGTATCGAACCCGAGACCTCGGGATTGCACACTTTACAAACAAGAATAATGTATAATAAATATATATATGTTAAATGTATCGTATATATATATTTATAAACACTTAATGGACTAAATGATCGTTAGTTATTAACTGTATGGACTAACAATCATTAGTAACGAAAGATATGGACTAGAGTGTAACTTGGGAGTCAAGAAAGATCTAGAAACACCCTATGGGTGCTATGGCCGGTCGAAGCCCACACCATTGGGTCGACCCATGCTTGTCTTGTCCTCCAAGTTTACTCTAGTATATATACAAGGCCAAGGATTAGGGTTTCACAACTTTTGTGCACACACACTAACCCTAATTCTTTTCTCCTTGTTTCTTTCTTTGTGGCCGATCGGTTCAAACCCTCCAAGGGATCTTGGATCGATTTTTCCATAGCAAAAATATAAGTGTTTTGTTTACTTGCAACAAACCTTTATTCGTTGGTAGTTTGTGTGTACAAGAACGAGGTAACAACATACTTTTGTTGTTATCAAGGGATCGATTAACAAAACGGTAAGGGGTTAATCATTGATCCATATAAACCCTAATTAGGGTTCTTCATATTGTTAAAGACAATTGCTTTTGATTCTTGTTCGGGCTAGAATCACCACGGTACGTTCTTATTTATGTTTTAGTTAATATTTATGTGTTATACTTGATCCTACGCTTCCGCATACGTGTGTACTTTGATTTATATGATTGTCATGGTTATTGAATTCTAATAATGCCTAGATAAGTTATAAGTTCAAATCGATAATATAAGTTACACTCGTAGATTCAACCAATTAAACAAAGACCCCATCTACTTTACTTGTTCAAAATTGATCTTTACTAAGACAAAACTTACTAATAAAATATTTTAAAATTATATGTATAGTTAAACAAACCTTACTCATGAGTCCTTGTTCATACACAAGGGATACAAATGCAAGAAACACACAAGCTTTACGAACTTTACAAATCAAGTACTCCGAGTCTATGATACTCAAGCATGACTCCAATTAAACTAAACTGATTTTTAGTGGCTCACAAGTTGACTCATTTGTATTCAATGTCCTATATGCTTTTGACAATATATATGAATAATTGACTGTGTTGAATTATTTATATTTATTCGTATAATATACTCAAAAAATTTGTAACTTAACTGTTCTTATTTTTTTTTATTTTTTTTATTTATTTATTTTTTCTCCTTTCCTTTTAGAAACAAGTAATATGTTGATTAAAATAAATCTTTTTACAAAAATGAAGATCGGAAAGATTACACATCATGGAATAAATCTTGAACAAACATTTCATTCGAAAGAAGTGCACTAACAAAACTGTGATGTACAAGTGACAACGAATTTCGAACTTGTGATTACTAACAAAACTGTGACGTTCTTGTGGGTACTGTACATCTCGGATGTCGTTACGAGTGCCAAACATACATGAATTCCATCTTGAGTCAAATAGAAAGGTATACTCTAAACAAACTTATTTTTATCATTTTGACGTGTGAAAAACATGAAAATAGGCTTAAAGTAAAGCACCAATGTGAACAAATTGAACAACCATTTGAGAAAAAGTTGCCAAAGATAAGATGTTCTTGAAAATTTGTCCCGTTAATAACTGCAATAGGAAAATTTGCATTTATTTTACACAAAATAACATTATTTCCAACGTTATTTAATTTTTTTAACGTATTGCTAACACAATGATTTTTTTTAAATGTAAATAATATCTTTTTGACACATTCTGCCACCATGTGCCACCCATCTACGAACATCAATCGTATTCTTTTATTTATGTACGCAATGCATCGTAACATGTCTAATTTGTACACAAATAGGTAAAAATGATAAAACATGTGACAAATTCACTATTCTTCATCTTCTTTATTTTATGTTGCGTTTATATTTTTCATCCATTCTATATCTTCCTAACAAACACAACACTAATTCGAACCCACCAAAGTAACCGTCACATGAAGATATTGATTACGACGACTCAAATTAAAATGTACTACTATTAATTAATAAGTGCGAATAAATATTTTTGGATATTCGAGTTGTAATTTTTGGTAAAAATGAATGAAAAATAAAGGTAAAAAAACAAAATTAATATTGAAAATAAGTGGGTTATGAAAGAAGAAATTTTTTGGATGTTAATATTGTAATTGTTAATAAAATGAATGAAAAAATAAAGATAAAAAAGAAATATTATATTGAAGCAAGTGATCAAAGTGCAGGGATAGAGCCATGTATTTCTTGAGATGGGTCCCAATACTTTAATAAACTACTACTCCCTCCGTCCCATAATTATAGTCCATTGTTGACTTTTGAAGTCTTAAGCTTTCAACTTTGACCTTAAATATTTTTATTTGTGATATATATTACTTGATGAAAAATATATGGATGGATTGAGCTTTAAGTGTATTTAACATTGGTATAATTTTTATCAAGTATTATATAACACAAATAAAAATATGTGAGGTCAAAGTTGTAAAACGAAGACTTAAAAAGTCAACAGTGGACTATAATTATGGGACGGAGGGAGTAGTTGTATTTATAAATACTCGGTAGTTTGTAATATATTTACTACACAAAATTTTTATTGGCCCACCGAAAATAAAAGGATTACCCGGTGCAGACATAAAAAAATTTGGCTTCCAATTGATAAAATGGAAATACGGTTTTTAGAAGTTTTTGTTTTGAAATAGTTTATAGATGTTCGAGGGTCATCTATTAAACAAAATTACCACACCACATTAACTACTTTACCATCTCTTAATCAATTTAGACCTACAATCCTATGCCCACTATTTAGTTTCTGATTTGTTATTTGTAGCAAGTTATGAGGTATGTAACTTTCGTATTTCCTTCATTAAAAGTCTTTGTTGTAAATAATAAACTTGTTGTACTTTAAGTATGTATGACTGTTAGGGTTAGTGGTTTACTAGTTTAGTACTTTAGTAAGTTATAATTTGTTTATGTTGTGGCCTACCGGCCTGTTCTTCGTCACTGCCAAAGTGTAGTTTGAACAACGAGATCAAAGTGATTTTCTTGGTTAGTTGGCAAAGAAGCGAGGTCAGCTAGGTTAACTACTTTAAACCAAGTTTCTTTTTTGGTGTCACAAGAGATGACAATATACTTCTCTGTTTCGATGTCAATGTCACACACCGGACAACGCGTTGAATGAAGGTCGATACCCCTGCGATCCTGATTGGAACAATTATGTCTAAGTTTAGTCAAATAGTGTAATAAGTTAATTCAGTCCCAAATAATTATAAGCCTATTAAATAAGTTAAAACGAACACCCCATTCAGTTAATTAAATATGTATGTCTGTTGTTTAGTATCAGTGATTTTGGTGCTCGGAAGTCCCATCTTTCGGATTTATTAACCTTTCAATGCTAGGGTTTTTGTATCATTCGACGCTGCTGACGTTGTTTTTGGCCCTTAGGTGTCATACCTATATATTATTAAAATCGAAAAAGAATTATGGTTGCGCGTTTAAGAGCACCAGCAAGCACAACTTGTTTTTTTTACCTCAAACTCATCCTTATAATGAAAAACTCTAATTCTAATAACTCTTGAGTAATGAGTAGATAAAAAGGTCCTCAACTTGTTTATTCGACAAGTTTTGTAAGTACATGGATCTGTTCTTTTCATATATTGGGGTTATATTCGTGATTAAATCTCATTAATTACATCTAATTATTGGACGTTTGGCTATCTGATATATACCGGTGAGAACTCAATGGCGCCTAACCAAGCAGTTATAAAATCAAAGTCTAGCTAAGAAATTGTGAGATTTATATATAGTGCAGTTGATGTGTTAGTTTCAATTTTTAGAATTTATAACTAAATCAAGTGCTAATCAACAAACATTTCACTTGCTTAATTTCATTCTATACTTTTCATTAAAATTTGGTGTAATACATAACACTATTACAGTAATATTTACACAAGAGGAGTACCCTGAACAAACTCAGTCAAAGCCAAACTAACTAAACCCAACATGGCAAGTCTCCCATTCCACAACTCAGCATCTGAAGTCATCAACCCATTTGACTTTGACTCAGCTCTTACACCTTTAAACAAAGGCACCAATGAAGCTAAAGTCAATACAACACTTGTCCCAACAAACAAAGTTAGCCCACCGTTAGATATTTGTGTCAACAAGTCTTGGCCATTAGCCAGCTCAACACCCAAAGCTGACACAAACCCTATCATGGCTAACCTTCCATTGATTCTTTCTGGTGCTGGCCCACTGAATGCTAGCACGTCTGAGAACTTTGTGCTGACTTTAGGAGCTGCTGATGGTTTAATGTTGTCTTGGGGTTGTGACATGCATTTGATGCTTGTAAAGGTGGTGTTAATCTTTTTGTGAAAGTGGCTGGTTGGGAGGCCTGCTGAAAAGACTGAAGTAGCTGCCATAGTGGTGGTTATGAGTGTGTTTAAGATTGTATAACGTTGTTGTTTGTTATGGTTTATTATTATTACAAAGGTGGTTTCCTTTTATAGGAGAGTGTGAGTGGGTGTTTTTTGGGGTGAAGACATGGAAGTGGATACTTGATGGGCCACGATAGCTGCTTTTGGGACTTGTTCACGTGGCTTAAAAACTAGTCGATGAAGAGATATTGTGGTGAAATTGGGTTCAACTTCAATATGTGTTCCATACATTGTGGAGGTGGGGTACAAAGTGACAATTGGACGGTTTCTAAGGCTCTAGAAAGATTTCATGTATACTTCAAACAAGGGGTCTTTAAACTAGTTAAATGATTAATTTGCAATGTACGATCATGTGAATCATAAATCTGCATTTGAGAAAAAAGAATATTATAGTCATTTTTCAAATCAAAGTAAGAACCGTCAGTGGCTTACCTAGATAAGTTATAAGCTCAAATCGATAATATAAGTTATACTTTTATCAGGTTTTCAAAATTTACATTAACTCGTAGATTCAACCATTTAAACAAAGACCCCATGTACTTTACTTGTTCAAAATTGATCTTTCCTCAGACAAAACTTACTAATAAAATATTTTAAAATTATATGTATAGTTAAACAAACCTTACTCATGAGTCCTTGTTCATACACAAGGGATACAAACGTAAGAAACACACAAGCTTTACAAACTTTACAAATCAAGTACTCCGAGTCTCTGATACTCAAGCATGACTCCAACTAAACTAAACCGATTTTTAGTGGCTCACAAGTTGACTCATTTGTATTCGATGTCCTATATGTTTTTGACAATATATATGAGTAATTAACTGTGTTGAATTATTTATATTTATTCATATAATATACCCAAAAAATTTGTAACTTAACTGTTCCCTTTTTATTTATTTATTTTTTTCTCTTTCGTTTTAGAAACAAGTAATATGTTGATTAAAATAAATCTTCAACAAAAATGAAGATCGGAAAGATTACACATCATGGAATAAATCTTGAGCAAACTATTTCATGCGAAAGACGTGCACTATGATGTACAAGTGACAACGAATTTCGAACATGTGATTACTAAAAAAACTGTGACGTGCTTGTGGATACTGCACATCAGTGATGTCGTTACGAATGCCAAAAATACATGAATTCCATCTTGAGTCAAATAGAAAGGTGTTATACTCTAAACAAACTTATGTTAATCATTTTGACGTTGTGAAAAACATGAAAATAGGCTTAAAGTAAAGCACCAATGAGAATAAATTGAACAACCATTTTAGAAAAAGTTGCCAAGGATAAGATGTTCTTAAACAAAATAACATTATTTCCAATGTTATTTAATTTTATAACGTATTGCTAACACAATGATTTTTTTTTAATGTAAATAATATCTTTTTGACACATTCTGCCACCATGTGCCACCCATCTACGAACATGTTATTTTCGAATATGTTCTTTTTCAATTGTATTCCTCTATTTATGTGCCACCGTTAGATATTTGTGTCAACAAGTCTTGGCCATTAGCCAGCTCAACACCCAAAGCTGACACAAACCCTATCATGGCTAACCTTCCATTGATTCTTTCTGGTGCTGGCCCACTGAATGTTAGCACGTCTGAGAACTTTGTGCTGACTTTAGGAGCTGCTGATGGTTTAATGTTGTCTTGGGGTTGTGACATGCATTTGATGCTTGTAAAGGTGGTGTTAATCTTTTTGTGAAAGTGGCTGGTTGGGAGGCCTGCTGAAAAGACTGAAGTAGCTGCCATAGTGGTTGTTATGAGTGTGTTTAAGATTGTATAACGTTGTTGTTTGTTATGGTTTATTATTATTACAAAGGTGGTTTCCTTTTATAGGAGAGTGTGAGTGTGTGTTTTTTGGGGTGAAGACATGGAAGTGGATACTTGATGGGCCACGATAGCTGCTTTCGGGACTTGTTCACGTGGCTTAAAGACTGAAGTAGCTGCCATAGTGGTGGTTATGAGGTTGTTTAAGATTGTATAACGTTAAGTTGTTGTTTGTTGTGGTTTATATATTATTATTACAAATGTTGAAAGATAAGCTAAGGGCTTATTATGTAATATTCCTATTCTTGTTTTCTTTTGTTTCTTTTGTTATTTCATGTTTACTCTAAGTTGAGGGATTGAAGGTAAACTATTAGAAAGATGAAGGACTGAAGGAGCTCAAGAGGATAAGTTTCAAGGCTATATAAGGATCACGTTTTACCTCATTTAGACTAGTTCTGATTAGGGTTTTACTGTGTGCATTTACACACAGTTGTCTTCTGAGTTGTTAGTTTTTAGTTCTCTTTCGTATTAAAACTCTTTTTCTTTGTATTGTAAAAACAATGATGAATCAACCATGGGGTGGTTGGTTGGGTTGATTCTTAATAAAATTTGTTAGTTTGCTTAATAATTTGATCATAACTTTGTGTTTTTAACATTGTATCAGAGACAGGTTTGCTTTGATACAAAGTTTTTTGATCTAAATCAATTTTTTTTTAAAAAAATTAGGGTTCAATCGATTTGGGGGTTTTCTAATTTTTTGTCAGATCTTACTAGATCTTAGTTGTATTCAATCAATTATTGGTTTAATTGGTTGTTTTGGGTATTAATTGAAGGTCAATTGATTTTTTCAAATTTTTAGGGTTTTCTAAAAATTTGAGGGTTTCTTTTCTGGTGTATTATTTTCAAGATTAACGTGTGTTAATCGATCTTATTTTGGTTCAAGATCTTGTAATTGATCTTGTGTCTTCAAGATTAGGGTTTACTGTATCAAACCCTAATCCAGGATTAGAGTTTCTTGATCTACTCATCATAATTGATTTGTTTGTTATTTTTGTTTTGTTTGTTGTTATAACTGTTTTCTAATTTTTGTTTTGTTTAACATTTTTCAAGTACTTTGATTCTGGATTTCCGCTGCTTGTTGTGTTTGGTTATTGATCTTCTTGATCAAGTTGCTGGAGTTGCGTGCTCTGTAATACCACTCACACTCTGTCTCTTAGGTTTTTTTTTAGGTTTTTTAGAATTGCATGTGACAAAGTGTAGGTTCAAGGGATTGTTTGTGTTGGAGTTGTTTGGTTTGGGATTACTTGTGATTGTTGGTGATATAAGGTGTATCTACTTTCTTTTTTGTTTTGTTTTCAGTTTGGTTCATCATTATGGGTAATGATGATGAAGCTGGGGGATCAAGTACTACTAAACCTGATCAGTTTGACCCTTTGTTCTTATACAGTAGTGATACAAGTGGCATTCCTTTAATCAGTTTTAAATTGGAAGGCCCAGAAAACTATAAAGTTTGGTCAGCTGCAATTAAGTTGGCTATTCATACTAAAAATAAACTTGGTTTTATAAATGGTAATATACCTAGACCTGCTGATACTGGTTTTTTGCAAGAACAATGGGATAGATGTAATTATGTGCTTCTTTCTTGGATTCTTGGCTGTGTTTCTCAAGATGTGTTTATAGGACAAATTTTCTCTGATAATGCTAAAACTGTGTGGGATGAATTGGCTGAAACATATAATAAAAAAGATAGTTCCATAATTTTTAATATGCATTATAAAATTCATTCTTTTACTCAATATGGCATTCCTTTGTCTGAATACTATCTCAAGTTTAATGCATTATGGAGGCAATATGACTCCCTTGTGGATTTGCCTGAATGTAGTTGTGATGGTTCAGACAAGCTCAAGAAACATAATCAACTTATCAAGTTGATGCAGTTTCTTATAGGTTTGGATGAGATATATGCTCCCATTAGGAGTATTATTCTCACCACTGATCCTATACCTGATGTTAAGAGTGCTTTTGCTACTATTTCTAAATATGAGTCTCATAGGAGTACTCCATCTTAGTCAGGTTCTAAGTCTGATAATTCTGCATTTGCATATAAATCTAATCAAAGATTTAATGATTGGTCTGTGAACAAAAGTGCTAATAATAATAATAATTCTCAGCCTAGAAGGTTAAATAGGCCTAATTTGGTCTGCACTCATTGTAAAAGAAATGGACATACTGCTGATAGATGTTTTGAACTTGTTGGCTATCCTTCTAATTTCCAAAAGAAGAATAATACTAATCAAAACAATGCTAGTAGTAATTCTGTTTCAGGGCATAAGGATAGGCCTGCTGGTTCATCTAATTCCTTTATAGATGATCAGTATCAAAGGCTTATGGCTTTAATCAGTGATAAATCTGGATGCAGTAGTATGCCTGCAAACATTGCAGGTATTAGCTTTAGTCATTCTAAGTTCTTTAATCATAATACCAACATAAGTTCTTATAAAATGTATATTGGTTGGATCATTGATTCTGGTGCAAGTCAACATATGACTTATACTGTGTTAAACATGTTTAATGTGATTAATGTTTCCAACTTAAATATGACTGTTGGTCATCCTAATGGTACTAAAGCTAAAGTTACACATATTGGAAGTTTAAAATTAACAGATAAATTGGTCATACATGATGTCTTGGTTGTACCAGGATATCAAGTCAGTTTGTTGTCTGTTCACAAACTAAATAAAAACAATAAATGTAGAGTCATTTTTGATGAAGATGTTTGTATTCTTCAGGACTCTATTCTAAGGACCCAGATGGGGACTGGTAATCAAAGTAATGGGTTGTACTTTCTAAATACAGGTATAAATCTGAATAAAAGTAATAACTCTCAAGTTTGTTGTTTTTCAAGAACTATATGGCATAATAGACTTGGTCATCCTGCTGATCAAGTTCTTAACATACTTAAACACAAACTTAAAATTGACAAAGATTCTAAAATTGATCCTTGTGATGTGTGTCATAAGGCTAAACAAACCAGAGACCCATTTCCTTTAAGTGAACATCAAACCACTGAAGTTGGACAGATTGTTCACTTAGATGTCTGGGGTCCCTATAAAGTTCAAAGTAGAGAAGGGTATAAGTACTTTCTGACAATTGTTGATGATTTTTCTAGAGCAGTTTGGGTGTTTCTATTAAGGGGAAAACTGAAGTTTATTCACACATTGTTACTTTCTATAACTTGATTAAAAATCAATTTGATAAAACTGTAAAAGTTTTTAGAAGTGACAATGGTACTGAATTTGTAAATCAGAATATGGATAAGTTTTGTAAAGAAAATGGTATTCATCAACAAACTTCATGTTCTTATACCTCTCAACAAAATGGTATAGCAGAAAGAAAACATAGACACTTATTAAATGTGGCTAGAGCCCTCATGTTTCAGGGGGGGGGGATTCCTTTGAACATGTGGACTGGGTGTGTTCTAACTGCTGCTTACTTGATTAACAGGACACCCACTTCTGTTTTGAATGGAAAGTCACCTTACGAAATGATATATAAATGTGAACCTAATCTCTCTCTTCTAAAAGTTTTTGGTTGCTTATGTTTTTCAACTGTTTTAAACAATTTAGACAAATTTTCTTCAAGGTCAGAGAAATGTGTTTTTATAGGGTATTCTTTTGATAAAAAAGGTTTTAAACTGTTCAAAATTGTAACTGTTAGAATTATTATCAGTATTGCTGTACAAAATAGCTGGCCTTTATATCAACTTGATATAAATAATGCTTTTCTGTATGGTGAACTTGATGAAGATGTTTATATGCAACTACCTGAAGGATATTTTGATAAAAATGACAAAAAGGTGTGCAAATTAAACAAATCATTATATGGTTTAAAACAAGCTCCTAAAAAATGGAATGAAAAATTGACCAGTGTACTTAAAGAGAATGGTTTTCATCAAAGTAAAAGTGATTTTTCTTTATTTACCAAATCTGAGAATAATGTGTTCTTAGTTCTGCTTGTATATGTTGATGACATTGTTATTACAGGTAATAATGTTACTGAAATTGAAAAATTTAAGCAGTTTTTGAGAACCAAATTTCTTATAAAAGATTTAGGAAAGCTTAAGTATTTTTTGGGTATTGAGGTGTTAAGTGATGATACTGGATTGTGTTTGACACAAAGAAAGTATTGTTTGGAGTTACTCAGTGAATTTGGTATGCTTGCTTGTAAACCAAGTAAAACTCCTATTGAATCTATTAATGTTTCTGATAAAAATAAGCTTAAAAGTATTAATAAAGATGAGCCTTTGCTTGGTGTTAATGACTATCAAAATTTAGTTGGTAAGCTCATATATTTGACATTGACTAGGCCTGATTTGTCTTATGCTGTTCATTGCTTAAGTCAAGCTATGCATAGTCCTATGCAATCTCATTTAAAATTGGCTTTTAGAGTTCTTAGATATCTAAAAGAGTCTTAGGGCAAAGGAATATCTTTTAACAAAAGTGATGATTGTAGTATGAAAGTTTTTGTTGATTCTGACTGGGCTAAATGTAAGGTTACTAGAAAATCAGTAACTGGTTTTGCTGTTTATCTGGGCAATAATTTCATTTCTTGGAAAAGTAAGAAGCAATCTGTGTTGTCTAGATCTTCTGCTAAAGCAGAGTTCAGGGCTATGTGTAATGTGACTTGTGAGATTATGTGGATCTTAAAGATCTGCAAAGATCTTAATGTACAGGTTAATATACCTGTTGAGATGTTTTGTGATAATAGCAGTGCAATGCAGATTGCTGCTAATCCTGTGTTGCATGAAAGATCAAAGCATTTTGAAATTGATCTCTTCTTTATAAGTGATAAAATTTCAGATGGTGTTATCAAAACTGTTAAAGTTAAGTCTGAGAATAATGTTGTTGATATCTTTACAAAAGGTTTAAGTGTTGTTGAACACAGAAAGTTTTGTGGCATGTTGAGGTTAAGAGATTTCTATAAGCCTTAGCTTAAGGGGGAATGTTGAAAGATAAGCTAAGGGCTTATTATGTAATATTCCTATTCTTGTTTTCTTTTGTTTCTTTTGTTATTTCATGTTTACTCTAAGTTGAGGGACTGAAGGTAAACTATTAGAAAGATGAAGGACTGAAGGAGCTCAAGAGGATAAGTTTCAAGGCTATATAAGGATCACGTTTTACCTCATTTAGACTAGTTCTGATTAGGGTTTTACTGTGTGCATTTACACACAGTTGTCTTCTGAGTTGTTAGTTTTTAGTTCTCTTTTGTATTAAAACTCTTTTTCTTTGTATTGTAAAAACAATGATGAATCAACCATGGGGTGGTTGGTTGGGTTGATTTTTAATAAAATTTGTTAGTTTGCTTAATAATTTGATCATAACTTTGTGTTTTTAACAACAAAGGTGGTTTGCTTTTATAGGAGAGTTTGAGTGTGTGTTTTTTGGGGTGAAGACATAGAAGTGGATACTTGATGGGCCACGATGGTTGCTTTTGGGACATGTTCACGTGGCTAAAAAAGTGGCCGATGAAGTGAGGCTGTGGTGAAATTGGGTTCAATGTGTTCCATATTGTATAGATTGTGGAGGTGGGGTAGAAAGTAGTGCCAATTGGACGTTGTAGGGCTCTAATATGATTTCGTGTATAGTTCAAAGAGGGGGTCTTTGTAAACGAGTTAAATCCACAAAAAGGTGTATATTGGTGTGGACACCCTGACCTCGGGTGCCTTTTGACACCAGCCATTGTCCACCTCACAAGGAATAGCTCCGGGCTACTCTCGTGGCCTAGTGGAGCACTAATTGTAAATGAGTTAAATGATTTAAAGTCCAATGTAGGAAAATGTGAATCATAAATCATAAATCACCAATTTTTCAAAATCAAAATATGAACCAGTTTACCTAGATAAGTATAAGCTCAAATCGATAATATAAGTTATACTTTTCTTAGGTTTTCGAAATTTACATTAACTCGTAGATTCAACCAATAAAATAAACACCCCATGCACTTTGCTTGTTCAAAACTGATGTTCCTCTAACAAAACTAACCAATAAAATCTTTTAAAACTATATGTATAGGTAAACAAACCTTACTCGTGAGACATGTGAGCCCTTGTTCATAAACAAAGGATATATAGTATTACAATGTAATAAACACAAGCTTCAAGAACTTTATGTAACACCCCCAATTCATGGATGCAGTGGAATTCAAACTGGGTGTTACTCGACGGCACAATAGTCACAATAATAGAAAACGAACTCCAATTGAGTCGTTTTAAAAGATTTATCATTCAAATTGTATAAATATCAGAGATTACAAAATGAGGTCCCAAATGGTTCCATGTTTACAATTTACATTAAATGAGTTTTTGAATGATAATAAAATTTATAGCCCTCTTGAGTATCCGTGCCCTTCCGTGCCATCCTTGATCATCATGAACCTGAAATACATGCTTGAGAGGTCAACACAAAGGTTGAGTGATATTCATAGAGTTTGTTTAATGTTTGAACACAATATGTTGGTAGTGTGAGTTATAGGCTCACACCAATGTTTGGAAAGCAAAATAGGTAGGCTATGTTGTTATACGCCCATAAAATGTATTATACACTAAGCTTATGACACCATAACGTTAACGTGTACCAATATCGATCGGCAGATTTATCCCGGTAGGTACTTTGCTAACATACCTAAATCTCAAATATTAGTGCATTTGTTTGAACTTAGTCAATACAAATGGGATTCGTCAATCCAAATAGGCCTATTCACAATATTTGCGCTCACTATTGCTAGTGATTAAATGGTTCATAATAAGGGATCTCGGTTTAGCAAGGCTGGTACTTAGTGATAATAAAACAATCAGGAAAGCATACAATTTAAAAACATTGTGCTCGGTTAAAAATAGCATGTATTTCCCCCAAGGGTTTGTAAAACATTGAAGTAATGTAAAGTGGGGCTATGAACTCACCTTAAGTTGGATGATGTATAATGAGAATGATGGATATGCCGTAAGAACTTCTACGAGCAACCTAGAATAAAATGTCGCGACTTTGGATTTGAGTAATGAATATAACGTAGTGCCTATATATATATCTTGCATTTAGTCCATGATGTGTTATGATGTATAATGTAAGTCTTTGAAAGTAATGATTCATGAAACATGTATGTCTTGTATATCGTTTACTACCGTTCGGGCCGACATAATTCAGAAGTCATGTTAGTAAGCGTTCGAGGAGCCAGGACACTTTAACTCGTAAATCCACAACTCAACTCGACGGCTTACATAATGAACTCCTCACATGAGGCTCCCTACTATTGTAGTAGTTGATGAAATATATAGCTATAAGTTTTGATCCGAAAAGTTACATGTCCGATACTTGAATAAACTTAGGAAAGTTTATTTGTACATGAAGATTGTTATTAGGGGTAGTTTCATAAGTCTTGTATGACCATTTTCTCTTTGTAATATCTCATGGTTCCTTTAGATGAAGTAGATCCAAATTGTATGTTCAAGTTATCGCCAACTTCTCTAGTTCATGTATTTGCCTTGGTAAGCTTGTATGGTCATTTCGTCATGGCCTAGCCATGACCTTTGGTCATTGTTCCATGGTCTTGAGACTCAACCTTGGCTCTAGCCATGGTTGTGGTCTTGATTCTAGGTCATAAGACCCCTTTGGTCTTCATAAACCATAACTTATATGTAATGACTTTGGTCTAAAAATGGGCTGTTAAGATTTTGAAGAATTTATCACTCAAAAAGCGTTTTCAGGGCTCGAGCTTCTTTATGCCTGAATGAAAACGTCGTTCCGGACAACTTTCGTGTTTTAACTTTTTGATGAATCGGACCAGAAGTGTGACTTTCAAAACCCAAATTTGATCAGAATGGTATTTGGCAGTTTGCCGCAAAGTTTTGGTAATTTCAAATGGGCGTAACTTTTGACTCGTATACTCGTTTTAGGTGGTTCAAATTGCTATGGTTTCCTTGTTAAGTCCTCTACTGTAATATGTAATGATCCAACATCATATTTTTACCATTTTGATCAGGTCTTACCAAGAAAGTCACTAGTTTACTTGTTTTAGTAACTTGTTGTAACAATCAATAACAATAACTTGTTTTGCTCACTTTTATACATCATGGACATAACTACAAGACATAATATAGCACAAATAATATGTAAATAACATGAATATGATTATTTAACAAGAATCATGTTAGGGTTTGGCTTACAACTTTTGGCTTTCAAAAATGAAAGGAAGTTAACATGTAAGGAAATGGACTTTGATAGACTTGCTTCAACCCTTTTCACCTCATGCAATCTTTCTACTCTTGTAATCTTGAAAGAGAGATGATGAAAATTGAGGTGACTTGAGTGGATTCAAACTCAAGAGAAATCACCAAAGTTTCTAAGGATTTGAAGTAGTTTTGATGAATCAAAACTAAACTAGGGTTTATGTATGGATATTGCACTTGATTTCTTGGATGGAACTTGAAGTAAATGAGCTAAGGATGAGATGATGGTGTGTTTTTATGTGTGTGGGTCGTTGGAATGGCCAAGGAGGGGAAGAGAATGACTTAAATAAGGTCTTGAGGAGGTTAGAACCTTGACTAGTCAACACTTGCTCACCAAGTTGAACACATGTTCACATCTTAAGGCTTAAAGCATGGGATTAAGCCACCTAGGGGCTGAATCCCCCCCCCCTAAGTCGGTTTGCCAACCTTGGGGAGCAAGGGTGGACTTTTGATGATATTATCCAAGTTATTGAGTTAGTTTTGGCTCCGTAAAATGCTAACCGTAAATGGTTAAGCCACGAAACGTAAAACCGGGTATCGTAAAAATACGAAACTTGGAAGAATGGTTAAACATGTCAAAATACTCCATAATAAAATATAAAATGAGTGGTAGGTTCCATTTGGGTGGTAAAACCCTGCTAAAAGCTGGAAACACGGGTCTAAAACGCGTAATACGTAAAATGTACGAATATTGCGTAAAATTGAGAAAAGTAAAATGTTACTTTTCTAATGTGATAAAAATGATTTAAAATGACTTATAATGTCTAGACTGGGCTTAGTCTAGTGTCGGTTGGTATTAAATGTCTTTTAGACATCAAACCGTAAGCCTAAAAATCACGAAATGACTTATAACATCAAGGGATGATTTTTGGTCAATGGAGGAGGGAAAAATATGTTGACTTTTTCTAATAAGTTGAAAACTCAAATCGTCTTAGAAACGCGTTTTGTGGTCTAACGGTTAATCGCCCATACGGTTAAGCGTGCTCATGCGAGAGTAGTACTAGCTTGGGTGACCTGCCGGGAAGTCTTTGGTCATGTTTTTCTCAGTCACGATTAATTCTCAAATAAATCATGAGTGTGTCAAACATTTTTCTGATGCGGGGTCACTTAACGCGGTCGAGTTTCGTTGTGCGTAGAATTTCTGAATGACGTTTTACCCTAAAACGTGTAATTCCTTAATAACTTTCACAAAAATGATCTGACGAATGTCAAACATTTAATTTGCCATGGAAATGATTTATCACTCGAGAATATCAAATAAAAATCAACTTTCGGGAAAGTTTCGGGAAAAATGAATAGTAAAAGTGAATAGTGAAATTTTCCGGGAATGGTAATTAACCTGAAATTGCGAATTGTTACAGTCTCTACCCCTTAGGGGGAACTTCGTCCCGAAGTTCTATGTGTGTTATATGTTGGAGTGGTGTTGATGAAAAGGTGTGGTTACTTATGAGGACTCGAGTCTTGAATTACCAGTGATATTGTTTGATTTGTCTCAGAATACGGTGTGTCAATAGAAATTGATAACATAGTTGAATATCAATAGAGATTCATATAATAGTCGAATATCAAAGGAAATTGATATAGCAATCGAGTATTAATAGGAATTGATATAGTAGTTGAATATCAAATAGAACTCGATATAGTTGTCAAGTATCAATAGCAATTGATATAGTAGTTGAACAACAATTGCAATTGACATAGACATCGGATAATGGAATAAATGTTGAACATGTGGTTGGACCAAGTCCTGTTTGAATTGTACGGCTGCCCATGCATATGGCTACATGGCTTTACAATGAGTTTGGTATGACTGCCCATGCATATGGCTACATGGCCCCGTAATGAGTTTGGTACGACTGCACATGCATATGGTTACATGGCCCCGTAATGAGTTTGTTACGACTGCACATGCATATGGTTACATGGCCTCGCAATGAGTTTGTTACGACTGCACATGCATATGGGTACATGGCCTCGTAATGAGTTTGTTTGTTATTGCACTATCATTATGAAAACCAAAATGTAAATCTCGTACTTATGGAAATTGGGATAGTTGTTGCAATCATAGCCTAGTAGGTAATCTGTTGTTGTATCTAGTGTTCATTGACTTCATACTTATGTTATTTCGGATATAAATAAGCCCACTTGTTTATAATTCTTTATTTACATAGAGAGGCATCCCAAACAATGTAACTAAAAAAATATAAACGTATGGTTCGATGATTTATAATTTCTTTATTTAAATGAAAAGGCATCCCAATCCATTCAAATAAGGACATTATAAATCATCCTACTCAAGAATTCCCGACACAACATTCATACTTAGCCGGTGAGTTACAAGGTAGTGTATTACGAGATGATACTGGTGTTCCAAAAGTACAAGATGAATATTCAATCTTGTAAAGCTGATGAGGGTGCTTGTGGTGTAACTAAGAATGATTTGAGCTTTAAAAGTGCATCAAGATCTGTTAATGAGCTTGTGGTTCCAACGGTTGTGAAGATAATGATGTGATATGTTGATGAACAAAAGTGTGTAGTGTATGCTTAACATTAATACTCTTAGGTATAGATGTTGAGTTTGCTTTAAAAATCTTAAGAGATTTTAAAAGTTTATGATGGAATGGTATCCTTAGGACCTAAACAGGATAGTACTTCTACAGGATGAAGAGAATAATTGATAACTATCCCAAGATAGTAGTTCGGATTATCTCATAAATGAAAATTTTCAAGAATGAATTTAGATCATACAAATAAGGTGTTAAGATCTTGCTGAGTGGTAAGGCACTATCGTGTCTCTCGATTGTTTTAATGTATTCTGGTGGTTTATTGTGTTCATGTAGGAAATCAATCTAAACATAACCCTAGTACAACTATTCTCAGTATTTGGAAATTTTAAGTCGAATATAGTTAGTCAAACTATATTCCACTGTCCCTAGGTTAAATATAGGTGACTAGTCTATATTTAGCCAAGGTTCGATAAAATTTTCAAATACCCAAATTAGGTATACTTTTGATATGTCCGTTGCTTTCGGGAAACTGTCCTCTAAACAAAGGCGATGTGAAACCCTTCAATTGCAAGTCCCGACCATACAAGATTTGTAACGTATGTTTTCATATTCCATTGCATAGAAGATAGTACGGGTAGGTACGTGTGGAAAGGAAGTTTTAAGTAGTTCTAAAATAGAACATACTTGGCCAGGATCACGAACTTTTAATAATGAAGGTTTCATAAGAAAACTTTGATGAATGTAGAGCTGAACTTCAGCTTTTGTAGGTGATGGATTAGTTTGTCCTTTAGAAATCTCATATTTCTTGTTTGGAAATCGATAAATTGTGATGGGTTTTTGATATCATATGAAATGATATTGATGATGTGATGGAATAATTCTAGAGACCATTGCGCAAAACACAATGTCTCAGAAGTAGGTTAGACCATTGTGCAATTCACAATGTCTGGGAAGTAGGTTAGACCATTGTGACTCAAAACATTTGAGAAATGGTTAAGACTATTGTATAATACAATGTCTTGGAAAATGAATGAGACCATTGTATCTCACAATGTCTTGGAAAATGAATGAGACCATTGTATCTCACAATGTCTTGGAAAATGAATGAGACCATTGTATCTCACAATGTCTTGAAAAATGAATGAGACCATTGTATCTCACAATGTCTTGGAAAATGAATGAGACCATTGTATCTCACAATGTCTTGGAAAATGAATGAGACCATTGTATCTCACAATGTCTTGGAAAATGAATGAGACCATTGTATCTCACAATGTCTTGAAAAATGAATGAGACCATTGTATCTCACAATGTCTTGGAAAATTAATGTTGGAGTAGGAACATGATTGGGAGAATGTGATTGTGCCGAAATGCCCTAGAATAGGCATACGCAGGTATGTTTAGTCCATTGTTTAGATAAATGATTGAAAATAAACCGAGTTTATATATCAATATACTAATATGTTCATGTAGCATAAAATGCCTAGTGTGTATATATCAATATACTTATATGTGTTCATGTAGCATAAAATGCCTAGTGTGTATATATCAATATACTTATATGTGTTCATGTAGCATAAAATGCCTAGTGTGTATATATCAATATACTTATATGTGTTCATGTAGCATAAAATGCTTACGGGGAAATGCTCAATTATATTTAGGGTACATATATCAATATGCAATTATGTTTGTGTAGCATAAAAATGTCTACGGGGAAATGCTCAAAATAGGTATATATGAATATACTAATATGTTTGTGTAGCATAACATGCTTACTAAGTTCATAATCGTCTGGAGGATGGAAGACACGAAGAGCGGAAGGCTATAAAAATGTTTTTGCTTGTAAATGTAGTTATAGTTTAGGTCTCAATTAGACCCATTTCTCTATAACCATGGCTCTGGTACCAATCTGTAACACCCCCAATTCATGGATGCAGCGGAATTCAAACTGGGTGTTACTCGACGGCACAATAGTCACAATAATAGAAAACGAACTCCAATTGAGTCGTTTTAAAAGATTTATCATTCAAATTATATAAATATCAGAGATTACAAAATGAGGTCCCAAATGGTTCCATGTTTACAATTTACATTAAATGAGTTTTTGAATGATAATAAAATTTATAGCCCTCTTGAGTATCCGTGCCCTTCCGTGCCATCCTTGATCGTCATGAACCTGAAATACATGCTTGAGAGGTCAACACAAAGGTTGAGTGATATTCATAGAGTTTGTTTAATGTTTGAACACAATATGTTGGTAGTGTGAGTTATAGGCTCACACCAATGTTTGGAAAGCAAAATAGGTAGGCTATGTTGTTATACGCCCATAAAATGTATTATACACTAAGCTTATGACACCATAACGTTAACGTGTACCAATATCGATCGGCAGATTTATCCCGGTAGGTACTTTGCTAACATACCTAAATCTCAAATATTAGTGCATTTGTTTGAACTTAGTCAATACAAATGGGATTCGTCAATCCCAATAGGCCTATTCACAATATTTGCGCTCACTATTGCTAGTGATTAAATGGTTCATAATAAGGGATCTCGGTTTAGCAAGGCTGGTACTTAGTGATAATAAAACAATCAGGCAAGCATACAATTTAAAAACATTGTGCTCGGTTAAAAATAGCATGTATTTCCCCCAAGGGTTTGTAAAACATTGAAGTAATGTAAAGTGGGGCTATGAACTCACCTTAAGTTGGATGATGTATAATGAGAATGATGGATATGCCGTAAGAACTTCTACGAGCAACCTAGAATAAAATGTCGCGACTTAGGATTTGAGTAATGAATATAACGTAGTGCCTATATATATATCTTGCATTTAGTCCATGATGTGGTATGATGTATAATGTAAGTCTTTGAAAGTAATGATTCATGAAACATGTATGTCTTGTATATCGTTTACTACCGTTCGGGCCGACATAATTCAGAAGTCATGTTAGTAAGCGTTCGAGGAGCCAGGACACTTTAACTCGTAAATCCACAACTCAACTCGACGGCTTACATAATGAACTCCTCACATGAGGCTCCCTACTATTGTAGTAGTTGATGAAATATATAGCTATAAGTTTTGATCCGAAAAGTTACATGTCCGATACTTGAATAAACTTAGGAAAGTTTATTTGTACATGAAGATTGTTATTAGGGGTAGTTTCATAAGTCTTGTATGACCATTTTCTCTTTGTAATATCTCATGGTTCCTTTAGATGAAGTAGATCCAAATTGTATGTTCAAGTTATCGCCAACTTCTCTAGTTCATGTATTTGCCTTGGTAAGTTTGTATGGTCATTTCGTCATGGCCTAGCCATGACCTTTGGTCATTGTTCCATGGTCTTGAGACTCAACCTTGGCTCTAGCCATGGTTGTGGTCTTGATTCTAGGTCATAAGACCCCTTTGGTCTTCATAAACCATAACTTATATGTAATGACTTTGGTCTAAAAATGGGCTGTTAAGATTTTGAAGAATTTATCACTCAAAAAGCGTTTTCAGGGCTCGAGCTTCTACATTTCTGAACGAAAACGTCGTTCCGGACATCTTTCGTGTTTTAACTTTTTGATGAATCGGACCAGAAGTGGGACTTTCAAAACCCAAATTTGATCAGAATGGTATTTGGCAGTTTGCCGCAAAGTTTTGGTAATTTCAAATAGGCGTAACTTTTGACTCGTATACTCGTTTTAGGTGGTTCAAATTGCTATGGTTTCCTTGTTAAGTCCTCTACTGTAATATGTAATGATCCAACATCATATTTTTACCATTTTGATCAGGTCTTACCAAGAAAGTCACTAGTTTACTTGTTTTAGTAACTTGTTGTAACAATCAATAACAATAACTTGTTTTGCTCACTTTTATACATCATGGACATAACTACAAGACATAATATAGCACAAATAATATGTAAATAACATGAATATGATTATTTAACAAGAATCATGTTAGGGTTTGGCTTACAACTTTTGGCTTTCAAAAATGAAAGGAAGTTAACATGTAAGGAAATGGACTTTGATAGACTTGCTTCAACCCTTTTCACCTCATGCAATCTTTCTACTCTTGTAATCTTGAAAGAGAGATGATGAAAATTGAGGTGACTTGAGTGGATTCAAACTCAAGAGAAATCACCAAAGTTTCTAAGGATTTGAAGTAGTTTTGATGAATCAAAACTAAACTAGGGTTTATGTATGGATATTGCACTTGATTTCTTGGATGGAACTTGAAGTAAATGAGCTAAGGATGAGATGATGGTGTGTTTTTATGTGTGTGGGTCGTTGGAATGGCCAAGGAGGGGAAGAGAATGACTTAAATAAGGTCTTGAGGAGGTTAGAACCTTGACTAGTCAACACTTGCTCACCAAGTTGAACACATGTTCACATCTTAAGGCTTAAAGCATGGGATTAAGCCACCTAGGGGCTGAATCCCCCCCCCCCCCTAAGTCGGTTTGCCAACCTTGGGGAGCAAGGGTGGACTTTTGATGATATTATCCAAGTTATTGAGTTAGTTTTGGCTCCGTAAAATGCTAACCGTAAATGGTTAAGCCACGAAACGTAAAACCGGGTATCGTAAAAATACGAAACTTGGAAGAATGGTTAAACATGTCAAAATACTCCATAATAAAATATAAAATGAGTGGTAGGTTCCATTTGGGTGGTAAAACCCTGCTAAAAGCTGGAAACACGGGTCTAAAACGCGTAATACGTAAAATGTACGAATATTGCGTAAAATTGAGAAAAGTAAAATGTTACTTTTCTAATGTGATAAAAATGATTTAAAATGACTTATAATGTCTAGACTGGGCTTAGTCTAGTGTCGGTTGGTATTAAATGTCTTTTAGACATCAAACCGTAAGCCTAAAAATCACGAAATGACTTATAACATCAAGGGATGATTTTTGGTCAATGGAGGAGGGAAAAATATGTTGAATTTTTCTAATAAGTTGAAAACTCAAATCGTCTTAGAAACGCGTTTTGTGGTCTAACGGTTAATCGCCCATACGGTTAAGCGTGCTCATGCGAGAGTAGTACTGGCTTGGGTGACCTGCCGGGAAGTTTTGGTCATGTTTTTCTCAGTCACGATTAATTCTCAAATAAATCATGAGTGTGTCAAACATTTTTCTGATGCGGGGTCACTTAACGCGGTCGAGTTTCGTTGTGCGTAGAATTTCTGAATGACGTTTTACCCTAAAATGTGTAATTCCTTAATAACTTTCACAAAAATGATCTGACAAATGTCAAACATTTAATTTGCCATGGAAATGATTTATCACTCGAGAATATCAAATAAAAATCAACTTTCGAGAAAGTTTCGGGAAAAATGAATAGTAAAAGTGAATAGTGAAATTTTCCGGGAATGGTAATTAACCTGAAATTGCGAATTGTTACACTTTACAAATCAGGTACTCTCTGTCTGATACTCCAGCATGACTCGGATTAAACTATACGAAAAAAAAACTGTAATTTAAATGTTGATTAAAATCAATCTTTAACACATCATGGAATAAATTAATCTTGAACAAGCTATTTCACGTGAAAGAATTGCACTATGATGAACAAGTGACAATGAATTTTGAACATGTGGTTACTAACAAAACTGTGACTTGTTGGTACTCCACATATCAGATGTCATTATGAGTGCCAAAAACACATGAATTCCATCTTGAGTCTAATCGAAAGGTATAATACTCTGAACAAACTTATCTTAATCATCTTGATGTTGTGAAAAACATGAAAATAGGCTTGAACTAATAAGCAACCAATGAGAACAAATTGAACAACCATTTGTGAAAAAAGTTGCCTACAATAAGGTATTCTTGAAAAATGTCATTGAAGTCTTTGAATGAACTCCTCGAATGTTAAGTCATTTCTTATCTGCCAACTGTTTTCACCAATTATGAAACTCTAAGCAATTGCAATCCGTCACTTACCTCTTATTCTTCAGAAATGGTCTCTTAATGTTTCCTTAACCAAGAATGAGGTAACTATGATTCCTGTTTGGGTAAAATTACATAATGTGCCTATAGTTGCTTATTCGGAGGTTGGTTTGAGCTTGATTGCTACACAAGTTGGGAAACCGGTGATGTAGGACTCGTTTACATCTTCTATGTGTGTTGACTCGTGGGGTCGGATTAGTTATGCTCGTATGTTGGTTGAAGTGAGTACTAATTCTGAATTGAAAAAGGAAGTTAGTATGGCTATTCCATTGAATGATGATAGTGGTTATTCGACGAAAATAATTCGTGTCGAATATGAATGGATACCTCCTCATTGCAGTGTTTGTAAGATTTTTGGTCACACACTTAGTGAGTGTCCAAAACGAGTGAAAGAGGTGGTTCATAAGGATTCTAATGTGGAGACTAATGCATCGAATCAAGTGGGTAATATCGATGAGGGGTTCAAAGAGGTAAGGAATCGTAAGAATAAAGGTAAGAATGTGGTTTCTATGTCTCAACCTAAGCCAATTGAAGGGGTTATACTTTCTAAGCCAAATGCTAATTTTTGGAGACCTAAAGTGACGAAGGCTACTAATCATGCTGACACCAAGAAAGATTCAGATCCTCAGGATCTTAAGCAGGCTTCTACTTCAAATGCTAAATCTGGTAAGGACCCACAGTCTTCTAATTCTTTTGGTATCTTGGAGAAATTGGTGGATGATGACGTTCTTTGTTTTGATAATAATGGTAAGGGGTCACAAGATCAGCCTATGAGTAACATGGAATCGCATGTGCCTGGTGAGGATTCTAAGTCGTCTACTATCCCATCTTCTAGTACTTTTGCAACTCAGAAGGCGTCTGAGCAGTCTACTATCCCATCTCCGAGTACTGCAACGAAGAGGGGTAACCCATTTTCTAAGGTGGGTGAAGTAGTTGTTTCTGAGAGCGATGAAGATGAGGTGTATGAGCCTAATGATTATTTGGGAGATGATTACTTTTCAGATGAGTATGTGGCTCAGGTTAACGACTTACCGAGACTATTCAAGGAGTTCAAGCTTCAAGGCCGTGCTAGGAAGTGGTATTTTACTTTGTTTTTTCATAAGATTGGCATGTCATCTTATGTTGTTTATTGATTGTCCTAGCTGTTGGTAGCTAATGGTTCATTTATGGCCTGTCATAAATGATCTAGGGTAGTTCAAGCGGTTGCTTGAAGTTAATGTGGCATTTCAGCCACATTCCATTGTACTTTAAATGTTTTTTGGTTAATATATTTTACCAGGGTGGAAGTTCCCTTTTACCACCAAAAAAAAAATAAATAAATAAATAAATAAAAAGGAATAAAATGTTCCCTTTTATGATTGCAATAATAGTAGTCCTAACTACGTATTATCTTTGTATTCATGATGCTCTTTACTACATGAACTTCCAAGTTCCAAACAACTTAAGAAAAACTAGAACATCTAGAAGATATATGTGCAAGCTCATAGACTTTAGGGTCTTATATTGTAAATATTATAAATAGAAGGACTACTATTGTAAAAGCTGAAAAGTTTGTAACAGCTTTACAAATACTCTCTTCAGTCTCATTTGTAACCAACAACTCAATAAACTGATTTTCCCTCCTTTTTCATTTCTTTCTCCATTGTTTTTCTCATGGTATCAGAGCTCTATCAATGGAGTTCTGACCACTAAAATTCATCAAAATCTTCACACGATTATGCTAGTGTGTGTCTAGTGTGTGAGATCTTGTTGTTTTCACGTTTTCGCATAGCATCTGTTTGTTGTTTTGTCTCATTACCAATCACATTCGTTTCTGGGTTTCTTGATCAATCACCATGGCTGAAACTGTTGCTAACAACCTAACAGAACCACAACTCTTTCAAAATCCTTTATACTTACATCCTTCTGATGGTCCACATTCATTGACTGTTCAAGAAAAGTTAAATGGCGCACAAAACAACAGGGCTTGGCGCAGAACGATTGAAATTGGCCTTTCTACTAAAAAGAAATTGGGTATTATCAAAGGTACTGTTCCTAGATCTACTACTGATCCTAATCTTGCTGAACTTTGGGATACTTGCAATAATATGGTGATTTTTTGGCTAATTAGTTCTGTAAATGAGGCTATTGCAAGATCTATAATGTTCATTGGGACTACTAGTAAAATTTGGAATCAGTTAGAAAAGAGATTTGCATTAAGTGTTGGTTCTAGAAAATGAAATTCGAATAAGAATACTTATGATATTAAGCAGTCAGGTGGTTCAATTAGTGAGTATTATACAAAGATGAAGTGTGTTTGGGAAGAATTGGATAGTATAAATATGTTGCCTGTGATTTCTGATGTTTCTCAAGAAGTTTCTATGTTCTTGGCTGCTTTGAGTAAACAGAAAGAGGATCAGAGGTTGTCGCAGTTCTTAAATGGCTTAGATGAGCACTATAGTAATCAGAGGAGTCAAATTCTTATGGTTGTACCTTTGCCTAGTGTAGAAAATGCATGTTCAATGTTGCAACAGGAAGAATCCCAAAGAGCTTTGTTTGGTTCTACTGTTCTTGAGTCAACTGCTTTGTTAAGTAAAGGGAAGTTTCAAGATAAGTGTGGTATCTGTGGTTTTAAGTGGCATCCTCTAGAAAAGTGCTAGGAGAAGGTTGGGTATCCTACATGGCATCCTAAGTACAAGGTCAGTAAACAATTCAAGCCAAAAGATGGACCGACAAGAACTCAAGGTAATGGCTTTTAGAGGTCTGTAGCACATGTTGAAAGTGGTAATCTTAGTTTTACTCCACAACAGTTTGATAAGTTGCTCAGAAGTTTGCAATTGAAGAACTCTACAGAGGAAGATACTGAGTTTGCTCATGATTTTGCAGCAGGTATTGCAGCAGGCTAAATAATGACATTTTACTCAAGGATGTTCTGGTTGTCCCATCTTTCAAGTCCAGATTGTAGTTTGTTGTTTGTTCCAAAATTAATAGAGGATAATCAGTGTTTTGTGTCCTTTTACCCACAATTCTGTGTGGTTCAGGACTTGGCAACCAGGAAGGTGACAGGCTTGGGTAAGAAGAAATCAGGCTTATATCATCTTGTGAATGTGCCTTCTGAAAAGCTTGATGAAGTTTTCAAGGATTTGGTAAAAACTACTTTTGTTGACATAAATAATGTATGAAAACGTTATTTATATTTTTCGATATCTCTATATTTTGATGATCACAAAATGTAAACTCGTCAATCGTTTGATTACTACGTAAACAAGTATTAAGCTAGTCTATATCATTATATCCAACTTAATCACTTAAGGTATGGACAAACAAGTGCTTAATACATCTCATGATCAAAGGGGTATTTAATTAACTAATATAAAGTTTATTTAATTATATAATCTTATTATATATTTTTGAAAAACACTTTTGGTAATAAGGAAAAATGTTTTAATCATACTAAATATATGATTTCAAATATTTAACCAAAATCAGTTAGTTTTTCACCAAATAAACTTTCCCCACTAAAAGACAGTTTTTCTGGCCGTTACAGTTGGGCGGCCCCCTTAATTATAAGGGGCGGTCCCCTTAATTTTAAGGGGTCCGGCCATGCTTTAAGGGGACCGGCCAGGCTCCCCTGTCAGAAACTGTCAGATTTCTTCCCCTATAAATACCACCTTAATTCTGGAATTTTTCCTCACCTTTTGCACGAAATTTTCAGATCTACAATCATCTTAAACCCATCAAAAACCCTTTGATCATTTGTATATTAATCCTTGTTTCAAGTGATTCAATCCCTCATCATCCATTCTCATTCTAAGTGCAAAAGAAGAACTCTCTACAACCAAGTTTAAGAAGTGTTGAAGAGTTGTTGTGTATAGTGTATATATATATTCATTTGTGAATATTGTGTTGTGCTTGTTATTATTTGTTTAGAAGATATAGAAGTTGTGTAGATAATAGAAGTTGATTAGTAGTGAAGTAGGATAGTTGTGAAGATTGATGTGTAGAAGAAGGTGTGTAGAAGATTGGTGTGTAGAAGCTTGGTGTGAAAATTGGTGTGAAGATTGGTGTGTAGATTGGTGTGTAGATTGGTGTGTATATTGGTGTGTACGGTTTTCTCCGCCATAAGGGAGTTTGTTGACATAGTGAAGAAAACTCTCGAGTAGGTGACTCGGGGAGTGGAGTAGGAACAAGGAAGGTGTCCTTGTAGCCGAACCACTATAAATCTTTGTGTTGTGGTTTGATCTTTCTAACTCTTCTCATTACTTATTTACTTATCTTTACTATATTAGTTTTGTTAGTTAGTTATTATACAAATTGATCATATAGTGCAAGTATTGAATTCACATAAACTAGAATCGAAGATTTTTAAAACAAACTTGTACTTATAAATTTTAAAAGGACGTAAAACTATTCAACCCCCCCCCCCCCTTCTAGTTTTCCACAATTGGTACCAGAGCCACGTCTAGCAAGATTTTTAAAATATATTGTATTTTAAAACTTGTAACGATCTATGGAATCTGAAAAATATTTAGAAGGGCAATCTATGCAAAGACCACCACTATTTGAAAGTGATGGATTTTTATATTGGAAAAATCGATTCGAAACTTATGTGAAATCAAAAGATCTAGATCTTTGGCATGTTATTACCAATGGTGATTTTTTACCTATTCAAAATAACCCTGAAACTAAGAAAGATGAAATCGTACCTTTTGAAAAACAAAATGATGATTTAAAAAGAAAACTTGCTAAAAATAATGAAGCAAAAATAGTTATTTATAATGCGCTACCACGTAAAGAGTACGAAAGGATCTTTATGTGTGAAACCGCAAAAGAAATTTGGAACTCTTTATTAATAACTCACCAAGGTAATAATCAAGTCAAAGATAACAAAATAGATCTACTTGTTCAACAATATGAGCAATTCACGATTCCGGAAGAGGAATCAATTGATAATGCTTTTGCTAGATTTAACACTATCATCACAAGTTTAAAAGCACTTGATGAGAATTTCTCTAGTAAGAATTTTGTTAGGAAATTTCTTAGAGCTCTTCACCCAAAATGGCGAGCTAAAGTGACGGCTATTGAAGAATCAAAGAATTTGTCAACACTACAACTTGATGAATTAATTGGAAATCTGAAAGTCTACGAAGCAATTATAAAGAAGGACTCTGAAATGGTTAAAGGAAAACGTGAGCAAAGCAAGTCAATTGCCTTGAAAGCTAGAAAGGAATCCAACAACGAAGATAGCTCATCTTCCGAAAGCGATGACGAAGAATATGCCATGGCCGTAAGAGACTTCAAGAAATTCTTCAAAAGGCGAGGAAGATTTGTTAGACAACCACACGATGAAAGAAGAACATCTCAAAAGAATAATGATGACAAGTATAGCAAGAATGAGAGAAAGTGTTTCAAGTGTGGTGATCCGAATCACCTCATTGGAAAATGTCCAATGATGACAAGAGATCAAAATCAAAGAGCATTCGTTGGAGGTGCTTGGAGTGATAGTGATGAAGATGAGAATGAAATAACAAAGGATGAAAAGTGTCTCATGGCCAAATCATCAAGTGAGGTACGTTCCGAATCCGAATACTTTAGTGATGAAAATCTATCATTAGATGAAAAAGATTTAGATAGTGAATACAATAGATTATGTAAAATAGGACAACTAGTTATGGCTAAAAATAAATCACTAAAATACATAAACAACCAACTAGAAAATGAAGTGCTTGAACTAAAAATTAAAATACGTCAACTTGAAAAAGGAAAAGAAATTGTTGAAGAATGTAAAACATGTCAAGAGCTTAAAAGTGAAAACAACATACTTAAGGATGAAATTTGCAAACTTGATAAATTTGAAAATAGTAGTAACTCACTTAGTAAAATTATAAGTATTCAGAGAATATCAGGAGATAAAACCGGACTAGGATTTAACTCAACTGAATCTTCAACAAGTGGAGCTAAAAACGTTAAATTTGAAAATGAACCAAAACCTTCAATACTTAATCCCAAACATTTACTCATAAAAAAATAAAATAATACCTATAGCTAGTAATGAAGAAATAAAACCATTTTATAAACCATCTTTAAAAACCGAAATTGGATCATCTAAATCTAAACAAGATCTAAAACTCCACCACCTAGGAAACCAAATAATTCATATCCTAGACCTAAAACACCTCAATCAAGAACAAACCATAATAGACGAAACTTTAACTATAATCAACAAATGTGGAACTTCAATCCGTGGGGAGTGTTTCCACCTTATATGCATCCAAGTCAAATACAAAACATGTTCGGACCAAATAACTTTGGACAAATGAAACAATGGGCACCAACGTAAATAATATTCGCCATCCAAACATGGAACTTTTCATTGTCACCTCTTGTCCGATTTACTTCTTGAAGACCTTGAAGATTAACGCATTAAAGACAAAAGGTACACATTTCCTTTTAAGTTCCTTGTCTAGAAATGCATGCTTAGTTTAGTGTGTTATATGTATGTGATTTTACTTGACTTATTAAT
The DNA here is from genome assembly GCA_030686995.1 of Artemisia argyi. Classification (NCBI taxonomy): domain Eukaryota; kingdom Viridiplantae; phylum Streptophyta; class Magnoliopsida; order Asterales; family Asteraceae; genus Artemisia; species Artemisia argyi. The sequence continues at coordinate 173,222,052 of CM060686.1, read as the reverse complement.
CTCTATCTTCTTCTATATTATATCTAAATATACATATATACATATATATATATATATATATATATTTATATACTTAGCTATATTTAGGATCTTATAACCTAGGAAATTCATTTGTTGATTTTCTAGAACTAGAGATTGTTCGTTTACGAACATCTCTTTTCCCCTTTTTGCCTTATTGAACTTTAATGTTCAATCAACACTCATGCTGATGAAGTGAGATGAGTCGAAAAATCTATGGATGAAACAAACTCCCGGCTTCCATTGCATACGTCTCCCTCCTATGTTCTCGTCTTATAAGCCCATACTAATAAAATACATACATATATATATATATATATATATATATATATATATATATATATATATATATATATATATATATATATATATATATATATATATATATATATATATATACTTATGAACTTTCCACAACGTTCTCGTGTACTTGACAACTTGATAAATTTCATCCGAAATGATCAAGAAAATTTAATTGGCAAATTGTTGATTAAAAGTGTCAAGTAATTCCTTTCATGCGAATACCCTCCAACGTATTTTTGATTAAATATAAATCTAATACATACATATGAATAAATATTTTTTTTTTTTTTTTGCTCTTTCCAGAAACCAAAATCACAAAAATCGATTTTTGGAGGGCGGCCCCCTTAATGTTTAAGGGGACCGGCCATCTGATTGATCAAGCCCGTTTTTCTCCTTTTTCCTTTTGCCAAACACTCCACTTTTTCACATACCCCTTCCACTGCTTCTGCTGTAACGAAAACCAAAACCCAAAAACCTCTCAAATCACTTCCAAATCACATAATTCGGGTTAATTAGCAAAGGGCAAATTCATCTAACACAATCACCATTACTTATTGTAAGTTTTTCATAACACATTTCATCTAATTTCATCTTATTTGATCATACTCATGATCATGCATGTTTTATAAAATTCGTCAAATTTCATTATTTCTTTCGAATTAAGCCTTAAAACTCCATAACCAAATGCTTCCCTTAGGATTAGGATGATTTATCAACACTAGAAACTAGTTATTATGAACTATCATGTCGAAATTTTTTTTTAATTTCATACACTCCTTTTCAAAATTTTAGTAAACACATTGTTGAATAATGATTTGAAAACGTGTTAAAACTAATCACATTGTACGTTTGTAACTTGTAAAACTTGAAATTACATTTTTCGACTAAGAAAAATTATATTGGTTCACAATATAGGGGTGTTTGGATTATGTCCAAATAATATCGAAACATAGTCATTATAATTTTTATAAAACTTTGTTATAATTATAAATCTTAAAATTGTTTATCGAACTCGTCAAGATATATAATTCATATGTATATTGACGCACTTGAGTTATAAGTCACTAGTTAAGGGAGCGTTTGGTTTATTACTAAAAATGACATTTTTAAGTAAAAAATACAAACCATCTTTTTCAAAAACAAATCACATGCATAAGAAACTCGCAAGAAATAGCTAGTTTTACAATCTAATGTAAATCTAGTAAATTTCATGATATATTAAGATGTTTAAAGGGGCGTTTGGATTTGTCCATAACTACTAATTAAACATCGTAAAGTATATCTAGAACGAATTAAAAACAATATTAAGGAACATGGTAATCTACTTCTTAGGATTAGTAACGAAGTACGTTTACGTTCCAACATAAGCCTTGACAATAAACATATATTTTTATCTTTCTTTATATTTATTTTGGTCTTTTTGAATTGTTGATGTGTTTAGGTGAAAATGCCCAAAGCAACTACCGAAGATCTTTCTCACACTAAAAACTACATTCCCAAAGTTTCTCAACTCCCTACCACATCTCCTTCCATTGGACTTATCTATCGTCAAATTGAAGATAGAAATATTCATGAGGGACGTGTAGTAGATCTTGCTTTTGCTCAATCCGAGTACATAAATCGCTTGTTTTCAAGCATCAACTTCAATTGTCTTTATGAAATAAATGAACCTATTATTCCTCGCTTCATTATGGATTTCTATAGCCAAGTCACCGTCCAAACCAATGATCTTGGTTTCATCACCATCTCTTTCATGATTCAAAATGAATTTATCACCCTTACTCTCGAACAATTTGGTCATATCCTCCAAATTCCATTTAGAGGTCAAGCCGTTTTCTCAAACGAGTGGGACCTCGAATCTCTTAATCGCTATCAACCAACCTTCGGTCCATATCTCGACGAAATTCCTCATCCCGACGAAATTCGTCAAGTCCTTGGTATAGATCGTGCCACCACAAGTCGAAAAATAAAATCCAAAAACGTTCAAATTTCTCCATACCAACTTCTCCTCAAAGAATTAAGCCCACACATGAAGCGTTGGGAAGAACTCATTCGTGAGAATGCGTTTGGTACTAGAGGTCACCGGGACCATCTCCCGGCTAGCCTTGCTCACATGTTGTATTGTATAGCTGTCGAAAAGCCGTACAATTTGGCCTACTTCTTTATCAAACGGATTGAGTGTGCTAGAAAAACTCCCAAAGCCAACCTTCCATATGGAATGTTCCTTACTCGTATCTATCGTCATGTTATCGAGTACTACCCCGATCTTGACAATAGTATTTATGAGTCCATCTACCCCACTCTACGTACTCTCGCTCTAAAACAAGCTCGACGAACTCGAAGTGACAAGGGTAAACCTCGTCGTCATAGCTTTCATGGATCATCCTCTAGGCAAGATGATGACGATGAGGAGGAAAACATCGATGATGTTAGTACCCCTTCGTTTTCTGAGTTCGTTGACAATTTAGAGGATCTAGACTATCCCAACTATTCTACTCCATCTCCAAGTGATCAAACTGAAGAAGTGCTTCATGAACGAACTACCGAGATGCTTAGAAGACAAAAGAGCTTGCACGAAGAAGTTAGAGGTGGCTTCAAATCTATTGGGAAGACTTTGAAGGGGATCTTCAGGAAGAAAAAGAAATGATATGGTCGGATTACGTTTGTTTAACAATGTTTTATTTTTATGTCTTGTGTGTTATTTGTCCGAAGTTTATTCGGAAATACTTGTCATTTGAATATGTGTTTAGGATGATAACTTGATATTTTTATGCATGTTGCTCTTGATCTATATATATGTTTACATGATTAGTTAATGGTTATATAACTATATGACATGTATGCTTTCTAATAAACCAAGACAAATGTGAAATGTCCAAATTGAGCTTGCTGCACATTCAAGCCAGAACATAACATCTTTCCAGAAAATTTTTTGAAAATTTTTGGTTTCTGGGTCGTCAGATGGGCGGCCCCCTTAAATCATAAAGGGCGGCCCCCTTAAAATTAAGGGGACCGGCCACCATTTAAGGGGACCGGCCATCTGAAACAGTTTTTACACTGTTTTCCTTTGCATCATGTGATCCCTTTTGCTAGTCCCAGCTACCATTACTCTTAAAAACCAAACTAATTTTGGAATATAACATTACAATTTCAAAATAATTCCACTTCTAAACATGTTTTCCCACTATATAATCTCCATGCATGTTTAATTCATAATTCATCATCCTCATCACTCATAAACCATCATCATGTCATCACCAAGAACCACCCATTCAAACAATGCCAAGAAACAAAAACTTGTCATTATACCACCCAAACAACTCTTCATTGATCTTACAAATGAAGACAACACCACCCCATCACCACAACCTCAATGTTCATCTCCTAGTGCACCAAATGCACCCTCCAAAACACCCTCAACAAATGGACATTCTACTTCCTCCATACCATCCACTTCATCCATTAATGACTACATAAACACCCACTTATCCTCTCCACCAATGGTTCAACCATCACAACCTACCAATGAACACTCCACCCTTGCACTCACTCTCTCATTATCACCATTAACACCTCTTGATGCACATTTCTCATCATCTCCTATCAACCCACCAACCTATAACCCCGTCCCATGGAGCTTACTTGAAGCTCATGGAGACACTTGCCTTTGTTGCATTCACAACCGAACAATTGTGTTCGGATTAAGAGATGAGATCCAATACATGTTTTCTCATATTGAAAACATGTTGCATCAACCACCAACAATGAACACAACCCCTCCACCACCATCAACAAACACTCCTCCTCCACCACCATCTCCATGTTCACCATCCATTCCTCCCAATTAAACATGCTTGGTGTTTCACAAATAAAATTGTGTTAAACCTTTTTGGATGGCAAGCTCTAAAGAGGACTCTCATGTTTGAGACTTGGTTTATTATTTCTATGATCATTGTAAGCCTTTAAAGGCTTTTGTTAGTTGTAGCATTACTTGTTCCTTTTGTTGATGTAATGCTTGATGTATTATTTTCTTTGATTAATGATATGGTTGTGTTTAGTCTATATTTTTGCATGCTATATACATATATATGTTGCTTGCTACTAAATATTTTTGCAAGATTTCCATATCCCAATTCCTTTTGGCCTCAAAATGAGGGGGAGTATACTTCAAGGGGGAGCTTCCATCAACTTGGGAAAACCTTTTTGATGCTAACAAAAAGGGGGAGAAGTGATATAAACTCACTCTAATACTTGTATATAGACTAATTTTCGACTAATGAGTTTAAATTTTGTAATCATCAAAAAGGGGGAGATTGTTGACATAAATAATGTATGAAAACGTTATTTATATTTTTCGATATCTCTATATTTTGATGATCACAAAATGTAAACTCGTCAATCGTTTGATTACTAGGTAAACAAGTATTAAGCTAGTCTATATCATTATATCCAACTTAATCACTTAAGGTATGGACAAACAAGTGCTTAATACATCTCATGATCAAAGGGGTATTTAATTAACTAATATAAAGTTTATTTAATTATATAATCTTATTATATATTTTTGAAAAACACTTTTGGTAATAAGGAAAAATGTTTTAATCATACTAAATATATGATTTCAAATATTTAACCAAAATCAGTTAGTTTTTCACCAAATAAACTTTCCCCACTAAAAGACAGTTTTTCTGGCCGTTACAGTTGGGCGGCCCCCTTAATTATAAGGGGCGGTCCCCTTAATTTTAAGGGGGCCGGCCATGCTTTAAGGGGACCGGCCAGGCTCCCCTGTCAGAAACTGTCAGATTTCTTCCCCTATAAATACCACCTTAATTCTGGAATTTTTCCTCACCTTTTGCACGAAATTTTCAGATCTACAATCATCTTAAACCCATCAAAAACCCTTTGATCATTTGTATATTAATCCTTGTTTCAAGTGATTCAATCCCTCATCATCCATTCTCATTCTAAGTGCAAAAGAAGAACTCTCTACAACCAAGTTTAAGAAGTGTTGAAGAGTTGTTGTGTATAGTGTATATATATATTCATTTGTGAATATTGTGTTGTGCTTGTTATTATTTGTTTAGAAGATATAGAAGTTGTGTAGATAATAGAAGTTGATTAGTAGTGAAGTAGGATACTTGTGAAGATTGGTGTGTAGAAGAAGGTGTGTAGAAGATTGGTGTGTAGAAGCTTGGTGTGAAGATTGGTGTGAAGATTGGTGTGTAGATTGGTGTGTAGATTGGTGTGTAAATTGGTGTGTATATTGGTGTGTACGGTTTTCTCCGCCATAAGGGAGTTTGTTGACATAGTGAAGAAAACTCTCGAGTAGGTGACTCGGGGAGTGGAGTAGGAACAAGGAAGGTGTCCTTGTAGCCGAACCACTATAAATCTTTGTGTTGTGGTTTGATCTTTCTAACTCTTCTCATTACTTATTTACTTATCTTTACTATATTAGTTTTGTTAGTTAGTTATTATACAAATTGATCATATAGTGCAAGTATTGAATTCACATAAACTAGAATCGAAGATTTTTAAAACAAACTTGTACTTATAAATTTTAAAAGGACGTAAAACTATTCAACCCCCCCCCCCCCCCCTTCTAGTTTTCCACAACTTTGCTTAAGTCATCTTTTTCTACTTCTTTGAATAAGGTAGATAGTGGTTCTTATGGTCTTTGGCATCATAGACTTGGTCATGTGTCTGATTCAAAGATGAAATATATGAAAGATCTACCAGTAGTTGTGTCTAAATCTAATGCAGAGTGTAAGACCTCGTAATTTACCAAGTTATTAAGTAACGTTAAACTCGAAATAAATTCATTTTCAAGTTAATTAACCATTTTCATGAGTAGATTTTTTTTTACGTACAAACTATATCTATGTGACGCGATTCACATTTAAATTGGAACGGGCTCATACGCGTGCCACAATAAGTTACCAACCCAAATAATTAATTTATAAATATATTGAGTCTCGTTGCTCAACCCAACACACTCTTAATTAATTTAGCCCTTAGCCGCTCACTAACAAACCAAACGGACACTTTATTTATTTAAGCTCGACCACCCAATAAACCATTAAATACAAGACCATTATATTTATTTTTGAAGTATTACCAAGATACAAATATTATTAATACACAAGATATATGATGAGTGTGTAAATACTCAACATTTTTATCGTATCTGAACTGCCAAAACATCCAAAAACACTCAAATACGCATCAAAATACAGAAATTATCTCAAAAGTGTGTTTTATATGTTTTAGATGCAAAATGTTTAAAAACAAATGAAAAACGAACAAAGTTTGCACAATTGGCAGTTTCATTCCCTCAAGTTTCAAAAATTGACAAATGGTCCCTGGGGTTTTGAAATATAAAAAAATTATCAAAAATTGCCCTTGTACTATTCACCTATGTCAAAAATAGTCCTTATTACCATTTTGGATTATTTACAATTTGGGTCCTCAAAAATTCAGAAAAGTACAAAATGGTCCTTGTTAATTATTTCAAACAAACCAAACGGACACCCAATATTATTACTCCATAATCCCTTAATCCAAACCCAAATAAAAACCCAATCCATTACCCTCCCAAGCCCAACTCCCTTACAGCCCACCCAAAACCAAAACCGTTTAATAATAATACTACTCTACCCTTGACCTTTGACCACCCCAACTTTGACCTCCACATCACCTTCACCCCTACTCATCCCTGCTACCCTCCAAACGCCATCATCATCACCCCTAAGCCTGATACCCCTTCTGCACACTCAACCTTTCCCCCCCCCCCCCCCTTGCCTAACCAAACAACCACAACACTCCAAAACTCACCACTGGCATCAATAATAATCAAGAAACGCCAAAACCAATTGGGCGCCAAAATTCAAACAACGGCTGAGATTGTTTCTTTTGATCCAAGGGCTGAAACAACAGCTGGGAAAGGACAAGAAGGTACCCAAAACCCTATTTGGAAGCTATAAAAGAGAAAGGAAAGAGTGGAGCAGTTAGGTTAGGGTTTTTTTACTTTTAATCTAATTTTAATTTCAAACATTGTAATTTTAATTCTAAATCAAGAAAACTCAGTTGTAATGTTACTTTCCCATTATTAATATAAGTTTTGTTTCAAGAATTCAAGTGTTTAGTTTTAAATTTCTGTTTATTAAGAAAATACAAAAAATAAGATATAAATAAAATAAATAAATAAAAAAAGGAGTTACAAGAAGCAGTGAAGAAAAGTTGGATGGCATTGGGTAAATTAGAATTCCATAGGGAATGATAGGAGGTGATCTTGAGTCCTTGATTCATTGTTCTGTGCATTGGAAATCTTTGTAAGCTATTTTCTCAAAATTTGTTGTTTCTACTGTTTAAGTGCTTACCATTGCTCATTCCGTTTCTTTATGCTTATTTGGTGCTTATTAGTTAGATTATTGCTTAATACTAGTTATTTGCTCATTAAAAACCTAAGTTACTCATTATTAAGTCTTAACTGTCACACTTAGCTTGTCTAGTTATAACATAGTTTAGAGTTTATTTCTATCAAAATTTAGCTTCAACAGATGTCAAATAGTTTGTTAGATTATCTAGAATAAGTAGCATAACTTGAATCAGTGTTATATCCTCAAATCATTAAAATCAGTTATATAATGGGGTGTTTGGTTTAAAAGTGTTAGTTGTGATCCTTGTGGATTTTGAAGTTAAACTTGATGCAAACATGTTGTATTAGTCTTAATAAGGTCAGAGAAACCAATAAATCCTAGGTTTATTAGATAGAAAGTCAAAAGTGCTCCTAAATTTTATTCATATTCTTAACTATTAGGATTTAGGTTGTGACAACCTTCATTTTAACTTGAGATCTGTTGATAAAGGTGGAATTAGTTTCATTTAGGTCTAATATAACATCCACAATCAGATTGAGTCAAGCAAATCTCAAATAAGTCAACTTTAGAGTTCATAACAAAAAGTCAAAATTGCATTCTCAGATTTTCATCAAAATGGCAAGAATTTATCTGAATTTTGTGTTTGGATTGAAGGTCTGAAACTTGGTGTGTGCTTAATATATCAGTTGAACTTGTGATTTCTAAGTTGGTTATATTTTTGTGATTTTTTTCAAGTGACCAAAATACCCTTGGAAGTTGACTGCAGGGCAAGGCTTTTGTCCTGTCTCAGCAGACTCAGTTCAACCCACCATCTTTGGTGGTATTTTGTGGGCAACCCAGTGGGTCCCATACCTCAAACTTGGGTTCTCCCAACCCCCCTCCTACCAGGGAGTGATAGTTGACCATTGTTTTGCCCCTTTGACCAGTGGACCCCACTTTGTTTGGCTCCCCAAGTCTGTCCCTAGTCTGTCTCAGAAATACCATAAGCCAACTGCTTATTTGTGTTTAGTGACTTATTCAAGCCACTTATTTGGTTAAATCTTGCTTATTCATGCTCAACTAACTCAGAGAGACCAGTTTTCATCATTGTGGACCCCACCTTCTTTCATTTGAGCTTAATTACCTTCACAGTCAACAAAAGTCAATTGTTGGGTGAATAAGCACTCAAAGTGCTTATTATTGGGTTACATTAAAAGTGTTTTCACAAAAAGTTTTAGTTTTTAGTAGTTAATCAGTTTGGAAAAAGAAAAAACCAAAAAAAAAACCAACTTTAATTATAGTGATAGCTTCTATTTAATAGGATTTATCATTTTAATTTTATTTTTAGCTTATTTATAAGCAATATATCATTTTTATATTTTTATAAATTCTCTTTTAGGTGAAAGTAATTCTAGAAATTTTTCCAGAATTTTATTTTGTCTTTTAGTGGTTTTTATAATTAATTTTAGTTTAATTAAGTTTTAATTAATATTAAGTAATTAAATAGCATAATTAGATTTTATAAAGTACAACCAAGTTTTTATATTTTTCCTAGCTTTTATATAATGAAAAATAATTTTAGAAATTTTCTTGTAATTTTTACTGTTCATTTTCTATTTTTCTTAATTTAAAATAGTTTAATTAGGTAATTAATAGTTAATTAGTAATTAATTAATAGAAAAAGCACAAAAAGACAAAAATACTTATTCTTAATTTTAAAACTTATTTTTAGTTATTTTATAATTTTAGAAATTCTATTTTCATTTTTCTAGTATTTAATTAGTATTAAATTATATTTAAGTGTTTTTAATATTAATAATTAGTATTAAATAGTAATTAGTTAATAATAAATAATTAATTAGTGTAAAAATTTATTTTCTTTTTTACTAAAAATTTTCTTTTACCTTTAAGATTGTAAAAAAGCCATTTTCACCCCCTGGGGGTTTTCAGATTTCCGTTTTCACGTTTTATTTTGTACGTTTACGTTTTATTTAAATGTAAACGTACGCGTTTTAGGTTTTAAACGGTTCTGGGTTTTCCGACTTTGCAATCTTGTTAATAAAGTGTATTTAAGCTATTATCTTTTATATTCCAGTAGTGTAATCATCACAACTCTCTTAGACCCATTCATGTCCAATTTCACTCGATCACAAACCGTTTTAATACCATCCACACCTCGTCGGGACATAACGACCTGGTGATACCCTTTATTACCCGGAAGCATTGGTCTAGGCTCTTTGACTTTGTTGACCATTATTTGGTCAATATAAGTTGACGGTTTAGCATCAATCAATTTTTGGCGCCGCTGCCGGGGAGGTGTGCGCATTTCTATAGCGTCAATTGAGATTAGTGTTATTTCACCTCATTCACTGTACAAATACCACCACTTTTGTAAATTTTAAATCAAAATACAAAAAAGTCATTAACACTTTTCCTAAAGTGTTAAAACAACAAAAAAAAATAAATAAATAAATAAATAAATAAATAAATAAATAAATAAATAAATAAATAAATAAATAAAAACCAAACATATCGTAACGTTTTCTGAATCGGTTTTCTTTTAAGGTGATTCTTAAAGAGAAACGATTTTGGTAAACGAAACGATACCAAAAATATTGTCCAAAAGTTTTTAAACCCATACACAAAACCCAAAAACATCCGTCTTTTCTTGTGAATAATAATTCTACATAAAAATAAACCATCGCAAACCAAGACAGAACACCTACCAACTGGGGGTGTGGACATAATAAGTTCCCAAACCAAAGATATAAAACTTGCCTTTGTATCCTTGTGAGTGGTGTACCTTTCTTAAAGAAGCCACTTGCTTGTGATTATTGGTTTAAGTTCACTGTCGTTTTGCCTCGATTTTGTTTTGAGTGAGTTTGTTTTTAGTGCATGCGCACTCGCTCTTCTAGGTCTACTAGCCCATTACGTGAGCTTGTAAGAATACCTAGAAGACGTCGTTGACGTTCAGCACCAACAGTTGGATCTGAGATCCGTACTGTTCCCACATCTTCCGTTATCATGGCTGCTGAGCCAACTATGAACGAGCTTCTCCAAGCACCCGTTGAGGGTTACGGAGATGCTATCGTTGTGCCGGCCATCGTGGCCGAGAATTTTGAGCTTAAGACCGGATTGATAAATCTGGTGACCTCACGTCAATTCTACGGTTTTGAGAGGGACGATCCTCAAGATCACATTCGATGGTTTAACAAAATTACATCAACCATCAAATGCAAAAATGTCCCTGAAGAGGCGATTAAACTTCTTCTCTTTCCATTTTCCATCGATGGGGCTGCCCAGATTTGGCTTGATAAACAAACCCCTCGATCGATTGTAACATGGGAAGATTTGGTAAAAAAGTTCATGAATGAATTCTTTCCTCCTTCCAAAACCACAAGTCTTAAGAATGAGATCATGAAATTCACGCAGAAATTTGATGAATCATTTAGTGAGGCATGGGATCGCTATAAGGAATTGCTTCGCAAATGCCCTCACCATGGCTTTTCCGAGTTGATGCAACTCGATACTTTCTACAATGGAGTGAGCCAACTCGATCAAGACTCTCTCAATTCCTCCGAGGGAGGTAATTTCTTGAATCGAACCACAAAGGATGCTTTAGCGATCATTGAAAATAAGTCTAAGGTCCGCATTCCACGAAGCAAGCCGGTTGTTTCTCAAGTGAATGTTAGTCCTTCTACCTCATCGCCTGTGGCTCAATCTAGCAGCGATGCTAGACTTGACAAACTCACGGAGGCTATTAATGCCTTGGTTCTCACCAAAAGCAAGAAAGTTTCTTCTCCTCATTCTTCTCCACAAGCTGAAATCAAAAAGGTAGAAGTTTGTGTCACTTGTGGTGGTCCACATTCGTATTACAATTGCACTGCCACTGAAGGCAATCCATTTGAAGTCAATGCAATAGCCGGAAGTTCTAACCAAGGAGGTAACCAATACCGTCCTCAAGTGGAACCAAATTACCGCGCTAGCGACCTAGGTGGACCACCCGGGTTTCCTCAAAATCCAAATAAGTATAATCCTAATCCACCAAGGGGTAATAACATGCAAAATCAAACTCATACCCAAGTGAATCAGTACCCACCCCAAAGGGGTAATCAAGGGTATTCAGCTCCTAATTACCAAGAACCTCTCCCTAACGAGCTAAATAACTACATTAAAGTTAATGAGACCAAAATGAGGGCAATGCAGAATCAAATCTCAAATTTGAAGAATGAATTTCAATCTTCAATAACCAAGCAAGGTAATGAGCTTAAGAATGAGCTTATAGCAACAAACAACAAAATTGATCAATCTCAAAACAAGATTGAGAATATGTTTGCTAGTCTCATGAGTCATATCGCTCCACCCTCTACTTCGGGAGGTCTTCCTGGTAATACAGTTGTCAACCCTAAGGGTGAACTCAAAGCTATTACCACACGTAGTGGTAAAGCTTATGATGAACCGCCACCTCCTCCTCCTCCTCCTTTTCCCAAGGTAGTGGAAATTGAGCCTGAGGCAACCAAGGACAAGGTGCAATCTACTAGCCCATGAAGTACCGCACATGTCCACCCTCAGGTTGTTCCAAAGACCAAACCAGGAGTTGTATTTGAACCACCAATAACTCCTGTTGAGAACCCTAAATCCAAACCTTCAATACCATATCCATCACGACTTAATGAGTAAAAGCTCCGCGAAAAGGCTAGTCACCAAATGGATAAGTTCTATCAAATCTTTCAAGATTTGCACTTTGACGTTAGCCTTGCGGATGCTATCATCCTGATGCCCAAATTTGCATCGATGATCAAGAACTTGTTAAGCAACAAGGAAAAATTGTACAAAATGGCAAAAACTCCATCGAACGAAAACAGCTCTGCGGTTATCTTAAAGAAGCTTCCTAAGAAGCTTGGAGACCCTGGGAGATTTCTCATTCCATGTGTTTTCCCTGGGATGGTTGAATGCTTCGCCTTGGCCGATCTTGGCGCTAGCATCAACCTGATGCCTAATTCAGTGTGGAAGAAACTTTCTCTTCCAGAACTTACTCCTACCTGCATGACTCTTGAGCTTGCAGATCGGTCCATTACTCGTCCCCTTGGCATTGCCGAGGACGTATTTGTGAAAGTAGGAGAGTTTCACTTCCCCGCTGATTTCGGTGTTGTTGAGTTCGATGCTGATCCTAGGGTTCCTCTCATTCTTGGAAGAGGATTCCTGAGGACGGGCCGTGCTCTAATTGATGTACACAAAGAGGTAATAACTCTTCGTGTTGGTAATGAAGCGGTAACATTCAACCTCGATCAAACTGCTAGGTACTCCTCAAATTGTGATACTGAATCGGTTAACCGAATCGATGTAATTGATGTTGCGTCTGAGGAGTACGCTCAAGAGGTTCTAGGTTTCAATGATAATTCTTCGAGTGAAAACTTCACTCCATCTTCTTACCCCATCATTGCAAATTCTTTTCCTTCCCTCACTCTGTTTGAGGGAAGTGACTTCATCTTAGAAGAAATTGAGGCCTTTCTCAAAAGTGATTCGATTCCTGATGGAATTGATAACCAAGAGATTGACCCCGAGAGGGATATTCTCCTGCTTGAGAAATTACTAAACAAAGATCCCTCTCCTCTTCCTGTTCTACCACCAACACTTCATAAAGAGGAGATAAAAAATGTTGAGAAAACTGATGATTCTCCTCAGGTCGAGCTCAAAGAGTTGCCTCCCCATCTTGAGTATGCATTTTTAGAGGGTGATGATAAATTACCCGTCATTATTGCTAAAGACTTGAAAGATGAGGAGAAAACCGCGCTCATAAAGGTTTTGAAGTCACACAAGCGAGCAATTGCTTGGAGACTATCCGATATCAAGGGTATTAACCCTGAATTTTGTTCACACAAAATCTTGATGGACGATGACTTCAAACCCGTGGTGCAACATCAAAGGAGGGTAAATCCAAAAATTCATGAAGTTATCAAACAAGAAGTTCTAAAACTTCTTGATGCTGGATTGATTTACCCTATTTCTGATAGTCCTTGGGTGAGTCCCATTCATTGTGTTCCTAAGAAGGGTGGCATTACTGTTGTCACCAATGAGGATAACGAGTTGATTCCAACTCGTTTGGTTACGGGATGGCGTGTATGTATAGATTATAGAAAACTCAATGAAGCCACCCATAAAGACCATTTTCCTCTACCCTTCATGGACCAAATGCTTGAGAGATTAGCGGGGAATGAGTACTATTGTTTCCTCGATGGTTTCTCGGGATACTTTCAAATCCCCATTGATCCACAGGATCAAGAGAAAACTACCTTCACATGCCCTTACGGAACCTTTGCCTACCGTCGCATGCCTTTTGGTTTATGCAACGCTCCTGGCACTTTCCAAAGGTGCATGATGTCAATCTTTTCTGACATGATTGGAAAAACAATGGAGGTATTCATGGATGACTTTTCGGTCATTGGGGATTCGTTCCAATCTTGTCTCTCCCACTTGGAAAATATGTTGAAACGATGTGAAGACACGAACTTGTGTCTCAACTGGGAGAAGAATCACTTTATGGTCAAAGAGGGCATTGTCCTCGGCCATAAAATTTCAAAGAATGGGATTGAGGTTGACAAAGCCAAAATTGATGTCACTGCAAAATTACCTCATCCCACTACCGTCAAAGGTATTAGGAGCTTTTTGGGTCATGCCGGTTTCAATCGTAGGTTTATTCAAGATTTTTCTAAAATCGCCCGGCCTATGACCTGATGAGGCGAAAAATGATCCGTTTTTAGGGGGTCATTTAAGCCCGAATCCGACTTTATTTGATCAAATATTGCCCTAAATCGTTCCTTTTGTGATTTTAGGTGTTTGGAGAGTGAATTCTGGAAAAGAGGCTATTTTGGACGTTTTTGGAGCATAAAGTGAAGAAAACGGCAAAGTACCAAAAATCCAAGCTGAGGATACAAGGTGACGGCGTCAAGACTTGCCTCTTGACGGCGTCAGACATGAAGAATTAAATATCGAAGGTGGTGACGGCGTCATACGTACCGGTGACGGCGTCAAAGTGGCCAAGAATAATTTACCGTGGGTGGTGACGGCGTCACATAGGCCGTCATAAGTGGATCAAGGCCGTCCGAGGAAGTTTATGGCGGCGAGGTGACGGCGTCAGAATTAACTCTTGACGCCGTCAGACTGTTTTTCCTATATATAGTTTTCTAGTTTTTTCATTAAAAAGAGAGAAGTTTTGGTGAAACCCTAAAGACGATTTTGGTGCCTCTTTCACAGGTTTTTCAAGGGTTCCAAACCCTTGAGACCTTGCATTGTAATTGAGATAAGTGTACTTTCAATTCAATCAATATGTCTATGTGTTGGTTGTTTATCTCTTGTTCTTGTCTCAATTCTACTATGCTAGGCTAGATATCTCTTGTGTTTGCTTAGATCTAATGAAACCTAGATGTTGATTATGTGTTGATTACTTGTCTACTCTTGTTTTGAATGAATGATTTATATGTTAGGCTTAAGAAAACTGGCAGATCTCCAAATGGTAACATGCTTGAACGTCTTAAGAAACATGAACCGAGGCGTACTAGGTCTTTATTGGTTGTATTTAATGCATGAGCCACTGTTTACAATCCCTATAGTTGTGCTGGGTCATGGTGTAGGAGGAGATAAGAGCTCATAGAGTTGGGGAGTTATGTATGCCACCCCACGAATGGTATTAAGGAATACAACCCGTCATTCATACAAGTGTAACAAGTAATTAACATGTAAAAGATATCTAGGGAGTAATGAAGTCTAAGTAAACACAATTTCTCCAATTACTGCTCACAACCTTAGTTTAATTTAGTTTAATTTCATTTTTATTATTTTATTTTAATTATATCTTAGCTTTGGGTTAGTTGATTAGCAACTAATTCCGCCCACTCCTTCAAAACCCGAGATTTTACTTGCTTTCATAAAATATAAAAACACAAAAATAATCATCTCTCATCTCTAGAACTATTAATTAGGTTTTCTAATCCTAGCGACACTATTCCTAAGCTGAACGATCAATCCCCCGGTACTTGTCACTATACTATACTACAACGATCAGGTACACTGCCTGGTGGGGGTTGTAAGCCTCGCGAGATCCCTCGAGAGGTAAAGCAAGGTGCGATTCCCACGCATCATGACCCATCTCCTCGAAAAGGATGCTCCTTTTATCTTCTCACCTAAGTGCGCAGAAGCTTTTGAAACTCTAAAGAAAAGGCTTACTGAGGCACCAATTCTTGTTGCCCCCGATTGGGACTTACCCTTTGAACTTATGTGTGATGCTAGCGATTATGCTATAGGGGCAGTCTTGGGGCAACGAAAGTCTAAACACTTTCAGCCTATACACTATGCAAGCAAAACTATGACCGAGGCTCAAAGTCATTACACCACCACTGAAAAAGAATTATTAGCTGTGGTGTATGCCTTCGAAAAATTTTGGTCATATTTGATCTTGACCAAAAGCATAGTATATACGGATCACTCGGCTTTGAAGTACCTTTTTGCAAAACAAGATGCAAAGCCGAGACTTCTTCGCTGGGTTCTCCTCTTGCAAGAATTTGATATCATAATTCGTGATAAAAAAGGAGCTGAGAACCTAGCTGCTGATCATCTCTCCCGTTTGGAAAACCCCCATCAAGATGTCTTCGAGAAGAAGGAAATTAATGAAACCTTCCCTCTCGAGACACTCAATGCGGTTGCCTTTCGTGGAGATTTTGTTACCCCATGGTTTGCCGATTTTGCAAACTACCTTGCGGGTAACTTCATTGTGAAAGGGATGTCGTCCCAACAAAAGAACAAGTTCTTTAAGGATGTCAAACATTATTTCTGGGACGACCCCTACCTTTTCAAAATCTGTGCGGATCAAGTCATCCGGCGGTGTGTGTATATGGTCAAGAAGCCACTGAAATTCTCAAGGCTTGCTATGCTGGTCCCACGGGGGGCCACCACAATCCAAACTACACCGCTAAAAAGGTGTTTGATTCCGGTTTCTTTTGGCCCACAATTTACAAGGATGCCCAAGAATTGGTCAAATCCTGAGACGTTTGTCAACGTCACGAGAATATTTCACAAAAGAATGAAATGCCACAAAATGCAATACAAGTTTGTGAAATCTTTGACCTATGGGGCATCGACTTTATGGGGCCATTTCCATCATCTCATGGAAACAAGTATATACTCGTGGTTGTTGACTATTTGTCAAAATGGGTTGAAGCGAAAGCTTTACCCACAAATGATGCCCGAGTTGTCGTGAAATTTTTGAAAGCTCTCTTTGCTTGATTTGGAACTCCACGTGCTATAATTAGTGATCTTGGTACGCATTTTTGCAATGACAAATTTGATAAATTCATGCAAAAGTATGGTGTAACTCACTGTCTTTCTACTGCGTACCACCCTCAAACAAATGGACAAGTAGAAGTTTCCAATCGAGGCATTAAGAGAATATTGGAAAGAACCGTTGGGGAAAATCGTGCATCTTGGTCGGATAAATTAGATGATGCACTTTAGGCTTTTCGTACGGCTTACAAAACACCCATTGGGTGTACACCTTACAAACTTGTGTACGGGAAAGCGTGCCATCTACCGATCGAGCTTGAGCATAAAGCCTATTGGGCTCTCAAGCATGCAAATTTTGACCTCAAAACTGTGGGTGATCATCGGAAAGTTCAACTCAATGAATTAAATGAACTCCGTGATCAAGCTTACGAGAACTCTTTGATCTACAAGGAAAAGACAAAGAAGATACATGACTCCAAAATCAAAAACCGCGTTTTCAACGTTGGTGATCGAGTCCTTCTTTTCAACTCTAGACTCAAGATCTTCTCGGGAAAGCTCAAAACCCGATGGACTGGTCCATTCACTATCGTTAAGGTTTATCCTTATGGTACCGTCGAATTATCTCAAAATGACGGTCCTAATTTCAAAGTGAATGGACATCGTTTGAAACACTACTTTGGAGAGGACATACCATCCATGGTTGTCCCGGATCTCCAAACTTTCCCCAAGGACAATTAAATTGGGGGATCGAGTCAAGCTAGCGACTCGATGAACAAAAACAATAGCACAATACGGGTTTTCACCCATATCTCTGATTTCTTTCTACTTTCTACCACCCAAGTGTGGGGGAATGGCCAACCCCCCGCTAATTTGAAAATGTATATATGTATATAAGTTCAAAAAAAATGTGTGATTGTATGTACAGATAAATAAAGTGAAAAATACAAAACAATATTTCCACAGTTAGCCTCGAATATTATCTTTTTATGTTCATAGGTTCGGCATAATAGCCGGGACTTTGAATATTGAGGACAATATTCATTTCTAAGTGTGGGGGGGGGGGGAATTCTAGCGAATTTGATCGCAAAATACTTTCAAATACCCCCATTTTGGCCCAAAATTTTCAAAAATTTTTCACTTTATTTCAAAATTTTTGTGGTAATCAGTCCGCTGTGCCTAAACGACAAAAGGGATTGGCTAATCTAGGAGCAAACGGCTCTTGGTAAAGATAACTCAAATCCGTTTACGGCTTGCAATTTGCCCAAAATTGTATGGTTCCTCAACTCCCCAAAAACAAATGAGTTGGCTAGCCCGCAAGATTATGGCTTGTGGTAAAGGCCGTGGAAAAACCATAATTGGTAATCAGCTCACCAAGATGTTGACTATTCCATCAAGAGCTGGCTAGTCCAGAAGCAAACGGCTTTTGGTAAAGACAAATCAAATCCGTTGACAGCTGGTGGTTTGCTCAAAATCACACGGTTATCAGGTGTGCCACAGTTCTTACACCTGGCTACTCCAGAAGTGATGGCTTTGGGTAAAGAGTTTAAAATCCATCAAGTTTTTCTCAAAAGATTGCTAGGGACTAGTAATAGTTTAGTGTGGGGGATTGATGAGTGTGTAAATACTCATCATTTTTATCGTATCTGAACTGCCAAAACATCCAAAAACACTCAAATACGCATCAAAATACAGAAATTATCTCAAAAGTGTGTTTTATATGTTTTAGATGCAAAATGTTTAAAAACAAATGAAAAATGAACAAAGTTTGCACAATTGGCAGTTTCAGTCCCTCAAGTTTCAAAAATTGACAAAACTAGTCCCTGGAAGTTTAAAATGAAAGAAAAGTCAACCCAAGGTATTCTAAAGTCAACAATTGTCAAATCAAATCCTTGGGTAATAACTTTGAGAAAATTACACAAAAGGTCCCTGCAGTTTGGAAAATTACACAAATGGTCCCTGGGGTTTTGAAATATAAAAAAATTATCAAAAATTGCCCTTGTACTATTCACCTATGTCAAAAATAGTCCTTATTACCACTTTGGATTATTTACAATTTGGGTCCTCAAAAATTCAGAAAAGTACAAAATGGTCCTTGTGAACTATTTCAAACAAACCAAACGGACACCCAATATTATTACTCCATAATCCCTTAATCCAAACCCAAATAAAAACCCAATCCATTACCCTCCCAAGCCCAACTCCCTTACAGCCCACCCAAAACCAAAACCGTTTAATAATAATACTACTCCACCCTTGACCTTTGACCACCCCAACTTTGACCTCCATATCACCTCCACCCCTACTCATCCCTGCTACCCTCCAAACGCCATCATCATCACCCCTAAGCCTGATACCCCTTCTTCACACTCAACCTTTCCCCCCCTTGCGTAACCAAACAACCACAACACTCCAAAACTCACCACTGGCATCAATAATAATCAAGAAATGCCAAAACCAATTGGGCGCCAAAATTCAAACAACAGCTGAGATTGTTTCTTTTGATCCAAGGGCTGAAACAACAGCTGGGAAAGGACAAGAAGGTACCCAAAACCCTATTTGGAAGCTATAAAAGATAAAGGAAAGAGTGGAGCAGTTAGGTTAGGATTTTTTTAGTTTTAATCTAATTTTAATTTCAAGCATTGTAATTTTAATTCTAAATCAAGAAAACTCAGTTGTAATGTTACTTTCCCATTATTAATATAAGTTTTGTTTCAAGAATTCAAGTGTTTAGTTTTAAATTTCTGTTTATTAAGAAAATACAAAAAATAAGATATAAATAAAATAAATAAATAAAAAAGGAGTTACAAGAAGCAGTGAAGAAAAGTTGGATGGCATTGGGTAAATTAGAATTCCATGGGGAATGATAGGAGGTGATCTTGAGTCCTTGATTCATTGTTCTGTGCATTGGAAATCTTTGTAAGCTATTTTCTCAAAATTTGTTGTTTCTACTGTTTAAGTGCTTACCATTGCTCATTCTGTTTCTTTATGCTTATTTGGTGCTTATTAGTTAGATTATTGCTTAATACTAGTTATTTGCTCATTAAAAACCTAAGTTACTCATTATTAAGTCTTAACTGTCACACTTAGCTTGTCTAGTTATAACATAGTTTAGAGTTTATTTCTATCAAAATTTAGCTTCAACAGATGTCAAATAGTTTTTTAGATTATCTAGAATAAGTAGAATAACTTGAATCAGTGTTATACCCTCAAATCATTAAAATCAGTTATATAATGGGGTGTTTGGTTTAAAAGTGTTAGCTGTGATCATTGTAGGTTTTGAAGTTAAACTTGATGCAAACATGTTGTATTAGTCTTAATAAGGTCAGAGAAACCAATAAATCCTAGGTTTATTAGATAGAAAGTCAAAAGTGCTCCTAAATTTTATTCATATTCTTAACTGTTAGGATTTAGGTTGTGACAACCTTCATTTTAACTTGAGATCTGTTGATAAAGGTGGAATTAGTTTCATTTAGGTCTAATATAACATCCACAATCAGATTGAGCCAAGCAAATCTCAAATAAGTCAACTTTAGAGTTCATAACAAAAAGTCAAAATTGCATTCTCAGATTTTCATCAAAATGGCAAGAATTTATCTGAATTTTGTGTTTGGATTAAAGGTCTGAAACTTGGTGTGTGCTTAATATATCAGCTGAACTTGTGATTTCTAAGTTGGTTATGTTTTTGTGATTTTTTTCAAGTGACCAAAATACCCTTGGAAGTTGACTGCAGGGCAAGGCTTTTGCCCTGTCTCAGCAGACTCAGTTCAACCCACCATCTTTGGTGGTATTTTGTGGGCAACCCAGTGGGTCCCACACCTCAAACTTGGGTTCTCCCAACCCCCCTCCTACCAGGGAGTGATAGTTGACCATTGTTTTGCCCCTTTGACCAGTGGACCCCACTTTGTTTGGCTCCCCAAGTCTGTCCCTAGTCTGTCTCAGAAATACCATAAGCCAACTGCTTATTTGTGTTTAGTGGCTTATTCAAGCCACTTATTTGGTTAAATCTTGCTTATTCATGCTCAACTAACTCAGAGAGACCAGTTTTCATCATTGTGGACCCCACCTTCTTTCATTTGAGCTTAATTACCTTCACAGTCAACAAAAGTCAACTGTTGGGTGAATAAGCACTCAAAGTGCTTATTATTGGGTTACATTAAAAGTGTTTTCACAAAAAGTTTTAGTTTTTAGTAGTTAATCAGTTTGGAAAAAGAAAAAACCAACTTTAATTATAGTGATATCTTCTATTTAATAGGATTTATCATTTTAATTTTCTTTTTAGCTTATTTATAAGCAATATATCATTTTTATATTTTTATAAATTCTATTTTAGGTGAAAGTAATTCTAGAAATTTTCCAGAATTTTATTTTGTCTTTTAGTGGTTTTTATAATTAATTTTAGTTTAATTAAGTTTTAATTAATATGAAGTAATTAAATAGCATAATTAGATTTTATAAAGTACAACCTAGTTTTTATATTTTTCCTAGCTTTTATATAATGAAAAATAATTTTAGAAATTTTCTTGTAATTTTTACTGTTCATTTTCTATTTTTCTTAATTTAAAATAGTTTAATTAGGTAATTAAGAATTAATTAGTAATTAATTAATAGAAAAAGTACAAAAAGACAAAAGTACTTATTCTTAATTTTAAAACTTATTTTTTGTTATTTTATAATTTTAGAAATTTTGTTTTTATTTTTCTAGTATTTAATTAGTATTAAATTATATTTAAGTGTTTTTAATATTAATAATTAGTATTAAATAGTAATTAGTTAATAATAAATAATTAATTAGTGTAAAATATTATTTTCTAAAAATTTTCTTTAACCTTTAAGTTTGTAAAAAAGCCATTTTCACCCCCTAGGGGTTTTCAGATTTCCGTTTTCACGTTTTATTTTGTACGTTTACGTTTTATTTAAATGTAAACGTACGCGTTTTAGGTTTTAAACGTTTCTGGGTTTTCCAACTTTGCAGTCTTGTTAATAAAGTGTATTTAAGCTATTATCTTTTATATTCCAGTAGTGTAATCATCACAACTCTCTTAGACCCATTCCTGTCCAATTTCACCCGATCACAAACCGTTTTAATACCATCCACACCTCGTCGGGACATAACGACCCGGGAAAACACTATACTTCCGCGGAGATTGATTCTAGGCAGTTTGACTTGGTTGACCATTCCCTGGTCAATTAGGTTGACCGTTTGGAGCCGATCAATATACAAATAGAAGGATACAAATTTGTTCCATTATATTCTTGAGCCACCAATGGGACATAACTACAAAAACTATCTCGCTCCAAATAATTCATGATACTTTGAAACTTACAGTAGAGTGATTTGAAATTGTCTTTTCACATTATTAATTCAATTCGTCCTTTTTCATTCTAGGCAGTTTGACTTGGTTGACCATTCCCTGGTCAATTAGGTTGACCGTTTGGAGCCGATCAGTATGCAATGGAGTTACTTAAAGAAGGTGGAGTTTTGCACAGCAAGTCTTATAAGCTACCTATGGATCCTAATTTGAAGCTTAAAGTTGATGTTGGTTCACCCTTATCTGATCCTGAAGTGTATAGAAAGTTTATAGGCAAGCTCATATACTTGACTGTTACAAGACTAGACATCTGCTATACTGTTCAACTTTTAAGCCAATTTATGCAGAGTCCAACTTCTATACACATGCAAGCAGTGAAACATTTGTTGAGGTATTTGTTGCAAGCTCCAGGACAGGGTATTCTACTTGCCAAAGATTCTGCAGTGGAGCTCAAGGCATATTGTGACTCAGACTGGGCCAGTTGTCCTATGACTAGAAGATCTACTACAGGTTATTGTATATTGTTGGGTGACTCACCAGTCTCTTGGAAATCTATAAAAACAAGCTGTGGTATCCAGGCAATGTTATAAATAGCGTGAGGCGTGGCGTGGCGGCGAAGCCAAGCCTCAAGCTACACGAGCTATAGCGAAGCTATAGCGTTTTTTGAGGCGTGACCAAGGCGGCATAATTTTTTATAGATTTATATATTTATATCATATTTCATATATATATATATATATATATATATATATATATATATATATATATATATATATATATATATATATATATATATATATATAATACATCAAGTTTACAAAACGCGTTATACATAGGAAATAAACTCAAAAAGCTAAACTATAATTGCATTTTTCGTCATTTCTTTAAATAAAACCTTCTCCGCGAGAGTAAACTGCTAAAAGATAAAATGTAAAAACCTAAAAACTACGGTATAAAACATCACATTCACATATTCACATTCACTTGTTATATTATCTTTTAGCATTTGATTTATAAAGTTAGCTCAAGCCCAAGTTCCTTCTAGCCCAATAATAGTAAATTACTAAATTCTACAAAAGCTTCAAAATAAAGCGCCACGCTTCACGCTATAGCACGCCTTACCACGCTTTTTCGCGCTTCATAACACGCTACGCATTAAGAAGACGCCTTGGCCTGTTTCGTAACGTGGAGGCCACGCCTCGCGCTATGGCGCCGCTATAGCGCCGCTATGGCGCGCTATTTAGAACCCTGTATCCAGGTCATCTACTGAAGCAGAGTACAGAGCCATGGCTCTTATATGTTGTGAAGTTACCTGGTTAGTGAATTTGTTTAAAGATTTGGGCATTAAAGATCTAGAACCTGTTGACCTGTTTTGTGATAATCAAGTAGCCTTGTACATAGGTGCAAATCCTATTTCATGATAGAACTAAGCATATAGAGGTGGATTGTCATTATGTTAGAGACCAATTGAAGGCAAGTAAGATCAATCCATCCTATGTTAACACCAAATCACAAGTGGCTGATGTATTCACTAAAGTTGTCACTATTGACCAGCATAACAAGCTTTTGAGCAAGTTGGGAGTGTCCCACTCTCCACTTGAGGGGGAGTGTGCAAGCTCATAGACTTTAGGGTCTTTTATTGTAAATATTGTAAATAGAAGGACTACTATTGTAAAAGCTGAAAAGTTTGTAACAGCTTTATAAATACTCTCTTCACTCTCATTTGTAACAAACAAGTCAATAAACCGTTTTTCCCTCCTTTTTCATTTCTTTCTTCATTAATATTGTTGTTCTCAATATATATAAACTGGTCGCTTAGTGGCTTTTAGATTTATTGTTATTGACAATCCACCGCCTACACAAACAAGCTAATGCAACGGTAATTTCCGTTGCAAGTTTGCAACCGTGTTGTGAGAAATTACCAACGGAGTAGCAACAACAAAGAAATTCCTAAGCAAAAAATAAATTAATTTCATTTAAATTTATTGAGGCGAATGACAGATGTATTTTCTTTTGTAAATACTCCCATAAGATCATTTTTGTTCCTCCTCTCAAGTGAAGTGTCATGTAACAGAAAATGTCATCTTCTGATTCCTTTTTAATGAAAATCCCCCAACCCTCGTCTTTTTGTTTTATCATTCAGTGACTATAAGACATTACAATACCAATACCAAGTACGCAGCAAACTACTATAAATGAGGTCTCGATCTTACTATATGTTATTTAATAATTGCAACATTGATAACTTTCAGTGTCATCCTATATCATATCATTTGTATGTATTAAAAGCTGAATAATGATGGACTTCTAAACTAATGTAATAGTTAAAGTCATAAAACCATGATTAAAACTTATAATATCTTAGAGTAAGGGGTGTGGTAATATGCCGTTACCGTGTTATTTGTGTCAAATCAGCGCCACCTCAGCTATTCACATTTCACATTCACACACCAAAAATACTCATCTCTCGTTTCACATGCCGTTTGCGTGCCGTTTCACACTTTTTGGTCCCTCGCATCATTTTTTTTTAATTTTTACACAAACTAAATATTCATTCATAAAACAAAAATACAATACGAAACTAAAAAAAATGTACGAAAGAAAAGTTACGAAAATTAAAAACACATACAAAACTTTAAAAAATATAATACTAATTGGGGTAATTTTGTTGTTGTTGATATTTCTTCATTATTTCATCTTTTTGCCATTCGATGAACCTTGCTCGCTCCTATGGCAAGTTGGGGTCGGTTGGCGTATTGAGAAACTTCAACTATTCCATTTTCATTATGACCTCATCTTTTTTTTTGGGACTCGTCACGATATGCTTGCCGAGCACGCTTCATAAGATCACCCTCGTTTTCCCCACTTTTACCCATACGTCTTAAACGTTTGTAGATAGCGTTGAACCTTGACAATTAGGGTTCATAGTTGCCCACTTTTTCGTCAACATATCCTTGGTATGTTTATAATGAGATTGTCCATTGAACATGGTAAGAACCCTTTTCCAAAACGAATCGTCCTTTGGGCATTTCCGACTTGTTGATCCTCGAAAATGGCAACATAACATGTGGTTAATAAAATTTCCTCCACCTCCGTCCAACGAAATGAGCTAGTACAGCTTCAGATTCGGATTCCGATTCGGTGTCAGGTATGTTGAATTCGCCTTTGGACGACGAGGGCTTGGTTGATTGCAGGATCGATTGGTTTTGTTACGTTTTTTAGGTGAATTTTGTTGAAGATTTTGAAAATGTTGGTTAAGCATGGCATTTGATTTGATTATATATTTGTTCGGGGTCGGCATATTCGGCATACTTGGCATACCTGACATACCCGGAATAGAGTATTGGGTACCAAAAGGAGGATATTGAGAAGATGTCGAATAGCCAGACAAAGGTGTCGAAGGGTTAGACGAGGACGATTGTTCCGACATATTTAGTAGATTTTGGAAAAGTGGATCGCTAAGAGGGTTTTGAGACTTTTTTTTTTTTTTTTTTTTTTTTTTTTTTTATAGTAAAAATGAAGGTATATATGTTAAGTGTGCAAAGAAATGATGAAAAATTAAATATTGTTTGTAAATTTGATTGAGTTTATATATAGTGGTAAAGTTTATTAGTTTTAGTTAAAAATAAATAAATAGATAACCCTAGGCGTTTGTTTCAAACAGTAAAAAAATTTCAAAGCCAAATGGCATTGTTTTAATTCACTCAAAACCAAATAGCATCGGGCTATGGTGGTGTAGTGGCGCAGAATTGGTGGCGCTATTGTGGACGACACGTAGGAATGGCGCCGGTTGAATGTGACCACACCCCTTCCTCTTAGAGGGAAAGGGTGTGTTGGCATGCCATTTGACCCCCACCCAATGACACATCATTATTCTCACTTTCAACACTTACACCTCAAAGCACGCCTTCACTTACAACATAGCTATTTGGGCCTCACCCACCCACAAATTTATTTTCTTTTCCATTTTTTCAAACAAAAATAAAATACAAATTATATAAACTATAAAATAAACTTTTTAAATATTTAAAGGTATAAATTAAAACTTTTTAAATGTTTAAGAGTATAAACTAAAAATTTCTAAATGTTTAAAAGTATAAACTAAAACTTTCTAAATTTCTCAGTGTATTAATTAAAACTTGTATATATTTAAAAGGTTTAAAACAAAAAAAAGAAAAAAAATTGTTTTCATCTTCTTCACAGTCTTTTTCATAATGTCAAACACAAAACACACGATCAAACACAAAACACAATTAAAAAATCCAAAAAAAAACGTATGTATTTCCGGCGGGCATCTTCGTTGTCACGGCATGCGTTCGGCACCAAATGGGTTGCCATGTCGAATTCGGCGGGCTTCACCACCACCACACCGTTTGCTCTTAGGGCCCATTTATTATAGGACTGTTGATTTGAGTAATGGAGTCATTTCAGAAAAATGTCGTTTGATATGCTGACTTTTACTATTGTGAATTAAACTAACCCCATATACTAATTCCTTATCAAATTGGTGACTTTTGACATAATATGCAAATTTAAGCTTACTTATTTAGTGATATGTGAGAATTTACTCTACACATGCACCACATTTGCATTTGGCGTTCAATAGTTAGGTTGAAAAATTGTCAAAAACCTTTTGTGAGTTTTCTTTGTATGTTTTCTGAGAAATTCTCATAAGAAAAGCAAATAAGTCTTGCTAATTTTTCAAAAATCCGCATGGTTTAACCTTTCTACCTTGTGATTTTTTCAAAAAATAGCAATTTTTGACCTTACTAGTAAACCTTGTGGTTTTCAAATTTTCACAAATAATCCACAAAATCTGACGAATTTCATAGGTATAATGGCATTCTTTTGTTAACAATTGAGTATTTGATGAAGAATGTTTATAAAATTGTTTGGTTTTGTCATTTTCCATTTGTTTCTATATACGCTATGTTGTCAAGTTTTTGTTTAGGGTTTAAAATGAAAGAAAGTTTTGAAAACAAAAATATGGTGTGTTCTTAAGTTTTTTAAGAATGCAAGTGAAAGTAGTGGAAAAGAGAGACGAAAGTGGTTGTTTTTTGTGCCAACACTTCCATTCCATTTTTGGGATGAAAGTTGGGTAAACAACTACAAACATAAAGCAAATGACAAAAATACCTATAATTGCAACTTGATTCCTTGTTTGTTTTTAAAAGTATAGTGGTGGTTTTGCAAAATCAACAATATACCAGCGTTCACTTTCTTTCTTTTTCTAGACTCAAGAACACAGAATGTTTTTTCCACTTCTTTCATTCACTATCATCTCCTTTACTTTTCTTCTTTCTTTACTTTGCACTCTATTTTTTTCTTGAGAACACAGTGTATATGATGCTAATATACAAATAAATCTTAAGGTCGTTGTAGGTTTTAGGGTCATGGAAATTATCATTTAGCGTCATTTTAGATCTACCTTCTTGCTAGCGTTTTAAAATTAATATAAATTGTTGCTTTAAACCAAAAAAATATATACACAAATAAATATTGATTTTCAAGCATAGCCGGGCCAATATTAACACACAAAAACTTAGGTAATCTGTAGTTGAACTATCCATATACTGGGCTCCATTTATTGGCCCAATGAAATAAGATAACAAAGACTCCATATAAGGCCACTTAAGAAAATACAGTATAAGTTTTGATTACAACTACATACACATGGGGACTAATTAAACTAAAGTACAACATAAGCACTCAGACATTGCTTATAAAATGCATCATTTATAGCTTCTCAACAAGACTCTACCTCTTGAGAAGATGATGCATTGTGGAAAAATAAGCACACAACTGAAATGTCATCAGTTGCGTACCCTGGCCTCTGGCGTTTCCATTGGCCGGCTGCATACTCAACAAGTCTTTTTGCTGCGTCGTACCTTTCAGCTGCTGATGAAACGATTTCAACAGCTTTTTCATTTGAGACAACATCCCATACCTGATTATTTGTGGTCAAGATAATCGAAGTTAGAGAAGCATTATGAAAACGTTTATCATAATTATCCGTAACAGTATGATACTAATGAAACCTACATCAAAGCCAAAAATATGCGTGCCAATATCCTGATCAGATTTTTGGCATAATGTTTGTAGTTTATAGAGTAAAATATGTCCAGAAAAAATTATAGGCAAACCGAAAATCTTAAAAATTTTTGTCATTGTGGTATATACCTCCTCAAAATCCACTATACAAAAAGTTTATATGTGTAACTATATAGGATGTGAGAATAAAAAGATTTAGCCACTTAAGGTAATTCATATTTTGTTATTACGATCTTTAACCCATATATTTTAACTGAAACCCTGGATTATCTTTTATGTTTATGTATGAAATGCAAGAGTTTAGACAATGATATAGTACCCCGTCTGTTGCCAAAATGACAAAGTGATCACGTGTGGTTATGGTTCTTTGTATCACATCTGGTTCAGAAATAAGACCGGAATCTTTTGCAAAATAGTCACCAAAAGCTCTTGAAAGCGCAAGTCCTGGACCTTCTTCTGTCTCATCATTAGAAGCACGAATTCTCGACACTCCTGGTTCATCTTCTGATTGACACACGCACCCTCCCGATTTATATATCCTCTCGCTTTCCTCTGCATTGTAAGAACACAAAATTTGATGCAAATGGAACAAATGTTTGTCGACACACGTAGTTACATTCATAAGAATATGTACCAAAAGAGAAACACTTACGAGGTAAATTCGGTTTAAAGTCAACAGTCAACTGAACAGCTACTAAGTTACCATCGTTCGACGTGGTTCCAAGAACAGCTCGAGAATCACCAACATTTGCTAACACTAAAAGATCCCCCTGAATATCATGATCATTAAAAATATTACTCATCTTTTTGGGGAAGGCAAAGATAAAAAAATAGTGTCAACTTTGACTCTTAGGGGCAAATTTACAAACCTAAAATGAAATATTAATTCTCAAGAAAAGATAATGTACCTCCCGGATTATCATTAAACCAGCACAACCGCTATACAGTGAATCGATCACGGGGTGAAGCTCAAGGTCATAATCAACAGTAGAACAAGTCTTCATGAAAGATTTCTTCCACATTTCGAATCGATCAAAGTTAGAACCTTTTAACAAGTCCATAGCTTCTTGCCAATAGTGTAGCAAATAAGCCGGCGTCACCTTTTTCACTCTTTTTGCTACAAGATGCCCCCATGTACCGTGACCATCAAAAACACCACAAAACATTACCTCTTCGTTTCCTCCAAATGCCTGTCAAGTGTCAATATGTCAAGATCCATGTTAAAACATTATTTAATCATTCTACTACGTACTTTGGGTTTTAGTGTCCACCACAAATGGTAATAAAAAAGATTAGGAACACGAGCTTGATAATTTACCTCCCATACAATGAAGCGGTCTTGATTAATTCCTTTATTCCCTCCTCTAAAATAAGCGCATGCATAATTACCAGACCATTTGGCATTTACATTACCGTGAGACGTTAACAATAAACCATTTTTTCTTGCTTCCTTAGCCAAAGCGATTGTAGCTTGTCTTCCATGATTAATCCTACGCTTTCCGTCCTTGTTTGAGATGTTTTTCGTCAATCCACTCAGGAAAGACGAAAATTGCACCATCTTTTCTACAATTGGTAACACCCACAAATTTTATTATATTGAACCAAACGGAAAATGCCTAATTTATATTATTCACTCTTTTAACAATCTAAAAACCTCAATATCAAAGTAAACCATTTATACTGATATACTATAGTACTATAATCTCACCGATTCAAGTAAATAATATTGTCAATATAACAATTGCATGTTATGTATATATATAGTTGTTAGATCACATAGGAGATTATGGAATTAGTCAACTTTTTTACAACTAGTCACCATCAATCCCCTGAATAAAACAACACTATAGTTAAAACCGGTCGGAACTAATTTGACTTCATGTTTGATCGACCATCAAATACTTTTTTTTTTTTTTTTGGTTAAAAGGGTTACCCCGGTAAAATAACCATCAAATACATTTTCCAAAAAGAAAGACACGCATTAAGCTTTTTGAATTGAAAGGGAAAAGTTGATTTTGGAATGTAAACTTTTGGTAAAGAAAAGGATTGATAACTAAACTATATAACACATGCCACAAATATTAACGAAATCGTGATCAAATTCTCATTTGAAACTTAAGCTTGACATCAAAATGGGTCAACTGAGTCTCTTTCCTTGACCATGAGTGAAAAAGAACAAAATAGCAGGTAAAGCGTGGAATCCTGTGGTTAATAGTCATCTTGGACCTAATCAACCATCTTAATGGACCACTAACGACCATCCCCTATAACACAATCCCTTGAACTTCCTTAGATTCTTTTACACCAACCATAGCATCCAATACATATCAAAGGCATGTGAGTAATAGTATTTGCTTTTCAAAAAGATAAATTCTTCCACAAAGATTGTGTCACACATTTAAAAGTTGTTTTACTTCTTTATCAGGCTACTTTACTTGATCTAAAGTCTTTGATTTCAAGATGAATATTCAACCTTAAAAAAGCATATATACCTCATACCTAATCAAGACCAATGGCAATAATGCAATGATTTAATGAATCATGATTAACTTTCATTTCACAGGTCAACAGAAACCTCACTAGCCTATAAACTCTTGTTTCTTTTGATTCCAATATCCATATATATACATGATCATTAAACTACTAAATCAAAGAAACAACATACATGATCATTAAGCTACTAAATCAAAGAAACAGGAATAATTTCAAATAAAATAAATAAAAACCTTGTGTTTTGGTAGCCAGCTTTGGTTCTTATGGATGATATATGATCTTCAATGGCAGATAAGAAGTAGAAAGCAGCCCACAAGTTAACCAGAAACACACAAAAACCTTCAGGCAAGAAAAGTAGTATAAGAAGAGTTTGAAGTTTCAAGTAACTTCCACTCCATATGTTTCTTAATGAATGGTTTTAAAGTCACTTTGACATTTATACAAAAAAGATTGTGTGCTTATCAAAGCTCCACAAGGATCAAGAAATGATGAGTGGGTGGGTGTATAATGATATGATGATATATATGTATCAATTGTATCATGTATATATGAAGCATGTGTTAGACAGGGCCCTTGTATATATATATGCAATAATCATGTACCACGGTTTATTGGATAACTAACTTTTAGGACTTGTAAGGAGTAGTAACTTAAAACCCTTTGGTTTTAGTTTTGGCAAATCATACTTTTTTTTTTTTTTTTTTTTTTTTTTAATTGAAATTCTAATCCCAAGAGCTTTATGTTGGCATGGCACACATAGTCATATACCAAGTGCTTCTTTCCTTTGTTTTAGTTCATGATCTGAACAGAGTCGCAAGCATGGTTCTAAAAGGCGCACAAACGCCTTGTAAAAGCCCGCAAAAGCGTGAGGCTTGATCTTACCGTCACACCACGCATTATGTCGTCTTATGCCATTTTTCTTGTAAACTCAATATATATGAAATATAATATAAATATATAAATATTTTCAAATTTTGTGCCGCCTTATACAACCCCTTATAAACGCAAAGGTTTCGCTTTGGCCGCTAAGGCGTGAGGCTTGGTCATGCCGCCACTCCACACCTCGCGCTATTTATAACCTTGGTCACAAGTATAACCTAGTACATTTTCTTTGGTACCGAGGGCGTCTTTGAAACGCAGAGGAATTTGTGTATTTCTAACAAGTTGTGGTTAATCGTTGACATGTTGAATCGTTGAGAAATGACTCGTAATAGGACTTAGACAAAACACGACGACCTAATTAGTCGGGTCGAAATACAATTCACAATAGGCTTGACCAAACAAGACTGGAAAACAGATATGTTGAGATACGATTCGTAATAGGTTTATGACAAAATGTAACTAGCAATTCTAATTAAGTTGCGGTATGGCTCGCAATAGGTTTGTAGAAATACATGGTTTACAAATTGTAATACATAAAGTCAGGTTAAAGTAATTTAAAGTTGTACTCTTTTCGTTTCAAAATTATAGTCAATTTTTTTTTTTCTTTTTTAAATGTTTTAAAAAAATTGTTCATTTTCCATTTTAAACAATAAGAAGAGAATTTAGTAAATGAATAGTATTTAAGTGGTTGAAAATTATAGTGATTCTACTTTTATTAAATTGTGTTATTTTTTCCTTCTAACAATAATTTGAAGAATGAGGGAGTAAGTGATTAATAATTTAAATTGCTTGATTTTTCTCAAATGGTCGATTACTAGAGGTACAAGGACTAAAGTTTGTTTCACACCAAGCTAAAGGTTGATTGCACAAATATCAACTATGCAAAAGAAAGGTTTAACATGTTTTTTGGATTTATATTCAACAAGATATTTTTCTTTCACATGATCACTAAATTTTGTAGGACCTTTATGTGATTTTATTACAAAATATTGGTTTTATATTTATGTAAATGTAATTTTGAAGCTGATGAACCGTTTTTGTATGAGTACATAATTATAAACTTGAAGTATAAAGTGTTAAACTTTTTTCCTCCACCAAGTGTAGAAAACATTCTAGCAATTTTAACTTGATACATGGATTATCTCTGTACATAAAAAATCCATACATGATAACGAGTAAATGGTTTTTTCCTCTTCTGAAAATAGCAAACATTATTAGTCGACAAGACAACACAATGAGGAGAACGCGTAGGATTATTCCAAGTATATTGATTGCTTATGTTAGTTATTTCTAATAGCATACACAATACTTGTACCTTTAAAAGACTTTTTGGTTTTGCCATATCATTTTCTCATTACTTTTATCATCCAAAAATCTATGTTTGTAAAAGTCCTCCAACGCAAAGAAGCTATCAAAAAGCTTTTTTAGAACAATTAATGCTAAATAAAACCACCAAGTCTTATGTCTTTATAAACACTTGTGATCTAACGAGTTTTTAGCAAAAAAGCTTTTCACCGACTCTTTAGTGCAATGCAAAAAACCACTTAAAAAGCTTTTCAAAATAATAATAAGTCATTGATCAAGTTAGCATTGGAGATTTGGAGATGCTCTAATTACGACTCAAAAGTAATAGCTAAATAATCACAAATACAACAATTATGTAATAGATAAATTCTTCTACTAAAATAGGCAACTTAAAACTTTTATTACAAAGAGCAAATAATAAATAATGTTTATATCCAGCATTAGTCGTTAGAGTTTTTGATATTTCTAAAATGGTTGTTATATATTTAAACACGTTTTAGTTGTAATTAATAAGATTGAAATTCTCTAAAGTTTAGCTATTTCATGTCTAAAGGTGAGTTATTTTAGATACTAAGTTTTTTTGTTACATACTGAGGGACAAATCCCCACTATCCATCTAGTTTGATCTAATGGTGAGGATTAACTTAAGATTTAATATGGTAACAATCCATGTTTTTTTTTCTTGTTTTTTTCTCTTTCTTTTTATTCACTTCTTTTTTACATTTTTCTTTTTTTTCTTTCTCTTTTCCTATTCACGTGGCCTTTTTTTTTTATTTTCTTTTCTTTTTTTCTTTTTATTTTTTGTCTACTCACGCTTTTCTTTTCTTTTTTTCTTCTTTTTTCCCCTTTTTCTTAGACCCTTCTTTACATTCATTTTTTTTTTTCTCTTCCTCTTTACTATTCACGTTCTTAACAATTCACGTTTTTTTTTACGCTTTCTTTTACTAAACATGTTTTAATTCACTTTTTTTTTTCTTTTTTCTTTTTTAAAAAAATCACGTTTTTTTTAAACTCACGCGTATTTTTTTTTTAATTCACGTTTTTTTCACATTCTTACGTTTTCATATGTTTTCGTCCGTTTTTATACGTTTTCATACTTTTTCGTCTATTTTCTTACGTTTTTTGTCGGTTTTATACGTTTTCATCTGTTTTCGTCCGTCTTCATACGTTTTCTTACGTTTTTGTTCGTTTTCATAAGTTTTCATCCGTTTTTTTATATTTTTGTCCGTTTTCAAACGTTTTCGTCTGTTTTCCTACATATTCATCAGTTTTCTTACATTTTCGTCCATTTTCTTACGTTTTCATCTTTCTTTAAATGTTTTCGGCCATTTTCAGATATTTTCATACGTTTTTGAATATCACAAGTGATATTCTGAACATCACAAGTGATATTCTGAACATCACAAGTGATTTTAAACTAATGTTTTGTAACATGAAAATCACAAGTGATATTCTGAATATCACTTGTGATATTCTGAAAATCACAAGTGATATTATGAATATCACAAGTGAAAGTCTGAATATCACAAGTGATTTTCAACAAATGTTTTGTACCATAAAAATCACAAGCAAATTTCTGAATATCACAAGTGATATTCTGAATATCAAAAGTGATATTCGAAATATCATAAGTGATATTATGAACATCACAAGTGATTTTAAACTAATGTTTTATAACATGAAAATCACAAGTGATATTTTGAATATCACTTGTGATATTTTGAAAATCACAAGTGATATTTTGAATATCACAAGTGATAGTCTGAATATCATAAGTGATATTCAACAAATGTATTGTAACATGAAAATCACAAGTGATATTCTGAATATCACAAGTGATATTCTGAATATCAAAAGTTATTTCACGTTTATTTCACTTTCTTACGTTTTTGTCTGTTTTCATACGTCTTCGTCCGTTTTTGTTCGTTTTTGTCCTAATTCCCCACCATTATATCAAATTAGATTGATGGTGGAGATTTGTCCCTCCTCAGTATGTAACAAAAACTTATTCCAACTTTTCTCTTCATGTCTATCATGTTAGTGATTTTTATTGTCAAAGAAATCAGAATAATAAGTCCTTAATTTGTTTCAATTAGTGGCGGTCTCATTTTATTTTATTTTTTATTTTTTAATTTTTGTTGTGATTGGTTCGACATAACCAAACATGAGAAGACAAACATAAGGATCCTTATAAACATTACTTTTGATTAAGAAAACTCAGTATCCGTTTTTTATAAGTTTAAGATAACATATATTGCAAATATACACCATGTAAAAGATTCTTTATCAGAAAAAAAAAAAAAAAAAAAAAAAAAAAAAAAAAAAAAAAAAAAAAAAAAACTGTGTATTGTATTGAAAAAACTTGGAACGAAAAATTACATTCTTAAGAGAGAACCAAATAATAATATATATGGGTTTCTCCCTTTTTCATTCTTTTCTTTTGGAGAACTTGAGAAGGATGCGGCAGCCTTACTAAAACGTATTCGAAGATTCTCGGTGACTCAAGACATTGGAACACGTGCTACTGCTCATATTTTTAGTATGGTTAGCTTCGCTATAGCTAGAGGAGTGGGGCTCAGATTGTTTCTCGGCTCCCCACTAATTTCTTGTAAACCCTATAAGCTTCTAATAAAGTGATGTTTATAATAAAAAAATAAATAAATAAATAATAATAATAATAATAATAATAATAATAATAATAATAATAATAATAATAATAATAATGCAATTCTTTTCTTTCTTTCTTTTTTATTACTGCAGGTCTACAAATATAGTATATTGTCAACAGTATAAAAAACATACATCGAGTATAAAAAGGTTAGTTTTGAAGGAAATGACACTTTTTGATTCAAAAGCAAATATGAGCCAAGCAATTTGTTTGCAATCATTAAATAAATATATAACTTACATGTCCAAAGTAAGTCGGTGATAAAATATAATAAACTTCTTAAAAAAATAAAACATACTCCGTATTAAACTATCTTAGTGGCTTAAAACTATGCTTGCCATATTAGGATTAATTAATTTATCCTGTCATAGTTACTACGTAATAGTTAAATAAATCCAATATTACTTTATCAATGACATTGCTTTTTCTATTATAATACTAAGTTAAAAATGTTGAAATTTTGTTGGCCTACTACTAAATTGTGTCATCATTGTTAACGATTGCAACTCAAATATAATATACGGATTCAACCCTTTTCTGGTATTATTGTAATAATAAAAATAACTATTAGTAAAATATAAAAATTGTCTTATCATGATATAATTAAGTATATGCATGAATGATGTGCGATTAATATTTTATATCTCGATTAGAAAAAAGATTAGGTACGGTATTATTAAATAATGATGACGAGACACTTTGAAATTGTAAAAGTAAAACAAGGTTTTAATATGTTTTATGCTATCATGATAATAACATTTTTGTTCTTGTAATATTTCGTTTTTCTTTAATGTAAGTTTTACAAAAAAAAATCTTGTTCGGTGTCAAAATTAAGTCGTTTAATGAGCAACACTAAAACATTTATGGCTCCTACGTAAATAAGGAGCCGTGCGGCAGCTACAAAATGCGAGTTTGATAGCTTATATATTTTGTTCTTCTCACATATAAGTTTTGTTCGATAACAAAGGTAAGTTGTTCATAAATCATAATAGTCAATAGAACTATAGTAAATCACGTTTTCTAATAACATTTAACTTTTACTTTAATGTCATCATGATATTAATATTTTTACGTTTTGTAAGAAAACTGTCCAAGTCAAGCTACGTACTCTTTCTCAAGTTGAGCAAGTTGGCTTTCAAATTGTGGTTTCTTTTTTACCGTGTATGAAATATTAACTTATTAGGGCAGGTTTTTATTGTGGTGAAGCATCACTTTCGCATCACTCGTCAACACATCAGTCGTCACGAGTGATTTTGCAAAAAACACCTTTACCATCACTTTTATTTTTTCATCACTAGTGGCGGTCTACAATGCCTTTATTATTATTATTATTAGGGATAATTCCATATATACCCAAAAGAAACTTCAAAATTTCATATTTACACAAAGAGTGATGATTTGCACACTCTACAAATTTATTTGCACACTCCAATTTAAGATGTTTTGACATTTATACCCTTACATTATTTTTACTTATTGTCATCCATGTAAGGGTACAATTGTCAAGACATAATTAATTAGAGTGTGCAAATAAATTTCTTGAGTGTGCAAATCATCACTCTTACACAAATGACAAGTTTTTAATGCATGAATACAATGCTTTTAAAGCATGTGTTGGAGAAATATGGAATTATGGTGTTTATTTTGGGTATATATGGAATTGCCATTATTATTATTATTGTTGTTGTTGTTTTCTTTTGAGAGAGTGAGATGTATATTGTGAAGTATGTTTGTGTAAACTGGGGTTTTTTTATTTTTTCGATTTAGTGATGACCAAAAAAGTAAAAGCCGATGATAGTAGTGATGTGTTGAATGATGATGTAACGCTGATATGTAAGTGGTGACAATGGTGACCATAAAAATTAGTATTAAGAAAAAGGAGATGTTTTGCACACTCAACAAAATGTTTAGGACACTCAAATTTATTGTGTTTTGACATTTATACCCTCACATGGGTGAAAATGTATAAATAACTGTGAATGTATAAATGTCAAAACACAATAAATTTGAATGTCTCAATTCTTTTGTGGAGTGTGCAAATTACTTCCTTTGAGAAAATGGATGCAAATTGCAAGATTGACAACTAGGGCTGTAAACAAACCGGACGAACGCGAACGGAGCCTTGTTTATGTTCGTTCATTTAATTTTAACCGGACAAATAAACGGACACGGACGCTTAAACGGACGAATTTTCTTATTCATGTTCATTTATTAAGAAAATGAATTGTTCATGTTCGTTTATGTTCGTTCATTAAGACACTAAACGAACATAAATGAAAGTAGACAAACAAACATAAACTTTATTAATTCTTCACAATATATTGTTTTATAAGTATTGTTTTGTTTAAAGAAACCAATTTTTAAAACTATAAAATTAAAAGATATGATATATGAACATAAATAGATAAATAAACATAAACGAACTTTAACGAACGCCTAATCGGACGTTCACGAACATAAATGAACGAACGAGACTTTTGTTCATGTTCGTTCATTTAACTAAACGACTGTAAAATATTGTTCATGTTCGTTCATTTAATAAACGAACGAACATAAACGAACTTTTTACCGAACGGTTCATGAAATGTTCACTAAACGTTCAGTTCGTTTACAGCCCTATTGACAACCATATAACACCAAGGTTGTTGATTCAGCTCAATATCAATGTATCCTCTAGACCAATTTAACTAGGGTCAAGTTATTTGGACAGGAATGTTTCTGATCATTGCACGTATTGCCAGTTTGTACGGTATGCATCGCGGGTTGTACAGTTTGACCACCTCCTCCCTGATGTGACAATATAAGGATAGTTTGTATAACCGGGCCATTTAACTCCATGTACTAATCAAATTTAGTACGTATCACATAGAACATAATTACACGTTTAACACTCATTCTTAAAATGTCCTCTTATTGATCAGAATCTAGTGTACGAAGATATAAAGAATTTTCTTCTGCCATTGCTTTAATATGATCGACATATACTTGTTTGACTACAAGCCAAATGTTTAAGATTATGTTTAAATTAAGACACAAATCTCTTATATAATAAGAGAATTAGAAATTAATGTTTGGAACAATTAAATTAGATCGATGAAAGTACACTATGTTATCCCGCTAATAGAAAGTTCAAATTGAAATAGTTTGGTCAATTTCATTCATAAAAAAAATATGTATAAAAACACATTTAAATGTAATTAATAAAAAAAAGTAATTAATAAAACTTTAGTCATTAAACTTTAAATAAATTCTATAAACATAAGTAAACTTATTAGTTTCATCAAAATTGAAACAATTTGGTCAAATTAATCTAACTTTAACAAGAAAATAAGTATTAAAACACATGTATCGAATTTGAAAAGAAAATTAAAAATAGAAAAACAAAAGGTAATTAATAAAACTTTAATTGTTAAATTTTAAATAAATTATATGGACCTATGTAAACTTATCAGTTTTTATCTTTTTTAATAACTCTATAAATTTAATAAATAGCTCATACATTTTATACCATCTATACTTTCTATATTTTTTTAAAACAAAACGAAATATAGAGTATTGTTATTTATAAATATTATTATTATTATTATTATTATTATTATTATTATTATTATTATTAAATTAATTTATATGAACACAATTATAAATATCAAAATGAAAGCACGGGTTACTGTGATATGTAAATGAATATACAAGATTGTACAACTCATGTTATTTTCCTTTATGAGATTAAGTAAGATGTCCAGAAAAGTATTTGTTTTTACTATCCACGTCTAATAACGACTCATATAATCCCCTTTATAAGTTTAACTCGCACGTACACGAGTTTAAAATTTTAATATTGCTAAAATTATTATTAACATAAATAAAAATATAAAAATAAGACACGACACCACAGTTTACTGTGAAATGAAAAGATATATATGATATTTTGCTAACAATGGCCCTTAAGGTTGTTGCTAACAACTAATTACCGAAGTTTATGTTAAGACAATACACAATGTCCAAACAAAATCTCTAAAAATTATTAACCACTACCTATAATTTTTCAAATACAAATACAGTTTACTTTTACCATTGGTCATATTAGCGAAAAATAAAAAGTTAGTTGCTAACAATGTCTTAATATCACATAATTTTGTGAAAAGTTTTTTGTTAATAACGACCCTTAAAGGTGGTTGTTAGCATTTCCCAAGGTTTAAATAAGGATATCTGGAAAATCATTTTTAAGGGTTATTGTGAGCTATTAAACACGCATAATATCTTAAACATGATATCAATAGTTAAATTTAAACAGTATCAACATCAACACTATGTCAGTTAAACAAATTCAAATCCTTCGTCTAACAAAAATTTATACAAAATATTAATCGATATTCATAATGAACAATTTATATAAACTCACGCGCGCACGAGTATTATAATTATATAAGTATAAAAGATTATTTAACAAATTCGTATATGCACCCGAAGAGGTTTTACTATGCCAAAATAGAAATTACATTCTTAACTAATTGTGTTATTAAATTAGATAATATAATTTGTATGCACAAATAATTAAAATTTAGATGTTTTGTGATTTATATCAAAACATAATAAGTAAGACTAGAAGGATACCCGCGCAATACGGCGGCAGGTACCCGGCGATTATTTTTGTGTCGCACAAATGTTTTTCATTTACACTATATATATTCACTACATTTTCATTTTCAATACATACTACTTTTAAATTCTCAACACACAAACGGTAACATATCTTATCGGTTAAGTGAATCTTGATAATAGATTAATCTCGATCTCGTCAATAAAATATAACCCCCAAAATTACACATTTATTTCACATTAAATCACTTATTTGATCATTATTGAGGTTACAAGTATTGATCAAATCTTGAAATCTTTCCATAACAAGAAATGTTTTTTGTCTTAATTTTTTTAAGACTTTTATAATTATATTGTCCTAAATGCATTATATAGTAGTATAGATTTATGTCAAAGCTCCGTGCGTGTAAGGAGATTTTGGCAAGTTTTACAAATCATAACAAAAGATACAAACGTTTGATGTCGATAACTTTTTGGTTTGATAGAAATATCAAAAACACTTTTGTTTGATTCAAATATTAAGTGGACCAACTTTAAGTACGATGCAAGTTGCTTTGTCATGCGAAGGAAAACGCCATGAGATTGAAGACAGTATTAGTTGTCTCTGAATGATGTTACTTAAAGCAAAAATACACTTGTCTCTTAGAAACCATGTCCATGAACCTATATTTGGTTTCAGTTTTGGTTATAGCATCACATCGATTACTCAATTATCATGGCTTTTTCGACGTTTACACCATTGGGTCCATGATGTGTCGCAATCCATGGATAGGCGCAAACTACATAAATGTGTCTTGTTTTAGCATGGATTACTATGTCCCAAAACCGTGTGAATCAAAAACTCCAAGACGTCGATAACA
The DNA here is from genome assembly GCA_030686995.1 of Artemisia argyi. NCBI lineage: Eukaryota > Viridiplantae > Streptophyta > Magnoliopsida > Asterales > Asteraceae > Artemisia > Artemisia argyi. The sequence goes on along the minus strand of CM060686.1, from coordinate 173,180,933 downwards.
CGGTTTAGAAGAATGTTAGGGATAACTATAATCTTAGTAGGTCAAAGTTTTAACTCTATACATCAATCATATGGTATTGAAAGAAAGAAAAAAGGTTAACTACAAAGGGGTTGAAAAGAATATTAGTTGTCAATTGAATGAGATGGCTTGAAGCAATATAATTATGTCTATGATATAAACAAACAAATATCTGGAATTTCATAATGATTTGTATGCTACACATGGATATAAAAATAAATATTCAGAATAATAAACATATTAAAAGTCAGCAAACACTTCAATAATGCTTCAATAACACGATTTAAATTAAATAAATAATAGGGTATTTGCGTTAAGCTGCAATGGTAGTGGTGGTGGCCATTAATAGTGAGGAGGTAGTAGCGGTGGCCGTTAATAGTGAGGAGGTACATGGCGGTGTGTGCAGTGTAAAAATCATTGTATTAATGACTTCAACAAACATAGCTTCACACAGATGCTGTATCGACTAGCACCAATTAAATGCTCACAATACAAAAACAAGAAAAGGGAACATATGGTAGTTCATGCTATGACTTAAAGGAATAAGCAATTATTGCTATAAGTTTGTACCAGACAAGGAAAAAAGGCTGTCGACATGAAACAATAATGCAGATTCTAAATATAATATGGGCAACGATTATGTTCAAATACGCAACATAACAGAAACTCAATACTCAATACCCGTTGGTTGCATAGAAATTGCAATCTTTGACTTCTCCAAATGTCTAAAACTAGAATCAAAATCATTGGTTCTACATAAAAGCCGTATAAGATTTAACTTAACACTTAAGTATATGTTTATATCAAGTTGGAATAGGAAAATATTTGTTTTTTTATATAATTTCAAAAAAAAAAAAAAAAAAAAAAAAAAAAAAAAAAAAAAAAACAGCATAAGGACTTACATGTGATGGTGATAAGCAAGCATATAAGACGACAACTTTCTTAGAACAAAATCTACGCGAAAAAGAAAATCAATCAAAATACAAACCAGCATAGCATGATGCGATATGAATAACATCTCAGTCCACAATTTTCAGTAGAAACAAGTTCATAACAGATTGTATTGTCCATAAAAAATATATCCGTCACAAACTAAATCCAAATAGTCTACTTACTCACTGCAACTGCTCCAAAAGTCTAGTCTGATCAGATTGAAATTGTCTTACGAGCTTCAAAGACTGTTCGTAAAGATTAAGGTCCATCCCATCTACATTTCTACCCACTCTTGCTTTCAATATCCCCTGAAAAATAATAAGTATACAATCAAAATGCAGCTTCCGAAAAAATTGTACCAACAAACTAACAAATTGAAGCTCTGAATTATGTCATTTTTTTCAAGTAATGTTAAAAGTCTGTTAACCATCAAAGTCATATCAACTTGCTTCAGTGCTCGTGCACCAGTAACCTATGCATTGGGGAAATTCCACCACCACATACAAGCCAACTTGGCCTATAAGTGCTTTGAGAGTCAATATCAAAGGTACGCGCACTAGTACGCATTTCTAGCAAATACTAAAGTACTGCTATCCGTCTCGATCTTAAGAATTATAACAAAATCATAACCTTCTTTTCATTCTCATCCCCATTTAACGTCATGATAAGAAGAACCACGTCATATTGATGAGATGTGAATTGAAAGAATGGACCAATGTTGTAGCCTTCATATATTAAACCAGACAAAAGAACAATAAACTCTGTCACTTTTATGTTTAGAAACGAACTCAAAGTAAATATTTTATTTTAACTTTATAAAAATGTGAACGTTTTAGCAATAAGTGTACATGTTAAGTCATGGTTCCCAAGTCATTTAAATAGGCGGTTCATGTTAACTTCGGGTTTAAAAGTACTCATGGGTCTGTCATTATGTCACTTGCAGAATTCAGTTGGCAATATATAGAATAAGCATATACAACTATGATGTGTAAGTAACAATTGAAGCACAGAAGTTTATATACCTCGTTATTTGGTTGAATGGAAAGCTCTCCAATGAACTGGTAGAGTGAACCGACTCTAAGATTTATTCTTAAGTGCTGTGTGTCAACTGCTAGGGTGGCACCTCCATCAGCAATAATAGCAATGGCCGTCTCTACATTATACACTTCTAACCTATAATCACATAAGAATAGGTCTTTATTGTTTAAACATATACACACTTGGTAAAAAGATAATACTATAAGGTTTTCTTTAAATGAATAACTAAACACGTACATACTGTATCTTGTTTGGGAAAATTCAATTATGCAAAATAGTGAAAACACAAGGTTTTACTCACTTTCCAGTAACACGAAGGGATGCCCCGTCCTTAAAGTGTGGAGAAAACGAGTTGAGTTCTTGTAACATAACCAAGGCACCAGAGGGTATAGCAGTTGACGACATTGAAACACCAGCAATTCTCGAAAAAAAATCCTCAGTATGCTGCAATAGTGAAATTTAAGCAATCATGAGACCTTATGTCATAACAGTTCTCGGTTATATATTTAATAAAAAACAGAAACTAAAACAACGGGTTTCTATTTGTTAAGATAAAAGGCATTTGAGAATATTATTGCAAGACGAATGGGTTAATATTTAGGGATAACCATTTAAACATGTATCGAACTTGACACTTTTTTTTTTTGTGAACGCGAGTTTTACAACTCACATCACCTATATCACTAATACTATTTCACATATGTCTCAAATGAGACTGTCTTAAACAACAACCTCTTGGTTGGGCCACTCGCATACCATTGGGTCAAAGGCCTTTGGTCTTGAAACACTTATCCTACTGTGAGTATCATTACCGGTAAAGTTCGCTAAATTTGAATGGATAATCAGTTGAAACTGTATCGAACTTATAACTTAATTCAATAGGAATATGCACACTAAAGAATAATGTGTCAAGTTCGTACATTTTTGGACAATTATCACGAAAATTTACTATATATCATCAGAGTTTTTACCAATTGAAAATGTGCATATCGAGTCCTAATCAACTTCAAATCATAGGAACACAATTAAAGATAACACAAAAGTGGAACAACTGTTCTTGAGGTCGTAACTCCAATAAGACTCCACCAAGGACATTTCCATCAAAGGAGCATCAGTCTGCATCACCCATTATTGCCAACTAAGCTAATTTAAACAAGCAATCTAGTGGAACATCACATATAAGCCCAGTCACCAGCTTAACATCCACAAAATATGAAGTCATTTCATCACACATACAAGTCATAACTTTAAGATACCGAAAAATGAAACAAAATATTACTATCAAACAAATTAATTATACAAGTAATCTTATAAAAACAATATACATGTATTTAAGATTACTATCATGGAAACTAAAACACACATGACACATTATCGTCATCTAAACAAAGTAAAACAAGCAACCTAGTGGAACATCACATATAAGTAGTCCAATCACTAACTTCACATCAATCACAAAAATGAAATTAACTTCCATCACACTTACAAGTTGAACGATTTGCATACCGACAAATTAAATATCCATTTTTGGTCACATGAATTTATTCTTTCATAATATTCTTACACAAAGTATTATTCATGTATCGTAGCACCCCAAAGAAGAAAGCAATGGACCGGACAATACTTTCGAGTTTCAACTCAAAACCATGGTGGAATGTGTCAGTAATCCACTCGCGGTCGAACCAGAACAAAATTTAACAAGGTGCATTTACCAAAAAAAAAAAAAAAAAAAAACTAATTAACGTTAGGAACACAATATTATAGGACCAGGTGCATTTTCGAAAAATCGAGGTTTTTACAAAAATTTGCACTATGCCGCAAAATTCATGGGTGTTCTATGAACCAAGGGCGGCGAGGGGGCAAACTTTTGACAATTTTTAAAAATTTTACACTATATTTTTTTCGCTAGGGAGCACGTGCCCACCCTGCCCCTCTTGTCTCCGCCTATGCTACGAACCCCCGGGACCCACCCATATTCCGTCCCTAACTCCACTACTTTAAAATTCTTACCTCATATCTGTGCAGGACAGGTTGTTACATGTGCTAGTTCGTATGATCATTAAAATGTAATTATACCAAATGCAGTCAAACCATCCTACTTTTTTTTATATATATAAAAAAATTGTAAATATTTGTTGTCAGTCCAAAATTAACAGTTAATAAGTCACCCGGTGCGCCACACCAGCTTTCTCTCTCCGGCGACCCGACATGACCCAAATGCCACAGTGGTGATTTTTTTTTTTTTTTTTTTTTTAATTCAAACATTTTAAACAACAAATTTAAAATTCATTAAAAATAAAAACATTAAAATACTAAACTAAAAACTTAAACTAATAAAACTTTAACATGACAATACTTATTAAAAACTTAAACTAGTAATCTAAGTTGTAGCGTTGCTTGATTTCCGCCTTAATCCGCAAAAGTTCGTTTCGTTGTCGTTCGGGCAAATTCGGGTCGATTGATGAATTGTAGAAAATCAAGTCTTGCTCCCGTCTCGTGAGGTCCATGATTTCCACTAGCTCTCGTCGAAGTTCCACTTCCTTTCGTCGGAGTTCAATTTTCTCTCTTTTGATCGCTAGCTCTCGTTCCTTCAATGATTTCCGCGACTCTTCAAAGTCCTTACTTTTTGCCGGTTTTGACGGCTTCATCTCAAACAAGGTCTTGGCTAGCGAACTTGTCCATGATGCTGGTGGATCACGAGACGACGAGCATGATTTCTTCCTAGCTGCGTCACGACCTTGTGGTCGTGATTCTATAGTCTCTTCCCCATCAGAATCATCCACGTTTTGGAAATTCAAGTGACCTTGTGTGTACCTTCGTTGAACTTTTGGCTGTGATGCTTGATAAGCGTTCCAAGCAAACTCCGCAAACTCCGTAAACTCACTGATAACTTCATCATCGTCGGAAGACGAAGAACCAAACAAAAACTCGTAAGACGACATGGACATGGAGAATGAATATTGATGAGAATTTGTTTGAAATTGTGTGTTTAAAAGTGTGTTTGAGGTTGATATTATAGGATGTTACAAACGGTAGGATTTTTAATTCAACGACCGATTTGGAAATCGGTCGAGCAACTTGACCAACCGATATATTACGTTCCATAGTGTCTAGCCTAATGTTTTACAATAATCAATGATTTTCAGATTTATAAAAACACATACAAGCAGAATAAGATATATAAATTTGTATAAAACTAATTACGTCACAAACAGCAATAACACAAATATATTTTAACTACTAATTGCAAGTCTTAGAGAATAGTGTGTGTGAGAGAGAGTGTGACTCACCGGAGAATGAACTAGGGGCAAGGTTTTCCGGTAGACCGTAGTGAGTCTGTGTGCGACTGTGATGAATAACGTCAGCCAGTTTGACCCGACCCGGTCCACTCCATAAAATGGCATTCCTAATTACTACTCTCTTTAACCCTCTTGTTAATGCATTTTTTAAAAAAAATAGAAATTTTATTTTCTCCGTCTCAAAATTATTGTTTCCAATTTCTTTTTTTCTTCTCTTTAATTAACACAATTAAAATATAACATCTAATTTGTGTACATGTTTTTTTTTTTTTTTTTTTTAATCTTTTGTAGTTGTAGCATAGCTTAATAAAAAAAGCATTCATATCCTCTAAAGTTGAGTCATACATCATGTTGATTAATCACAAATACGTTAAACGAATAAATTTATTTGTTTTTGTTGTTCCGGGTATCTTTTTATTATTATTATTATTATTATTATTAAAACACAAATCTTTCAAATTTCGACTTTTACGTGTCTTTTGTGACAATTCTATCTTTACATTTTTAACCGGCGTGTTAACAATGAAAAGTAAAATAGTAATTGTACATGAAAAAAAATAAACAGGTCAGATAGTTTTTTTTTTTTTTTTTTTTTTTTTTTTTTTTTTTTTTTTAATCCCATTAGATAATCAAACTTTATTGAAGTTTAGATATTTGGGATGTTACACCAGGGGTGTGCATCGATTCTGTTTATCAGTTTGATAACGCTAAAACTAGACCAAACTAATTATATAAGGGATAAAATCAAACCAAACACCAAATTAAAATTTTGTTTGTTTTCGATTAAAACCAAAGAATCAAATTCAAGTAAAGTTTGTAACTTAATCTAGATGTCATAAATAAAGAGCTAAAAGTTTAGATAATACATACCCACTAAAAGGATATTGGCACCTTCTCTTTTTTTTATTTTTTATTTTATAATTTTTCTCTTATTATAAAACTATAAAACTAAGAATACAGAATAAAAAATATAAAGTTTGATATATTAACACACATAAAATATGAAACAGAAAACGGTAAAAAATGTCTTCATGTCCACAAAATGGATAAAAGTGGCTTAAGAGGGTGATCACTAACCACTAGGGGTACCTCTAACAACACCGTAAGATTAACAACTCAAAAAGTGTTATAAGAGCATACGGTGTGTTGCCTTTCACCCTCCCACGTTAAGCTTTCACTTGCTGCGTTATAGTGAGTTAACCACACCGCCTTACCAAAGTAAATCCAAGTTAACACAACGCGTTAACCCTTTAACGCTGCGCAAAGGGTGATGTTTTTTGTGAGTTAAGCTTTAACTCAAAAATGTTAACACTTCGCCCCCCAAGTTAAGCTTTAACTCAGTTTATTTATTTATTTATTTATTTATTTATGATAAAAGTGGGGCCCAAAATGTTAAATGTTAACACACCGCCCTTTTAGTTTTGAGTTAAAGTGAAAAGGTTAACGTGACGCTGACATGACACTGAGTTAAATTTTAACTTGGTGTTAAGACACCTTATGCCCTAAGTGTTGAAATAAATCAAAACAAAACTTAAGTCTAGCAAATCAAAAGGTTCATAATTGAAAGGAGATAAATTAAAACAATGAGTAAAATCCATTTAATAGCAATGCACTATTTCAAATGTTCACATATTAGATGTCAACTCAAACAACTATCATAAGAGCACTTACATCAATAACTCAAGTTAAACTTTAACATACTGCCAAGTTAGCGTCACACCAGCTTTAACACTTTAACCTTAACTCACAAAAAAAACACCCTCAACAATAACTCAGATTTAACTCAAATATTTTCAAATTCAACCCTCAACTAAAACTAATATTTCATTTAATAACTAATAAAACACAACTTATATTAATACTTAAACTTTAAACATACATTAAACTTAAAAGTTACTTAAAATTTTAACATACATTAAACTTAAAACACAAACAACAGCAAACATCAAACATGAAACATAAAACTACGATTCAATTAAAGTTTAACCTGTTAGGTGAGATAGCTCGTACTATTCGACAGATGCATACTCGGGCTCCAGAGGTCGAACGGTTACGTGAGTTGCCTCAAGACCATCCAATTATCAGGGTCGGTCTGGAAACTCTATTAAGAAATGATGAAACGGATCTGCAACTGCAGGTCGCCTTGAAAATGGTTAGGGAACAAGTGTTGCAAGTGTGGGAGGAGAAGTCAGATCTCATCAACAATTACAAATCTATCTAAATACTTAATTAGTTGTATGTTTTTCTTGCGTTGTATTTAACATTTTCTTGCGTTTTATTGAACATTTTTCTTGCATGTATTGAACTAAGGGGGTGTTTTGCAATTTCCATTATCTTTTATTCTAAATGTTATAAATTTTAGAGGGGCCAAAAGTGTCAAAAAAAAGTTTTTTTTTTTTTTTTAAGCCAAATCACCCTTAACGCCGGGTTAATGGATTAACGTACCTTTAACGCACATTAACTCCATCTTAACGCAAGAGTTGCGTTACCAATGTAATACAATATAAAGCTTTAATATTCGTCTTCAAGCATCCAGACATCCAGTTTAGTTTCAAAAATTTCCTTATGATTTTTAGATATAGATGCTCAGGTTTTTCAGTTCGGATTGGTTAAATATTTTTGAAATCATGAACCAAATTCGAGCTGACTTCAACACAAACTAGATTTCGAGTTTGTTCTGTTCAATTTCAATCTAGCTTATTTTAATACTCTCGAGGTCAAACCAAACACTGAACACCCCTACTATTGAGTATAAATTTGCTTGGCGAATCGAGGTAGAGTGAATGGATGAGATTTTCATTGCTCGACCTTTTCGTAAAATACGAGTTTTAACTCAAATGTGAGGAAATCATGTGTGTAACCAAGATTGCAAAAATCGTGAATCGGTAGTCGGACGGTCGATCACCTTGTAGCTTGTAATCGATCTAGGCGGATTAATCTGTGATTAATCGGATTGGCATTACTGATAAATTTTTGGTTATTTTCGGGAAGTTTTGTGAATTTCCGGTGAGTTTTAGGTATTTCTGGCAACGTATTTTCTAAAAAAAACAACTTGCAATAGACTTAAACAGTTACTATAAGTGATCAAAATAAGTTTACAGTGAGTTTTGGTTACGTTCGACAAGATTTATAGGTTTCCGGCAAGTTTGACCACCATTGACCGCCGTTGACCATGATTGACCTATTTATTTGACCCAATTACATAAATCGGCAAGGTCGGTGACCTTGTAGCACCTAATCGACGATTAATCGACCTTGTAGACTTTTTTTGCAAACACTGTGTGTAACCACTATGACAGTTGGTTCAGATACATAGGTCCTAACGTCCTAACCTTATAGCAAAGTAACAGACCGGGTTAAATAAATACATAACCATATGAAGAAATTACTGCAAAAGAAGTTTTATTTGTAAGAATAAAAGTATTGAATTTAATAAAATACGAGTTTTACAGGAGTTGCAACATCTGGGCATGGACAAAACTCTTTATTTCCTCGCATGAACCGGTCTGGATGTTGGATCACCTAAATAGACCACAAATATATTTCACCGAGGTGGGCCATTGTGAGCCAACTCCAAAGACTTGTAATCGGTTAAGATTTCAAGCTGCAACTCACCATAAATAGGTGAGATATACAACAGATATATACAATATCATCAAGTCCCGATATGAATGTAGAGTGTATCTTTTAAAGGTTCTAATAGTGCTTCGTCCCTAGAACCCAAAACATCAAGGGAACAGATAGCACTTTTGATGTAAATATTTACGTTTATACCCCCGGAAAGGGCAAAATGCTTCATCACTCTCAGTGAAAAACTTGAGGTGATGCATAATACTCGCTTTCTTTAAACATGGGCCTTAAATCTTCTTTGGACATAAATTCTGTAGGGAAAGAAACCAGATGTCCCTTTACTGCTTGTAATCTATCCATTGGATCAATCCCTTTCACATTTCCATCTTCATATGCTTCAAGATTCTTCGGGGCTATTCCTAAATCGATTGTAGTATGACCGAGTTTTCCCTTTCTCTCACTCACACATTGCCGTAAAGATGCTCTGCAGTGGGTTTTAGAATGTGAATATATAATCCTAACACCGGGATAACAGTAAAAAACATAGAAAATGATTTATTTTGGTCCATTTAATCAATAAAGTTATATAAAGTATCCCCTTTTGATCATTTCTAAAAATAAAATGACCATAATACCCTTAAATTCTCAACTTAGGTCATTATAAGTATCATCATTTCTAGGGGTACTCTTGTCATCATTTCAAAGTGATAAAGTACTTGAAAATTGCAAGTATTTACGATATCTTATGACATACACCCTAAAGAAAAGTCAGCAGCCTACCTGGAATGTATAAGATCGTTAGGGATGCACGAGAAGACATCTTGGTAGATCATGGTATTTGTCTGAAATATGACAATTTGGGCAGTCAATTGTTATATCAGTTTCATTTGGATTGCATGAATGATTCTAAGTATCATTGAAAACATGATGAAGATTCAATCTTACCCTTGCAGTTGCCATCCATATATCTTTATAGGTAGAATCAATCACTGGGTCGGCTATGTTGTTGATCTGCAAAGTAGAAAATAAGCTTATCATTTGGACCACCGTTCATTTAATGATACAATATGGGGTTTGAAGGTAAAGATGCCGAAGATGAACAAACCTCGTTACTATGAAGACCAAGGTGCTCGGACCATAGTGAAAGGCGAAGACTTAAGGCAAATTTTCCAGCCTTCCATGGACTGCCACCCATGGAAGACGCAACAAATTCCTTATCTTCAATAAGTACTCCAATCTAGAAAGAAAAAAAAAAAAAAAAAAAAAAAAAAAAAAGGATAACATTAGTTAAAATGTACTTAAAAATGAAATTAAATGTGAATTTGCAGCCTGGACGATAGATGACCTCAGAATCTCGTAATCCAAGCAAACTCCTGTCATTGATATTAGCAGATCCAACAATGACTGTGTTGTCATCAACTATCATAACCTTGCTATGCACATACACCTGTGGTATAGATACAAAGACGGTGAACGAACTAAAATCTTGAATATTGAAGTAAGACCGAAGGTATAGTTTAATATATACCGGACTAGAAGCAACGAGACCATCATCAGAAAGTCTACCATAAGCCCTAAGACCATAAAAAGATATGTAATCATGCACTCTAGGGCCAAGAAGATCAGAAAGATTGTGCAATATAGAACTGTTTCCTCTTGATATTGTTCGATACTGCCAATGCATAATTGCTCTTACAGATGCTGCACCCACATCATCTAGACCGCCCTGTAAAACCTCACTATGTGAAAACCAAACAAAGGCTGAAGTAAGAATAGATTCTGTAATACAAAACTAAGTCTATTTACCTGGAACCCAGGTAAGAGTGGTATGACAACGATGACCCTGAAATTTCTTTTTTCATGATATGCTCTCAGAATACGCTTGTATAATGACTCCAACACACGATTTCGTATAATCTCATCTCCAGAAAGACCTGAGATAAAGAATTGGTTCTGAAACCAAAATTGCGTTCAATAAATCAGAAAACATAAAAAAGAATGGAACAGATACTGATTCTCTATTTGGTGAGCTTGGAGATAAATGATTTTATAATGTACCTCAATATAAATAAAGTGTTCAGCTTTCTCAATTAGGGAACAATAAGCTTTGTGAATGCTCTCTTCCACTTGACTTGTCCCAGCTGACCATTGACTTACACTCCTTACAACCTGAAAACAGGAAATCCATGGTTCTAAGTTAAAAAAATCAACCGAAATCGTTAGTTTTCCAAGATAATATAATAATTAACATTAATATTTCTGAAAATGATACATAGTCGATTTGAATACAGCAGGTAGCAAGTACAGGAAATAATATCTTAGTGTAGAATCTAAAGCAATAAACAACCTTACAATATGGGAAGCTTAGGTTGAAACAAACTCGATTCATGGGCAATAATTTAACTAGCAGGTCATCTAAATACCTAATATCCTCTAAAGCTATTTTTCCTAGTTATGAAGTCCGATACAATGATACATAATTAAATACAAACTGAATATTGGCATCCAATAATAAATGGCATGTACAAAACTTTCATAGTCTGTTAAAAAGAATTCTAGGTTAAAAGTTACATACCTGACAGCGGCATGCAACACGAGGACCAACTTGTCCTGATTCATCTGCAGAAACTACTAGGTTGCCTCGCTCCTGAGTCTCCCACCATTCTATATCAGAAGGTTTCATACCAGGAGCGTCAAAGTTTAAGGAATGTCTCTCATCTACAAAACCTCTCATTGGCGTATCTGAAACTAACGGTTCAACTTTGGGTTTCATGAAAGAAAATGAAGTCCTAGAAGGCCTACTTGGTTGACCATGAAAATCTTTTGACCCATTCTGTTTAGATTGATCCTTAGAAGCATCCAACTCATCGGCCTCTTGAGGAATTAGCAATGGGATGTCTTCTGAAGAAACGGAGGATGTAGAATCCTCTCTGTTATATACATTATGAGTGTCTACAACTGTTGAATTTTCACTCTCATGTTCATTATTGTTGCCCATGTAATGTGGGATGACCATGTGCTGCTGTGGCATTAGTAGTGGAATACCCTGCTCGTAGGGGGCTTTATTTCTCTGTATGAATTTAGCTATGTTAGATCTTAATAATGTATTTTGGTTTAGCTTGGCAGTTTGAGGTATGAGCAGACCTTTGCATAATTCCATCGCTGAACAAAGTGTCGAGCAACATCACGACACGGTGGGCCCCATAAGGCACAATGGACATCATGCCATGGCATACGAGGATATTTACTACGATCAAGCTCATCCTTCATTGTATCTTCCCACGAATTTGGTTCAGATTCACTGTAACAATGGGATCAAAGTTAACCCAGTGGATATATTACATGATTTCCTGAAACGTTAGATTCATATTTCATACTCTTATTCAAGCACGACCACTTACATACAAAGTGGTGGTTTGTTATACAGTTAGTGTATTATCATAATGCAGATAATGAGGCTTACCAAAGAAAAACAGAATACCATGTTCAGTGAAACATATTTCAAAAATGGTCAAACAATAAATTTACCGGGGGTTATAGTAGTCTTTTCCAGGCCAAAACATTGCAGGGTCATCACCCACTTTGTGCTCATGTGAGTCATAACGACCAAAGCAAAGATCAAGTCCACCAATGAAGCAAACATCATTATCAACGATGACCAATTTCTCATGGTGGGACCTGCGTGTTACGAGATAAGATCATAATAATCAATAAATAAGAAATGATCAGAAAAGCAAACAGTGAAAAGGTGAGCAAGTGTTAAAACTATAGTATAGCCAAGACAGACAGGTAATGTAGAATGATTACCATAGATATACACCACTAGAAAAATGATCTGGAAACCGAAGAACTCTGACATTCTCATGGATGGCAACCAGCAATTTCTTACTATAGACACTATTGATTTTCAGAGCAAGAGCAAGCTCTTTATACATAAGAATGTAAATCTGCAGTTAATAATTTAACAAAACATGTTAGGTGGTCCTAGGCATTGTGGTTAAAGAAATTTTTTACATCAAGTCTAACTTTCAATAATTCTGAATGGATCAACACAGCTTTAAGTTAAAAAGAAAAAACATACCTGAACACCTTGCTTGGCTTTTGCCTCCAGCAAAGCATCAAGACGGGAGGACGCGTGTGCTTGAAAAGGACGACGTAGATACAGTTCCGGACACAACCACCACCCACACATAAATATCTGCATAAAACACATACCCATATAAGACAACTTCTAGATTAAACAATGCCAGAAAAACACAGTGAATCAGCATTCACCAAGCCACAAAAACAAGAAACAAACCTCTGATTTTGCCCCTTCGATTGCCAAAGCAATTGCATCGAATGCTGCTCGGCCATCAACAAACCACTGAGCATGGCTACCATCACCTGTCAAACCACGAGGTGGAGCAAAGGAACCAAAACGATGAGGATGACACCAACCCTCAGGAGGCCTGAGTCCAGCATCATTAATTGCAGCAACCCAGTCCCTAACTTTAGATTTATTTCTACTTCGTATCGTGATGCTTCGGCTTCCACATGATACCTATTGTCATTTTCATTCAAAAACAGTTTCCAGTCAAAAACAAGAGAGTTTTCTGTAACGGGAAGTACTTATATATACAACCAACTGGGACAATTGGCTATTCTAGCAATTTTGAGAAGACTATATAGCTTCTAAAAAGCAACTGATTTGAATGAAATTTCCCATACAAACGATCCAGTCTTTAACCAACTTACACTTTTGAGGATACCATTATTTTCCCTTTTAACTGAATTCATTCATACGGCAGAAAGATCCAAGGTTAAGGCATGCCTAAATAACAAAGTTGGAGGAGGACTAAAGGAAAAAAAATGGAAAACAAAATGATAAAAGTAGCAGAAACAAACAACTTTGAGTTAATTGTTGGCATGTGATATATTTAAGTAACTATGGTAGTGGTACATGAACAAGAAAACAATATTGTAGTCTAGTACATCTATTCAGTAGTACATTGGAATATAATTCAGTATTTGAGATAAAATGATATTGTAAATTAACAAGTTGTGATATACTTGCCATAAATGAATGTCGCAAAGGATTATGTTCGTTAATTTCTTTAGCTAGGGCTACTCGGCCTTCACCATTCCCATCTGATGGAGGAAGAACATCAAAGACAATTATGTCCAACGGCTCAGGATCAAATGGATCTTTTAGCAGGGCCAAGAATCCAGGTTTCAATACAGCCCAGACCTGCGTACATTCTAAGAACATTAAAAAGGAACAGGCAGATAATTTGTTACCCTGGAAACAGAATGGGGAGAAAAAAATCAAAATTGTCAATTGATTGTTGTATTGTAGGCTACAATGCAATTGTCAGTGATGACATAATTCCAAAAATGCAAAATATGTGGGTCAAAAGGCAGGTTTTAATTCTTAGATTTGACATTTGCATCGAAGTTGTGGCATGTATGCAATGAGAAGTGATTAGATGCTAAAATTGATATGAAATAAGACGTGGCATACTTGTAACCCTTGTTTTCATACTGCATAAACAACATATGGAGGCATAATCATATAATCTGATAACCACACACGTAGAGAATGAGCACATGCATAATCAACTCTAATATGAGGCAGAGAATACCTTTTGCCAATTGTCATTACAGCAATTGAACCATAGACAACCAGAGCATTTTCTGTCATCATCCCTGTTGGGAATATTAGGTAGATGCTTTACTAATACGTATTCTTCTTTGAGCTTGGAGCCATACTCTGGACAAAAAGATAACTTAGAAGCCCCCATAAACTTGCAAACCTGCTTTGACAAACATCCGGGCACAATCGACTAAGATACTTACGCAACCCGGCATTTTAAAACAAGCGAATATAAAAAAGACATTGACTAGTTAATAAAGGCCAGTCAACCAAAGTAGGTATATAGGGTGAATCTTTTTAGTGCAAAAATAAAAAGAGCTTCGGGAACTGGTAAACAAATGTACCTCTCTGGAATTCACAATATCTAAGTTTCCAAGAAAATGATTCAAGTATTCCTGCATTGCGGTCTTTGCTCGATCTGAAATGGAGGTTTGCCTTCCTAGTGCTGGCCGTATCATTGGCAGGGCTGCACTTGAAGGAACATCTCTGAACAAAAAATCACCTGTAAGAGCTATGATCATTATAGCAATTAACCAAATTTATCGCTAATTCTTATAAAGTCAGATACTTATTAATCACCTTTTTCTAACACTTCCCTCGTTATTTAACGTGATTACATTGTCGTCAGGTTCATCATCATCATCATGGACAACTGCTGGGTGGTCTCCTATTCCTAGGCTTTGAAGCCAATCTTTAACCTTCAAACAGAAGATCGTCATTCAGAATAAATCAAATAAAAGATACATAAATGAGAATGGCATAGCTTAACTGAGCTGGAAGAAAGATAAGACAAACCTGTTCTTGTTTCTCATGAATTTCTTCTATAATGGCACGTTTCTTCAAAGCAAAATGTAAGAAAAATACATGTGAAGCTTTCTTCACCAACTGCCACTTAAACTGCAGCAAAAGGTACAAAATTTAAGTAACTCGGGAAAGAAGACAACCAGGTAATGAATTAGTAGACCTGTAAACAGGAGTACTTAAGCAATCAATGAAAGTGATTGTTCAGGTTACAAACCCTGGCCCCAAACCATGGACATACTTTGAAAGTAAATGATAGAAGTGATTAGCAACAAAAAGTTAAGTGCAAATCACACTAAACCGTGGGGGGCCGCTGGGAGGGGGTGTTAACCAAATTATGTAATGGAAAATTGAACTGAGGTGATTGACTATATAGATATCAACCAATGGCAATTATAACATAGCAAAGTATGATTCTAATCTAAATGAAGTAAACATACCTATACTACATAGAAAACTTCTTATACTCGAGCATTAGATTCATGTATGTGCATTCTGGTTAAAGGGTCGTACTTATGTATTTGGTGGCATTGTGTCATTCATCGTTAGTCTATTAACCAATTTAGAGATACTTTGTGATACTGGCTTGTTGTTCTGTAACTGAAATTAGGTTTTAACACTAATGCAAAAAAGATCTACTTGATAAAATAAGCAACTCCACTTGTACTCTAGAGCGCAATTTAGCTTCATTGTCCGTAAATATTTGAGAGATCATAGTTCCCTGACAGCTGGAATTTTTTTTGGCTTTTTCTTTCGTCAACCTATAAGTTCATATGTTTTCCTACATCTAGCATAGCTCAAGCTCATCTCCCAATAATATTATGGAGAGGTCGAGGGCACAAGACGGGCAATTTGAAGTCTGAACAAATGACCGGTACCCAAAATATTTTTCATGTAACTATGGAACATGCAAAAATATGTGCATTATCTTTAGGACGGTGACACTAATCCACAAGGAACGGTTAAAACAAACAAAAAACCATGAGAATGGCTCAAATAGTCGTGCTAAGCAGGCTCAGGCAATAGCATGTTTTGAGATTATGCAATGTTATTTATTTAAACAAAGTCGAATAAACCAAATCATAATACTCTCTGCTTTTGCTAAATCTCTATAACTAATGCGGAAACTTTGAAATGAAGGTGGATTGTGTGAAAGAGAAACTCCATGCGAAAATTTAAGTGGTGAAGTCTTTCACATCAGTCCAAAACTTTCCATCTCTAATCTTAGTGTGAAGTGAGACTTTGCATCACACTTAAAACCACTATTTTAAAACATACCACTAGCACAAGCACCGACTTTTTCGTAAGTAAACTCATTACCATAACTAGGGTGATATAATATAGGATGTTATGTGTTCCAAACACAAGATTTAACCACTAAAGATCCAAAATGCTAAGTATCGGGTGCTCCAAAAGCTAGAAATCATCGTCAAGACAAATTAATCTAGAGTTTGATCTCCGATCTCTAAAAAACACGATATGCCAGCATTTTGAGTACTTCAATGGTGTGGTTAAAACACATAACTTTACTACATTTAACCACCCTGCATTATTTAATGAGTTAGCTTTTGCCCAAATCAGTCTTCTGCTAGTGATATGTTCTTAAGATATGGTTTTGGGTGTAGTGACAGTATTGCTTAGGGAGATGGATTTCTTTGTCCCGACGCAAAAAAACTTCAAAACTTAGGCATACCGTCAGATTTTCAATTCCACAGTCCTTGACTTCCATTCCAACATTTCTGAATTTAGTTTTAGAGATTAGCAGTATTCCTTTTAACTTGTCTGTCACACAAAGTGTTGTTATTTAATTATCACTCTAACTTAAACCACACTCAACTTCTTTGTTCAACAAACACTTTAATCAAACATAATACACATTCAACCACTATCTTAAGAACATATCAGTAGATGAATTTTAATGTCTTTAAAAGTTAACCCATTAACATAAATGCAGTGCTTCAATTCAGCAAGGTTGTGTGTTTTTACCCAAAGCTTTAACCACCAAAGTAACTAAAATGCCTAAGCATCATGTCCTCAAAAAATTAGAAATCACCTTAGACATAATTTTCTAGAGGTTATATCCCGATCTGAATAACTAGATACTTAAGTATATTGGTAATTCATTGGGTAAAGCTTGTGGCTGAAACACAAAACCTCACTACAACATGGCACTCTACAATTGATAATGAGCTAACTTCTGCAAAAACCAATATGTTCGACTAGTGATATGTACAAGACAAGAGTTTTGGACAAATATGAAAAGGAAAATGATTGAGATGCCTAAAAATATGACTAAACTTGTGCCTAAATCAACATGGCACTGATTTATTGATTTGTGAAAAAATGAGTCCCTCTGTTGACAGGATGTTGCCACATAGGATTAGGCATACATTTAGGCATACCAATTAGGCATGCCAATCGGTGCTCATAAGAAAAACTACACAATTCACCTTACCATCATTCTAGTTTTTAAGATGGTTTCTTTGTTTAAACTTGATTGTCACACAAAGTGTTGCTATTTATATATCACTCCTTTAACTTTTATCACACTCAACTTATAACCATGACTTAATTCATCAATTTACCAATTATGAATTAAATTAGTTACAATTATTTATTTAATAACCTAGCTGTATCGAAGACACTAGTGTAAGAAAGAAGCACGAGACTAATATCACCGTCACACTGTAACACGTGTACAATTGTGGCTTCCGGTAACTCATCGAAAATACAAGTTGTTGGCACATTCTCTCAAACTAATATGGGAACCTTGGAATGAAAGTAGATCCGGTTGAAGTGATTTCTCAACCTAAGTGGTGAAGTTTTTTGCATAGTCCACAACTTCCAATTTCAAATCTTAACACGAAGTGGCACTCTACATTAAATCTAAAACCGATATCTTTAGAACATACCCATTAGCACAAACATTAAGGGTGTGTTTAGTTGGTGAAAAACATCACATTTTTAATAGGAAAATGGGAAAACTGAAAACCCGTAGTCAAACTTTTTTCCAACAATTTTGAAAAATAAAATTCTCACTTACCAAATTTTAACTAGAAAAATGAAAACCCCAATCTACCCTTCTCCACTTTTTTTCTTTCCAACAAAAAAAAAAGACAGGGATTTCACAATCTACCATTCAAGTATCTCATTCTAACCCTAATCACAATTGGTAACATCTCCACCTTCCATCCTCGCTGTAGCCAGGGGCGGACCTATGTATTAGGTACGGGGTGGCAGCGCCCCCCATTGCTAGCCAAAAAAGTTGCGATGTTAGTGTAATTTTTATTTTATTTTTTTAATTTTGACCTTTTTATGAAAGTGCACCCCACTCAAAACTCAAATTGCCCCCCACATCGGATTTTTCTGGGTCCGCCACTGGCTGTAGCCACCAACCATTGCAATATTCTCAAACAAAAAATATAACTCCATCTAAACAGGTTTTCAAAATTCTCAACTCTTATCTAGACACGGAAAAACAAGGAAATTTCTCTACAGCTAAACGCCACCTAACTTTTTCTAAAACTTATAAACTCATTACCACTAGAACACCTCGGTATAAATAGTTCCACTAATCAAAACTTATACATTTATCATAATACACAAACTCTTAACCTAATTAAATTCAAATTTTTCAAAATTATAAATAAAAAAAATAATAAATAACCACCTGTTTGTATTGGAAGTCAATAGTGTAGGAAAGAAGCATGGGACTAAAATCAGCAGCATCAGGACGCGACACGTGGACAATAGTAGCCTCAGGCAACTCATCGAAAATACGAGTCGTCTCAGGCGGATAATGTTGATGGAACGAAAAGAATGAAGATAATCTCGACGGTTCCGATTGCATTTGAACGTAGTGTGATCCACCTCCACCTCCACCGGAAGATATTAACTGCTCCGACGCCATCGCCGATCAGAATAAATAATAAGTTATTTTTATAAAATTTGGATTAGTAAATAAATACTGTTTTTTTGTGTTTGGATCGGAATAGGGGAGATGAAAAATATGAAAGTGTTTGTATTTGATTTTGGTTTTGGTTTTGGTTTTTGGATTTTTTTAATTGGTTTTATATCAAGTATACGAGTTGGTTAGGTGGCGTAAGTTATATCGTATGTGGACCAAAGTATATTAAACGGGTCGGGTTGGTTTTTTTATTTTTTTTCTTCTGGATTTGTGTTTCCACGTGTTTAAATATTTAAAAATAAATGTTTAGGAGGCTACGTAGGGTAGCAGTAGCACTAGTGATAGGGAATTACGTACAAATAACAAGTCTTTGATAACACGTAACCAAATACAAATCTAATATTACTCGTAATGTCAAATAGTGTTTTGGTAGTAAAATAGTACGTAGTAATATACTGTTTAAAATGTATTGATTTCGTATTTGAATTTTTAAAAAGGTAGTGTAAATGTAACATACTTTTATAAAGTGTTCTAATTTGTACATTTTGATGACGTGTCAGTTATAAATGGTGTTACGTGTCAGACTTTCAGATATGACACGTTATCAAAATGTGCATTTTAAAACACTTATGAAATTTCATTACAATTACACGACTTTTTTAAAGTTCGCATATCAAATCGATACATTTGAAAAAAATACAGTGATGTTCTTCGACATAACCCTTTTTTTAAATAGCATTTAAAAAGTAATGTTTTTTGAAATAGCGAAATGCTAAACGCCACATACCTCCTTAAATAAAATGTTGAGATAACTGTAGCATGATGCGGCGTATTTTTGAGGCCCCTAAAGCTTTGAGGCCATATGTGCAGCAGCATACCTCACACATCCTCATATACATCTCTGAGACCAATATGACATTGGCAAACAACAAAAAAATGTAGCCTTCCTTTGCTTTTCCCACCTGGGGAAAGAAGTTTTATGCTTCAGTAGGCATAATCTAGCATATCAATATGAAAAAGACATAAATTGAAAGTCTTATGCTTTGATCGGATAGCCTAACCTATAAACTTTATACGAATGTAATAGGGTAGCCAACATTTTAAAGTTTAAACAAAAACCATAATACGAAGTAATAGAAAGTTATTAATAGCCACAACTTCAAACTTGAAAGAGGCCCAAACTACTATTGTTATAATAATCTGAATTGGTTTTCATCTCGTATGTTTAAGAGGAAAAAATATACCCAAGTGTAATTGAAGCTACTTAATATACTCTCCAGTTCTTTTAGTACATGTACTTATCACATTATAAAATACAATGATACTTTTGCAAACAAGCGTGAAGTGTCAATATCCTATTTATAAGAGAATGGTTAGGTGCATATTAATATCAAGGGTTGGCCATGATAACAATGTGCTTTGGTTCAATTTGAGAACTTCAGGCCCTACTACTACAACTAGAAGCCAATATCTTATTTATGTCACTTTTGGGCCCAACATCTTTGCTATATCGGTTAGTCACTAGCCGCCAAGCATTAACCCAAATAAACATCTTCCTTAACACGGTACTACACTTTTTAATAACCTGTCTGATGCTTCTTCAGCCAAATACGATATACAAGTGGGACCTGCACTATGCGTAAGCTATGTGAAAAACCGCTTCTTTTTTCCGGTCTTGAAACAACTTGGGCGAAATAGGGTTCTACTGGGCTAACCTAACAGTCGACTACAACAACAATACACACTCTCGTTTGAACAAGATATGAGAGAGGTGGAATGTAGACAAATCCTACGATTGCATTAGAATAAACTCAAGAGTAAAGAGGCTGCTTCTAAAAGACCTCCAGCTAAACGACCTCTAATACTTTGAACTTAACAGTTGACAACTGAGTAATTAATCTACAATTTAGAAATTGTGCCAATTTTAAATTTGGTCTCACCATTGATATCCAACATTACTTGATTTTTAAAGTAAAATTTGAACAAACTACTAAAATGATTATATCTATTATCACTAAAACATCTTCTAAAATGCGCCTAGTTTAAGTTTTGCTTGGTGCAAATAAACATGGGAGGTTACAATATCCAGGGGCGGAACTAAGCGACATGGGAGGATCCCGTCCTTCTTAAAAGTTGTAGCAAATAGTGTAAATATTATAGGTTTTATGGGTAATTTAGTTGATAGTACAAATAAATTTCCGATTCGACCCCCTAAAATAAATTCAGCCCCCTCCCCTCCCTCCAAAAAAAATAATAAAAAAATAAATAAATGCTCAAGTTCCACTATCGTGTGAGTAGAAGGATAAGTATGAATACTTTGTAGGAGAAAATAGCTTTTTCCAAAAGCTAAATATTACTCGTAATGTTGTATGTTTTTTAAATAGCGTTTAAAAAGTAATGTGTTTTTTTTTTTTTTTTTTTTTTTGAAATAGCAAAATGCTAATTGCAACATACTAACCTGTTCTTTAGTTCGACCTCCTTAAATAAAACTTGAGATTAATGTAAAATGTTGTGGCGTATTTTTTTACGCTAACCGATTGTCTTATCTAGAATTAAATTTGTGGCTTAAATTTATAGGTCCTAAAGTCATTGCTATAGTGGCCTTATGGTAGAGTCGGCTTTTCTGCCAATGTACATGAGGGTGCACGGCCTTATGGTAACCATTGACAAAGACCCATATGGCATTGGCAAACAACAAAACAATGCAGACTTCCTTTGTTTTTCCCACCAAGGGAAAGAAGTTTTGTGCTTCATTAGGTATAATCCAGCCGATCAATTTGAAAGAAGAGAGAAATTGAAAGTCTTATGCTTCGATCAGTATGGTCTAGCCTATTAACTTTTTACGAACGCAATAGGGTAGCCAATATTTTAAAGTTTAAACAAAAACCAAAACAATAGAAAGTTATTAATAGTCACAACTTCAAACTTTAAAGAAGCCAGACTTCTATTGTTATAACAATCTGAATAAGTTTTCATCTCGTACGTATAAGAGGAAAAAATAAACCCAGGTATAATTGAAGCTACTAAATATACTTTGTAGTTCTTTTAGAACATGTACTTATCACATTATAGGAATACAATGATATTTTTGCAAAGAAGTATCGATATCCTATCTTAAAAAGAAGGGTTAGGTACATATTAAATTCAAAGGGTCGGCAATGATAATGATGCGCTTTAATTTGGTTCATTTTGAGAACTTCAGGTCCTACTACGTACTACAACTAGAAGCCAATATCTTATTTATGTCACTTTTGGGCCCAACATCTTTGCTATACCGGTCAGTCACTAGCTGCCAACCATTAACCCAACAAAACATCCTCCGTAGTGGACACTTTCTAATAACTAACCTAACAATCGACTACAACAACAACAATACACATTCTCATTCAAATAAAGTAAGAGAGAGGTTGAATGTAGACAAATCCTACCCTTACATTAGACTAAACTCAATAGTAGAGATGATACTTCTAAAAGATCTCCAGCTAAAAGATCTTTGATACTTGAACCTAACAATTGACAACTCACTAATTAATCTATAATTTAGAAAGTGTGCCAAATTTTAAATTTGGTCTCATCATTGACATCCTACATTACTTGATTTTTAAAATAAAATTTGAATAAACTACTAAAATGATTATAACTATTACCATTAATACGTGATAAATGCCTCTAGTTAAAGTTTTGCTTGCTGCAAACTGTAATACTCCGTAAAATCTCAGGTCATTTATTAATGCTAATTTCGACACTATTCTAAACTAAGCTATTTTTGCGGGCTAATTTGAAATTTTTATATGAGACACCGTTTGTTTGACACCCGATTATTTTTTGTCACCGTTTGTTTGGCACCTGATTATGTTTTGTCACCTGATATCACCCGATTGTCACTCTTGGATGTCACCCAATGAGGTTAACACCGATAACTCCCACTTGTGACCTGACACCCTAATTGGACACCGACATATTATTAATATATATATAACGATATATATATTAATTATTACAAATTATTATCACTATGTATATATAAGTATGTATATACGTATGACGACACCGTTTATATTTTCATGAACCGACACCGATACCAAAACTAAAGTCACGATTATACTAATCACCGATACCTCGTTATATTTTTGGGCCGCATGTCACCTAAGCACAAGTTTACTCTTTCTTTTACCCTACTGCTGGGCCGAGTACACCAAAAGCCCACCACACCATTTTCATTTGTATTTTGGGCCGAGTTTTTGCACAAGCCCAATGGCTTTGGCTTACTCTTGGGATGCATGCTACTCAAATGAAACCAAATTCCTTTGCTAACATGATATTACACACGTTTTATTTTGGTTCCCTTCAAGCTCGACATCAACCAAGCAATCTTCCTTTGACTTTGTATCATGCGACAAAGGAGCCACCATTTGGAGCCGTCAAACCTATGGTTAACCACATTACACACTAAAACACTTAAACCACTAGGTAATATGTTTCTTAAACTTCTAACACAAACAATAAACAAGATTTTTAAGGGACACACATGGCCTAAAACTCTCTAAGTCCTAGCATTAAAATATGAATGTAGCCTTCAACTCTTACAACTCGACATGACAACACTCAACAAGTTAGACAACCTTGTCGAGTAAAGGAGTGACCACACGGTTGGTGTTGTGTCACTAGGAACATTCGAACCACCCAAAACCATCCTATATAAGCCACATTAAATGCAAATTTACTCACACTCTCAAGTTCACCAAGTTCTCAAATCACAAAACTCTCTATTTCTTTCTTTCTTGGTTGCTGTCGAGAGGATTTAGGGCACGAGTAAGGTTTTTGATCAAGAAGACGAGTTGGGTAATTATTTTGGAACAAGGGTCACCACGAAGAGGATACCACAATTGCTTGTTCACTTGTCTCGAACACACGACATCATCACCACCACTTTGGTGTTGTAAGTTAATTATCACCCTTTTCAATTCGTATATCATTCCATTCATGCATATCACATTGATTTATCACACGATACACATTACTTTCTTAGTATATCACATTCATAACACTTGTGACTATGTTTACACACCTCAACACCCTTGAGGAAAGGCCTCGTCATTTCATTTTTACGCGTACAATATATATATTTTCTTCGACACTCTAAATCACCAACTCACACTTAATCAAACTAACAAAACATGCAAACCCTACACGATCTTATACTACGTAAACGAAGCCAAAACCAGATCCTAGTCGAGTATTATTTTTAGACAAGTGAAACCCACTTTGGGCCTTAACTGGGCTAACGAGCCCAACCGATTTTTCTTATGAATTTTCGATTAGAAAACTTAAGATTTTCGAATTATAATAAATTTATAAAAACTGATTTTTATAAATTTAGAAGATAAAAATGGTAACTTTTATAAAAATAAAAGTTAACTTTTCAAAAACTAGATTTTGGACTATTTTTGCAAAAGTCCCACGTTAAGGGACTAAAAGTGATAAAATCACCAAACATTCGGACCACTTTGGAAACTGTCAATTTTGAATAAAACGAAGGGTAGAAACTGTAAATTTCGAAAGATCAAGGTAAAGGTATAAAAGTTATAACAAGGACTAAAATGTAATTATTTTTTACCAAAGGGTAAAAAGTGTAACTTTATTAAAGTTAAGGGTCAAATATGACAAAGGTACTTTATTAATTAATTATTTTGTATAATTTGATTTTTATATATAAATATGTATATACTTCGTAACTTAAAAATAAATATATAACTTTACTAAAAATATTTAATTATAAATATTTTTAACGATATTATTTTCACAAAGGGATTAACATTTATTGAACACCGGTTCGTAACAACGATACAAATAACTACGTAAAATTATTTTGGAATATATTAAGACACCCGAATGATTATCACCGTACACGAGACATATCACATGTCATTTACGAAACGAATCTAAAACACCGATGACTATATATTTATAGGTCGCAAGTCGGAGGAATTTCATTGCTAGACGTAGCAGTACACCATCACTTTAGAGCACCGTTGTGATTCACACACACCTGTCAGGTGAGTTCATGGTCCTACATTTTTAATTGTTTTTAAACCCCGTGGGGAGATACATGCTATAAATCGAACACAAGTATTTTTCTGTATGTTGTTACTACCTGATATTGCCTAAGTTGACACCTGTGCTACAAGTCCCTCATATCACGAACCTTAATCACTTGCGAGTGAGCGCGAATATAGTTGATAGATCTATTGGAATGGCAGCCCACCTCTGTCAAGGTGATCACTTGACGGGAGGTGTGCTATATTTGAGGTACCATGGAAATTTGGCACATTTCCTGTCACCGAGGGCCCCATGTCATTTACATCCTCTGGTGTAGGTGATTGTTATTATCTTTATGATATGTCGAATTGATGTCAAGGCTTGCGTTTCGTGAGGCTTAGGAGCAATATTTCACCAGTTTAGTCATGACCTGTCTATCTTGGCTTGTTTATTTCAAATACTTGACTTGTGTTCACACTATTACTATTTAAACTACTATGGATTCACTCAACATTTGTGTTGACTTTTTAAGCATGTTTATCTCAGAAAATTAGCAGGCATGGTGGCACGGAGCTGGCAAAAGGGCACACAGGACCTCCATTTTTATTTCAATAATGATATCATTCTTTACAAACTCATCATTTCTTTTGCGAAACAATTAACATTTTGGAAAAATGTTTGTAACTCTGACTATTTGAGTTTTCATGGAATGATATTGACTATCTTTTGAATTGTTTTCTATGAGTATGACTGTGTACTAAACTGTAATGACCCCGATTAGACTTCCGCTGCTTATCAAATTTTTGGGGTGTTACAGATTGGCATCAGAGCCATGGTTATAGAGAACCAAATGATTTTTCAAAACATTGGACTATAACCTCACCGGATTTCTAAACAAACTATTTATCACCAAAGTGCCCTCCGTGCCAGCGCTTGCCAACGTTATATTTTAAGGTTTGATTTTTAGCACCCATTGCATTTAGTTCACTATGACACTATAATCACTGTGCATGTAGCATTATGTAGACTAAATGACTTATATTACTGCTATTTTTGGGATATTACAGTACCATGTCGCCCCCGGTTATTATTTTGTCCGACAATGACGACATCGTGCCGACATCATCCACCTACCCTACTATTGACTTATCTGACTATGACACCCATGACACCCGAGACACCCATTATTCTGACCATGACACCCAACCTGTATCACCTGCCATACCATCTCCTGTTCCATCTGGAGACCCATCTGCTGATACTGAGCCCTTTGAGAAGGGTGAGGTTGCTTCTACACCCATTGATTCTTTTGCTATTCAGCCTCTTTTTCGTCCTGTTTGTGGACCTATGACACAGGGGCAATACCTTTATGATCAGTACTTGACGTCTCAGCAGTTTCTTGCGGCTGATGACCGTCCTACACCACCTGCCAGTCACCACACCGGTTTAGATGCTGATGACGAGTCTTCTGACTCCGATACTTCAGACACTGCTGCTTCTATTCCACCACCATCCCCGCCTGCACCGATTCGTCAGCGCAAGCGAGTGAGGATTCTTGAGCCCTATGAGCCTGAGCCTTTTGGAGAGTTGTTTCGATATCATGAGGGAGACTTTACCCGCAAATGCACGGCTCGGAAACGAGTCTGTATTTTGTCTGATTCTACTGTTACACCACCTGTACCTACACCTGTACCATCACCCACATCTGTACTACCACCTGTTTCTATGCCAGAGCTGACACCTGTGGCATCACCAGCACCTCCACCATCACTCGTATCACCCCCACCTGAGCCACATCCTTACATGTTACCTACTTACACCGCACCCCACACCTCTGAGGTTTTGCCACCCATGCCACCACCTGCAGTTTTCTACTCTCAGACTACTACCGTACCGATACCATCACCTACTTCATCACTTGTTCCCACTGAGACCCCCACCTCACCTGACATTCATAGATTGGTTGATGCTCGCCGATGGTCGTTTTTGTTGGATTACATTCATAGATGGAGGTTGGTTGAGGGATCGCCTAGGGCTGCTGAGCTTGGAGATGGCTCTTTAGCGGTGTTACCGGTCACTGGGGAGCCGATACACCATACTATCCCTCTTTTGGCTGCTAGATTAGTTAGACATGAGGATCGTCTTGATGAGCTGTTGGGAATTATTGAGGAATATCCTTGGAGAGGATTAAGTGTATGCAGGAGGAGGTCGAGAACCTCGTGGTACATAGGACAGCTTTAGAGATAGTATTTGAGATGATGGGGACAGAGATCGAGGAGGCACAGGCTACCATCACTGAGTTTGGTCATCGACTGGATGTTCAGAGGCATGAGATGGAGGATTTGAGAGCGATAGCGATCATCACGCAACAGATGCTAGAGCATCAGACACAGGAGTTGGCCGCATCTAGTACTACCATCCACACTCTTTCAGCCATTATTGAGGAGATTCAGGCCCGTGAGAGATCCAGGGATTTGGAGATGTTAGAGATGATCAGGATCATCAGAGAGCTGGAGAGGAGATCAGGAGGCGCACCTGGACCTTCATAGATCTATGACATGTCATTACATTCAGAGACATCTTAACTTGCCACCTGTGGCATTAATAATGTTGTATCTTATTGTTTTGTAACAATGAATTCAAAATTATTAAAACTTTATGTTGGTTATGATTGTACTGTATTTATATTGATTTATGATGTTCTAGTTGTCTGATCTTTTATTATGCTCCCATATTGAGATTCATTATAATTTCCATGTGTGTTGTTACATGTCGTGATGATTATTTATGAATGATATGGTTTATGTTGATGTATGTATTCACGGTGTGGTTGTGATATGTACTTTGTGCTGATCTCGACTATTATGAGCTTGGTTGCATTATTTCTCTTGTTATTGATCGATGTTTGGGATTTGTACTTATATACTTGCGATTTTATAGAGTTATGGCCCCAAGGAAAACCGCTACTGCTACTTCAACACCCGCTATGACCCAGGTTGCTATCAGAAAGTCGGTTGCCGACAGTGTTGCTGCAGCTTTGGAAGAGCAGGCTGCTGCAATGGCACGAACTAGTAGCAATAACCGAGCCACTGCAGAAAGCGAGTCCGCTGCGACTCGGAAGTGTACCTATAAGGACTTCATAGCTTGTAAACCATCTCACTTCAAAGGTACTGAAGGAGTGACAGAGCTTGCTCGATGGTTTGAGCGAACTGAGACTGTGTTTGTGAGGAGCGGTTGTGCCACTGAAAGCAGAGTCTCGTTTGCTACTGGAACATTGCTGGAAGATGCGTTGTCTTGGTGGAACGCAACTGCTCAGAAGATAGGTGTGGAGGAGGCCTATCAGATCACCTGGGCTGACTTTAAGGAGACGATGCTGAAGAAGCTCTGCCCTAGAGGCGAGATCAAAAAGTTAGAAGATGAGTTTCACACGTTGGTTGTGAAATGAAATGATCTCAAGACTTATGATAGGAGATTTCAGGAGCTTGCCACACTTTGCCCTTCAAAGGTTCCCGATTTGGAAAAGTTGTTGGAAAGATACATAGAGGGATTACCCCGGGAGCATTGAGGGAAACGTCACCTCGTCAAAGCCTCAATCTTTGAAAGAAGCAATGATTATTGCCCAAAGACTGCTAGACCGGGAGATTAAGCGTAACTCTGCTCAGGGGAACAACGATCACAAAAGGAAGTTTGATGATCGAAGGACAAACAACAACAACAACAACCGTAACCCCAACCGTAACTATCACCATGACAGAAAAACCCACCACAATCAACAGAACCGACGACAAGAAGCTGTCAGAGCTTATGTCGCCGCACCAGTTAGGGATGCTAGGTATGCTGGACCTCTTCCATTCTGTGACAAGTGTAAGATGCATCACACTGGACCCTGCTATGCTAAGTGTGGGAAATGTTCAAGGACTGGACATAAGACACAAGATTGCAAGGCTACAGGAGCTAACTTGCAACCCGTGGTTGTAGTATGCCATGCTTGTGTAGAGAAAGGACACTACAGGCGTCAGTGCCCAAATAAGGACAACAATGCACGTGGGAGAGCATACGTGCTGGGAGATGGGAATGTCCAGCAAGATCCGAACGTAGTCACGGGTACGTTCTCTCTAAACAACCGCCTCGTTAAAGTTTTATTTGATTCTGGAGCCGATCAAAGTTTCGTATCTATTTCCCTT
This sequence comes from Artemisia argyi, assembly GCA_030686995.1. Taxonomy (NCBI): domain Eukaryota; kingdom Viridiplantae; phylum Streptophyta; class Magnoliopsida; order Asterales; family Asteraceae; genus Artemisia; species Artemisia argyi. Next base: position 173,151,509 of record CM060686.1, on the reverse strand, counting down.
GCACCCCTACTTAATATTACACCGACCAAACTAGACACCACGTATGAGATGGAACTAGCCGATGGAAAGCTAGTAAGTACTAACACTATACTCCGAGATTGCACCCTACGACTACTAGACACCCCATTTGACATTGACGTTATGCCTATTAGACTTGGTAGTTTCGACGTCGTTGTAGGAATGGATTGGTTATCCAAGAACTGTGCTAAGATCATTTGTGACGAAAAGGTCGTTCACATCCCTCTGAATGACGAAACCCTGATTGTTCGCGGAGAGCGAAGTAAGACACGACTAAACATCGTTTCTTGCGTCAAAGTTGTGAAGTACATCAAACGAGGATGTCAAGTCTTTTTGGCTCAAGTCACCGAGAAGAAGTCGGAAGAGAAGCGACTCGAGGATGTGCCAGTAGTCGGAAACTTTCCAGAAGTTTTTCCTGAGGACTTGCCTGGTCTTTCGCCGATTCGTCAAGTGGAATTTCACATTGACTTGATGCCAGGAGCAGCACCCGTAGCACGAGCACCCTATAGGCTAGCATCGTCGGAAATGAAGGAGTTATCTGAGCAATTACAGGAATTATCAGATAAAGGATTTATTCGTCCAAGTTCGTCACCGTGGGGAGCCCCGGTGTTGTTTGTAAAGAAGAAGGATGGAACCTTCAGGATGTGTATTGATTATCGTGAGTTGAACAAACTTACGGTGAAGAATCGATACCCATTTCCAAGAATTGACGATTTGTTTAATCAACTGCAAGGATCGAGTGTCTACTCGAAGATTGATTTGCGATTGGGTTATCACCAATTGAGAGTTAGGAAAGAAGACATTCCTAAGACGGCTTTCAGGACAAGATACGGTCACTACGAATTCCAAGTAATGCCATTCGGTCTAACAAATGCACCCGCTGTATTATGGACTTAATGAACCGAGTGTGCAAACCCTATTTGGATAAGTTTGTGATTGTATTCATCGATGATATCCTTATTTATTCACGTAGTAAGGAAGAGCACGAGAACACTTAAAGGCTATTGATTGATGCTAAACAGTCAACTTAAATTGACCAAGTAAATGGTCAACAAAGTCAAACTACCTAGACCAATGCTCCGGGTAATATAAGGTATCACCAGGTCGTTATGTCCCGACGAGGTGTGATGGTTATCAAACGGATCTGTGATCGGGTGAATTTGGACAGGAAAAGGTTTGTGAGTGATTAAACTAGGGAATCTACAAGGAAATAGCTTAAATAAGCTATTTGAACAAGATTGGAAATTTAGAAAAACCAGAAACGTTTAAAACCTAAAACGAGTACGTTTACATTTAAAATAACGTAAACGTACAAAATAAAACGTGAAAACTGAAATCTGAAAACCCCCAGGGGGTGAAAATGACTTTTTTACAAACTAAAGGACAAAAGAAAATTTTTAGAAAAAGAAAATTAATTTTTACACTATTTAATTATTTATTATTAATTAATTACTTATTAATACTAATTATTAATATTTAAAATATTTAAATACAATATAATATTAATTTATTACTAGAAAAATTAAAATAAAATTTCTAAAATTATAAAATAACTAAAAACTAATTTTAAAATTAAAAATAAGTATTTTTGTCATTTTGTGATTTTTATATTAATTAATTACTAATTAAATATTAATTACCTAATTAAACTATTTTAAATTACAAAAAATAACAAATGAACAGTAAAAATTCTAGAAAAATTCCTAAAATTATATTATATTATATAAAAGCTAGGAAAAATATAAAAACTAGGTCTTGCTTAATAAAAACTAATTATGCTATTTAAAACTTAATTATTAATTAATTATTAATAAAACTAATATTAAATCTAATAATTACTAAATGACAAAATAAAAATCTGAGAAATTTACTAAAATTACTTTAATATAAAAGGTAATTAATAAAAATATAAAAATGCCAAGTACTTAATAAAAATCTAAAAATTAAAATTAAAATTAAAATTACATTAAATAGAAACTATCACTTATTATTAAATTGGTTTTTCTTGATTTTTCTTTTTGAAAACTATTTTAAAACTAAAATCAACTAATTTTTATAAAAACAACTTTTTTGTAACTTAAAAATAAGCACTGCGGATGCTTATTAGCACCACAGTTGACTTTTGTTGACCAAATAAGCAAATAAGCTCAAATGAGCTTAAGTGGGACCCACTATGAGTGATTCTGCTTTAACTGAGTGTGTTGGACATGTATGAGCAAGAATCAACCAAAAAGACCCACAGAATAAGCAAATAAGCACTAAATAAGCACTTGGATTACTTGTGTGAACACTGAAATGGGACAGTCTTAAGGCATGTCTAGGGGGCCCACAAGGGTGATTGGGGGCACAAGCTAGGGTGCAATGGAGAGCCACCCACCTTAGGAGTTCATAGAACCAAGAGGGGAACAATGGGACCCACTGTGGAGGGCTGCAGCCACCACCAAAGGTGGTGGTTGTGTGGTGGTTGACTGATGCAGGGGAGGATACTCCCTCTGCAAGTGACTTTGATCAGGTGTGGGGCCCAGCAGGAAAATGGCAAAAATACAATGAAGTTAGGACAATGAAGATGAGCTGGGAGGCTGTAAGTATAAACAAGTTTCAAGGTTTAACTCATAACACAAAATTCAGAATAAATCATCCCATATTTGCAAAAACTAAGAAAATGCACATTTGACTTTTTGATAAAAACTTGCTAGATTGACTTTTTCCAACTTTGATCCTACTATTCTAACCGAAAATGATATAATAGGCTATACTAACATGGAATTAAGTTATAACAACAATTGAGGTAAGGATTTGGGTGAGTTGGGAACCAACTGTTCCAACAGTTGGACAGTTATGGGGCTTTTGGGTGGGAATTTGACTTTCTTGCTATTGGAACTTGGATTTGAAGCTTTATTAGACCTAACTATACCTAATGCAGTATGTTTATGCCAAAACAACAACAAATCAATAACAAGAACACAGAGTGAAGAACTAATCCAAACACCCCTAAATAAACTGAGAAAGGGATTTGTGTGAAGCAGTTGAGATTCTAAGCCATGAATCTTAAAAGTTAAATTATACTAAGCTATACTAATCACATTTAAGCTAAATCAAACACTACTTAATAGCAGAAACCAACAACTATAATATATGGAAAATTTACACTAAATTTTGGAAATTAGGACTTACAATGACCCTTGGGCTCAAAACCAGGAACAAAAAGCTTTTGTCTCAACCTACTACCTCCCATGAGGTTCTAATAACCACAGCATTCCACCATCAACTTCTTCCTTCTTCTGATTTCTATTTTATTTTTCTATTTATTTTTATTTTTTTAGATTTTAGAGTTTTATGGTGGACTAAGCTAAGCTTTTTCAAATCTTTTAAAAACTTAAGTAGGCTTATCAGTGGACTGAATTGAGCTTATATGCACAACAAACAACAAACTTTAACAATTTTTAGTGAATTTATCGATTTCACAAGAAAATGTCAAACTAAATTTTTCTTAATAAAACTTGAAATTAATGATCAACAAGGTTCAAATTACATTCACTTAACTGAAAAGAACTGAATTTAAAAGAAAATTACAACTAAAAATTAAATTACACTACCTACGATTTGAATTATACTAAAACTAACTATCTCCCTTCACTTCTTCCTTTTTCTTCCTTTATAAGGTTCCTTGAAGATTTTCCCTTTCATTCCCACTCTTTTCTTACCCTTGGATGGGCTTCAAGCAATCCTGACCCTTCAAAATCAATTAGGCGGGAAAACAGGTATTGGGAGTTTTAGTGGAGTAGGTTGGGCATTAATGAGGAGGGGGTGGTTTGGTTTTGGCAGGTGAGAAGTATTAATGGGATTGCTTGTTTTGGTGATAAAGTGGGAAGAGGGGGGAGACAAAGCTTCCTGGTAGTTAGGGAGGTTGGGGGTGGATGTACAGTAAACAGGGTGTGAGGTTTGACCGGGGTCAAATGGTGGTATTATTAAAGGGGAGTGGGCCTTTGGTGGGCTAGGGTGTGGGCTGGATTAGGTAAAGGGTGGATCAGGCTTGGTTATTTGGTTTTGGTTTTGGGTTAAATAAAACAAAGGTCCGTTTGGTTAAGTTAAATCACAAAGACCATTTATCTAAAATTCCAAAAGTTGAGGGTTGAATCTGTAATTCCTCCAAAGTATTCACAAGGACCATAGATGCCCAACTTCATTATCCTAAGGACCATTTATGAATTTTTCCACTTTAAAACACCAGGGACCAAAATTGTCATTTTTGAAACTCCAGGGACCAAACTTGCAATTTTCTCAAACTTTTCATCAAAAGGCTATTTATGATAGCCTTTGAGTTTCCAAGGACCAAAGATGATTTTTCTTCCAAAAATATCCCATCAGGGACCAAATCTGCCAAAATCTGAAATTTCAGGGACTAATTTTGTAATTTTCCAAAAGTTTTCCAATTTTTCACCAAAGGACAAAATATGACAACTTATGATTTCAAAAGGACCTTTGGTGATTTTTCTTTCCAAATAAGTGCTCAGGGACTATTTTTGCATATTTTTTAAAGTTGGGGGACTGAAACTGCCAATTTTGCAAACTTTGTACATTTTTTATCTGTTTTTACTCATTTTGCATCTGAAACATATAAAACACAATTTTGAAATATTTTTAGTATTTTGATGCATTTCTGAGTGTTTTTGTATGTTTTGCAGTTCAGATTTGACAAAAAATGATAAGTGTTTGAGCACTCATCAATCCCCCACACTAAACTATTGCTAGTCCCTAGCAATAAACTGTTTTGAAAACTTAATGGATTTTAAACTCTTTACCAAAAGCCATCACTTCTGGAGTAGCCAGATGTATCGATTCAAGTAAGAACTATGGTCCACCTGATAACCATGTGATTTTGAGCAAACCACTAGCTGTCAACGGATTTGATTCGTCTTTACCAAAAGCCGTTTACTTCTGGAATAGCCAACTATTGATGGACAAAGTCAACATCTTGGTGAGTTGATTACCAATTATGGTTTTTCTACTGCCTTTACCACAAGCCATAATCTTGCGGGTTAGCCAACTCATTCACTTTTTAGGATATGGCGAGTTGAGGTACCATACAATTTTGGGCAAATTGCAAGCCATAAACGGATTTGATATATCTTTACCAAGAGCCGTTTGCTCCTGGATTAGCCAATCCTTTTGTCGGTTAGACATGGCGGACTGATAACCACAAAAAATTTTGAAACTTTAGTGAAAATTTTTTTAAATTTTTTGCCAAAAACGGAGGTACAAGATAGTACAATGTGATAAAATTCGCTAGAATAGCGAAATACCCCCTCCCCCCCACACTTAGAATGAATATTGTCCTCAATATTCAAAGTCCTGGCTATTATGCCGACTCTTTGAACGTAAAAGGGCAACATTACAATCTAAATGTGGAAACACCATTTTTTCACTTTTTTGGTAACCACAGTATGGGTAACTCCCCCACACTTAGGGTGAAAACCCTATAAGCATGCTACTGTTTTTGTTTACCTAGTCGCTAGCTTGACTCGACCCCGAATTCATTGGTTGGGGAAGCATGATGTGGAAGAAGTAATTTCCATCGGACTTTCATTCAAGATGTTTGGACAAACATTTGAAGCACATGAAAGTTCCACACCGATGAGATAAGTACCCGGCTTAAGATAGTATAAACTATAAGAGGTGATGCCGGGGTCAAAGATAATGTCTTCATTCCCAAAGGAGTGAAGAACAGAAGAAGTCACCCGGTAGGTGAAGAAAGGAAGAAAGATCTTGATGACAATCAAGATTGACTCATCATCATCAGAAAGAGAATTCATGATTGGTGTATCATGAATCTCATCATTTAGGCTCGTACGATCTAGACATATTATGGGTGGGAGGGTTGGGATTTTGATATCAATCAAATTCTTAGGGTTGAGAAAATTTCCCTCCGGAAAACAAAAATTAACTTTGTCTAGATCAAAGTAAAAGTTATCATACTCCGGTGGAGATATGATATGAGTGAGTTCACCGGAGAACTCCTCAAAGGTGAATGAATCATATTCGGGGAGAGAAATTTGAGAATGAAAAGTGGTACTGCCACTAATCTTCTCTCCCATATGATCAAAGGTAAAGGCTTCAAACTCCGATATAGGATCATCGGAGAAAATGTCACTATCCTTGATGGGGATAGGAGATGAAATAGGTTTCATATTGAAAGCCTCGATTTTATAAATGAGGAGATCGACATTCAATAATGTTGCACGAAGTGCTTCATCCTTGATTTCAATGTCAATCTCATCATTCTCTTCTTCTAAGCTAACTAGCTGATGCGATGTTTGTTAGTGCAAGTTTTAAATTTATAAGGGTGAATTACCAAATCTAGAAACAAAACATACGAGCAAGTGTACTCGTCTGTTATAGCAAGATATGATGGTAAGTCGGGATCGTTCGCAGGGATTTGTGAGTGAATCGAAATATAAGTCTAAAAGTAAATCTCTAATGTACGCAAATATGATAATAAGCAAATTCAATAAATTAAAAACTACACTTATTTAGACTAGTTTTCTACTTAATGACACACATGATTGTGATAACTTTTGATGACATGTTGGTTGAGATAATTAGATGTTGATCTAATCTATTGTTTCTACAAGTTAAACCTTCGTCAAGATTTTAGTTCATAAAAACAAGCTTTAGGTGTAAACCAATCAATTCAAGATCTATCGAAGGTTCATAAGGTATGGTGGATATCTTAAACATAAGACAAACTTTTAATACCAATCAAATATTCTTAGGAAATGGTCAATACAAAAGGTAACCTCTTCATAGACAAAAAGGTCACAATTGTTTATAAACATTTAAACTTTCGTCCTACTAAAGGTTTACAAACAATCCGATTTGACGTTATAAAATAATTCTTATTACAATCATACTTCTTGTTTCTTTGTTTAGTCAAGAATAATTATGGTGAAAAACAATCATTCATAGACAAATGATTATAACTAGTTGAGTAATAACAAATCTTTCGACCTTTGAAACTATTATCAATTAGTTAACCTTGGCTAAACAAATGTCACGATGAAACTTAAGGTACAATTGGTTCTTAGGATTGACTTGGAATTGAATTAAAACATGTTCTCACAATCATCACTATCACTAAATATAAAACATCATCAAAACAAGTGTAAAAAGATTACTAGCCACTCATGGCAAACATGCAAATAAACTCAGAATATTTAACATAAGAATCCATGGTTATAAGTCTTACAATGCTTTGAAATTGATAACAAATGACAAGGTATTGATAACCTAAGAGTTGGTGCTGATTTGTTGAGATTTTCGGACTCCAAATGTTGCTTCCTTGGTCCTCCAAAGTTCCTGGTTCTTTCTGCACGAATTTTCCTCCTTAGAGAGCTAGAAGATGATAATAATTGTGTGTAGTAATGAGAGTAAATGGTATATTCAATTGTGTGTTGAATGGTGTTGAGTTATGCACTTTTTGAAGTCCCTCATAGGCTTGTCCAACACTCTTGGTCATAAATAAGAACTTAAATGCTTAAACTTGGACAATAAGACACTAAAAAGGGCCTAGAACCTTGGGACAAAAGACCAAGATTCGTGCACAAAAGTTGGCAAAAACATGTAGAACTGACCATCCGATCGGTTGCGGGTTGGCACCGATCGGTTGATGAAAGGTAATTATGGCCATCCGATCGGTTTCACACCAACCGATCGGATGGTAATTTCTGGCAGCTTTGGACTTTGACTTTGACTTGTGTAGCTCTTTATGTACTATCCAAACTTGATTAACTTCTGAACTTGGAACTTTGAGATGACAAAACTTAGGTTCTCATATGAATTATTTCATAGATTGGACTTTTGAGCTTGGGAATCTTCGTGTAATCGCGTATACTTTATTTCCTTCACTTTTTCTCCATTTTTTCTGCATTTGGCTACATATGCTACAAAAACATACTTTGATATGATTTAGTGGCAAAAGCATATAAAAACAACCAAATAACATACACAAAAACACTAATAACGCTTATAAAAACATGTTAACTTTGAGCGTTATCAAATCCCCCACACTTAAACTTTGCTTGTCCTCAAGCAAATCTAGAAGAAAACTAAATATCCAAATGGTAACCAAAAATGATTAGAAAAATATGATGCAAATCCACCAAGTACAAGTACAAGATGACATTCATCGTTTTAAGCTTGAATGGTGAAAATTCGAGATGTTTGACAATACCCAATGATTTTCTTGCTTGATTAACATTTCTAAACACCTTACGAAAAAGGAACGAAGTATAATTCACTCAATCACTCATTATTTAGGTGGTGGAGTATATGTAAGATAAATCACCTCATTGCTCAGTAATGATCTAAATATTACCATAAGCTTGTACAAGAAACAAAACTACACCGCAATGGCGTAAGCACCAAGTCTACATATCAAAGAGGTCTTTTATTCGGGTTATAATGTAAGGCTTAGGGTTGTACCAGGCTTATAATCAAACATCTCATACAAAAACATAATAGATTACTGGCGCGAGTTCTTGATTACTGAAAAACCGGATGGTCACTACAATATTCTTGTACTTGATATTCTCACAAAGCCATTACAATACCTGGATAGATAAAGTAATTTGGTAAGGGTAGGGATAAGGTATGAGAATATTTACGAAATTGGTTTTAAAGAAAAATAAAATAAAGTCTAAGTCTCATTGTTGCTTGGTGTGTATTAATTTACACACCTTTTATAAGACCAAAACCGGACTAAAATGACCAAAAACCGAGCTAATTATGCCAAATATGTAGTGTTTTTGTGTTTTTGAATGTGCAGGAACGGATATTGTGAAAAATGAACAAAAACAAGCCAAAAACCGACAAAAACGAGCACGAGATTGGAAAAAGGTAAAAAGCCGAAGCCGAGGAAGAAATTTATCCAAGAAAAGCCCAAAATGACAAAATTAATCCTTAGAAATTCAGAGAATAACAAAAGAGACTCTTAGTTGAAATATGAAGACCTTTACAACAATGGCCCTCCAAGTTTCAGCAAATTGTCAACTTTGGTCCTTTGAAGAACTTTGGAAGAAAAGTCAACTCAACTCCTCCAAGTTACAAGATCATTACGTTTAGTATTAAGTTGCATTTGTAGCGTTTTAATATGTTTTAAGTAGTTTTTTTTCATGTTTTGTAAAGGTCTAGGGGCTAATCTTGCAACCATGTCAAAGATTAAAGAAGCCCTAGCCCCTAGCCTATAAATACCCCTTAAACACCAACTTTGAGAGGTTGGTTGTGGAGGGTTGGTCCTCATAGTAGTAAGAGTAGTGTAGTTTTATTTTAATGAAGTATGTGTTTTATTTTACTTTCTCTCTCTAAAGCTTTATCTTTTTAAAAATCTTTAATTTTTAGTTGTTAAAATCTTGTTTTTATTAGTGGAAATTAAAGTTTATAGTTAAACTAGTTAGTCTAGTGTTAAATTTGGTGAAAAACATTAGTTTTTAGGCTTTATTTTGGATCAAAATGGTGTTTTGTTATGGTTTTTATCGAGTTTGATTTTTTAAAAAGTTGTCGAGTTTGTTTTTTTTTTGTTTCTTTAAAATGTTATCGAGTTTGTTGTATTAAAAAAATATCGAGTTTCATTTTTTTTAATGATTATCGAGTTTGGATTTCTTTACATAAGGACTAAATTGCAAAAATCTTATTTTATAATTCTTTCGAGTTTGGTTTTATATATATTTTTTACCGAGTTTGAATTGTAAGACTTAGGGACCAAATTGCAATTTGTCGAGTTTGAGTTTTATAGTATACCGAGTTTGGGTTTTTAGCAATTATCGAGTTCGAGTTTTTTTATTAATACCGAGTTTGACTTTTTTTTTTTGTTTTTTTACTTTTAATTTTTTACTTTTAATTTTTTACTTTTAATTTTTTTTTATCGACTTTTGATTTTATCAAGTTTCATTTCTTATGGCAAGTTAGCCAAGATTATCGAGTACGATAATCAATACCTCATCATTTATCGAGTGAGGTCTTTTTTTTATAAAATCTAAACGAAACTCTGCCAAATTTTATTTTGGCTTATCTAGTTTGTTTCTTTTATCGAGTCTTTTTCTTTTATCAAGTAACTTTATCTTATTAATATGAGTTTCGAGTAGTTTTTTTCAAGGTTGTAAAAATCGCTAGGCGCTAGTGAGGCGGTCGGGTAGGGCCTAGCGATTAATCGGTTAGGCGGGGATTAACCGGGGATTAATCGAATTGGAATTTTTATGCTTAAAATTGTAATTTTAGATATTATATTATATTATATGTATGAGATAAGCATAATGCATCAAAGTTCAAATATTTCAAGTGTTCAAATATAAACATAATAAATAATTCTTCAAAGTTCAATGTCAAACTTAGATATTACTCGGTTTGTTGACCATTTTTAAGCGATCTTTGACTGATTTTGTCCGATTAATCGGTTTGTTGACCGATTTTTAAGCGATTTTGACTCATTTTTAAGCGATTTTGTTGATCGATTTTTAAACGATTTTGTCTGATTATTCCGATTAGACTGATTTTGTCTGATTAATCGGTTTGTTGACCGATTTTTAAGAAATCTTTGACCAAAACGATTAAATAGGCCGATTATGATAAATCAAGGCGCTTAGTGAGCGATCAGCGATTATGCGGGGATTAATCGGCCGCCTGGGTCGATTTTTACAACAGAGGTTTTTTTTAGTGTTTGCTTGGTGGCACGAGTTTGTGAGTTAAGTGTGGATTACTTAAAAGGGGTCGTGATTAATAATCGTTATGATTATTTAGATTTGTAATTTTAATAGAGGGAATTGCAAAAATCGTCCCTAAACTTTGCCCAGATTGCAAGTATCGTCCCAACCATTTGGAAAGTGCAGATATCGTCCCTGTGGGAAACCTTTGAGTAAATTTTCGTCCCTGATGAGGACGAAACATGCAATTTGGAAACTTTTGAAACTTTCGAATTATGCAATTTTCGTCCCAACCAGGGACGAAAATTTTCTCAAAGGTTTCCCACAGGGACGATTTCTGCACTTTCGAAATGGTTGGGACGAAACATGCAATATGGCCAAAGTTTAGGGACGATTTTTGCAATTCCCTCATTTTATTATTTGAAGGGCAAAAGCCGGAGAATAATCAAATTACAAATCTAGTAATTATTTTTTTTAAAGGATTATTTTCAAAATAAACCAAGGTTGTGAGAAAATAGTCTTGTTTAAGGAAAATAATTCGTCGTCAATCCTTGACCCACACTTGATGAACTTATTCACGTCGCTTAGCAAACATATTCTTTTTAAAAGTTTTTTTCCCGTCTTAATTTCTTTTCGTGTTTTAAATCTCTTATTGTTTCTTCGGTAATAAACATATACTACAAAAACGACTAAATCAAAATGGCGCCGCTGCCGGGAAGGTTTGAAACGAGAGCGTCGTACTTGTATCGTTTGTTGGTGATTTGAAGACCCTTCTCCCGAGAAGTTATCGTTTTTTGTAAATATTCTCAAAAAAATTTAAAAAAAAAAAAAAAAAAAAAAAAGGTTTATATATAAAAAAATAATAATAATAAAAAAAATAAATAAATTGATTAAAAGTATATAAAAATCATAAAGATTTTAATTTTAAGTTTCTTTAAAATATAAAAATCCAAAAATATTTTTCTTTTTCATATTTGATTTTCACTTTTATTTTGATTTGTTTTTTTGATACGGAAAAACCAAAAATAATCTTCTTATCCTCTTATCATTTGATTCTTCTTCTTTAACCCTCTAAACCGATAATTCTTTCACTATCTCACTTATATGTTTAATTCTTATGGATCCAATGTGTTTTAAATGTGGTGAACCGTTCTTTGAAGGTTCATGTGTTTGGTGTACGTGCGAACAATGTGGTAATAATATTCACGATGGAGTTTGTTTGTTTTGTAATACTCCCGAGTATGTTCGAAACGCAATCCTTCAAAACGTTCCCGATTACTATCCAACACCACCGCCGTCTCCGTTCACTTGCTTTAATTGTGGAAATCCATCCGACGAGGGATTACCGTGTGGGCAATGTTTTTGTAACCAATGTGGATACATCAATTGTATATGTTACGCCCCGAGTGCTCAACCGTCTTACGATTGTGATACGAGCTTTGATAATTATCCTCAAAATGATTTTAATCCTCTTTATCAAAACTCTTATGAGCAAGTACCGTTTTTCAATAATAATTCGTTTCAAAATACATCAAATTTTGAACATTGTGGGGGATCGTCTGAAAATTTTTATGAGCCAAATTCATATTACGATTCTTATGGTTTTAACCAACCCCCACAAACTTCCGATTTTACTAATCAAATTTTTGAAATCAAATCCATAATCGAGAAGTTAAAAGAAATGGTAACTAATCGTTATACATCTACTCCCGAGCCTAATGAGAAATCGATGGAAGAACTTCTTGCTGACGAAAGAAAAGCCCAATTTTGTGAGTGTTGTATGTACGATGATGATGATTCCACGATTACGATCATGCTTAATCCTCAAAATGAATCTGTCTCTCTTTCCGTAGAACTCGAGGACTCTCTAACAATGGGGGACGAGCATCTAAACACTATTCCGACAACGAAATCTGACGAATTCAATGAGTCTAGTGTTGAGAACCTCGTTCCAATCCAAAGTGAGTCCGGGGAAAATTCTAACGGTAATTCTGAAATTGTTTCTGATTCTTTCCATCCTTCTTTCACACCGGTTGAAGGGAATGATGTCATTTTAGATGAGATCGAGGCATTTCTTGCTAATGATTCCATTCCGATAATGGACGATTTCTAATTTTGGTTCAGAGGGGGATATTCGTTTACTTGAAGAATTATTGAATGAAGAACCGTCAACTTCTCTCCCTCCGATGAGCAATGAAGATTTTGTTGAAGTGGAAAGTTATTCCGATTCTCACAATGAGTATACTACGAGTGATGAAGACTCTTGTGGAGATATAGATGATAATGATGAGGATGATGATGACCTTGTTCCAAGGGTTTCCAAAACATTCAATATGACTTTCACGAATCCATTATTTGATTTTGAATTGGATTTTAATCTAATTTCAAATAACCCGATCTTCGATATTCCTAGTGATGAGTCCGAAATGGAACCCGAGGTCCAGGATTCACATGATATAATTGATTCTCCTCACGAGAAGTTCTCCGATGAACTTACTCATACCATTTCTCAACCGCATATTGAAAATGACGAGAATGGCCTTCAAAGATACGTGCTTACTAAAGAATTACATAATGATGATTTACCTTCCAATGCCGATTCATTTCTCTTCGATTCACCATCTTCTCGTCCGCCCGAGAAACCACCCGATGTAGATTTTGAGCTCAATATAAATGAAGTTGTTGTTGGAATGGTGGACGAGATTTTTGAACAATATGTTCTGGTGCTTAATATTTTACCCACCCTTGATTTAGAAATCGACTATGTTTATACTATCCGGGTGTTTCAACCATTCTATACCTATCCAACCATTTCTTCTTTCCACTCCACCGGGAGTGAGGACATCATATTTGACCCTGGAATCTCTTGTGCCAAGTGGCCGTTTCATTTGCTCTCCCCAAGGACGAATTAATTCGGGGATCGAGTCAACCTCATGTGACTCGGTTAACAAAAACAAGCGCTTCGTGGGTGGCAACCCATGCTTATCCAATTTCATCTTCTTATATTTCTATTTTCTTTCTAACATGACGTGAGGAGGGCTACCTCTTCCAAATCTTGTGTTTCGTGGTTGTTTGTTTATGATTGTCCAGGTTTCCCCGAAGTTTGATGACTCTCGTGCTCGTTATCTTCTCACCACTTGGAGTCTCATTCATCGGTGCATTTGGAAATCCTATATCCGAAAATCTTATCGACTAACGTTTTCTTTGGCATAATTAATAAACGGCCCTAGAATTTTGTTAGGATTGCCTTAACCCACAAAACATTGAGGACAATGTTTCATTCTAGTCGGGGGGAGGGTGAATCTTTGATTCGATTAGACCTTGCATATTTCACTTGTCGTGTACTCTTGCAACTCCGTTTTTCCACCAAAAATTAAAAAAAAAAATTGAAAATTTTGAAAATTTCAAAGAATTTTGAGAAAAATCAATGAAAAAGCAATGAAAAAGCACAAAAAATGAGAAAAAGTTGAGAAAAGTTGTGCAAAAATATAATAAAGTTTGAATAAGTGTTTTGACACCTTGTTGACTTTCTTGCTGGCGAGAGTAGGAATAAATATTTTGACTTGACCGGGCGTATTGAGCCCTAGCTTGTTCCCTTAACCAATGATGATCACATAAGCCTGTGCTAGTCTTGTACACCAGGAGCTATAAAATGCGAATTCTTTCTTAAGAATTTGCAAGTTCCCGTACTTGACTTTATACATGCGCAGCTTATAAGCTTTCGCTAGTCTTTTACATCAGGAGCTAGAAAACGCGAATTCTTCTTCTAGAATTTGCAAGTTTCCGTAACTGACTTTATATATGCGTGACTGATTATCGGCTAAGTATTCGCGGGTTTCATTACTTGGAATCTTAAATTTCGAAGAGCGAGAAATGATAGAGTTTATTTAGAAGTTAGATGCTATACGTGGAGTAGTGGTTCTCTTTAGAGCTCATGAGAGGTACTTGTGGCTTTTTACTCTCATAAAATACGTCACCAATATAAAATAGATGTTCTATGTTAATTAGTGGTATTTCGGTTTGGATAATATTTAGTTCTTTGTTTTCTTAAGAGAATTTTTGCTTTAGAAGTTGGGTACATATCAAAGAACATAAAAAATAAGAGCAAAAAAAAAGTGAAAAAATTCAAAAGTCAAAAGTTGATTATCTATGTGGTTTTGGAGCTACCCGATAAGCTTCCATTGATGTTATGAGAAAAGTCAAGAAAGAAAGAAAAAAAAGTGAAAAGTATGAAAAAAATATGAGAAAAGTGAAAAATGAAAAAGTGAAAGTTGAAAGTTATGTTGAATAAGAGTTTGAATGTAAATAAGTTGTTGGCGCGTGAGGTACATGTGTGTAATTCTGAATTGGACACATGAGGTGCGCGTGTAGTACTCCGCAACTTATATTTCTGATATTGTATGTACCAAAATTCCTTGATATGGACCGAATTTCTATTGCAGTGGTTCTTAAGAGAAAATGGAAAACTACTTATCATTTAAACTTAGGTGTCACTATCGGACTAAAAATTAGTGAAACGAGAAAATATGAAGCAATTCATTTCTCAACAAAAATAAAATATTGAGATACAAAACTTAGGACATGGGAGTAAGGAGTTTCCACAAGTAACTATTACGAGTAGTGTTAGCATCTAATTTGTAGATAAGCTGTGATCTCGTTTGTACGCTTAGTCTGGGGACTCGTGAAAAATCAAGGATGACGATTTTTATCCGTATGGTCACTTTTCTATGAGAAATGTTTCTACTCGTTGACCCTAAAAATTATTGCAAAATAATGAAAGTTCAACAAACCGTCACAAGAATAAAGTGAGAAAAGTCCAAAAATAGAAAATGAAAGTAGAATAAAGGTAAATTTTGGAAAACGGAGCGTTTTCGGGAATAAATTATTTTATTATCTCTTTTGAAACTCCTTGCTACTTTTCAAAGTTAGTAGAAAGAGTATCGAAATTATTTATCCCAAAAGCGTGAATTGATCACATTGCGTGAGGACACGACAATACCTTAGTCTGGGGGATTTTGGTGTGTATTAATTTACACACCTTTTATAAGACCAAAACCGGACTAAAATGACCAAAAACCGAGCTAATTATGCCAAATATGTAGTGTTTTTGTGTTTTTGAATGTGCAGGAACGGATATTGTGAAAAATGAACTAAAACAAGCCAAAAACCGACAAAAACGAGCACGAGATTGGAAAAAGGTAAAAAGCCGAAACCGAGAAAGAAATTTATCCAAGAAATGCCCAAAATGGCAAAAGTAATCCTTAGAGATTCAGAGAATAACAAAAGAGACTCTTAGTTGAAATATGAAGACCTTTACAATAATGGCCCTCCAAGTTTCAGCAAATTGTCAACTTTGGTCCTTTGAAGAACTTTGAAAGAAAAGTCAACTCAACTCCTCCAAGTTACAAGATCATTACGTTTAGTATTAAGTTGCATTTGTAGCGTTTTAATATGTTTTAAGTAGTTTTTTTCATGTTTTGTAAAGGTCTAGGGGCTAATCTTGCAACTATGTCAAAGATTAAAGAAGCTCTAGCCCTTAGCCTATAAATATCCCTTAAACACCAACTTTTAAAGGTTGGTTGTGGAGGGTTGGTCCTTATAGTAGTAGGAGTAGTGTAGTTTTATTTTAATGAAGTATGTGTTTTATTTTACTTTCTCTCTCTAAAGCTTTATCTTTTTAAAAATCTTTAATTTTTAGTTGTTAAAATCTTGTTTTTATTGGTGAGAATTAAAGTTTATAGTTAAACTAGTTAGTCTAGTGTTAAATTTGATGAAAAAACATTAGTTTTTAGGCTTTATTTTGGATCAAAATGATGTTTTGTTATAGTTTTTATCGAGTTTGATTTTTTAAAAAGTTGTCGAGTTTGTTTTTTTTTTCTTTCTTTAAAATGTTATCGAGTTTGTTGTGTTAAAAAAATATCGAGTTTCATTTTTTTTTTAATGATTACCGAGTTTGGATTTCTTTACATAAGGACTAAATTGCAAAAATCTTATTTTATAATTCTTTCGAGTTTGGTTTTATATATTTTTTTTTACCGAGTTTGAATTGTGAGACTTAGGGACCAAATTGCAATTTATCGAGTTTGAGTTTTATAGTATACCGAGTTTGGGTTTTTAGCAATTATCGAGTTCGAGTTTTTTTATTAATACCGAGTTTCACTTTTTTTTTTTTTTTTTTTTTTTTTTTTTTTTTTTTTTTACTTTTAATTTTTTACTTTTAATTTTTTTTTATCGAGTTTTGATTTTATCAAGTTACATTTCTTATGGCAAGTTAGCCAAGATTATCGAGTACGATAATCAATACCTCATCGTTTATCGAGTGAGGTCTTTTTTTTATAAAATCTAAACGAAACTCTGCCGAATTTTATTTTGGCTTATCTAGTTTGTTTCTTTTATCGAGTATTTTTCTTTTATCAAGTAACTTTATCTTATTAATATGAGTTTCGAGTAGTTTATATTTGTTTGCTTGGTGGCACGAGTTTGTGAGTTAAGTGTGGACATAAAAGAAGATTGTGATTAATAATTAGTGGGATTATTTAGATTTGTAGTTTTATTATTTGAAGGGCAAAAGCCGGAGAATAATCAAATTACACATCTAGTAATTATTTTCTTTTTAAAGGATTATTTTCAAAATAAACGAACGTTGTGTGAAAATAGTCTTGTTTAAGGAAAATAATTCGTCGTCAATCTTTGGCCCACACTTGATGAACTTATTCACGTCGCTTAGCAAACATATTCTTTTTAAAATCTTTTCCCGTCTTAGTTTTCTTTCTTGTTTTAAATCTCTTACTGTTTCATTGTTTTTAATTGCTATTTCATTTCATTTAGAATAAAAACTCCAAAAATTCTCAATTATATTTTCTTATTCACTTCACATTCACGCGACTCAAGCCGACTCAATCGCCGTTTTACCTTCGTTGGGACATAACGACCCGGGGAACATACTTTCACGAGTGTTTCTTCGGTTAAATCTAATTATATACTACAAAACAATTATATCATTGCTAGTCACCAAACAAACCACGAAACCATAGATGATTATAGTTACAATCTTCCTCTTCTTCAAATAACGATACATCGATTCGCCATAACAATATTCTTCATACTTAGCACATTGGCTAACAACATATCACAAGATTTCCTTTATTCACATATATAACACATTTGCTATAATGTCACCTTATAGTTACGATGACTTATTATTATTATTATTATTATTATTATTATTATTATTATTATTTATTTTTTTTTTGACATAAAGAAAGTAACTCCCCCACAGTTCGCATAAGCATCACCACAACAATACAAATAAGAAGCTGCAGTCTCCGTCTTTGTCGGAATAGCACACACATGATTGGTGAAGTGTGGCTAACTAATAATCATTAAAACTATCCAATAACCAAGCAACTAGCAACCCACCATTTAGACTTTGACAAGGGTTAGGCTAAGGTTTAAAGTGTAAAATATTTTTGTATTTTTCTGGATTTATCAAAAACGAAAAGGATGGATCGAAGGGTGTAACTAAGGGTATCTAGCGCTAAAAATGAACGCTAACAAAAGGGTTAAAAATTAGAAATTAACTAATCAATGTGACTAGCTAAAAATCAATAATGAAGGCTATTTGGTTAAAATCCTAAAGTTGCCTCTTATCACGTATGTATACTTATATTACAAAAATGTAATCTCACAACGGTCTCGTAATAATTTACAAGCACAAGTTCTAGAATAAATAAAATCACCGGCACACTCATAACAAAAGATTCAAGCATAAAAGATGTATGCTAGATATGAAATAGGCTCAAATCCTCACAATTTAGTAGAAAGGGTTATAATATGCGCTAGCAAATGTTATCAATCCCAGAAATGGATTGCAATATTAATCGGGACACATCTCAAATTTTTCAAAAATTACTAATTTTTACCATTGGATTGATCCAGTTATTCTAATAAATTATTCCTAAAAGCGTGAAAACAACTAGATTACAAGGACAAACAAAATTTAAAAATTAAATCGATATTAAACTTAATTTCTTATTTTACCTACTCACCCCCCCCCCCACACACACTTAAGTTAAACATTGTCCTCAATGTGATAAACGAAAAAGCATGAAAGTAGGGAAAATGAGAAAATAAACCGTGATATCCAGTGTTATCCAATCTTCTGTTTCTTGTAGTCAACACCTGTATTTATTAGAAACAAAAACAAACAAACAAAAAGTATTGCAGTTTTATTCAAATTAGTGGCACACCCCCACACTTAAGTTCGACCAAGTAGTAAAACTTTGGGGTATAAACACTGAAAATCAAAAACAAAAATAAAAATAAAACACACGGGTTGCCTTCCGAGAAGCGCTTGTTTTATTAACGAGTCCTCAGCCGGACTCAAACTTCGAAATAGATTATAAGTTTTAGTGTTATGTTTCCTTTTAGGGATATACAAAACATTTCCTATCGCAATTCCCTCTCCTGTTTCATCTATGTTTTCCAATTTAACATTTTCCCATGCTCTAGGAAGAGCATCATAGATAAAACCATTACTGTGTGCCCAAGGAACCATTTCCTTATGTGGAGCCATGAATGTGATAGCTTCATATTCAAATTCGGATGAAATTTCCTCATTAGAAATCATGTTTAATTGCTCCTTATCATAATAGAGTTTAATTCGGTGTCCATTTACAATGAAACTTCCACCATGTTTGTCATAAAGTTCAACATAACCTGATGGAAATCCATGTTTCACTATATATGGTCCAAACCATTTTGGTTTGAGTTTCGAAGCTTTAAACTTGTATTTCATATTGAAAAGCAGAACTTTATCCCCAGCTTTGAATTGTTTTCGAATTCTTAGCTTCCTATCGTGATAAGCTTCGGTTCTTGCTTTGTATAGCTTGGAGTTTTCATAAGCTTGAAGTCTTAACTCATCAAGTTCATGTAATTGCAAAAATCTCTTTTCTCCAGCTATTTTTAAATCAGGATTACAGCTTCTTAACGCCCAGTAAGCACGATGTTCAAGTTCGAACGGTAGATGACATGTTTTCCCATACAAGAGTCTGTACGGTGTCGTACCAATTGGTGTCTTATATGCCGTACGAAATGCCCATAGAGCGTCATCTAATTTCCTTGACCAAACGGAAGGATTGTCTTTAACCATTTTTTCAATTATTCTTTTTATAGCTCTATTGGTATTTTTGACTTGACCACTAGTTTGTGGATGATAAGCTGTAGCAAAACGATGATGAACTCCATATCGTTTCATTACTTTCTCCATTTGTTTATTACAGAAATGAGATCCTCTATCACTTATTAAAGCTTTAGGAATTCCATAGCGAGCAAAAAGTTTTTTGAGAAAGTTGACAACAACTCGTGCATCGTTAGTAGGAAGAGCTTCAGCTTTGTGTGAATTAGGGAAGGGTCCCATAAAATCAATTCCCCAAATATCGAATATTTCACAGACTTGAATGCTCTTTTGAGGTATTTCGTCTCTTCGAGAAAGGTTACCGGATTTTTGGCACGCATCACAGTTTTGAACAAGAGTATATGCTTCTTTGAAAATTGTAGGCCAATAGAATCCAGCATCAAAAACTTTTCTAGCTGTAGTGGAAGGACCATAATGTCCCCCAGTTGGGCCATGATGACGTTCATCAAGAATTTTTCTTGTTTCGGCACCCGAAACACATCTTCGTATCATTCCATCCTTGCACATCTTAAAAAGATAAGGTTTCTCCCAATAATAGTGTTTTAGTTCTGAAAAGAACTTACTACGTTGGTAGTGACTCATCCCTTTTTTAAGAATGTCTCCTGCAAGATAATTTGCGTAATTTGTAAACCATGGTATTTCCTCATCATCTTCTTTATCTATCGTCATGAGAGTTTCTTTTGGAAAATAATCACTAATTTCATTTTCTTTTAATTCTTCCAAATTTGGATTCTCGAGACGTGATAAATGATCAGCTGCAAGATTTTCTGCTCCTTTCTTATCTTTTATTTCGATATCAAATTCTTGCAGTAATAAAATCCATCTGATAAGACGTGGTTTTGCATCTTGTTTGTTAAACAAATATTTAAGTGCGGAATGATCGGTAAAAACTATCGTTTTTGAAAGCACAAGATAAGATCTGAATTTGTCGAATGCAAAAACTACGGCTAATAATTCTTTCTCCGTAACCGTATAGTTTTGTTGAGCATTGTTGAGTGTTTTACTAGCAAAGTAAATAGGACGAAAATTTTTTCCTTCACGTTGTCCTAAAACAGCTCCAACAGCGAAATCGCTTGCATCACACATGATTTCAAATGGTAGTGACCAATTAGACGCAACCATAATTGGGGCACTAGTCAATTGACTCTTCAATGTTTCGAAAGCTTTGATGCAGTCAGCATTAAAATCAAATACAAAATCTTTTTCTAAAAGTTTAGTCATAGGACGTGATATTTTTGAAAAATCTTTGATAAATCGGCGGTAAAAACCGGCATGCCCTAGAAAACTTCTAACGGCTTTAACGTTAGTTGGTGGTGGTAATTTGGTGATAACATCTATTTTAGCTTTGTCTACTTCCATTCCTGAACTTGATATTTTGTGTCCTAACACAATTCCTTCAGTCACCATGAAATGACATTTTTCCCAATTAAGAACTAGATGTGCAGCTTCACATCTTTCAAGCATTTTATCGAGATTGGAAAGACAGGTTTCAAAAGAATCACCAAAAACTAAAAAGTCATCCATGAAAACTTCCATAGATGTTTCAAGCATGTCTTGAAATATTGCGATCATACACCTTTGAAAAGTTGCAGGTGCATTACATAGACCAAAAGGCATACGCCGGTAAGCGTAGGTTCCAAAAGGACACGTAAATGTGGTTTTTTCTTGATCGGCTGGATCGATAGGAATTTGGAAATATCCCGAAAAACCATCAAGGAAGCAAAAGTATTTGTTTCCTGCTAATCTTTCGAGCATCTGATCCATAAACGGTAAAGGAAAATGATCTTTCCTGGTGGCTTAATTAAGTTTTCTGTAATCAGTACATACTCGCCATCCAGTGATAGTTCTAGTAGGAACTAACTCATTCCTTTCGTTTGTCACTACAGTCATTCCTCCTTTCTTTGGAACACAATGAACTGGACTCACCCATGGACTATCCTCGATAGGATAAATAATTCCTGCGTCAAGAAGTTTAATGATTTCCTTCTTAACAACCTCTTTCATATTTGGGTTGAGTCGATGTTGTCTTTCTACAACGGGTTTAGAACCTTCTTCACAATTGATTTTGTGTTTGCAAAAATCATGACTAATTCCTGGAATATCAGAAGTTTTCCACGCAAAAGCGCGTTTATGCTTCTTAAGAACAGAAACGAGTCTTTCTTTTTGATTTGTTTTGAGCAACGACGATATGACTACTGGAAGAAGTGAATTTTCTTCTAAGTAAGCATATTCGAGATTATTGGGAAGGGTTTTGAGTTCCAAATCAGTGGGTGGTTCTTCTAGAGATGTTTTGATTTTCAATTGATCTTTATCAATGATATCTTCAAATTTCTCTTTTCCTCTTCTTCTACTTTTATTTCCATGAATTCCTCAAATTCTTTATCAGAATCTGTTTCACTAATCTTTTCTGAAGTAGTCATGAATGGTTTTGAATCATCAAGTAATGCATCCAATTCTTCTTCAGTGACTTCGTCAATTACATCGATGTTATAGCATGTGTCATCACTGGAATTTGGATATTTCATTGCTTTATCGATTAAGAACGTGATTCTATCTTCTCCTACTCCAAGATTTAGTTCTTTACCTTTAACTTTAATCATTGGATCAACAGTGTTTAAGAAAGGTCTTCCTAAGATTAAGGGTACTCGACTATCTTCTTCCATTTCTAAGATGACAAAATCCACAGGAAAAATAAATTTACCAACTTGAACAAGCATATTTTCAGCAACCCCAACAGGATATTGGTATGTATGGTTGGCTAATCGTATACTCATCTTAGTAGGTTTCAATGTATTAATGGAAAGTTTTAGAATACAACGAATAAAGCATCAAATTGATACTTGCACCTAAATCGGCTAAAGCATCACATGTGATGTTGTTTCCTAATGTACATGGTATAAGAAAACTTCCGGGATCTCCAAGTTTTGGTGGAATTTTGTTTTGAATAATAGCAGAGCATTCTTCATTGAAAACGGTAGCGGAAATTTGTTCTAACTTGTTTCGATTATTAAGAAGTTCTTTCAAAAATTTCCCATAATTGGGCATTCCAGCTAAAACATCAATGAGGGGTACGTTAATTCTAACTTCTTTGATCATCTCTAAAAACTTCTTATTTCGCTCCTCTCTTTTCTCTTTTCTTAGGGCTTGTGGATATGGTATTTTTGGTGTATAAGGCTTTATTGGTGGAACGGTTGGTTTTTGAGTTGGTTCTTTTTCAATTGCTTCTTCCTCTTCAGCTTCTTCCTCCTCTTCTTTAATAAGAGTAGTATCGGTAGGAATGGTTGGTGGATCATATGAGAGACCACTTCGAGTGAATACAGCATTGATATGCTCATTTCTGTTGTGTGGTGGACGATAATTCTTATCGTTTGATCCAGATGGTTTTGGATTGGATTGGGTGTTACTTGGTAATGTACCAGGAATTCGAGAAGAAAATTGATCAGAAAGTCTACCAAATTTTTGTTCAAGATCCTGAATAGAAGCTTGATGATTTTTCTGACCTTGCTCAACTTTGGTTTTGAGATTGAAAAATTGAGTTTTTACAAACTCATTTGTGGTTCTTTGAGCATTTACGAATTCTTGGATCATTTTTTCGAAATCAGATTCTTCCTTTTTATCTGAATTTGTTGGGTTTGGATTTTCTGTTCGAGGTTGAAAATCACGGTTGTTATCCCTTTATTGGCGATCTTGCCAATTTCCAGAACTTCTTTCGTAATAATTACCATGAAAACCTCCTCCACGATATCCTCCTTGGACATAATTGGCTTCCCCTTCGTTGGGTCCATTCATAGGTTGGTCATCACACTCGGATGATGTGTGATTTCCTCCACAATTATTACAGCCATCTCGCATTTCTTTCATTTCTCCTTTTATATCTTTGTATTGCGAGTCCATTTTAGAAGACAAGGCTTCTATTTTGTCCATGAGTTTTGAATTATCTGAACTTTTGGCAAAAGCAACGGTTTTCCATAAGGGTTTGGTTTTGGAATCTTTTGACCAATCGAGTTTAAGAAGTACTCGATATTTAAGAAGTTGATATGCCTCATTTGGTGTTTTGTAAAGGAAAATTCCTCCGGCATCAAGGATTGCTTGAGATGCTTCATCAAGACCATGATAAAAGATTTGGATTATTGTTCCTCGTCCTAAATTATGAGCATGACAACTGCGAAGCAAATCTTTCATGCGAAGCCAAGCTTCAACAAGAGATTCATTAGGATTTTGTGAAAAAGCACGGATTTCTCCCATTAACCTATCATACATGGCAGGTGGAAAGAATCGACTTACAAAAGCTTGCCTCATCTCCTCCCAAGTATTAATAGTTCCTGGGGTTAATTCGTTATACCATACTTTGGCATTTCCGGTGAGTGATGATGGAAAAAGTTTGAGCTTGATAGCATCGACATTAGTGTCTCCATAACGAAACATGCCACAAATTTCAATGAATTCGGCAATGTGTTTATGCGGATCGGCCCGCGAATGGCCATCGAATTGACGGTCTTTGATCATAGAAAGATGGTGACCTTTAACGGTAAAGTTTTCACCAAGGTCGGCGACAACAATAGCAGCTCCAGGAGTGGGTGCTACGGTTCTATTGGCGGCCCACATGGGTAAATCGTCAGCCATGGGTATTGGTTCAAAAAGATTAGAAATCGGATGTTCTTCGGAAAAATTATCAAACCAATTAAGAATAGTTGAAGATCTCTTCTTACGAAACAAACTTCCGGGATCGGATAAAGGTGTACTAAGCTTTTTAGTAGTAGAACGAGTGTTCATACAACTATCAAGAGAATCGAATTAATTACCTAAACAAAAGAACAAGAAAAATAAAAAATAAAAACAGAAAATTTTCAAACCTACTCGGTTTAGAATCAAACCGATCGGTTGGACGCTACGGTAAAATTAAAATGTGAGAAACTGAATCGGTTGGAAGAGAAACCGATCGGTTTGTTGCTACGGATTTTTTTTTATTAAACGAACACGAAAAGAAACGGACTTTTAAAACTTAAAGAAACACGATCAAAATCCCCGGCAGCGGCGCCAAAAACTTGATGCGATGTTTGTTTGTGCAAGTTGTAAATTTATAAGGGTGAATTACCAAATCTAGAAACAACACATACGAGCAAGTGTACTCGTCCGTTATAGCAAGATATGATGGTAAGTCGGGATCGTTCGCAGGAATTTGTGAGTGAATCGAAATATAAGTCTAAAAGTAAATCTCTAATGTACGCAAATATGATAATTAGCAAATTCAATAAATTAAAAACTACACTTGTTTAGACTAGTTTTCTACTTAATGACACACATGATTGTGATAACTTTTGATGACATGTTGGTTGAGATAATTAGATGTTGATCTAATCTATTGTTTCTACAAGTTAAACCTTCATCAAGATTTGAGTTCATAAAAACAAGTTTTAGGTGTAAACCAATCAATTCAAGATGTATCCAAGGTTCATAAGGTATGGTGGATATCTTAAACATAAGACAAACTTTTATTACCAATCAAATATTCTTAGGAAATGATCAATACAAAAGGTAACCTCTTCATAGACAAAAAGGTCAAAATTGTTTATAAACATTTAAACTTTCGTCCTACTAAAGGTTTACAAACAATCCATTTAACGTTATAAAAGAATTCTTATTACAATCATACTTCTTGTTTCTTTGTTTAGTCAAGAATAATTATGGTGAAAAACAATCATTCATAGACAAATGATTATAACTAGTTGAGTAATAACAAATCTTTCGACCTTTGAAACTATTATCAATTAGTTAACCTTGGCTAAACAAATGTCACGATGAAACTTAATGTACAATTGGTTCTTAGGATTGACTTGAAATTGAATTAAAACATGTTATCACAATCATCACTATCACAAAGTATAAAACATCATCAAACAAGTGTAAAAAGATTACTAGCCACTCATGGCAAACATGCAAATAAACTCAGAATATTTAACATAAGAATCCATGGTTATAAGTCTTACAATGCTTTGAAATTGATAACAAATGACAAGGTATTGATAACCTAAGAGTTGGTGCTGATTTGTTGAGATTTTCGGACTCCAAATGTTGCTTCCTTGGTCCTCCAAAGTTCCTGGTTCTTTCTGCACGAATTTTCCTCCTTAGAGAGCTAGAAGATGATAATAATTGTGTGTAGTAATGAGAGTAAATGGTATCTTCAATTGTGTGTTGAATGGTGTTGAGTTATGCACTTTTTGAAGTCCGTCATAGGCTTGTCCAACACTCTTGGTCATAAATAAGAACTTAAATGCTTGAACTTGGACAATAAAACACTAAAAAGGGCCTAGAACCTTGGGACAAAAGACCAAGATTCGTGCACAAAAGTTGGAAAAAACATGCAGAACTGACCATCCGATCGGTTGCAGGTTGGCACCGATCGGTTGGTGAAAGGTAATTATGGCCATCCGATCGGTTTCACACCAACCGATCGGATGGTAATTTCTGGCAGCTTTGGACTTTGACTTTGACTTGTGTAGCTCTTTATGTACTATCCAAACTTGATTAACTTCTGAACTTGGAACTTTGAGATGACAAAACTTAGGTTCTCATATGAATTATTTCATAGATTGGACTTTTGAGCTTGGGAATCTTCGTGTAATCGCGTATACTTCATTTCCTTCACTTTTTCTCCATTTTTCCTGCATTTGGCTACATATGCTACAAAAACATACTTTGATATGATTTAGTGGCAAAAGCATATAAAAACAACCAAATAACATACATGAAAACACTAATAACGCTTATAAAAACATGTTAACTTTGAGCGTTATCAAATCCCCCACACTTAAACTTTGCTTGTCCTCAAGCAAATCTAGAAGAAAACTAAATATCCAAATGGTAACCAAAAATGATTAGAAAAATGTGATGCAAATCCACCAAGTACAAGTACAAGATGAGATTCATCGTTTTAAGCTTGAATGGTGAAAATTCGAGATGTTTCACAACCGGGGCAATTACCACCATTATAAGAACTACCACACCACTGGCAAATCAGAAGGTGTGGATGAGACATAGAAAGAATCAAAAGGTTTGGGAGGGTAAGGAGTGAAGAATCAAAGATGTGAGAGGGTAAAGGTGATTATTTTTGGATTTTTGAATAAACATTTTGTACAAATAAGAAAGAAAATTTTGTGTTTTTTGTGTTCGTTGAAAACTGATTTAAAATCTTTTCGTGAACTGTTTTGTTTTAATAAAATAATAAGATAATATGAACAAGGATGGGAAATTTACAAAGAATTGAATTCAAAAGCACTAATCAGCAAACCGTTTTTTAGAAAAACGCGCACAACCTCCCCGGCAGCGGCGCCAAAAATTGATTGATGCTAAACAGTCAACTTAAATTGACCAAGTAAATGGTCAACAAAGTCAAACTACCTAAACCAATGCTCCGGGTAATATAAGGTATCACCAGGTCGTTATGTCCCGACGAGGTGTGATGGTTATCAAACGGATCTGTGATCGGGTGAATTTGGACAGAAAAAGGTTTGTGAGCGATTAAACTAGGGAATCTACAAGGAAATAGCTTAAATAAGCTATTTGAACAAGACTGGAAATTTAGAAAAACTAGAAACGTTTAAAACCTAAAACGCGTACGTTTACATTTAAAATAACGTAAACGTACAAAATAAAACGTGAAAACTAAAATCTGAAAACCCCCAGGGGGTGAAAATGACTTTTTCACAAACTAAAGGAAAAAGAAAATTTTTAGAAAAAGAAAATTAATTTTTACACCATTTAATTATTTATTATTAATTAAATTACTTATTAATACTAATTATTAATATTTAAAATACTTAAATACAATATAATATTAATTTAATACTAGAAAAATGAAAATAAAATTTCTAAAATTATAAAATAACTAAAAACTAATTTTAAAATTAAAAATAAGTATTTTTGTCTTTTTGTGAATTTTATATTAATTAATTACTAATTAAGTATTAATTACCTAATTAAACTATTTTGAATTAAAAAAAATAGCAAATGAACAGTAAAAATTCTAGAAAAATTCCTAAAATTATATTATATTATATAAAAGCTAGGAAAAATATAAAAACTAGGTCTTTCTTAATAAAAACTAATTATGCTATTTAAAACTTAATTATTAATTAATTATTAATAAAACTAATATTAAATCTAATAATTACTAAATGACAAAATAAAAATCTGAGAAATTTACTAAAATTACTTTAATATAAAAGGTAATTAATAAAAATATAAAAATGCCAAGTACTTAATAAAAATCTAAAAATGAAAATTAAAATTTAAATTACATTAAATAGAAACTATCACTTATTATTAAATTGGGTTTTCTTGATTTTTCTTTTTGAAAACTATTTTACAACTAATAACAACTAACTTTTGTAAAAACAACTTTTTTGTAACTTAAAAATAAGCACTGTGGATGCTTATTAGCACCACAGTTGACTTTTGTTGACCAAATAAGCAATAAGCTCAAATGAGCTTAAGTGGGACCCACTATGAGTGATTCTGTTTTAACTGAGTGTGTTGGACATGTATGAGCAAGAATCAACCAAAAAGACCCACATAATAAGCAAATAAGCACTTGGATTACTTGTGTGAACACTGAAATGAGACAGTCTTAAGGCATGTCTAGGGGGCCCACAAGGGTGATTGGGGGCACAAGCTGGGGTGCAATGGAGAGCCACCCACCTTGGGAGTTCAAAGAACCAAGAGGGGAACAATGGGACCCACTGTGGAGGGCTGCAGCCACCACCAAAGGTGGTGGTTGTGTGGTGGTTGACTGATGCAGGGGAGGATACTCCCTCTGCAAGTGACTTTGATCAGGTGTGGGGCTCAGCAGAAAAATGGCAAAAATACAATGAAATTAGGACAATGGAGATGAGCTGGGAGGCTGTAAGTATAAACAATGTTAATACAAATATCGCCTAAAAACGTTATTTATATTTTACGATCTTTGCTAAGTTTTGTTAATGACAAAGTATGAAGTTTAGCTATAAGTAAATCATCACTTTAAGTGTTTAAGTCTTGTTTAACTAAGGTTAACATTTCTTTTTAAATAAAACATTGTTTTTACTTCTTAAACTAAAATGAGTCTTGTTACATCATATTTATTTCTTAATATAGTAAGGTCACATCACACTTAGGGCAAGTTTTGTCATTATGCATTTATGGAAAGAAATGTGTTTGACTAGCTTTGATGTTGCTTACAAGTTTTGTGTTTGACTTGATTTAAGTGATGTGACATTGTTTGGTTGCTAGGAGTTATGAGACAAGACCTTGTTTGGTTTGAAGAGTTATTGCAAAAACCTACTGCAGACCCGGCGGTACCCTGGGGGTACACGGGCGGAACCCATCTGAGGGTTCCGTCTGATCCGCCAAGCATGCAGTGTGGTGTGCTATAAATACCAAGCCATAACTTGATTTTTGGCTAACCCTTTTAGGACATATATTCACATACTCTCTCAACTAACTTAGTAACCTTTTGATTTGTGATTCTCTTATGTAGCAAGGGACTTCACAAGATCATTTAAGAAGTTACAAACTTCAACTCTAAAGTTGCAAGTCTTGATAGCTTGGTAATGTATGAGCTTTGATAGTTTGTACTTCATATGTGTCATGTATATAGAAGTAAGTGGTTAGTATTTTAGGCCTCAAAATACGTAGTGTGTCGGGAGTTGTTGTACCCTTGTAAAAGAACTAACGGGAGTGGTTGTACCCTTGGAAAAGAACTCGACATCTAGCTTAGTGTCGGTAAAAGTGTAATCGACGTACGGGAGTGGTTGAACCCATGTAAAAGAACTCGAAATCTAGATTAGTGTCGGTAAAAGTGTAAGCGACGAATGGGAGTGGTTGTACCCTTGTAAAAGAACTCGACATCTAGCTTAGTGTCGGTAAAAGTGTAAGCGACGTTGTAAAGGTTTTCTCCGCCGGTGAAAGGAGCTTGTTGATTAGTGCTTATAACTCTCGAGTTGGAAACTCGGGGCGTGGATGTAGGGCAAGGAAAAAGAGTCCTTGTAGCCGAACCACGATAAACAATCGTGTTGTGGTTTGATCGTTTCTTTCTTTATCTTTGCTTATTACATGTTGTCTTTTTGTTATAATTGCTAATCACATATAAAGCTTTCCAAAAGAATTAAAACAAGTAAAGTTTTATTTATATCTTGAAACAAATGTAAAGCTTTTCAAAGAACTAAAACAAGCAAAGTTAGGATCATCACAAGTAAAGCTTTTCAAAGTATGAAACAAGTAAAGTTAGAATTGTTATTCACATGAAAAGCTTTTCAAAGAATCAAACATATAAAGTTGTGTTTATATCTTTAAGCAAACGTAAAGTTTCTAAAAGGATATTTAAGCTAAATAAGAATCGAAAAAGCGGTAAACTATTCAACCCCCCTTCTAGTTTTCCACAAACAAGTTTCAAGGTTTAACTCATAACACAAAATTCAGAATAAATCATCCCATATTTGCAAAAACTAAGAAAATGCACATTTGACTTTTTGATAAAAACTTGCTAGATTGACTTTTTCCAACTTTAATCCTACTATTCTAACTGAAAATGATATAATAGGCTATACTAACATGGAATTAAGTTATAACAACAATTGAGGTAAGGATTTGGGTGAGTTGGGAACCAACTGTTCCAACAGTTGGACAGTTGTGGGGCTTTTGGGTGGGAATTTGACTTTCTTGCTATTGGAACTTGGATTTGAAGCTTTATTAGACCCAATTATACCTAATGCAGTATGTTTATGCCAAAACAACAACAAATCAATAACAAGAACACAGAGTGAAGAACTAATCCAAACACCCCTAAATAAACTGAGAAAGGGATTTGTGTGAAGCAGTTGAGATTCTAAGCCATGAATCTTAAAAGTTAAATTATACTAAGTTATACTAATCACATTTTCACATTTAAGCTAAATCAAACACTACTTAATAGCAGAAACCAACAACTATAATATATGGAAAATTTACACTAAATTTTGGAAATTAGGACTTACAATGACCCTTGGGCTCAAAACCAGGAACAAAAAGCTTTTGTCCCAACCTACTACCTCCCATGAGGTTCTAATAACCACAGCATTCCACCATCAACTTCTTCCTTCTTCTGATTTCTATTTTATTTTTCTATTTATTTTTTTATTTTTTTAGATTTTAGAGTTTTATGGTGGACTAAGCTAAGCTTGTTCAAATCTTTTAAAAACTTAAGTAGGCTTATCAGTGGACTGAATTGAGCTTATATGCACAACAAACAACAAACTTTAACAATTTTTAGTGAATTTATCAATTTCACAAGAAAATGTCAAACTAAATTTTTCTTAATAAAACTTGAAATTAATGATCAACAAGGTTCAAATTACATTCACTTAACTGAAAAGAACTGAATTTAAAAGAAAATTACAACTAAAAATTAAATTACACTACCTACGATTTGAATTATACTAAAACTAACTATCTCCCTTCACTTCTGCCTTTTTCTTCCTTTATAAGGTTCCTTGAAGATTTTCTCTTTTATTCCCACTCTTTTTCTCACCCTTGGATGGGCTTCAAGCAATCCTGACCCTTCAAAATCAATTTGGCGGGAAAACAGGTATTAAGAGTTTTAGTGGAGTAGGTTGGGCATTAATGAGGAGGGGGTGGTTTGGTTTTGGCAGGTGATAAGTATTAATGGGATTGCTTGTTTTGGTGATAAAGTGGGAGGAGGGGGGAGACAAAGTTTCCTGGTAATTAGGGAGGTTGGGGGAAGATGTACAGTAAACAGGGTGTGAGGTTTGACCGGGGTCAAACGGTGGTAATATTAAAAGGGAGTGGGCCTTTGGTGGGCTAGGGTGTGGGCTGGATTAGGGAAAGGGTGGATCAGGCTTGGTTATTTGGTTTTGGTTTTGGGTTAAAAAAAACAAAGGTCCGTTTGGTTAAGTTAAATCACAAAGGACCATTTGTGTAAAATTCCAAAAGTTGAGGGCTGAATCTGTAATTCCTCCAAAGTATTCACAAGGACCATAGATGCCAAACTTCATTATCCTAAGGACCATTTATGAATTTTTCCACTTTAAAACACCAGGGACCAAAATTGTCATTTTTGAAACTCCAGGGACCAAACTTGCAATTTTCTCAAACTTTTCATCAAAAGGCTATTTATGATAACCTTTGAGTTTCCAAGGACCAAAGATGATTTTTCTTTCAAAAATATCCCACCAGGGACCAAATCTGCCAAAATCTGAAACTTCAGGGACTAATTTTGTAATTTTCCAAAAGTTTTCCAATTTTTCACCAAAGGACAAAATACGACAACTTATGATTTCAAAAGGACCTTTGGTGATTTTTCTTTCCAAATAAGTGCTCAGGGACTATTTTTGCCAATTTTTGAAAGTTGGGGGACTGAAACTGCCAATTTTGCAAACTTTGTACGTTTTTTATCTGTTTTTACTCATTTTGCATCTGAAACATATAAAACACAATTTTGAAATATTTTTAGTATTTTGATGCATTTCTGAGTGTTTTTGTATGTTTTGCAGTTCAGATTTGACCAAAAATTATGAGTGTTTGAGCACTTATCAGCTATACTAACACTGCTCAGAGAAGAGAAATTATACGCCAAATTTTCCAAGTGTGATTTTTGGATTGAGAAAGTAAAATTTTTTGGGCATGTTATCGATAGTAAGGGTATTCATGTTGATCCCGCCAAGATCGAAGCCGTTGAAAATTGGGCGTCACCTACGAGTCCTACCGAGATACGCCAATTTTTAGGTCTTGCCGGATATTATCGAAGGTTTATTGAAGGTTTTTCAAGGATTGCTAAACCTTTGACTGAGCTAACACAGAAGAAGAAGAAGTTTGAATGGGGAGGAGAACAAGAATCGGCATTTCAGTTCTTGAAGCAGAAGCTTTGTGAGGCACCGATATTAGCACTACCCGAAGGAAGTGAGGACTTCGTGGTATATTATGACGCATCAATCCAAGGTTTGGATGCCGTATTGATGCAGAGACTTAAAGTAATCGCTTACGCTTCTAGACAACTTAAACCCCACGAGGAGAACTACACTACTCATGATCTAGAATTAGGAGCGGTAGTATTCGCTCTTAAGATCTGGAGACACTACCTACATGGAACCAAGTGTACGGTTTTCACCGATCACAAGAGACTTTAGCACATTTTGGATCAAAAGGAGTTGAACATGAGACAACGTCGATGGCTAGAGTTACTAAGTGACTATGATTGTGAAATCCGTTATCACCCGGGGAAGGCAAACGTTGTAGCAGATGCCTTGAGTCGAAAGGAACGACTTAGACCCCTCAGAGTTAGATTCCGTCGCAAATTCTTGAAGTTCAAACTGAGGCCCTTAAGGAAGAGAATAGACCGCACGAGAAGATTTACGGCATGCCAGAAAGCACGAATGGATTTGTCAAGAAACTAGATGGAAGGCTGTGTTTCAAGGACAGAAGTTGGATTCCATTGTATGGAGGAATACGATACCTCATCATGCATGAGTCTCATAAGTCTAAATATTCCATTCATCCTGGCTCGGACAAGATGTATCACGATCTAAAGAAGTTGTATTGGTGGCCAAACATGAAAGCTGACATTGCAGAGTATGTCGGTAAGTGTTTGACCTGCTCAAGAGTAAAGGCTGAACATCAAAAACCATCCGGTCTTTTGATTCAACCCGAGCTACCAATGTGGAAATGGGAAAGGATTACAATGGACTTCGTTACGAAATTACCCAAGACATCGAGTGGGTTGGACACTATTTGGGTTATTGTCGATCGTCTCACGAAGTCAGCGCACTTCTTGCCAATCAAAGAGACTGATGATATGGACGTTCTAGCACGTTTGTACCTAAAGGAGATAGTTTCCCGACATGGAGTAACGATTTCTATTATCTCCGACCGAGACAGCCGTTTCACGTCTAACTTTTAGCGATCTTTACAGAAAGCCTTGGGAACTAAGCTAGATATGAGTACCGCTTACCATCCACAGACTGATGGTCAAAGTGAAAGGACTATACAGACCCTAGAGGACATGCTTAGGACATGTGTGATTGATTTTGGAAAAGGCTGGGATAAACACCTACCATTAGCAGAATTCTCATATAGCAACAGTTATCACGCTAGCATTAAGGCTGCACCGTTTGAAGCACTTTATGGAAGAAAGTGTAGATCACCAGTTTGTTGGGCTGAGATTGGATATGTACAACTCTCAGGTCCCGAGTTGATTCTTGAAACCACTGAGAAAATAGTAAAGATTAGGCAACGATTACAAGCCGCCAGGGATCGGCAAAGGAGTTATGCCGAGGTGCGAAGAAAACCAATAGTGTTTCAAGTTAGAGACAAGGTCATGCTTAAGGTATCACCTTGGAAAGGGATGATTAGGTTTGGAAAACGTGGAAAGCTAAACCCAAGATACGTTGGACCCTTCGGGATCATTGAAAGGATCGGTCCCGTGGCATACAAACTTAAACTACCTGAGGAGCTCAGTAGAGTACACAACACCTTCCACGTGTCAAATTTGAAAAAGTGTTTATCAGATGAAACACTCGTGATTACGTTGAAAGAGATCAGAATCGATGATAAGTTGAACTTTACTGAGGAACCCTTTGAGATTATGGATAGGGAGGTCAAACGACTTAAGCATAGTCGCATTCCCATTGTTAAGGTCCGATGGAACTCTAAGAGAGGACTCGAGTTCACTTGGGAGCGCGAGGATCAAATGCGTGCCAAATACCCACAACTATTTGATGAGACAACCCCGAGCACCGATTCAACTTTGGATTCCGGGATGAATCCAATCTAACGGGTGGGTACTGTAATACTCCGTAAAATCCCAGGTCATTTATTAATGCTAATTTCGACACTATTCTAAACTAAGCTATTTTTGCGGGCTAATTTGAAATTTTTATATGAGACACCGTTTGTTTGACACCCGATTATTTTTGGTCACCGTTTGTTTGGCACCCGATTATGTTTTGTCACCTGATATCACCCGATTGTCACTCTTGGATGTCACCCATTGAGGTTAACATCGGTAACTCCCACTTGCGACCTGACACCCTAATTGGACACCGACATATTATTAATATATATAACGATATATATATTAATTATTAAAAATTATTATCACTATGTATATATAAGTATATATATACGTATGACGACACCGTTTATATTTTCATGGTTTTCATGAACCGACACCGATACCGAAACTAAAGTCACGATTATACTAATCACCGATACCTCGTTATATTTTTGGGCCGCATGTCACCTAAGCCCAAGTTTACTCTTTCTTTTACCCTACTGCTGGGCCGAGTACACCAAAAGCCCACCACACCATTTTCATTTGTATTTTGGGCCGAGTTTTTGCACAAGCCCAATGGCTTTGGCTTACTCTTGGGATGCATGCTACTCAAATGAAACCAAATTCCTTTGCAAACATGATATTACACACGT
This sequence comes from Artemisia argyi, assembly GCA_030686995.1. NCBI lineage: Eukaryota > Viridiplantae > Streptophyta > Magnoliopsida > Asterales > Asteraceae > Artemisia > Artemisia argyi. Next base: position 173,116,148 of record CM060686.1, on the reverse strand, counting down.
TTTATTTTGGTTCCCTTCAAGCTCGACATCAACCAAGCAATCTTCCTTTGACTTTGTATCATGCGACAAAGGAGCCACCATTTGGAACCGTCAAACGCATAGTTAACCACATTACACACTAAAACACTTAAACGACTAGGTAATATATATGTTTCTTAAACTTCTAACATAAACAATAAACAAGATTTTTAAGGGACACACATGGCCTAAAACTCTCTAAGTCCTAGCATTAAAATATGAATGTAGCCTTCAACTCTTACAACTCGACATGACAACACTCAACAAGTTAGACAACCTTGTCGAGTAAAGGAGTGACCACACGGTTGGTGTTGTGTCACTAGGAACATTCGAACCACCCAAAACCATCCTATATAAGCCACATTAAATGCAAATTTACTCACACTCTCAAGTTCACCAAGTTCTCAAATCACAAAACTCTCTATTTCTTTCTTTCTTGGTTGCTATCGAGAGGATTTAGGGCACGAGTTAACTTTTCAAAAACTAGATTTTCGACTATTTTTGCAAAAGTCCCACGTTAAGGGACTAAAAGTGTAAAATCACCAAACATTCGGACCACTTTGGAAACTGTCGATTTTGAATAAAACGAAGGGTAGAAACTGTAAATTTTGAAAGATCAAGGTAAAGGTGTAAAAGTTATAACAAGGACTAAAATGTAATTATTTTTGACCAAAGGGTAAAAAGTGTAACTTTATTAAAGTTAAGGGTCAAATATGACAAATGTACTTTATTAATTAATTATTTTGTATAATTTGATTTTTATATATAAATATGTATATACTTTGTAACTTAAAAATAAATATATAACTTTACTGAAAATATTTAATTATAAATATTTTTAACGATATTATTTTCACAAAGGGATTAACATTTATTGAACACCGGTTCGTAACAACGATACAAATAACTACGTAAAGTTATTTTGGAATATATTAAGACACCCGAATGATTATCACCGTACACGAGACATATCACATGTCATTTACGAAACGAATCTAAAACACCAATGACTATATATTTATAGGTCGCAAGTCGGAGGAATTTCATTGCTAGACGTAGCAGTACACCATCACTTTTGAGCACCGTTGTGATTTACACACACCTGTCAGGTGAGTTCATGGTCCCACATTTTTAATTGTTTTTAAACCCTGTGGGGAGATACATGCTATAAATCGAACACAAGTGTTTTTCTGTATGCTGATACCACCTGATATTGCCTAAGTTGACACCTGTGCTACAAGTCCCTCATATCACGAACCTTAATCACTTGCGAGTGAGCGCGAATATAGTTGATAGATCTATTGGAATGGCAGCTGATGAGTGTGTAAATACTCATCATTTCTGTTACATATAAGCTGCAAAAACATATGAAAACACACAGGAATGCCTTGAAATACATAAAATTATCCCTGGATTGTGTTTTTATGCATAAGGATTGAAAACTGATGAAAAACAAAACATTTCACATAATTTACAGTTTCAGTCCCTGAACTTTGGAAAATTGGCAAAACTAGTCCCTGGTAAATCAAAACTTGTTCAAATGTCATAAAAGGTCCTTGGAATTCATAAGTTGTCAAGAAAAGTCCTTTAAAGTTTAAAAATGGCAAAATGACAACTTTGGTCCCTCAACTTTTGAAAAGTGTCAAATTTAGTCCCTGGGTGTTTAAAAATGAAAATTATCAAACTACACCCTTGTACTATTCTAAAAAGACAAAATTGGTCCTTATGATAACTTTTGAGAAGTTACAATTTCAACCCTTCAAAAATCAGAAAGTTACAATTTTGGTCCCTGGAGTTTGTGGTATTGACAGTTTTGGTCCCTAAGGTTTAAAATGGAAAAATATGCAATTATGGTCCTTGTACTAATGTTTAATTACAGGTTTAGTCCTTATGTGGAGTTTGGAATAATCACAAAACAGCCCTCAACTTTATCTATATTACACATTTGGTCCTTGTGATTTATTAGTAAAAAAACCAAACCGGATCCACCCTTAAACCAAAACTAAACCCATAAAAAACCAAATCCAGATCCAATCCAGTCCACTTGGGCCCAAAGTGAATCCAGCCCACCCCCCTTAGTTAAATAAGCCGGGTCAAACAAAGTCAAACACCACCACCCCGTATTCTCCTTCTTCCCCAAAACCACCACCACTGCTCACCCCTCTCACCCCCATCTTCTCCAATACCACCCATGGTATCACCACTCACCCTCCCAGCTGGCTACTCCACCTCACTTACCCCCATCATTTCACCCCACTTAGCATTAAATGCTTTCTCCACCATTTTCACTCAACCTCCACACTTACAGCCTGGGTAATGATCAAAACTCACCCAAAGTCCACCCTTGTTATCCTAAGCTGTCTCCTACACCTCCTAATGCTCCCAAGAAGCTTTAATTGAAACTAAACTGCTTCTATCCACGTGTTTGAATTTTGGCGCCAAAATGCCAAATGGACGGTTTTGATGATTGAAGCTAAATCAAAGGCTGAAAAGTAGTGGGAAGTCGTCAGAGATACATGGGGAGTCTCAAAAGGCTATAAAGAGAAAGAAAGAAGCAGTGTTGAAATATCTCTAGTTTAATTTATAAAAATGTATGTCGATTAGTTAATCTTTAATTTTCCTTTGTATCTTTAAGCTTTTCTAGTGGAATTTCTTGAACTTCAGTGTATTCTAAACCTTTGGCAATAATAAATTTCAAGTTGTCTTTATGATCCTCAGTATATGAAATTTCCTTTTATATCAAAAATCTCAAGCGTTTGAATTGTTGGATTTAGCTGATACTGTGTATTCCATAAGCTCACTTAAGCTTTGACAAAGCCTAGATAAGCTTTAAAATACATTAAATCAAAGAGTAATCATAAAAACCAAAAATATAAAAAAAAATCAAAATAAATAAAGTGAAAATAAAAAAATAGTGTGTAATAATGATCAGAAGCTTGGAGCAAAGTATATTCTGGATTGCTTTGGTTTAGGGCTCTGTGGAGAGCATTTAGGTGTGTTTCTTTGATCTTGGTTCTGTGTGTTCATTCCATTCCCAAGATTGTAAGCATTTTCTTAATTTTTAGCATCTTCTGTATCAGTTGTTAGTTTAGTATAATTTTTCTTGTTTCCTGCTTAGTTGATGTTAGCTAGTAGTAATCTAGAGTAAAATTTGTAGTTTGTGTATTGAAAATCATAGTTGTTAGTAATTCTAGTTATACAGTCAAAATAGATTAGTAGTGATTAATAGGTTTAAGTTGCTATTAACTGTGTAATTGTGTTAATTAGATCTTAGTTCATCATAGTAAAGTGTTAGGAATCAGTTTCATGATTTAAATCATTGTTGTTTAACATTAATCATAGAAACAGACCTGTATAAGGGTGTTTGGATCAAGCTGCCACAGTGAGTTGATGCATGTTATAGTGCTTAAAACTTGTTTATGCATGTTAGTTTAGATCATATTAGTCCTTATCTGTTATAACAATTAGGTCTCAGTAGTTAAAAAAAGTCAAAGTTAGTTGTCATTCCATCTAGTTTATTAACTGTTAGAGTAATTTAGTCCATAATCTTCATGCTAGCTTAGAATCTAATAAACTAGCTTATTTTCAACTTATTATAGCTTATCTTAACATACTTAGTCATAAAATTAAGGTCTAAGCTCAGATAAGTCAACTTAGTTGTTAGTATTAAAAAGTCAATTTGCAGCCTACATGATTTTTGAATTAACTTTGGATTTTCATTGTGGATTTGTTAATTGATCATAGGATCTGAGCTTGTAGGTTTAAATAATCTTGTTGCTGATCTACTTGTTACTATTTTTGTTGAATTTTATTAAAGTGGTTTGAGTGCTTAAATTGTGCTTATCTTTTAGTAGTTCTTCACAAAAGTCCCCTGTACTCAGATTTAGCACCTCATTTCATAAGCTTGCAAAAGCTTGTAAAGTGAATGTTAGCCTGAGCATTTTGGACCTTTGTGATGCCCTTGTGGCTAGTTACTTGAGTAAGTGCTTATTAGTCCTTTGATTGCTTATTTGGTCTGCTTATATTGCTTAACCTTGTGCTATCAAATAATCTAACCACTGAGTATTCAGTGTACACAAGCAATTTCATAAGCCCATCATAAGCTCATCACTGAGCTTTAGCTTGTGAACCTTGGCTTTTTAAGAAGCTAAGCAGTCCATCTTTTAAATTCAAGCTTAATCTTTCATTCTCATACCCTTTAACTAGGGCTGCAATCAGCTATAAGCTTGTTCATTCACTCAGCCCTCTGAGTGACTCAGTAAAACACCCAACTTCATAAGCTTCTCAAAAGCTACTCAGTGGTCCCCACTGATCAAGCTTTATCATTTTGGAATCCTTACCAACCCATCTTTACACTTCAGCATTCAATAAGTCCTATTGAGCTTATTTCATAAGCTCAATTTGTTCATTTTGGTTGCCTGCCTAACTGTTTGGATCTCAGCTTTGTTGGATTTGCTTATAAGCTTATAACAAGCTTATAGCTTAGTCCAGTGAATTCTCTTGTTTATATATATTAATATACTATATATACATATTACTAATCTTTTATTTTCTTTTTTAAGCTTGTTCCAAAGCTTGTACCAAGCTCATAAGCTTATTCTCACTTATGCACTCAACTGAGTGAACCAGTTGGACCCCTCACTTCCCAAGCTCATTCTGAGCTTATTACTGGGTCCCACACCCTATATCCTAGTTCTTCCAACCCCCCTCCTACCAGGCTTGAATCATTGACTATTTGTTTGACCTAAACCCTAGTGGACCCCACCTAGAATTGTACCCAAACCTTGTCCCATTTCTGACCCAGAACCAAATAAGCAAACTGCTTATTGTGATCTTGTGGCTTATCTAGTGGGCTTATTTGATCAAATCTTGTTCAAACTTGTTCAACTAACTTAGGTGGACCAGAAAATACTAGGGTGGACCCCACATTAGCTCATTTGAGCTTATTTCCTTAGAAAGTCAACTTTGGTCAAACTGTTTTGGTAATAAGCACTCTCAGTGTTTATTTTTGATTTCTAAATTATTTGTTTTTGTAAAAGTTTGATATTTTAAGTATTTATTTAGATTTGTAAAAGAAAAACAAGAAAAAAAAAAAAACCAAACTTACTTATAGTGATAGCTTCTATTTAATAGAAACTATCTATTTAATTTTCCTTTTTAGCTTATTTATAAGCACTTTTACTATTTTGTATTTTTATTAAATCTATTATATATTAAAGTAATTTTATAAATTTTTCCAGAATTTTCTTTTGTCATCTAGTGTTATTTAGAATTAATATTAGTTTATTTAATAATTAAATAATAAATAAGAATTAAATAGCATAATATATTTTTATAAAGTAATACTTATATTTTATATTTTTCCTAGCTTCTATAAGTCATAAAATAATTTTAGAAATTTTCTTGTGATTTATACTGTTCATTTACTAGTTTTTATAATTTAATTATTTTAATTAGATAATAATTAATAAATAGCATAATAATTAATAGATTAAATTAAAAATACATAAAATAAAGTTTTTATAATTTTTTAGGATTCCCATGATGGTTAATTAGATATATAAAATTTTTCATAATTTTCTAAGTTAGTTTAATATTATTTGTAATTTGAAATAGTTTAATTAGTTTAATTATTATATATAGTTTTTAATTAATAGAAAATTTAGAAAAAGACAAAAAGATTTATTTTTATTTTTTATACTTTCTTCAAGTTCTATTTTAGGTTTAGAAAATATTTTTATAAATTTTTAGTTTAATTTGTATTATTTATAATTTTTAGTTGAATTTTAATTAAATAGTTAAATAGTTTTTAATTAAATAATTAATAATAAATAGATAAATAGTGTGAACAATATAATTTTAATTTTAAAATAAGTTTTATAATATTTTAGATTTTTAGAAATTTTAATTTTGATTTTCTAGACTTATTTTACATTTTCATAATTAATAGTTAATTATTAGATAATTAATAAATAGTTATTAAATAAAAATAATTAATTAAATAGTTTTTAATTATAAAGTAAATATTTTAAATTTATTTAATTTGCATTTAAGCCCCTAAGGCTTATAAAATCCTACTATAAGTAAATTTGTTTTTGTTTACGTTTAATTAATAAACGTTTACGTTTTTTTTAGTACCTTTTTCACGTGTACTTATCTGATTTCACGTATTAGTGATATAGCTTATTAAAGCTATTCATTCTTATATTTCAGTAGTATACATCACTTTAACCCTTTTCCTGTTCAAATCACCTGATCTTAAAGTCGTTTTATTTCAGATTTCACATCTCGTTGGGATCTAACGATCCGGGGAAACACTACACTCACCGGAGTATTGGTTTAGGCTGTCTGACTTGTTGACCATAACTTGGTTAATATTATCTGACTGTTTAAGGCCAATCAAAATTTGGCGCCGCTGCCGGGGAGGTGTGCTGCGTATTACGACTTTTTGAAATATCTGTGAGTTTGAATTTTCACCCTTTGTTATATATCATCTTTTTGTTCATATTTTATTTTCTATTTGTAAATTTCCTGTCACTCTAAGTATTCTTAGAGTCGTCTCTAGTGCATGCGCACTCGTTCTTCTAGGTCCACAAGCCCTTTACGTGAGCTTGTCAGAATTCCTCGAAGACGCCGTAGACGTTCTGCCCCAACAGCCGTATCTGAGGAACGTGCTGTTTCACCAAAGAAAGTTATCATGGCGGAAGACCGTCCGATGAATGAGCTTCTCCAAGCACCCATTGAGGGTTACGGAGACGCTATTGTTGTCCCAGCCATCGTGGCTGAATACTTTGAGCTCAAAACCGGGTTACTAAATCTAGTGACTTCAAGCCAATTTTATGGTTTTGAGAGGGATGATCCCCATGCTCATATTAGATGGTTTAATAAAATCACTTCAACCATCAAATACAAGAACGTTCCTTCCGAAGCAGTTAAACTTCTTCTCTTCCCATTTTCTCTTGAGGGAGCAGCCCGGATTTGGCTGGAAAAACAACCTCCTCGTTCAATACACTCATGGGAAGATCTAGTTACCAAATTTGTAAACGAATTTTTTCCCCCGTCCAGAACGACAAGTCTTAAAAATGAAATCATCAAATTTACTCAAAGGTTTGATGAATCGTTTGGTGACGCTTGGGATCGTTTCAAAGAATTGCTTCGTCGATGTCCTCATCATGGTTTCACTGAGTTAATGCAAATTGACACGTTTTATAATGGTGTGAGTCAATCTGACCAAGATTCTCTCAATGCCTCCGCGGGAGGTAATTTTTTGAGCAAAACCACAAAAGAAGCTTTAGAAATCATTGAAAATAAGTCCAAAGTCCGCACTACACGCACAAAACCATATAACTCCCAAGTGAGTGCTGGTCCTTCTACTTCATCACCCGTGAGTACTTCTAGCACCGATGCTAAGATAGATAAACTCACGGACGCCATTCAAGCTTTGGTTCTCTCAAGCCAGAAAAAAGTCACTTTCACACAAAACCCTTCACATGCTGAAGCTAAAAAAGTGGAAGTTTGTGTCACTTGTGGTGGCCCACATGCTTACTACAATTGTACTGCCACGGATGGTAGTCCTTTTGAAGCCAATGCCTTAGCCGGAACTACAAATCAGGGAGGTAATCAATACCGTCCTCAAATGGAACCAAGTTACCGTGCTAACACACATATGGGACCACCCGGGTTTAACCAAAACCCAAATTTGCAAAATAGAAACCAGAACCAACCTCGAATGAACCAAGGTTATCAAAACCAAGGGAATTTCAATCCTGGACAGAATCAAGGTTTCCACAATCAAGGAAACTTTAACAGAAACAATTTCAACCCCGGAAATCATTTTCAGGGAAATGGTAATCCAAATCAAGGGAATTTTCAGCCACAACAAGGTTATAATCAAAATAACCGTGTCCAAAATTTCCCTAACCAAACACAAGCCATTCTCCCAGCTCCACAACCGTCATCAGATGAGTTGTTGAAGCAGTTCATGAAAACTCAAGAAGAGACAAACAGGTTGTTGGTCAGCCAGATTTCTGAACTTAAGAAATCTTTAAATGAACAACCCTCGGGCTCTGGAAAACTTCCGAGCAACACGATCGCAAACCCGAGGGGCGATGCAAAGGCGATCACGACCAGGAGCGGAGTTTCATATGATGGACCCACTGTTCCCACTACCCCTTCTTCTTCTTCTCCCAAGGTAGTGGAAAATAACGTCGAGGTAAATAAGGACGAAGTACTTCCTACTCATAAGGGAGGTGCCCAAGACGTCCCACCTCATGTTGTCCCGAAACCCAAACCAAAACCTAGAGTTGTTTTTGAACCAAATGATATTCCAGTTGAAACACCTCAGTCCAAACCTTCTACCTCCTCTATTCCTTACCCCTCGCGTTTGAGCGAGCAAAAGCTCCGTGAAAAAGCTAGTCATCAGATGGATAAATTCTTTCAAATCTTCCAAGATTTGCATTTTGACATTAGCTTTGCGGATGCTATTATTCTGATGCCCAAATTTGCATCGACAATCAAACACTTGTTAAGCAACAAAGAGAAATTGTTTGAAATGGCAAAGACTCCCTTGAATGAGAACTGCTCAGCAGTTCTTTTAAAGAAGCTTCCCGAGAAGCTGGGAGATCCTGGAAAATTTCTAATACCATGTGTATTCCCGGGAATGGTTGATTGCTATGCCTTGGCCGATCTTGGTGCAAGTATCAACTTAATGCCGTACTCAGTTTGGAAGAAACTTTCTCTTCCTGATCTTACTCCTACCTGCATGACTTTAGAGCTTGCAGACCGATCTATATCTCGTCCTCTCGGCATTGCCGAGGACGTGTTTGTAAAGGTAGGAGAATTTCATCTCCCCGCTGACTTTGTAGTGGTTGATTTCGATGCCGATCAAAGGGTCCCTCTCATTGTGGGGAGGGGTTTCCTTAGAACGGGCCGTGCTCTTATCGATGTATTTGAGCAAGAAATCACTCTTCGTGTGGGTAATGAAGCTGTTACATTTAACCTCGATCAAACTTCGAGGTACTCCTCCAATTATGATTCTGAAGCAGTTAATCAAATAGATGTCATAGACATTGCTTCTGAGGAGTACTCTCAAGAGTTTCTTGGTTATTCTCATAATTCTGTGAGTGGGGATGCCACTCCATCATCTGAACCTATCATTTCCGACTCTTCCCCTTCTCTCACTCCGTTTGAGGGAAGTGATTTCCTTTTGGAAGAGGTCGAGGCTTTTCTCAAAAGTGATTCAGTCCCATTGGGAATTGATAACACTGAGATTGATCTAGAGGGAGATATTCTTCTCCTTGAGAGATTGCTAAATCAAGACAATTCTCTTCCACTCCCTCCCATACAACTTCATAATCAGGAAATCAAATATGTTGAGGAAACTGATGATTTTCCTGAGGTCGAACTCAAGGACTTACCTCCTCATCTTGAATACGCATTCTTGGAGGGTGATGATAAATTACCCGTCATTATTGCTAAAGGTTTAAGTGTTGAGGAGAAAAGTGCTCTCCTAAAGGTCTTGAAGTCAAACAAGCAAGCAATTGCTTGGAAACTCTCCGATATTAAGGGTATTAACCCAGATTTTTGTACACACAAAATCTTGATGGAGGATGACTTCAAGCCTGCAGTGCAACACCAAAGAAGGGTAAATCCAAAAATCCATGATGTGATTAAACAAGAGGTTCTTAAACTTCTTGATGCAGGATTGATTTACCCTATCTCTGACAGTCCATGGGTTAGTCCCATTCATTGTGTTCCAAAAAAGGGTGGCATTACTGTTGTCACCAATGAGGAAAATGAGTTGATTCCAACTCGGCTGGTTACCGGATGGCGTGTTTGCATTGACTATCGTAAGTTAAATGACGCCACCCGCAAAGACCACTTTCCGCTGCCCTTTATGGACCAGATGCTTGAGAGATTAGCTGGAAACGAGTACTATTGTTTCCTTGATGGTTTCTCAGGATACTTTCAAATCCCCATTGATCCATCGGATCAAGAAAAGACTACCTTTACATGCCCTTATGGAACCTTTGCTTATAAACGTATGCCTTTTGGCTTATGTAATGCACCAGGTACGTTCCAGAGGTGTATGATGGCCATATTTACCGACATGATTGGTAAAACGATGGAGGTCTTTATGGATGACTTCTCGGTCATTGGGGATTCATTCCAAACATGCCTCACCAATTTAGAAACAATGTTGAAAAGGTGTAAAGACACCAATCTATGTCTAAATTGGGAAAAGAGTCACTTTATGGTCAAAGAGGGCATTGTCCTCGGCCATAAGATTTCCAAGAATGGGATTGAGGTTGACAGAGCTAAGGTTGATGTCATTGCAAAACTGCCTCACCCTACTACCGTCAAAGGTATTAGGAGTTTCTTGGGTCATGCCGGTTTCTATCGAAGATTCATACAAGATTTTTCTAAAATCTCACGGCCTATGACTCATCTCCTTGAAAAGGATACTCCTTTTATCTTCTCACCAGAGTGCGTCGAAGCTTTTGAAACATTAAAGAAAAAGCTTACTGAGGCACCCATTCTTATTGCACCCGACTGGGACTTACCCTTCGAGATTATGTGCGATGCAAGTGATTTTGCTATCGGTGCAGTCTTGGGGCAACGCAAAACGAAACACTTTCAGCCTATCCACTACGCAAGCAAAACTATGAACGAAGCTCAAACTCATTACACCACTACAGAAAAAGAATTATTAGCTGTGGTGTATGCTTTTGAGAAATTTCGGACATACTTAATCTTGACTAAAAGCGTAGTGTATACGGATCACTCGGCTCTTAAATATCTATTTGCAAAACAAGATGCTAAGCCGAGATTGCTCCGTTGGGTTCTCCTCCTCCAAGAATTTGATATCATTATTCGTGATAAAAAAGGAGCTGAGAACCTGGCTGCTGATCATTTGTCCCGATTAGAAAACCCTCATCAAAATGTGTATGAGAAAAAGGAAATAAATGAAACATTTCCTCTCGAAACACTCAATGCGGTTGCTTTTCGTGGAGATTCTACTACCCCATGGTTTGCCGATTTCGCAAACTACCATGCGGGTAACTTTGTTGTGAAAGGGATGTCAACCCAACAGAAGAATAAATTCTTTAAGGATGTTAAACATTACTTCTGGGATGACCCCTACTTATTCAAAATCTGTGCGGATCAAGTCATCCGACGGTGTGTATATGGACAGGAAGCCACTGAAATTCTTAAGGCTTGCCATGCTGGACCCACTGGGGGACATCATAGTCCTAATTACACCGCCAAAAAGGTGTTTGATTCCGGATTCTTCTGGCCCACAATTTATAAAGATGCCCAGGATCTCATTAAAACCTGTGACGCTTGTCAGCGTCATGGAAACATTTCACAAAGAAATGAGATGCCACAAAATGCTATTCAAGTATGTGAAATATTTGATATATGGGGCATTGACTTTATGGGGCCATTTCCATCATCCAGAGGAAACAAGTACATACTTGTGGCAGTTGATTATTTATCAAAGTGGGTTGAAGCTAAGGCTTTACACACAAATGATGCCCGAGTTGTAGTGAAATTCCTGAAATCTCTTTTTGCCCGTTTTGGAACCCCACGTGCTATTATAAGTGATCGTGGTACGCATTTCTGCAATGACAAATTTGATAAAGTCATGCAAAAGTATGGTGTAACCCACCGTCTTTCTACCGCGTATCACCCACAAACAAGTGGGCAAGTGGAAGTTTCAAATCGTGGTATCAAAAGGATACTTGAGAGGACTGTTGGTGAAAACCGTGCTGCCTGGTCGGATAAATTAGATGACGCACTATGGGCCTTTCGTACAGCTTATAAAACACCCATTGGGTGTACACCTTACAAGCTTGTGTACGGAAAGACATGTCATTTACCGATGGAACTTGAGCACAAAGCCTACTGGGCTTTGAAACATGCCAACTTTGACCTCAAAACTGCGGGCGATCACAGAAAAGTTCAAATGAATGAACTAAATGAACTACGTGATCAGGCTTACGAGAACTCTTTAATCTATAAAGAGAAAACAAAGAGAATTCATGACTCAAAAATAAAGAACCGCGTTTTTAACGTCGGTGATCGAGTACTTCTCTTTAACTCTAGATTAAAGATCTTCTCGGGTAAATTAAAAACCCGTTGGACTGGTCCATTTACTATCACTAAGGTTTATCCATATGGTACCGTTGAGTTATCTCAAAATGACGGTCCATGTTTTAAAGTAAATGGCCATCGTGTGAAACATTACTTTGGAGAGGACTTCCCAAACATGGTTGTCCCGGATCTCCAAACTTTCCCCAAGGACAATTAAATTCGGGGTCGAGTCAAGCTAGTGACTCGGGAATCAAAAACAAGCTACCTCATGAACAAATCAATTCGAGGTCGAGTCAAGCTAAATGACTCGGTAATCAAAAGCATAGCAATATGGGTTTTTCACCCGTATTTCTGACTTCTTTCTACTTTCTACCACCATTTCAAAAGTAAATATTTTTCAAATTTCAATAAACATGTTTTATATGTATATTATGTTATTCATCTTCCAGGCTGTCAGGGCGGATTTATTACAGTTAATCATTCACAAGTGATTAGCTTGCGTGGTAAACCTGACACAAACCTGGAAGGTGTATGTATATTATAAACTTTATCATTCAACTCCCGGGCTGTTAGGGCGAATTTATTACAGTTAATCATTCACAAGTGATTAGCTAGCGTGGTAATCCTGACACAAGCCTGGGAGGTAGTGATCTAAAAAAAAAAAAAAAAAAAAAAAGTTTAAAACAAAAAGAAAAAAGTGAGTTTGTATGTAAATAGCCTAAAATAAAGGTTATAAATATTTCCTTCTTACGTTCTAAGTATCGGTTTAACACCCGGTGTTTTGAATATTGAGGGCAATATTCATTTCTAAGTGTGGGGGGGGGATTCTCACGAATTCAAACACATGTTCCATCAAGCACCCTCATTTGATCAAAATTTAAAGTTTTTTCACACTTAGAAATGCAATAAATGGTATCAATCCTCCATGTCTAACCCACAACAGGATTGGCTAGTCCAGGAGCAAACGGCTCTTGGTAAAGACATCTCAAAACCGTTGATGGCTTGCAATTTGCCAAAAATTGTATGGTTCCTCAACTCCCCATTATCCTAAAAAGCTAATGAGTTGGCTAGCCCGCAAGATTATGGCTTGTGGTAAAGGCCGTAGAAAATCCATAATTGGTAATCAGCTCACCAAGATGTTGACTATTCCATCAAGAGTTGGCTAGTCCAGAAGCAAACGGCTTTTGGTAAAGACTAATCAAATCCGTTGACAGCTGGTGGTTTGCTAAAAATCACACGGTTATCAGGTGTGCCACAGTTCTTACACCTGGCTACTCCAGAAGTGATGGCTTTTGGTAAAGAGTAAAAATCCATTAATTTTTTCTCAAATAGATTGCTAGGGACTAGCAATAGTTTAGTGTGGGGGATTGATGAGTGTGTAAATACTCATCATTTCTGTTACATATAAGCTGCAAAAACATATGAAAACACACAGGAATGCCTTGAAATACATAAAATTATCCCTGGATTGTGTTTTTATGCATAAGGATTGAAAACTGATGAAAAACAAAACATTTCACATAATTTACAGTTTCAGTCCCTGAACTTTGGAAAATTGGCAAAACTAGTCCCTGGTAAATCAAAACTTGTTCAAATGTCATAAAAGGTCCTTGGAATTCATAAGTTGTCAAGAAAAGTCCTTTAAAGTTTAAAAATGGCAAAATGACAACTTTGGTCCCTCAACTTTTGAAAAGTGTCAAATTTAGTCCCTGGGTGTTTAAAAATGAAAATTATCAAACTACACCCTTGTACTATTCTAAAAAGACAAAATTGGTCCTTATGATAACTTTTGAGAAGTTACAATTTCAACCCTTCAAAAATCAGAAAGTTACAATTTTGGTCCCTGGAGTTTGTGGTATTGACAGTTTTGGTCCCTAAGGTTTAAAATGGAAAAATATGCAATTATGGTCCTTGTACTAATGTTTAATTACAGGTTTAGTCCTTATGTGGAGTTTGGAATAATCACAAAACAGCCCTCAACTTTATCTATATTACACATTTGGTCCTTGTGATTTATTAGTAAAAAAACCAAACCGGATCCACCCTTAAACCAAAACTAAACCCATAAAAAACCAAATCCAGATCCAATCCAGTCCACTTGGGCCCAAAGTGAATCCAGCCCACCCCCCTTAGTTAAATAAGCCGGGTCAAACAAAGTCAAACACCACCACCCCGTATTCTCCTTCTTCCCCAAAACCACCACCACTGCTCACCCCTCTCACCCCCATCTTCTCCAATACCACCCATGGTATCACCACTCACCCTCCCAGCTGGCTACTCCACCTCACTTACCCCCATCATTTCACCCCACTTAGCATTAAATGCTTTCTCCACCATTTTCACTCAACCTCCACACTTACAGCCTGGGTAATGATCAAAACTCACCCAAAGTCCACCCTTGTTATCCTAAGCTGTCTCCTACACCTCCTAATGCTCCCAAGAAGCTTTAATTGAAACTAAACTGCTTCTATCCACGTGTTTGAATTTTGGCGCCAAAATGCCAAATGGACGGTTTTGATGATTGAAGCTAAATCAAAGGCTGAAAAGTAGTGGGAAGTCGTCAGAGATACATGGGGAGTCTCAAAAGGCTATAAAGAGAAAGAAAGAAGCAGTGTTGAAATATCTCTAGTTTAATTTATAAAAATGTATGTCGATTAGTTAATCTTTAATTTTCCTTTGTATCTTTAAGCTTTTCTAGTGGAATTTCTTGAACTTCAGTGTATTCTAAACCTTTGGCAATAATAAATTTCAAGTTGTCTTTATGATCCTCAGTATATGAAATTTCCTTTTATATCAAAAATCTCAAGCGTTTGAATTGTTGGATTTAGCTGATACTGTGTATTCCATAAGCTCACTTAAGCTTTGACAAAGCCTAGATAAGCTTTAAAATACATTAAATCAAAGAGTAATCATAAAAACCAAAAATATAAAAAAAAATCAAAATAAATAAAGTGAAAATAAAAAAATAGTGTGTAATAATGATCAGAAGCTTGGAGCAAAGTATATTCTGGATTGCTTTGGTTTAGGGCTCTGTGGAGAGCATTTAGGTGTGTTTCTTTGATCTTGGTTCTGTGTGTTCATTCCATTCCCAAGATTGTAAGCATTTTCTTAATTTTTAGCATCTTCTGTATCAGTTGTTAGTTTAGTATAATTTTTCTTGTTTCCTGCTTAGTTGATGTTAGCTAGTAGTAATCTAGAGTAAAATTTGTAGTTTGTGTATTGAAAATCATAGTTGTTAGTAATTCTAGTTATACAGTCAAAATAGATTAGTAGTGATTAATAGGTTTAAGTTGCTATTAACTGTGTAATTGTGTTAATTAGATCTTAGTTCATCATAGTAAAGTGTTAGGAATCAGTTTCATGATTTAAATCATTGTTGTTTAACATTAATCATAGAAACAGACCTGTATAAGGGTGTTTGGATCAAGCTGCCACAGTGAGTTGATGCATGTTATAGTGCTTAAAACTTGTTTATGCATGTTAGTTTAGATCATATTAGTCCTTATCTGTTATAACAATTAGGTCTCAGTAGTTAAAAAAAGTCAAAGTTAGTTGTCATTCCATCTAGTTTATTAACTGTTAGAGTAATTTAGTCCATAATCTTCATGCTAGCTTAGAATCTAATAAACTAGCTTATTTTCAACTTATTATAGCTTATCTTAACATACTTAGTCATAAAATTAAGGTCTAAGCTCAGATAAGTCAACTTAGTTGTTAGTATTAAAAAGTCAATTTGCAGCCTACATGATTTTTGAATTAACTTTGGATTTTCATTGTGGATTTGTTAATTGATCATAGGATCTGAGCTTGTAGGTTTAAATAATCTTGTTGCTGATCTACTTGTTACTATTTTTGTTGAATTTTATTAAAGTGGTTTGAGTGCTTAAATTGTGCTTATCTTTTAGTAGTTCTTCACAAAAGTCCCCTGTACTCAGATTTAGCACCTCATTTCATAAGCTTGCAAAAGCTTGTAAAGTGAATGTTAGCCTGAGCATTTTGGACCTTTGTGATGCCCTTGTGGCTAGTTACTTGAGTAAGTGCTTATTAGTCCTTTGATTGCTTATTTGGTCTGCTTATATTGCTTAACCTTGTGCTATCAAATAATCTAACCACTGAGTATTCAGTGTACACAAGCAATTTCATAAGCCCATCATAAGCTCATCACTGAGCTTTAGCTTGTGAACCTTGGCTTTTTAAGAAGCTAAGCAGTCCATCTTTTAAATTCAAGCTTAATCTTTCATTCTCATACCCTTTAACTAGGGCTGCAATCAGCTATAAGCTTGTTCATTCACTCAGCCCTCTGAGTGACTCAGTAAAACACCCAACTTCATAAGCTTCTCAAAAGCTACTCAGTGGTCCCCACTGATCAAGCTTTATCATTTTGGAATCCTTACCAACCCATCTTTACACTTCAGCATTCAATAAGTCCTATTGAGCTTATTTCATAAGCTCAATTTGTTCATTTTGGTTGCCTGCCTAACTGTTTGGATCTCAGCTTTGTTGGATTTGCTTATAAGCTTATAACAAGCTTATAGCTTAGTCCAGTGAATTCTCTTGTTTATATATATTAATATACTATATATACATATTACTAATCTTTTATTTTCTTTTTTAAGCTTGTTCCAAAGCTTGTACCAAGCTCATAAGCTTATTCTCACTTATGCACTCAACTGAGTGAACCAGTTGGACCCCTCACTTCCCAAGCTCATTCTGAGCTTATTACTGGGTCCCACACCCTATATCCTAGTTCTTCCAACCCCCCTCCTACCAGGCTTGAATCATTGACTATTTGTTTGACCTAAACCCTAGTGGACCCCACCTAGAATTGTACCCAAACCTTGTCCCATTTCTGACCCAGAACCAAATAAGCAAACTGCTTATTGTGATCTTGTGGCTTATCTAGTGGGCTTATTTGATCAAATCTTGTTCAAACTTGTTCAACTAACTTAGGTGGACCAGAAAATACTAAGGTGGACCCCACATTAGCTCATTTGAGCTTATTTCCTTAGAAAGTCAACTTTGGTCAAACTGTTTTGGTAATAAGCACTCTCAGTGTTTATTTTTGATTTCTAAATTATTTGTTTTTGTAAAAGTTTGATATTTTAAGTATTTATTTAGATTTGTAAAAGAAAAACAAGAAAAAAAAAAAAAAAAAAAAAAAAAAACCAAACTTACTTATAGTGATAGCTTCTATTTAATAGAAACTATCTATTTAATTTTCCTTTTTAGCTTATTTATAAGCACTTTTACTATTTTGTATTTTTATTAAATCTATTATATATTAAAGTAATTTTATAAATTTTTCCAGAATTTTCTTTTGTCATCTAGTGTTATTTAGAATTAATATTAGTTTATTTAATAATTAAATAATAAATAAGAATTAAATAGCATAATATATTTTTATAAAGTAATACTTATATTTTATATTTTTCCTAGCTTCTATAAGTCATAAAATAATTTTAGAAATTTTCTTGTGATTTATACTGTTCATTTACTAGTTTTTATAATTTAATTATTTTAATTAGATAATAATTAATAAATAGCATAATAATTAATAGATTAAATTAAAAATACATAAAATAAAGTTTTTATAATTTTTTAGGATTCCCATGATGGTTAATTAGATATATAAAATTTTTCATAATTTTCTAAGTTAGTTTAATATTATTTGTAATTTGAAATAGTTTAATTAGTTTAATTATTATATATAGTTTTTAATTAATAGAAAATTTAGAAAAAGACAAAAAGATTTATTTTTATTTTTTATACTTTCTTCAAGTTCTATTTTAGGTTTAGAAAATATTTTTATAAATTTTTAGTTTAATTTGTATTATTTATAATTTTTAGTTGAATTTTAATTAAATAGTTAAATAGTTTTTAATTAAATAATTAATAATAAATAGATAAATAGTGTGAACAATATAATTTTAATTTTAAAATAAGTTTTATAATATTTTAGATTTTTAGAAATTTTAATTTTGATTTTCTAGACTTATTTTACATTTTCATAATTAATAGTTAATTATTAGATAATTAATAAATAGTTATTAAATAAAAATAATTAATTAAATAGTTTTTAATTATAAAGTAAATATTTTAAATTTATTTAATTTGCATTTAAGCCCCTAAGGCTTATAAAATCCTACTATAAGTAAATTTGTTTTTGTTTACGTTTAATTAATAAACGTTTACGTTTTTTTTAGTACCTTTTTCACGTGTACTTATCTGATTTCACGTATTAGTGATATAGCTTATTAAAGCTATTCATTCTTATATTTCAGTAGTATACATCACTTTAACCCTTTTCCTGTTCAAATCACCTGATCTTAAAGTCGTTTTATTTCAGATTTCACATCTCGTTGGGATCTAACGATCCGGGGAAACACTACACTCATCGGAGTATTGGTTTAGGCTGTCTGACTTGTTGACCATAACTTGGTTAATATTATCTGACTGTTTAAGGCCAATCAGCAGCCCACCTCTGTCAAGGTGATCACTTGGCGGGAGGTGTGCTATATTCGAGGTACCATGGAAATTTGGCACATTTCCTGTCACCGAGGGCCCCATGTCATTTACATCCTCTGTGGTGTAGGTGATTGTTATTATCTTTATGATATGTCGAATCGATGTTAAGGCTTGCGTTTCGTGAGGCTTAGGAGCAATATTTCACCAGTTTAGTCAAGACCTGTCTATCTTGGCTTGTTTATTTCAAATGCTTGACTTGTGTTCACACTATTACTATTTAAACTACTATGGATTCACTCAACCTTTGTGTTGACTTTTTAAGCATATTTATCTCAGAAAATTAGCAAGCATGGTGGCACGGAGCTGGCAAAAGGGCACACAGGACCCCCCCTTTTTATTTCAATAATGATATCATTCTTTACAAACTCATCATTTCTTTTGCGAAACAATTAACATTTTGGAAAAATGTTTGTAACTCTGACTATTTGAGTTTTCATGGAATGATATTGACTATCTTTTGAATTGTTTTCTATGAGTATGACTGTGTACTAAACTGTAATGACCCCGATTAGACTTCCGCTGCTTATCAAATTTTCGGGGTGTTACACAAACAAACATGATGAGGTCAGATTATCCTTCCTAAAACCAAAAAAGCTATACCAGACTTGTATTTATGCGCTGATGAGCTCATTCATCGAATTAGTTGGTACGAAGATAAAAGAAAACCGTGATTACCAAAAAAAATAAACCTACATGTCAAAGTTTTGCAGTTCATATAAGGTAGTATTACAACTTACACTTTTTTTTTGCCCTCTCTCTCCTTACATCTGTAAGCTAAGAGCTAAGATTACTCAACAAAATTGGCAGTGGGTTAATATACAAATATGTTATTAAACTTTTCAAAAAAGTTCGCCTAAGTTACTAAACTTTCATTTTGTTCACTTAGGTTACTGAACTTATAAGAATCATTTATTAATGTTGGTAGGAGTGACTTAATCGTATATTTTTTGATATGTTAAGTAACATAAATGTCATGTTTTTACAAGTTCAGTATTGTTTATGAATATTTTTTATAAGTTCAGTGACCTCAAATGTCATGGTTTATAAGTTCAGTAACCTAAGTAAATCAAATGAAAGTTCAGTAACTTAGGCAAACTTTTATGAAAAGTTTAGTATCATATTTTTGTATTAACCCTATTGGCAGTTACGTAACCTGAATTTAAGAGACCTTTGATGTCTACACTAGTACACTCTACATGACTAACCTATCGTTAGGCCACGAAATTATATCAATAAATTTACAAACTTATTGATTGTCTACATGTTCGTCAAATCTTAATAAACACCATTATAGTGTGACAATTCTAATGTACGTCAATGAATATAATGACAAAGTTTAATGTCTCTCTCGTTGTTTGTGGCTGCGTCACGTCCACTGATAGTGCTAAATTTAAATCATAGTTCCACTATCTTTGGAAGTTTAAATGGATGAAAACATGAAACAAATCAGAAAGGTTTTTTTTTATAGGTGTTTTAACGGAGAAAACTTAAGCTACACATTAGGTAGTCTACCTACTAAGAATAAAAACACAATTAGGGGGCGTTTGGTTCGCTGTAATCTGGCGTAATTCGATGTAATTGTAATTTGATTACATTACGTAGGCTGTTTGGTTCGCAGAATGGAGAGAATTGTAATTCAGATTACATTACGTAGGTTGTTTGGTTTGCGTTGTAATTGTAATTCAGTCATTACAATTACATCAAAGGAGGGAATTCAGATTACATAGGAAGTTGGAAGGAAAGTTTTAAATTACGTTGTAATTCAGAACTTTATAATAATAATAATAATAATAATAATAATAATAATAATAATAATAATATTTATTATTTATTTATTTATTTATAATAATAAAAATAATAAATAAATAAATAATAATATTTATATATTTATTTATTAAATAATAATAATAATAATAATAATAATAAGAAATAATAATAATAATAATAAATAAATAAATATTTATTTATTTATTATTATTTAATAATAATAATAATAATAATAACAACAATTATTATTATTATTATTATTATTATTATTATTATTATTTAATTATTTATAATAATAATAATAATAATAATAATAAATATTATTTATTATTAATATTATTATATAATAATAATAATAATAATAATAATAATAATAATATTATTATTATTATTATTATTATTATTATTAAAATAATAATAATAATAATAATAATAATAATAATAATAAATATTATTCTTGTTATTTATTCTTATTTTTTTTAATTTATTATTATTATTATTATTATTATTATTATTATTATTATTATTAATATTTTTTTGTTATTATTATTAATTTTAAGTTTTTATTTTAATTTCTTTTGAATTACATTACATTGAGATCCAACCAAACACAGTGACAGAATATGTCAATTACAATTCCAACACATTACAATTACAAAACATTCCAACTCTTTGAATTACAACTCATTCAAATTACAATTCCTTTGACAGATTACAATTCCTTTCAAAACATACTGCGAACCAAACGCCCCCTTAATGTTTTGCTGTAGGAAAGAGGAGAATATTGTCATTTCTCTCTCAATAACTCAGTGCCACCTCATCCGGGTAAACTACCTGGTGGATAGGTGTATCCATGCCCGTGTTTTAATATACGTATTGTAACTTACTCCATGTTGTTTAGTTACTTATGACGTAAAATTGTACTAGCATATTCGCATGTATGTTTTGCCTCAAAATTTTTTTGTTCACTATCTATTATAATTTCCATAAATAAAAAAGTGGTTTATGAAACACTCGAACAATTTGCAATTTAGTAATACAGTGGAGCAATTTCTTAAACACAAACTATATCAAGGATGACTGAAGTTGCATTGAATCGTCGGAGTTTGATCTTTGTCCATTTCTGTTGCCCGAGACGTGGTTCGTAATGGCATTTGTGCCTTCTTCTATCAAGTAGTCGATCAAAAAAATCGTATAATAGTGAGTGATTGGTTTTTGATTGACACCTTAATTTGAGATGTACACTATTTACCTCGTGCCTAAAGTTTTTTGGTTAAACCGATTAATTGTATTTCTTCAAAATGAACACATCAAAACTTGTTTGATTCGCCTAGAACATATCTAATTCCCCGTTAATCACAACCAAATTATATATGTCCAGCCAAATCATGCACTGTTTCGATAAATAGATACATTTTGACTTAATTGCTATTGTTTTATAGTAATAGCACTATCAAAACACAATCAAAACCAACGGTGATTAATTGCAACAACTAGCGACTAATATCATTAAGATGTGAATACCTCAAACTTAAACAATACGTGATGCTAACAAAGCTGAAATGCTCACATGAACCTTTTGAAAGGAAAGACTTTACTATATAAAAATGTGTGACGATTGTCACATACCTTTTTGATTAGCCAATAAAAGAAAAATATCTAAAAGTTTATGAATTCATTTAAAAGAAGAAAAAAAAGTTATTGTTTCGTTATGAAAAAGTAAAAAAATAAAAAATAAACATTTTCAGCCCAATTTTAAAAAAAAATCAAATGAGAAATATACTTAATATATGAGAAGAATGAAGAAATACGAAGTAGTAAATAAATAAAAAGTTTTTGGTGAGAAACATTTTAGGGGGCGTTTGTTATGGGGTAATAGAAATTGTGATTGGGTACTAAAGTAAAAAAACTTGTTTGGTATATAAAAAATGGGTACCATGCCAAAAAAAATTAGACTTTAGAAAACCTTAGTCATCCTCCTATTTTTCACGACTAACTAGATAATGGTGAGGGATTTTTATTCTTACCCTCATTTTTTTCTTCTCTCTTTTTGATTATTTTTAAATATACATATATTAATTTGAAATATATCAAATCTAATCATAACTCAAATCTTAATATAAACCCTTTAATAAAACAAATACATAATTTTTTTTACTACTAATTTAAATTTAAATACAAAGACAAATCTTAATCTAAAACCCATATGCCAACCAAGACCCTTAGTTTAAAATCATCCAAAATACCTTTTTTTTTTTTTTTTTTTTTTCAATACTTAGGTGGCGTTTAGTTGGAAATTATTTTCTTTCATTTCCTATTTCTTGTTTTGTAGGAAAAGGGAGGGAAGTTTGATTTCCACAAAACAATGAAAAATTTAGAACGCGTTTAGTTTGAGAAACATGTGTTTGTGTTTTTCATTTTTCAAAACTAGAAAACATGTTTAAGTGTCGTTGTTTTATATCTCAATTCACTATTCACCTTAGTAGTATTATAAAAATATCTTCAAAACACAAAAACAAATATTATAAACTAACCAACTAAATTATAAAATAACTAAAAAAAATCCAATACGAGAAAATAAAGAAATTATAACAGTAAAATATAATATCAAATAACGTTTTCGTTTATTTTTTTTACGTTTTCGTCCGACATTTTACGTTTTTGTCCGTTTTTGTTTGTCTTTTTTATGTTTTCGTCTGTTTTTTTACGTTTTCGTCTAATTTTTTACGTTTTCGTCCGTTTTTTTACATTTCATCAGTTTTTTTACGTTTTCATCCGTTTTTTACGTTTTCGTCAGAGTTTTTAGGTTTTCGTTTGTTTTTTTACGTTCTCGTCTGTTTTTTTACGTTTTCGTTAGGTTTTTTACAGTTTCGTCAGTATATTTTACATTTTCTTCAGTCTCTTTACGTTTTCTGTCTGTTTTTTTACGTTTTCGTTATATTTTTTACAGTTTCGTCAGTTTATTTTACATTTTCTTCAGTCTCTTTACGTTTTCGTCTGTTTTTTTTACGTTTTCATCTGATTTTTTATGTTTTCGTCCGTTTCTTTACGTTTTTGTCAGATTTTTTACATTTTCATCAGATTTTTTACGTTTTCGTCAGATTTTTTACATTTTCGTCAGATTTTTTACGTTTTCATCTGTTTTTTTACGTTTTCGCCAGATTTTTTTACGTTTTCGTATGATTTTCTATGTTTACACCGTTTTTATACGTTTTCGTCAGTTTTTTTACGTTTTTGTCCATTTTCTTACGTTTTTGTCCTTTTTTTTTTACTTTCTTGTTGAATTTGTATGTTTCCATCTGTTTTTTTACATTTTTGTCAGATTTTTTATGCATTTGTCCATTTTTTAATATATTTCATTTTTTATGATTTCTTCTGATTTTTACATTTTCTTTTGATTTTTTACGTTTTCTTCCGAATTTTTAACTTTACATCCGTCTTCGTCTGATTTTGATGTTTTCATTTTTCATTTACGTTTTCATCTTTGATTTATGTTTTTTTATGTTTCGTCTAACGAAAATGTAAAAAAATAAACGTAAATGTAAATAAACGTAAGTAAACGCAAAAAATGGACGAAAACGTAAAAAATCTGACGAAAATGTAAAAAACCGGACGATAATGTAAAAAATCATATGAAAATGTAAAAAATCTGACGAAAACATAAAAAATCTGACGAAAACGTAAAAAACTTAACGAAAACGTAAAAAAATGGACGATAACGTAAAAAGTCTGACGAAAAGGTAATAAATCTGACGAAAACGTAAAAAAATGGACGAAAATGTAAAAAGTCTGACGAAAACGTAAAAAAACGGAGAAAAACGTAAAAAATCTGACGAAAACGTAAAAAGTCTGACGAAAAAGTAAAAAATATGACAAAAACGTAAAAAAACGGACGATAACGTAAAAAGTCTGATGAAAAAGTAAAAAATCTGACGAAAACGTAAAAAAAACGGACGAAAATGTAAAAAGTCTGACAAAAACGTAAAAAAATGGATGAAAACGTAAAAAATCTGACGAAAATGTAAAAAGTCTGACAAAAAAGTAAAAAATATGTCGAAAACGTAAAAAATCTGACGAAAACGTAAAAAATATGACAAAAACTTAAAAAACCGGACGATAACATAAAAAGTCTGGCGAAAACGTAAAATATCTGACGAAAACGTAAAAAAACGGACGAAAACGTAAAAAATCTGACGAAAACGTAAAAAAACGAACGAAAACTTAAAAAATCAGACGAAAGCGTAAATAATCGGACGAAAATGTAAAAAATCTTACGTAAACTTAAAAAATCTGACCAAAACAGAAAAAAACGGACGAAAACGTAAAAAATCGGGCAAAAACGTAAAAAAGCGAACGTAAACGTAAAAAATCTGACGAAAACGTAAAAAAACGGACGAAAACGTAAAAAATCAGACGAAAATTATTAAATCTGACAAAAACGTAAAAAAACTGATGAAAACGAAAAAAATCGGACGAAAACGTAAAAAACCTGACGAAAACGTAAAAAAACGGAGGAAGACGTAAAAAAACGGACGAAAACGTAAAAAATCGGACGAAAATGTAAAAAATCTGACGAAAACAAAAAAGGATGGACGAAAACATAAAAACTCAGTCGAAAATGTAAAAAATCTGACGAAAACAAAAAAAGATGGACGAAAATGTAAAAAATCAGTCGAAAACGTAAAACAACTGACGAAAACGGATTTGGGGTATTTTAATGGAAAATAGGGGAAAACAAAAAAAAAGTGTTTTGCAGTTTTGTGTATTAAAGTTGGAAATAGGAATTTTGTGTTTTGTAGAGAATTTTATTAAAAAACACTAATTTGAAGGCGATCTCTGTTTTCTTTGTTTTCCGCAAAACATTTTGTGGAAAACAACGTCAACTAAACGCAACCTTTAACGTTTTTCTTTAATTTTCTATCTTCGTCGACAAAACAATGCTCAGCAAATGAAAAATACAAAACCAAAAAACACTTCAACACTTAGAAACTCTTTTAATCAAACCCCAAAACAATGGAAACCACACTCATTCCAGACACCATAACCACAACAACAACAAATCACCAAACCCTAACCCCAACATTCACCAACACAACCTTCACACTCTCACACTTCCACCACCACAAACACCTCCACATCACATCCCAAACACTCCCCACCGACGCCGTCGCACCACCGCCGGTCAAACCTACCGTCATCCCTACCTCACGCGCCAAGACACGCGCGCGCGTGAGACGAAAAATCAAAACCGCCGGCAACGACGGTGACGGTGCTGACGGTAGTGGTGGCGGAGGAGGATTTTTTGGCGGTGGAAATGGTGGTAGTGGTGGTGGATTTGGTTGGGATGAGGGTGAGAGTGAGCAAAGGCCGGTTGATCCGGCGTTTGATTTTGTTTATGAGTTGTTGAGTTGGTTTGTGTTGTCGAATTGCTTGTATTTCGCGGTTAAGCGCGTCTTTAGGATTGTTGTTGATGGGAGTGGTGTTGATGGTGATGATGAGAGGAGGTTTCGTTGAGATTGAGTAATAAAACGTTGATAACCGTTCACACGTCCCGTTGAATAATTGGTACCACAGATGCTATAATTGGAAATGTTGTATATTAATTTGGTTTATTTATGTTTTTCTTTGTACGGATATATTGTTGATGTGGTAGTGACGAAGTGTATATAATTTATAAGAATGTGATTGTGTTTAGGTTGTGTTGGTGCTATACATTTTTGACTAATGACAAAATAGTATTGGCTTAGGGAGTGTCTGACTGTTAGGAAAGGTTGCTATGTTATAACACGATGCGATACATTATGTGTGGCTTGAGTTTATCAGCATACCGCGAATGTATTTGGTTCTGTCTATTTATTTGGATTATTAGTATAAACTATAAAGTGCTATCAAAATATAGTAAACTCGAAGAAAGTGTTTGGAATAAGCTCAGGTTAATGGCTTATTATCTAATTTATGAGGAAAAATGTGATTAGGCATATCAAAAATTCTAAATGCGGTAAGTTTATCTGTATAAGTAAGCTTATACATACACCCACTTTATCTGAATGTGTATGAAATACTTACGTTATAGTATTCGTATCACCTTTTCTTCTGTAGCCTTGTGTGTAGGTTAGTTTAGTTTTGGTTATCGGTTATGATTACTGAATAGTGATGACTTAGTGTGAAACGAATGTGTTATTTTGCATCTGGAGTTCTGGTTGCAGAGTGGTCGACTCAATACTTTGAGAGTATGAGTGAGAGTGGATCATATATCTAACATGAGGTGTTTAGAATGTTTCATGGTTCCCCTGTGTGAAGAACTTTGATGCTTTAACTAACCATAATGTTTTTTGAGATATTTTCTTGGCAAGTGTCATGTGAACCAGGATAGATAACGCACCGACTCATGTGTTAGTGTATATAATTTATAAGAATTTGATTGTTTAGGTTGCATTCGGGCTATATATTTTTGACTAATGACAAAACAGTATATAGATGATGAGCAAAGGTGTGCCTTAGTTAGTGTTTGACTGTTAAGAAAGCTTGTTATGTACTTGTAGTCTCGTAACACAATGCAATAAGTTATGTGTGGATTGGCTTTATCAGCTTACTGCGAATGTATATGGATTATTAGTAGAAGTGTTATCAAACTCGAAGAAAGTGTTTGGAATAAGCTCAAGTTAATGTCTTATTATCTAATTTATGAGGAAAATTGTGATTGGTTTAAGATACAAAATTGGAGCCTTTTAAAGATGCTTAAGTCATTAAGCTTAAGCTTAGGCAAACAGCATCCAAAGCTGTTTAGGTATATCAAAATTCAAAACACATTAACTTTATAACCTGTATAAGTAAACTTAACCATGCACCAACTTATCTAAATGTGTATGAAATACTTATATTAAGGCTATGTTTGGCGCATAGCTTTTTGGAGCTTTTAAGGGCGATGAGCGGTGAGCAATGAGCTTTTTGATTTTTAGTGTTAGTTTGGCGAAGGAGCGGTGAGCTTTACTATTTTTTAGTATGTAGGCTGGTTTAGTTTCTGTTATCGGTTATATGATTACTGAATAGTGATGACTTAGTGTGAAACGAATGTGTTATTTTGCATCTGGAGTTCTGATTGCAGAGTGGTCGACGCAGTACTTTGAGTGTATGAGTGAGAGTAGTTCATATATCTAACATGAGGTGGTTAGAATGTTTTATGGTTCCCCTGTGTGAAGAACTTTGATGGTTTAACTAACCATAATGTTTTTGAGCTATTTTATTGGCAAGTGTCATGTGAACCAGGATAGATAACGCACCGACTCACGTGTAACCTCTGTGGGCAAGGCTTTCATTATGGATTCACCGCCATCGAGGTATGCATTAACTGGTACAAAGTTATCTAAGTTACGTGAGAAATTGCAGCATCCACTCCTTAGTTGGGCATAAGTAGGACGAATCGACGTTGTGTTTATCTTATGTCACGCTCTTGCCTAGAGTACACAGTTCTTTGGTGTTCAGATTTTACTACAATTATATTTCCAATTTGAATACATCTTGTAGAGTAATAGTGTGCATCTGACCGTATCAGACTATGTCTAAGGTTATGTTTGGCGTGCGAACTTATTAGAGCTTATCATAGCTTGAGCTTATTTTTTTTAGAAAAATAAGCTATCATTAAAAATAAGTCTCGTTTGGCTGACATAGCTTGAAGGAGCATGTTAAAAAAATAAGCTACTAAATGGAATGCTAGTTGAAGGAGCATGTAAAAAAAAGCTCCAGCGACATGCTCCTGCGACATGCTCCGGCTCCTACTAGTGCCAAACATACCCTAAGTGAATCAACTAGTAATGCAATGAAGCTGAACCTAGAAAACGTTTTACAAGTAAACTTGCATATCCGCTGCTATAGTTTCACATTGTGATTGCTAGTTATTTCTTTGTCCTTTATTAGCTGAGAGTCCTACTTCAAGGTTTGCTATTAAGTTTAGAAGGTTCTCAACTTGGGCACTGAAATTACCAACTCGTACTGGAAAATGTTGCATTTCATAGTCTTTTTATTTTGTCATTGGTATAGGACATCACATAGCTGACTACTTTTTTTTTGAACGATGACTTTCATTTTTTGGAGAAGAGTCGCACCTACCCCAAGGGAGGCCCTCATCCACCACATATCCAGACTATGTTGTCTTAACTGGGTCCACGCTGGCGCAGTGGGGATTATTAACGGCGTCAGCCCGGAAACCGTACCGCCTCCACACGATTATAATTAGCTGGAGAAACGGCCGGATGAAAACCGGGGCCGGCTCAGATTCGAACCTGCGCAGCTAATGGCTTACAGGGTCTCCTCTTCATTGCCTAGTATCAACAAACCCTGTGGTCAAAGAGGACTTTCCGGATGGTCACCTATCCGGTACTATTCTCTCTGTGGCTCACTTAACAAGTTAAGCACTCACCACTATACCACATGGTCGTTGCCCTTTTCACCACTAGACCACATAGCTGACTACTAGATAAGCTTTTATGTTAATATACTAAAATATTTTGAGAGTTATTTCATGTATTTTATTAGTTGCAAGAAGCGTATAGGCTTGACTTAATTTCTTTTTTTATCTTCTTATTGCGTGCTAAGTATGAATGTAATAGGAGTATATAGCATGAAAAGGGCTGTGGCTAAGAGGTGATTATTGACGTGTGGCTTAATAAAGAAATAAGTATTATTGAATTGCAAATGTGAATATCTTGTGGTTAAGAATATAAATCAAACACAGACTTGAGATGTGAGTTGAAAGGAGAGTATGTTCCGACATGTACTGTGGTTTTCCTTTTTTTGAGAATCGAAGCTAACCGGGACCAAGCTACAAAGAACTGGCCATGTGCTTCTTAAGGTATTTTTTTTTTTTTTGCTGGCCATTTTCACAAAGCAAATATTTAAGTTTTTTTTATTTATGAAGATGACCGACAACAATTGAAATGGATCTTAAACGACATGTGTTTAGTACTTTGAAGCGTGGTCCGGTTAAGCTGATTGTAACACAATTCGGGATTGTAGTGTTAGGCTACTTGCAATAAGGAAAATTTATTAGGGTCAATCCCCCCTGCTTTTTCTCTCCAGCGACCTGCAGGCGATTCAGTGCCACAGTAAGGGCGACCAAGTTCATTTTTATTTTTTTTATTTATTTTTATTTTTTTTATTTTTTTAACACAAAATAAAATTTCATTCATAATTAAAACATTACATACTAATTCAACTAAAATAAAAACATTACAACACTTATTAAAACATAATAACATAAAAACTAATCTTCTAGGTTGTATTGTTTCTTAATCGCGTCTTTGAGTTCTTGCATTTTTTGTCGTTGAAATGCAAGCAAAGATGGGTCGATTGGTTTGAAATAGAAGATGAGGTCTTTTTGATATTTCTTTTGACGCTCAAATGCAAGCTTTTGTTCTTCCATTGCCAATCTTCTGTCTTCTTGCTCTACTTTCTTTTGCTCCAGCGCCAACTCTTTATCCCTTTGCTCCAGCTCTTTTTCCTTCAATTTGTAGTATCCGTCTGCAAGCTCCTGCTTCTTACCCCAAGCCTTTGACGTAATTGCTTGCCATTTTTCGGCTACCCCATCCAAACTAAACCCCGACGATTTCTTTTTACCCTTATTTTTCTTAGCTGCATCACGCCCAATCGGTCGCTCATCACGAGGTTCTTCATTACTAGGCACATCCGAGCCCGTGTCAGAAGTCCTTGGTTTTTTTCGACCTTCATTTTGGATTAAAAAATGCGGCATCTCATTTTTCTTCCAAATCTGATGCTCCCTCAAAATCTCCCAACAATGATCTAAATGAAACGTGTGCCTCATCATTATTGCATATTCTTGACACGCTCTTTGGTAAATAAGGAGATCATTCGCACCACTTCCAAAATTCGTATAACAATTGTCATAAATGGCATAAAATGCACCAACTCTATGACGAATCCTATTTTTTCACTTGCTAGTAATTGAGTTGTACGATCTCCCTTCACCGACCTCCTTTTCAAAATATGTAATCACTTTCTTCCAAAATCCCTTAGAATTTTGGTTTGTTCCAACTATGCTATCCTTCGACGAATCACACCAAGCCATGCACAACGCAATTTCTTCCTCTTTTGACCAATTCGAGATGTCTTTCTCAACCTTTTCCTCAACCTCTTTCTCAACCGCCTTCTTCTTACCCTTTGTAGCACGCTTCTTTGGTTTGACCGGTGACATCTCTTCAGAAATAGTGTTGTCGTCGTCATCACCCACAAGATCATCATTTGGAACCGAATCGTGATACGATCCGTGACCCGAACCTGGATAACCCGGTGACACTTGTTGACTCGAATAACCCGAACCGGTTCCAACATAAAAATCCGGTTTGTTTTCTAATTGTTCCATAAAATCACAAGCATCAAGATTGATGTTGTTTACCGGAGAATAATTTTGGTAATTAGAGTAGGAAGACATTGATGAGTCTATTGTTGGACGATAGCACGATTCGGGGGAGCCATACATAGATTGTTGGCTTCGACGAGAGTTGCTTTGTTGTGGTTGTTGGTTGTTTTGATACGGGGGAACAAATGGACGATTAATATTACGATTCATAGCAAATAGATTGAATGTTTGTTGTTGTGGAGGTCGTTGAGATTCGTAATCAAGAGAACGAAGTCGGAAATTGATGGTTGGTGACACACCGGTTAACCGGAAAGTTGAATCCGGTGATAATTGCGGGATGTTTTGTTGTGGTAAACGGGATTTCCGGCCTTTTGCTTGTTGTTGTGGTGTTTTCTTAGACATTTTTAATAGAAAGAAGTGTGAGATTGTGTGAATTGAAGTGTTGTTTAGTTGTGTATTTATAGGGGATTTTTCTTTTTATTTTATTTTATTTAGCCAACGTCTACTTTTCAAAAGGTAAGATTTTATTTATTTATTTATTTATTTATTTATTTATTTTATTTTTATTTTATTTTTTTTTACGGTTGTAATTGAGTTGAATTGCAAAAAATGGATCAAACACCAAAAGAAAACTCGGTCGAGACAAGGACCGAGTACCCTTCAAATTCACCTCCCAATCGGTCGCGACCTTCATACCACAGCAATGACGACCGAGTCGACCGACTCGGTCTCGGTCGTTATTGCAACCGGCCTTACTTCTCAAGCTGTAAGTTGAAAGAAGAGTATGTTCCGACTAGTAACACTATTTGGGATCACAGTGTTACTTCTTAAGCTGTGAGTTGAAAGAAGAGCATGTTCTGATACTATATGAGATTGTGACAAATAAACAGGTTAACCTGTTTTTTCCCTCCTGGAATTTGGCCTAACCGGGGACCAAGCAGTGATAAAATGTGGATACATGTCTGTCAATGCTTATTTTTTTGTTGCTCATCATCTTCCAAAAAGCAAATATTAAAATAACTTCTCTTTGTGAAGGTGACAGAGTGAAAGAAAACAAGGCCTCAAAAGGCATTTGTTTAGTATTCGAAGTGTGGTCTGGTTAGGCTTGAGTTCAACACACTTGGGGATCGTATTGTGTTACTTGGTTCTAGACGGCCTTACTTCTTTTTTTTCTTTTCAACTCAACTTAATTTGGGTTTCTTTTCTTAGCATTTGATTTTGGACTAATAAGATTCAAAACTTTAAATTCATCTTGTATTGACTGGACGAGTACCCGCGCAAAGCGAGTTGTATAGCGGCAAATAATTATACATGTGAAATCGTGATTTTGGTTCGACCTTTGATGCAAAGCGCATGTTTTTTAAATACAAAGCGTGTGCTTTTTAAAATAGGGGCGTTGCTGAGAACGACAAAAAAAAAAAAAAAAAAATTTAGGCCTGGCACGAAAAGAAAAAAAAAGTGCCCCTATAATGGGTATAAAGGGTTGGGCCTAATACATATAATGGGTATAAAAAGTACCTCTATAATGGGTTGGGCCTAGTACATATAATGAGTATAAAAAAATTTAGTGCCCTTTAGTGGGCTAGGTCCGGCTCGGTTGCTGATGCTGCGCCGGCCCAAAACCGCCCATGTTTTAAAATTAATATAGTGTGTGTTTTTGAAAACTTTTCAAGTTTAAAATTGATTAAGAAAATATAATATTTAAGTTGCCAAATTTTTGATAAGTTACCAAGTTTAAAAGGTACTTAGAGATAACTTAATAAAACTATTTTAATTTAAGTTTCAAGTTTGAAGAATTCAAAAAAGATATGCACTCTTTATAAGTAGTAAAGATGTTAATAATTTTGGGCAAGTTTGTCAGCAACTTGTTATAAGTTGACTAATTTAGGGGGTAAGGGCTTTGGCAGTGCACCCCTCACCCCATCAACCTTCACTCACAAACAACCAATCCTCTTATGCCACATCACCCTCCCACTTTTCCCTTCACTCACTCACTTTTTGTTGGCATCACACCCCTCACCATTCACTCATTTTTTTTTTAATTCTATTAAAATTTATTAAAAACTAAAATTCATTAAAATTAAAATAAACATTATATAATATTATCAAAAAACATAAAATACCATTACATAATACTAAAAATCTAATTTTCATCGTCTTCATCGTCCACCTCGAGGTATGGTAATTGTTGAGCGTGAATATGCTCCATAAGATCAAATCTGACACGAAAATGTGTATCCTCATCTCGTATCTCGGCTAAGGCTGCTTCGTCAAACACCGGTTGGATCGGAGGATCCCGAATATGAACCGGCGAGATTGCGTTACCGGCGTCATGTATAATCATGTTATGCAATATGACACACGTATATACTATTTTTCTAATTCTTTCTATTGTGTGTGGCCATAAGGGTCGATTCAGTATACCCCATTTACCCTTGAGAACACCAAATGCCCGTTCAACATCCTTTCGAGCCAACTCTTGTACTTTCTTGAACTTTTTCTCCTTCGGGTCGGTTGGATATTTGAACGCTTTAACAAAAGTACACCATGTCGGATATATGCCATCACAAAGATAATAGCCACGCTTGTACGTATGGCCGTTCACAACAAATGGGCACTTAGGTGCCGTACCATTACGCTCGGTGAGGAATAGCGGAGATTGCATCACAACATTCACATTGTTATTTGAACCCGGCGGTCCAAAGAACGCGTGCCATATCCACAAATTTTGAGACGCCACTGCCTCCATCATAATTGTGGGGTATTGATGGTCACCCCTTTTATATTGACCCCTCAATTCGATTGGACAATTCTTCCAAACGAAATGTGTGCAATCTAGGCTACCGATCATACCCGGAATGTGATGTCGAGCTTCGTGCGCTTCGTACAAACATGCAACATCATGACTTGTTAGCCTACGTAGAAAATCTCAAGCATATAACTGAATAATAGCATCACAAAAAAATTGAAGGCATTCACGTGAAGTTCTTTGTGCCATTTCTAAATATTCGTCAAACTCATCCGGTGGTGCACCGGTTGCGCGTTGTTTAATGGCAGACGAACATTTTTGTATGGTTGTGAAACTTTTTTTCATTCTAGCATCATAACCTTCCTGAAAATACTCGAATCTAGCCTCAATAGCTCGCGTGATTTTTAAAAATAAACTTTTAGGCATACGATACCTATCTTCAAAAAATTCATCGTCGAATTTTGGATCTTCACAAAAATAATCACGATGCAATCTTTGTGCAACAGAGATCCGATTGCGTTTCACTGATATTCGTGTCGACCCAGCCGTATCTTTTTCATCTTCGTCAATCGCGGCAGCAAAAATATCGAGACTATTATCGTTAGACCACTCGAATGGCTCATCTAAAAATAAAGTCGAACCAATTTTTTTATGCTCCATATACTTGCGGTTGAATCGGATTTTTTTTTGGATCGGTGGTTTTTTTTTTTCTTTGGATCGATTGTTTTTTTTCTTTGGATGGGTATATATATATATATATATATATATATATATATATATATATATATATATATATATATGTTGTGTGTGTTTGGTTTTGTCCACTATATATACATAAAATATATATATATATATATATATATATATATATATATATATATATATATATATATATATATATATATATATATATATATATATATATATATATATATATTCGTTGGTCCCAAATTACTCCCCAACGTTCGAATAATAAAGTCCCCAACGTCTAGTTTTCTTTCAAATTCACACGGGAACCTCCCCGCATTTCACCTCTACCGTGCGGTGTGGAGGCACCGGCGGCGGTGTTCCCGCAGGGGAAGGGCACCGTGCCGTGCCTCCCCGTACCCACTGCCAAAGCCCTAAAAGCCACTATCTATAATGAAAAAATGGTCAAATGTGAAAAAGTTGAGTCTTGAAAGTTGAGTGTTGAAAGTCAAATGTGAGAGAAAGGTGAAATGTAATTAATACTCTTATTAAAATACCCCAAAGGTGAAATGTAATTAATACTCTTATTAAAATATCCCAATAGTTAAAAGTACAATGATTTATTAACATTGTACAACTAATTAAAAGTATATCTACCAAATTAAATACAACTAATTAAAACACCACTTACTAAAAATTATAATAAAATTTTCATAATGTACAATTTAAACAAGCTACAACATAATCTATATGAAATAATTAAACACACTAATTTAATGTTATTTTTAATAAAACACCATACAACCTAACAAGTTGATGGTACTTATAGTTTTGAAAATCGGACGGGACCAACCTTCAACCGGAAACCGGTGTCGCTACCTAACCAATAAAAGCCATCCGAAAATGAACCAGAGATGACCTGTTATTACACACATTATACAAATTATTAAAACACGCAAAGCTGCATACAACTTAACAAGTTGATGGTATACATTGTTTTGAAACTGGAAGGGGCCAACAGGTTCAATCGGGAACCGGTGTCGCCACTGGTTCAGCTAACCGATAAAAGCCATCCGAAAACGAACCATAGCGGACCTGTTGAAACAGATATAACTGGTGAATCAGGTCTCATCGAGATCCATTTCTCTGGTTAATCGTCAAAGGGTACCCGAAGGAAAAACTTAATAGTGAAAAGTTGAAACTAAAAAAGGAAATGTTGAAAACATATATTTCAAAAGGAAATTATTAATACAAATCGAAAACTGGGTTGACCCGGGATGCTTCAAACCCGGCGGGTTGACCGGGTTTAATTTGACCCGTTTTTGAACCAACCGGGCAAGTTCACCCGGTTTAAATCGACCCGCTTTTCGATCGGAACGGTTCAACCGGTTGAACCACCCGGGTTGAACCGGATTTCAAAACATTATGTTTAATCCCCAAATATTCAAACTTTTATTATTATCCGTTTATAACCTATAAACTTTTTTATCAATAAAATATATGTCGCTATAAAATCCCGTTGCTATGTACGGGTACTCGTCTAGCAGTATGGATGTAGATTCGCAGAGACTTGAACTCAACTTGGTGATGTTAGGCTAAGCTCAATTGCTTTTTGATTGTCAACGAGCCTTGTTGGTTGGAGCCGGATTTGGCAAGGATCAAGCTCAATTTAAGAGCCTAATTAAATTATTAATCATAAAGCTCGAATTGTTGATAAGAAGTTAACTAGAGATTTTATAAATGAATCTGATTTGTTACGTCTCAACCTCATTTTCTGTATCCGAACTTTAACCGGTAGGAGTCAACCCAACCTTAGCTTTGAACTTTTTGTTTACATCTTTGATTTTTAACATATAACGACCGTGTTAAAAGCAAAATCAATATTTAGTGTTAAAATATTTTGAATCCTGAAAATACCAGCAAGATGATAAAGTTTAGTGTATTGGTAATACAGTACTCGCTTCTTTTGGTTCAAAAGAACGAAACTTGAATATCTATAACATAATTGTTGCAGAAAGGAAATTAAAAATCAAGAAGATTGACTTGGGAAACCATATCATGATGTAGTATATGGTTACAACTTTAAATATCTTGCAGATTGTATAGGCGTTGATACGACCCGGTTAGGGGTTGTATCGGGATAGGGCACCACTTTTAGCGTATGCGAGCTCCTTAAGTAAATAGAGATAAGAAGACTAGAGAATTACTTGACAAACTTGATTCATTCATTCATAATAATGATTCGGTATATATAACCGAATAACCCTAGCTTGTAAAACAAGCCAAACATAAAGACATATCTAAACAATGACACTTTCCTAATACGACACAAAGACATATCCTAAATAAATATAATATGACATAAATCTCGAGGCGTATCATTCCCCACTCCTTCAAAATCACTTGTCCTCAAGGTGTGGTCTTGAGAAATTTCTCTTGATTCCGGGATCCCATATCCTAATCCTATCTTCCACTCCAGTAGTTCTCATGCCTTCCGCTACCGCAACCAACACCTTTTTCTTCTTCCGCCTTCCACTACCTTGGACATAACACAACATAATTCTTCCGCCTTCTGCTACCCATGCCGTAACACTCCTCACTCCTTCAAAAATCACCTTGCCCTCAAGGTGATACGAAGAATTTGCAGATTGAGAGTCTGCTAATTCCTCGCTTAAATTCAAATTTATTTCATCCAAACTGTTAATACAAATATCGCCTAAAAACGTTATTTATATTTTACGATCTTTGCTAAGTTTTGTTAACAATCACGACCCATCCGGAAAACCGCCCGGATAAGTGTCAAACCACTTTGGTCTAGCCAATCCATCAACCTAAGCTCCTCATCCTCGGATGAATTCACCTCACCCATAAAAAATGAACATTTTTTAAACCTTGCATCTCCATCTCCAACACCAAATGAACCAAATAAGCTCACTCCACCACTAACAAAATCACACATTGACCCAACTCCACCAAGTGCTCCAACTCAACCATCCAAAACTCCATCTCCATCACCATCACCATTACCCAAACTTGAACCTATGGAGTTATTTCGGTCTCCTCCAACATCACCACACCCGTTTGTCCAAGATCTTAATGATCTTCCACCAAGACCTACACAACCACCACCTTTTGCAAATGAAACACCAAGGTCAATTCTTGACCAAAATGAGCATTTTAACCACACCCAACCACCACAACAAGTGTACCATCAACCCAAACTATTGTTGTTTCACCCTATCTACCATGATATCCATGGTCCTCTTTATGGAGAACCAAATTTTGAAAATCATGATCAACCAACTCCACCACATTCTCAAGCCCAAACCTTTGAGTCTTTCTTTCCTTCATATGAGGAAATCCAAAGCATGGTTGAGAATCACCTCCATCGAGCAATGAAATTTCAAACCACCTTGCTTGAGTCTATACCAAACCCATCCTCCACCCAAGAACCAAAAACCAACCAACCCTCAAACCAAGAAACCAAAACCAACCCATTTCCACCCACTCATCCCCATGTTTGCTCAAATTATGAGCAAATGGGTAAAAGCATCAAAATGTTGCTTCACCAATTCCAAGATGAAACCCGTTTTGCATTCCAACACGTCATAGAACGTTTGGACGCTCTTTCCCACCCAAACAAATCCTAGACAACCTTTGGAGGCCTTTTGCCCCATTTAAGAAAGTAGGATTTGATTTTCTTTTATTTTCTAGGTTATTTTTAGTTTTTCTTTTAGAAGTAGAAGAATCTTTCCCATTTCTTGTCTTTGACTTTTATAAGCCAAATTTTACATGGAATGATATTTCTTTCTACTTACTTACTTGCATTGTTGGTTGATCATTTTTGTGTTGTCATTGTGGTTGCAATGTGTGTGGTAACTACAAGCTTGACTATATATATCACCAACTAACAATTTTTTTTGTAGGATCAAAATCCATGTTTCTCATCTTGGCACTCCTTTTAGGGGGAGTAACAACCAAGGGGGAGCACGTGCATTATTCCGCTTCGCTACTCTACTTTTTGTTTCGACAAAAAGGGGGAGAAATATATTAAACCGTTAAAACTTAATATGATCACTTAAGTAAAACAAGTTTAATATAATTTTTTTTAAGTCTTAAACACCAAGATTTTGTGAGTTACTTAAAAACAAAGTTTATGTTTTGTCATCAACAAAAAGGGGGAGATTGTTAATACAAATATCGCCTAAAAACGTTATTTATATTTTACGATCTTTGCTAAGTTTTGTTAACGACAAAATGTAAACTTTAGTTTCTAAGTAAAACATAATCTTAGTTTTAAAGACTTGCATAAACTAGACTTTTGCTACATTTTACATTTCATAAAATACAACACTTTTTATTTCTTAAAATAGAAATGTCACATCCCATTTATGGCAAGTTTTGTCAATATATATTTATGGAAAGAAAGTGTGTTTGACTAACCATATGTTTGCTTGCAAGT
Source organism: Artemisia argyi (assembly GCA_030686995.1). Taxonomy (NCBI): domain Eukaryota; kingdom Viridiplantae; phylum Streptophyta; class Magnoliopsida; order Asterales; family Asteraceae; genus Artemisia; species Artemisia argyi. The sequence continues at coordinate 173,077,472 of CM060686.1, read as the reverse complement.
TTTGTGTTTGACTAGGTATAATGAGACGTGACATTGTTTGGTTTGCAAGATTTATTGCAAAACCAACTGCAAGCCCGGCGGAAACCTAGGGGTACACGGGCGGAACCCATCTGAGGGTTCCGCCGTATCCGCCAGGCCTGCAGAAGGTTTTGCTATAAATACTAAGCCACAAGTTTGATTTTTGGCTTATCACTCTACATCATATTTACACACATTCATTCATTCTTTCATCTAACCCTTTAACATTTCATATGTGAAGTTTCTTTTTGTAGAAAAGAGATTCACGAGTTCATAAAAAGTTACAAGTATTCAACACAACGTTGCAAGACTTGTTAGCTTAGCATTGTGTAGACTTGTGTAGTTTACACTTCATTTGATTGTGTATTTTCAGTAGTGATCGGTTAGTATTTTAGTCCTCAAAATACAAAGTGTGACGGGAGTTGTTGTACCCTTGTAAAAGAACTAACGGGAGTGGTTGTACCCTGATGAGTGTCTAAATACTCATCATTTTATACCAATCTGAACTGCCAAAACATACAAAAACACTCAAATATGCATCAAAATACTTAAAATATCTTAGAAGTGTGTTTTATATGTTTCAAATGCAAAATATGCAAAAACAGATGAAAAACGTACAAAGTTTGCATAATTGGCAGTTTCAGTCTCTCAAGTTTCATAAATTGGCAAAACTAGTCCCTGGTTATTCTAAAAATATGAAAAAGTCACCAAAGGTCCTTTTTAATCATAAAGTTACATATTTAGTCCTTTGGTGCAAAGTTTCACAAAATTACAAGTTTAGTCCCTGTACTTTGCAAATTGACATAAATGGTCCCTGGGATATAAAAAACTTTGAGAAAAGCAATTTTGATCCTTGTATTACTAATCTTTTGCAGGAATGGTCCTTGGGTGAAAAGTTTGGTAAAATTACATGTTTGGTCCCTAGAGTTTGAAAGTTTGGCAAAAATGGTCCCCGGGGTGTTTTAAAGTGCAATAAATGAAAAATTATCATTTAAGATCCCTATACTATTCAACTTTTACAAAACTGGACCTTTTGATAATATTTTGGGAAATTACATATTTAGTCCCTCAAAAATCCGAAAATTACATAAATAGTCCTTTAATATTTAAAAATGGAAAAATATGTAATTATATTCCTTGGTTTATTTTAACATGGCAGGAATGACCCCTTGATTAACTTTGGAAAATACCACATCAGCCCCCCAAACTTTCAGATAATTACATTTTTGGTCCCTGTGTTTTATAACAAACATACCAAACCGGACCCTATGTATTATTAACTAAACCAAAAACCAATCCAATCCAAACTTAAATACTACCCAGTCCACATACACCCCTGATCCATTCCATGTACCTGGCCCAACACACACCCAGCCCACACCCTTTAATAAATAAAACGCAGGGTCAACTATTTGACCTGCGTTGACCCGTTTGACCATCACCCCCAACCTTCCACCTCGTCACCTGCTACTTCACCCTCCACCACCTGCTTCCACCACTAGCTCACTTTCACCACCTCATACACCCTCTGTCACCTCCTAAACCAAAACCCACCCCATGGGTTTGCACCCCTGACCTCTTGGGTTGACCTGGTCAACACCCACGCCAAAGCCAAGCACCATCTGGGCTAAGTGTTTGTTATTGTAATTGTTTCCCACTCTTATTTATATACTAGTATAATCCATTTTAAGCTTATTTCTCTTTTCAGCTTATTTTCAAGCTTATTTATAAGCTTATCTTAACTTTTATATTTTTATTAGCTTAATAATAGTATAAAGTATTTTTATAAAAAGTTTTATAATTATTACTTTTCATTTGGTATTTTTTTAAATTTAAATTAGTATAAATAGTTATTAAATAGTTTTTAATTAATAATAAATAATTAAAAAGTCAAAAAAATAATTTTCTTTTTTCTAAAATTTTCTTTGATTATTAGGGTCGTAAAAATAAAATTTTCATGTCCGTAGGGTTAGCGTAGTTCAAATTTCACTTTTTATTTCGCGCACTCGCGTTTATTTTAATTTTAACTCGCGTTTTATTTAAATAACTTCTACGTTTTTGAATTTATGTTACGTTTGTAAAAGTAGTTTGTAAAATAAGAAAAACCAAAAACATAAATAAAGTGATAGCTTCTATTTAAGCCGATTGGCTTATTTTTCTGCTTACGTATAAGCAATTTCTGATTTTAAGGTTTTTTTTTTTTTTTTTTTTTTTTTTTTTTTTTTTTTTTTTAGATTAATTAGGTTTCACGTCATTGTTAATATAGTTCGTTTAAATCGTTCTCATTCGTATATCCTTAGTGTAATAATTCAAACCACTCAAACCCCTTTCTGTCCAAATTCACTAGATCACAAACCCGTTTTAATACCATCCACACCTCGTCGGGACATAACGACCCGGGGAAACACTATATTCCGCGGAGCATTGAGCCTTAGGAGTTTGACTTGTTTGACCACATCCGTGGTTGAATTTGGTTGACTGCTTTTGCCTCAATCAAGCTGAAACTTGTTCCTAGTTATAGACTACCACCTCAATTTCATTTTCTCATAGCTGTTATATTTTTAGTAATTTTCTAGTGGGCCCCAGCTAGGTCCAAAGTAGGTTGCAGGGAGATAACCTCCCCTGTGCAGCAGACATCAAAGCCACACTACCACCTTTGGTGGTGGTTTGTGACCACCTCAGTGGGCCCCACTTGTCAACCTTAGTATCTTTGAACCCCCCTCCTACCAGGGATCCCCCATTGACCTTTTGTTTGACCTCTAACCCTGTGGACCCCACCTGATTTAAGCCATCTACTTTGTCCCTAATCTGTCTCAGATTCCAAAAAGCCAAGTGCTTATTTTGAGCTTATTGGCTTATTCAGTGTACCCCAAGTGATTAATCTTACTCAAACTAGTTCACACAACTTATTTGGACTAGATTTCACCTCAGTAGGTCCCACACAAGCTCAGTTGAGCTTATTTGCTTAGTTGGTCAACTTTGGTCAACTGCTTAAGTTAGTAGCTTATATCTAGCTTATTATTAAGTTATAAAAATATTGTTTTTATTAAAGTTAGTTGGTTTTATATATAAATTAGTTTTGTAAAAGAAAAATCTAGAAAAACAAATATAAAAATAAGTGATAGATTCTATTTAATATAATTTAATTTTAATTTTCATTTTTAGATTTTTATTAAGTAATTTGTAATTTTATATTTTTATTAATTTCCTTTTATATTAAAGTATTTTTAGTAATTTTATTAGATTTTTATATTATCATTTAGTATTTATTAGATTTAATATTAGTTTAATTAATAATTAGTTAATAAGTAAATTATAAATAGCATAATTAATTTTTATAAAGCAACACCTAGTTTTTATATTTTTTATAGCTTTTATAAGTCATAATATAATTTTAGGAATTTTTTCATAATTTTCTAAGTTGATTTAGTATTATTAGTAATTCAAAATAGTTTAATTAGTTTAATTAATATAAATAGTTTTTAATTAATAGAAAATCTATAAAAAGACAAAAACATTTATTTTTATTTTTTATACTTTCTTCAAGTTCATTTTAAGTTTTAGAAATTATTTTTATAAGTTTTTAGTTTAATTTGTAGTATTTATCATTTTTAGTTTTAATTAAATTAGTTTTAATTAAATAGTTAAATAGTTTTTAATTAAATAATTAATAATAAATAATAAAATAATCTAAAAAATAGTTTTATTTTTAATTTAATTTTATTTTAAGTTTAAGTTTATAGAATTTTCATTTTTAACCTCTGTAGTTTATTTTTCTTAAAACTCACCTTTTTCTCAGTACGCAGTCGCGTCTGATTTTTAATTTAGTTTACGTTTAAACGTTTTTAGATATCTAGGTTTACGTAACAACTCTTATAGTTTATTTAAGTCATTTTATTTTATAAAACCCTAGTGTAATCACACACACACTTTTATACCTTTCCTGTTCACATTCACTGATCACAGATTCGTTTTTAATAAAACATCGCACACCTCGTTGGGACATTACGACCCGGGGAAACACTGTATTCCACGGAAGCATTTGCTTCAGACATTTGACTTGGTTGACCATTCACAAGTGGTAAACTTAGTTGACCGTTTGAGGCGAATCAAATTTTGGCGCCGCTGCCGGGGAGGTTGTGCGCTTATTCTAAACGATTTTGCGTATTAGTGAACATGAATACACGCTCATTGTATATTTACCCATCCTTGTTCATATTATTATCATATAAAAACAAAACTGTTCCCGAAAACTTTTTAAAATCAGTTTTCAACGAACACAAAAACACAAAAAGATTTTCTTATAAAATGTTTATCAAAAATCCCAAAAATATCCATCCTTACCCTCTTACCTTTTTGATTCTACATTTCTTACCCTCCGAAACCCTTTGATTCTTTCTATGTCTTATCCTCACCCTCTTGTTTGTCAATGGTGTGGTAGTCCTTATAATGGTGGTAATTGTCCCAGTTGTAGCATGGTAGTGTCAGGAAACGGGTCTGTCTATAACCAGAATCCCTATTCCTACCATGACACAACTGATTCATTCCATCAGCTTCCACACCATGAGACTCAGCAGTTCTACTGTTGTGAGTACTGTGGTGGTTCACACTACAGTTTTGATTGTCAATCAGGAAACACGCTTGTCTATGAGCAATTTCCTAATAACAATTATGACTCACAGCCACATCAGTTCAACTGTTGTGAGTACTGTGGAGGTCCACACTTTAGCTCTGATTGTCAAACAAGGAATCCATTTCCTTGTAACAATTACGACTATTCGTTTCAAGACCCACCTCCACAGTACCAAATGATTCAAGCAACTCCTCATATCCAGCAAGACCTTTATATAGAGGTTCTTGAGAAACTCAAAGATCTTAAGGAGGAGTTGGCTAATATTTCTCTTTGCCATGATCCAAGTTCTTCTTGTGTATATTGTGGGGATTCTCACAATGATGATCAATGTCAACCTTCCGGTTTTGACACATCCACACCCCCACAGTTTCCACTCATTCAAAATTCTCGTGATAAATCTATCGCAGAATTACTTACTGAAGAACGTGATTCTAGAAAAAGCATGGAAGAATTACTTGCTGAGCAAAGAGCAGCCAAAATACGTACCAATCTTCGCTATGCTGCTCTTTGTGATGATGATGATGACAGTGATGATGATGATAACATTGTTATCATTCAAAAAGATTCATCGAGTTCACCAGTTGTGATTCCTTCCATGGAAAATCAGGGAGATAAGAATACAGAGAAGTTACTAGCAAATGAACAAATGGAACTTGTAAAATCCATAACTGCTAGTCCTTCTCAACTCCCTCAGTCTGTTGTTATCACACCCGAAGTTCACACTCACTCTCTAAACATGGGGGATGAGCATCTTAGCACTGTTCCTAATAAGGAATCGGACGAATTAATAAAGTCTAGTGTTGAGATCCTTGTCCCAATCCCGAGAGAGTCACAGGGAATTTCTGATCAAGTGTGTGATATTCCTTTCACCCATGATAATCCAAATGATCAATTTGAGAATGTCTCTGATTCCAGTGATGATTGTTTATCTTATGGAGACATTGAGTATGTTGAGGTTTCACTTCCTCATTCTGATATTGACCTCCTTCTTGAGGAGTTCACTGATAAACATACTCACATTGATTCACTTCCATCAGGAAGTAATGATGATCTCTTCGATCTCAAAGCTGATCTGGACAAGGTCGAAGCTTTCCTTGCCCTAGATAGTTCAACTTCGTATGAAGTTGATGAAAACTATCTTGATCCTGAGGGGGACATTCTTTTTCTAGAAAGTTTGTTAAACGAAGATCCATCTCCCCCTCTTCCACCCAAACAACTTCATAATGAGGAAATCAAATCAGTTGAGGAAACTGATAAATTTCCTGAGATCAAGCTTAAAGGCTTGCCTCCTCCACTTGAATATGCATTTCTTGAGGAGGAAGTTCTTATCTTAATTGCTATTCAGATCTCTCTTCTTTCCTTCACCTACCGGGTGATTTCTCCTCTTCTTCACTCCCTCGGGAATGAAGACACTATCTTTGACCCCGGCATTCTCATTTATAAATTTTGAGCCGGTGTCTGTGTATCTCATCGGTGTGGAACTTTCACGTGCTTCAAATGTTTATCCAAACATCTTGAATGAAAGTCCAATGGAGATTGTTTCTTCCACATCATGCTTCCCCATGGACAAATGAATTCGGGGTCGAGTCAAGCTAGCGACTCGGTAAACAAAATAGTAGCATGCTTATAGGGTTTTCACCCTAAGTGTGGGGGAGTCCCCCATGCTATGATTACAAATGAAGTGAAAAACAATATGGTGTTTTCCACATTTAGCTTGTGATATTGCCCTTTTACGTTCAAAATGTCGGCATAATAGCCGGGACTTTGAATATTGAGGACAATATTCAATTCTAAGTGTGGGGGGGAAATTCTAGCGAATTTTATCACATTATATCTTCTAGTACCCCCGTTTTTGGCAAAAATTTAAAAACTTTTCACTTGAGCTTCAAAATTTTTGTGGTAATCAGTCCGCCAAAGTCTAAATGACAAATGGATTGACTAGTCCATGAGCAAACGGCTCTTGGTAAAGACATCTCAAACCCGTTGATGGCTTGCAATTTGCCAAAAATTGTATGGTTCCTCAACTCCCCATATCCCATAAAGCGAATGAGTTGGCTAGCCCGCAAGATTATGGCTTGTGGTAAAGGCCGTGGAAAAACCATAATTGGTAATCAGCTCACCAAGATGTTGACTATTCCATCAAGAGTTGGCTAGTCCAGAAGCAAACGGCTTTTGGTAAAGACAAATCAAATCCGTTGACAGCTGGTGGTTTGCTCAAAATCACACGGTTATCAGGTGTGCCACAGTTCTTACACCTGGCTACTCCAGAAGTGATGGCTTTTGGTAAAGAGTTTTTCAAATCCATTAAGTTTTTCTCAAAAGATTGCTAGGGACTAGCAATAGTTTAGTGTGGGGGATTGATGAGTGTCTAAATACTCATCATTTTATACCAATCTGAACTGCCAAAACATACAAAAACACTCAAATATGCATCAAAATACTTAAAATATCTTAGAAGTGTGTTTTATATGTTTCAAATGCAAATATGCAAAAACAGATGAAAAACGTACAAAGTTTGCATAATTGGCAATTTCAGTCCCTCAAGTTTCATAAATTGGCAAAACTAGTCCCTGGTTATTCTAAAAACATGAAAAAGTCACCAAAGGTCCTTTTTAATCATAAAGTTACATATTTAGTCCTTTGGTGCAAAGTTTCACAAAATTACAAGTTTAGTCCCTGTACTTTGCAAATTGACATAAATGGTCCCTGGGATATAAAAAACTTTGAGAAAAGCAATTTTGATCCTTGTATTACTAATCTTTTGCAGGAATGGTCCTTGGGTGAAAAGTTTGGTAAAATTACATGTTTGGTCCCTGGAGTTTGAAAGTTTGGCAGAAATGGTCCCCGGGGTGTTTTAAAGTGCAATAAATGAAAAATTATCATTTAAGATCCCTATACTATTCAACTTTTACAAAACCGGACCTTTTGATAATATTTTGGGAAATTACATATTTAGTCCCTCAAAAATCCGAAAATTACATAAATAGTCCTTTAATATTTAAAAATGGAAAAATATGTAATTATATTCCTTGGTTTATTTTAACATGGCAGGAATGGCCCCTTGATTAACTTTGGAAAATACCACATCAGCCCCCCCAAACTTTCAGATAATTACATTTTTGGTCCTTGTGTTTTATAACAAACATACCAAATCGGACACTATGTATTATTAACTAAACCAAAAACCAATCCAATCCAAACTTAAATACTACCCAGCCCACATACACCCCTGATCCATTCCATGTACCTGGCCCAACACACACCCAGCCCACACCCTTTAATAAATAAAACGCAGGGTCAACTATTTGACCCGCGTTGACCTGTTTGACCATTACCCCCAACCTTCCACCTCGTCACCTGCTACTTCACCCTCCACCACCTGCTTCCACCACTAGCTCACTTTCACCACCTCATACACCCTCTGTCACGTCCTAAACCAAAACCCACCCCATGGGTTTGCCCTAGGGGGTGCCACGTATCACTCCTACACCTCTGCCACACCCTAAACCTGCAACTATCCCATCCACTACCCCTAGCCTTACCTAGTTGTTCCCTCTACCTCCACAAACAACCAATAGCCTTTAAATTGCCACACAACAGTCCAATTCACCCAGGAGCAATTTGGCGCCAAAATTAGTTTAAACGGCTAGGATGAATTGAAGTAATCCAATGGCTCAAGTGAGGTGGGATTCACTCTTGAGGACACCTGGATTATTTTGGGATGCTATAAAAGAGAGAATGAAGCAGAGGAACAAGTAGTAGTAAAAATTAGATTAGGTTTAGCATAATTAAATCGTATGTAGTGTAATCTTCAAATTCAGTTGTAATTTCAATCAAACTAGTTGTAATCTGTCTTTATTTTGTAATTTAAACTTAATACAAGTTTTAATTTCAAGTTTCTGTTATACATTTCCATTTTAGCAATTTTGAGCAAATTCGACAAGTTGCTTAATTTTGTTTGTTGTTGTTGTTATTTGATTCTAAAAACTAACTTAAGCTTTAACAAAGCTTAATTAAGCTTTTATATACCATAAGTGTCTGTTTATTTCATAAAATAAAAATACTTAAAAAATACAAGAAAATATAAAATAAATAAAAAATCAAGATAGATGATGAAACAAGCAATGGAGCATGGTGATTTTTGATTATACTGGTTATAGTGCTCATTGGTGAGCTTTAGGAAGGTACACAGATCTTGGTTCTTGGTTCCATCATCTCAGTCACATATCACTGTAAGCCTTTTTCATAAATTTTTGTAACCTACTGTAGCTTAGGTAATTTAGTAGTAATTTCAGTTTATTTGTATTAATTTAGTGTTAGAATAAACTTAGATTTCATATTCAAGGTCTAGGTTGTGAATCTGCTTCATAAAACCTTTACAACAGGTTTAGTAGGGGTGTTTGGATTAGGGTATTTCACCTCTAGGTTCTAAGTTTCAGCTGTTGTTTTTGGTTGTATCAAGTTACATTAGGTCTAAATAGGTTTAATCAGTAACAAAATAGCACCTCATTAGTTGAAAAGTCAAAATATCCATTTGATCTTCATAAACAGCCATCTGTTGTGGATTTAGGATCCACAATACCTTAATTCAGTTCTTAACTAGTAGATTTAGGTTAATTAAGTCTTATTACAGGTTAATATAGCTTATTAAGTAACTAGGATCCATCTAAAGTTCACAAAAGTCAACATACCAAGTTTCATCAAAAAGTCTATTTGCATTTCTCAGATTTTCTCAAAACTTCAAGGATTTTTGTAGATTTGTGTAACAGGTTTTAGGAGCTGAAACTTGTTCCTAGTTATAGACTACCACCTCAATTTCATTTTCTCATAACTGTTATATTTTTAGTAATTTTCTAGTGGGCCCCAGCTAGGTCCAAAGTAGGTTGCAGGGAGATAACCTCCCCTGTGCAGCAGACATCAAAGCCACACCACCACCTTTGGTGGTGGTTTGTGACCATCTCAGTGGGCCCCACTTGTCAACCTTAGTATCTTTGAACCCCCTCCTACCAGGGATCCCCCATTGACCTTTTGTTTGACCTCTAACCCTGTGGACCCCACCTGATTTAAGCCATCTACTTTGTCCCTAATCTGTCTCAGATTCCAAAAAGCCAAGTGCTTATTTTGAGCTTATTGGCTTATTCAGTGTACTCCAAGTGATTAATCTTACTCAAACTAGTTCACACAACTTATTTGGACTAGATTTCACCTCAGTGGGTCCCACACAAGCTCAGTTGAGCTTATTTGCTTAGTTGGTCAACTGCTTAAGTTAGTAGCTTATATCTAGCTTATTATTAAGTTATAAAAATATTGTTTTTATTAAAGTTAGTTGGTTTTATATATAAATTAGTTTTGTAAAAGAAAAATCCAGAAAAACAAATATAAAAATAAGTGATAGATTCTATTTAATATAATTTAATTTTAATTTTCATTTTTAGATTTTTATTAAGTAATTTGTAATTTTATATTTTTATTAATTTCCTTTTATATTAAAGTATTTTTAGTAATTTTATTAGATTTTTATATTATAATTTAGTATTTATTAGATTTAATATTAGTTTAATTAATAATGAGTTAATAAGTAAGTTATAAATAGCATAATTAATTTTTATAAAGCAACACCTAGTTTTTATATTTTAATAGCTTTTATAAGTCATAATATAATTTTAGGAATTTTTTCATAATTTTCTAAGTTGATTTAGTATTATTAGTAATTCAAAATAGTTTAATTAGTTTAATTAATATAAATAGTTTTTAATTAATAGAAAATCTATAAAAAGACAAAAACATTTATTTTTATTTTTTATACTTTCTTCAAGTTCATTTTAAGTTTTATAAATTATTTTTATAAGTTTTTAGTTTAATTTGTAGTATTTATCATTTTTAGTTTTAATTAAATTAGTTTTAATTAAATAGTTAAATAGTTTTTAATTAAATAATTAATATTAAATAATAAAATAATCTAAAAAATAGTTTTATTTTTAATTTAATTTTATTTTAAGTTTAAGTTTATAGAATTTTCATTTTTAACCCCTGTAGTTTATTTTTCTTAAAACTCACATTTTTCTCAGTACGCAGTCGCGTCTGATTTTTAATTTAGTTTACGTTTAAACGTTTTGAGATATCTAGGTTTACGTAACAACTCTTATAGTTTATTTAAGTCATTTTATTTTATAAAACCCTAGTGTAATCACACACACACTTTTATACTTTTCCTGTTCACATTCACTGATCACAGATTCGTTTTTAATAAAACATCGCACACCTCGTTGGGACATTACGACCCGGGGAAACACTGTATTCCACGGAAGCATTTGCTTCAGACATTTGACTTGGTTGACCATTCACAAGTGGTAAACTTAGTTGACCGTTTGAGGCGAATCATACCCTTGTAAAAGAACTCGACATCTAGCTTAGTGTCGGTAAACGTGTATAAGCGACGTGTAAGGTTTTCTCCGCCGGTGAAAGGAGCTTGTTGACTAGTGAAAGAAACTCTCGAGTTGGATACTCGGGGCGTGGACGTAGGGCAAGGAAAAAGAGTCCTTGTAGCCGAACCACGATAAATACTCTTGTTGTGGTTTGATCGTTTCTTTCATTTACTTGCATGTTATATATTGTGTTTGTGTATATACATCTTTGATCAAACGGAAAGTTTCAAAGCTAATCAAACAAGTTAAAAAGATTTTAAACGGTAAACTATTCAATCCCCCCTTCTAGTTTTCCACACAAACGACTATTAAATTCACCACCTCCATCCTTAAGTGTCGATGTCACTCTATTCAACTCATCCTCGCCAATCTTAAGCGCTTCGCCACCACCCACAAGCTCTTCAACTCCAATATACTCATCAACATTCAATGACCCTTCTGCCTTAGGTGAAGCAAATTCACCCTCTACTGGTAGAATGACATCTATTTTCTTTTCAACGATGTGCTCTTTCTCTTCCTTTGCAATCGTCTCAAAACGACCCTCGGTGATACGAGCTTTGAAGAAGTCTTCTCCAAAACTTAAAGGATTTGACCTCAAAAATTCCCAAATATCTAGGTTCGCGAAGCGTGTTTCCGCCGCACGGGTCAATGAAAAAGCTTCGTTTAGAGTTTTGGGATTTGACCGTAAGAGTAAACATTGCAGATCCAGTTTAAGTCCGAAGATATAAAACAATATAAGTAAAGACTCCGAGATCCCCGTTACTTGATTTTTAAGAATCTTAAAATCATTCTCGTATTCGGCCACCGTACCCATTTGCAAAAGCTTAGATAGTGCGTCCCGATCGTTGCTGCCCGATGCCATGAACAGTAACTCGAATAACAGGGGAAAATTTTCTGATGAAAACTAACTATGAACAGTACCGGGAATAGTATCGATGAACAGTACCAGTGAACAGTGTCGATGAACAGTACCGGTGAACAGTGTCGATGAACATTTTTTTTTAATTGGAAACCCTAATAAAAAACCCTCTCAACGAGAGCTCTCAATGAAAGCACCAATTGATACGACCCGGTTAGGGGTTGTATCGGGATAGAGCACCACTTTTAGCGTGTGCGAGCTTCTTAAGAAAATAGAGATAAGAAGACTAGAGAATTACTTGACAAACTTGATTCATTCATTCATAATAATGATTCGGTATATATAACCGAATAACCCTAGCTTGTAAAACAAGCCAAACATAAAGACATATCTAAACAATGACACTTTCCTAATACGACACAAAGACATATCCTAAATAAATATAATATGACATAAATCTCGGGGCGTATCACGTGTCTTCTTGAACTTTTCGTTCATTGGACGAGTCTATTAGATATAAAATTGTGATCTTTACTTTCATGTTAAATAATTGAACAAATCTAATCCTTTTGTGGCCACGGATGTTCACCTGCATCAACTTCGAGCTATCTAAAAAGGTAGTCGCCCTGAGATTAGTCGACTCGTAATGTAGAATCAAATAAAAATGGTGGCTGCTTATTCCGACAAGTTAGTCTTGCAAGCAACTGTACAGAGTCAAAAACCACATACATAGCATAAAAAGTACAGCTTTACAAAGCACATCACAACTTCCTACGAAGAAGAGTCATACAACTTATTGTCAACTTTTACTAAAACATTAAACATCAATGCACAACTACCATACTACGAGTATATATTTTATTTTTTTATGTATACATTAAACATAAACTATAATATTGAGTAGTGGCATATTGTTGGATACTTGATTTTTAGCATGAGTACTACTACCATAATAAACGAGAAGTACTTCGTGTCTCCATATGGCCAAACTTTTTTGCTCAAATAGTGACTGGTAAGTCATCCATTGCCCAAAGATTGCTAGACTTGCACCCGAGCCCATTGAACAGACTCTACTCATGCTCGAGTCCTAAAAAAGTTTCCAAGTTCGAGATTTGTTCATTGAACTCAAATTGATCTAGTGATGGTGGTGGTGCCAATTGTTCGTGCACCATGGACTGAGTTGTCGCGGTCAAGTTTTGTTCATAGAGATAGTGTTGATCCATCAACGCGGGTGGACGTGGTGATTGTTTGTGTTCAATTAAGTGGTCTTGACACATAGCTTTTTGGTAGGAGGTGTGTTGTTCGGGGGATGAGGGAAGTTGAGCTTGGCCTTATCGCCTCTTATTGTAGCGGCTTCATCATAAGCTTTAGCAGCTTCTTCAGTCTTGTTGTATGTTCCAAGCCATACACGAACGCCTTGGTGTGGGTCTCGGATTTCAGCAGCCCATTTTCCCCATGGTCGTCGACGGATTCTCAATCCATTATCCATGTACTTGATATAAATACCATTTAATATAAATCACATTTATCTAACCATCTACTACAAATCCACTTTTGTCGCCTGTCAGATCCATCTACTCGCTATCTACTACTCCATCCGTCCCAAAAAAATGTCTACCTTATTATTTATGTTTGTGCCAAAATAAGTGTTCAGTTTTTATATATTGGACAGTAATTATGACAAGTTTTCCTACTTTACCTTCTAAACAAAACTTGCGTTAATTACTCACTTTATTTCTATATTAACTATGAGTGTAAAAATGACTTAATCAAAACTAGCATTTTATTTCTATATTAACTATGAGTGTAAAAATGACTTAATCAAAACTAGCATTAATTACACAGATCATAATTTCTAAATTTTTTGTTTGTCGAATCTCTTTTTGGGACTGAGAAATCCCATTCAATATAGATCACATTTATGATTTATCTAACCATCTCCTACACATTCAATATAGATTACATTTATGATTTATCTAACCATCTGCTACACATTCAATATAGATCACATTTATGATTTACCTAACCATCTACAACACATTCAATATAGATTACATTTATGATTTATCTAACCATCTCCTACGGGAATGGATACACCTACCCACTGGGTAGTTTACCCGGATGAGGTGGCATTGACTTGCAATGATGTGGCAATTTTGTTTTTTTGTTGCAGCGATGTAACAATTTTGTTTTCTTGGTGCAGTAATAATGAATTTTTTTTGGAACACATAAAACAACTCCTTGGTATCCATTCCTACATTGAAAATCTTACTCTTACCTTAAAACTCATGTTCATACTTTTCCCACTTTTACTCTAAAGCAAGGCTTTGGTGATGATGTCCTTCTGATAAAGACTTTATCTCAGGTTAGTAATTTTTATGCCATATTCTATCAAGTGATGATGATGTCCTTTCAAACATACACGATGAATATTAGGGGTGTTAATCGGGTTATCGGGTCGGGTTTGGGGCTTATCGGGTCTATCGAGTTACATGCTATTATCATCCCACAATTTACTTCATATACTAAAATAACACCTAAAATTAAACTAACTTAAAGATTGAACATATATAGCTGCTATTTTGTTTTTCACGAAAGAAAGCAAGTGTATAGGCATGTAGTTTTTGGGCAGTAGGCATAAATGATTTTGTTTTGTGAACCTATATCATGTAGATATGTCTAAGTAGGCATTTGGGTGTGTAGGCATTTTGGTTAACATGTACTACACTAGTAAAGACATGTATTAATATAAATAGGCATTGAAAAAAAAAAAAAAAACTAGAAAGTGACCTACTGATGCGAACTTTATAAGCAACATAACCTTTGATTGTTGAAATATTATTCAAGTAAACAGATTCATTATTCAAAAAAATGAAAAAAATAAGATTTATCAATTTCTCCCTTTAATAACGATTGACTAACTATAATATATATTGTATGCAGACATTTGAAAATGGATGAGAGTCGTATTGCTAAAGTATTACCATCAACAATAGATCTTAATATGGAGTATCAAGTTGAGGACAATGTACCATCAATAATAGATCTTAATATGCAGTATCAAGTTGAAGACAGTGAATACGATAGTTCCGATATGGACTTTGATATTAATTCGGAAACGGATTTTATTCGTGACGAAGTGAATGAAAATGTTGATGTGTTGAGAGATGATGATGATACAAATGGAACTAATGAAACTCATCATATCCTAGAGAAACTTGCTCCTCCAAGTGTAGGGATGAATTTTGCGTCTTCTGAAGATGTCATTGGGTATTATCATGAATTTGGAAAACAAAATGGGTTCCAAATGAAAATCAGAAGTAGAGAAAATGCCAAAGGTACTGAATGTGGTAATAAGTATGATTGCACAAGGTTGAGGCTAGTATGTAAGAAAAAAGGAAAGTTTGTTCCTAGGGGGAAGGATCCATCAAAGCTTATACGAAGTGAAGTTACCGGTTGTAAAGCTAAAATTACAGCTACATTTGACAAAAGTAGCGGGGAATGGAAACTCACCACGGTAGTGTTAGAGCATAACCATCCCATAGACCCTTCAAATTCTAAATTTATGCGAAATTATAGATTCATTAGTCCACATAACAAGGATGTTATACTAGCTAATGAAAAGGCAGGAGTACCTATTGGAAGAAATTTTGCTACATTTGCGGTACGATACGGAGTATTTGGTGCAGTTCCCTTCTCTGAGAAAGCTTGTAGAAATTTGGTTTCTAAGCATAGACGTTTGTGCCTTGAAGAAGGAGACTTTTTTGCTATGGAGAAGCATTTCATGGATATGTCTACCAAAGACAATTTTTTTTACATGTATGACACAAGCGATGATGGTACACTTAAAAATGTATTTTGGGCTGATGGGAGGTGTAGAGCTGCATATCGTGATTTTGGAGATGTGGTATCATTTGATACGATATACTTAAGAAATATGTATAGGATGCCTTTTTGTCCATTCATAGGAGTGAATCATCATAGGAGTGAAAAGAGGTGGATACCAAAGAAGTTTGTTCCAACTGTGTTTTTTTTAAACATATATTGAAAAGAGATGGATCCTTTGTGGTGTATTTTATTTTTCTTAATAAGCCTTTAGGATTATACAATTTTCACATACGTAGTAACTAAATTAAAGGATTAAAAAAAAAGGTTTTTCTTTTTAGGAAATAAAACTAAATACAAATTATTCGCATATTTCAAAAAAAGTAGCATATGAAAATGTGGTGCCGTCATCCATATATTTTTCAAAACACATTACATTAATACAAACTACGATTTAAAAAAAAGTAGTATTAAAGAAAACACATTACATTAATACAAACTACGATTTAAAATATTAAAGTACGATACGGTAATTAACATAAACTACGAATTGTTTTGTTCATCTTGGTCCACTTGTTGGAGATATTCCTCTGAAAACCCAAAAGGATTGTTTTGGAGGTCCACCGGTGGAGTGTTTGTTGGTGGAGTGATTACTGGTGGAGTGTTGGCTGGTGGTGGAAAGAATTTTCGGTGTAGTGTTTTGTGGTTGGTTCTCATTTGGGAATATAGGAAACAGATCTGCAGGTGGAATGTATTGTGGTTCGTTTTCATTTGGGAATATCGGAAAGAGATATTCCGGTGGGGTGTGGTACACTGATTCATCATCCGGTGGTAAGTGAGCATTAAGGCGTCTTCTTACATACTGGGGTTTTACTTAGGATATTTTTCATTTAGGTTCTAGCAAAGGCTTGCCAAATAGTTATCCTAACTTTTTATCAGTTTGTAAGTGAGTATTAAGGCTTCTTCTAACAGACTGAGTTACAATTAAGAAAACACAAATAACGCTCAGTAAGAACCAGATTCTTTGTTGATGTGGCTGGAGTTACTAGTTCAGCTTATTTGCCTTGAACCATTTTACCTTATTTGTGCTCAGGGTTATGTTCATGATGTTTGTTCTATTCAAGCCATTTTTGTTCGGATAAGAAACTTGATTTCACCACATGTAGTTTAATCAGATTCAGTTTGAATGATAGACACTGAAACCATTCAAGGAGTAATTTTCTCCCTGAAGGTTCCTCAGAGAGTAACTCACTGATGATATGAATAAGCTGTTAGTGGGTGATACTCTCCGATTCACTGATAATCAGTGAGAAGATTTAGACCTTTTTATTCATAATTACGTGAAGGAAGATTTAGACCAGTATGGGAATCCGCCAACCGAAGCACAACGCCTTATAGGGTGTGCCCTTCGTGAAGACGGGCTCAGAGAACATCTCTGACCATGTCAAACCCACAAATCTCTGTCAAAGCTTTCTCGCCAAGACAGGGATCGTGGTACACAACCCCTATAATCCCTTAAAAGCACGAGACCCCCCCCCCCCCCACGTTCACCGGTTCTTGTGAGATATGTGTAACTGCACATTATTCATCACCTATAAATAGATGAGCAGAACAATCAGGTATGGACGAACTTTTACACACACATACTTTATACTTACAACCATATATACATACTTACTCTCACGCCAGAGGTGATTCGTAGGGTCTAACCCCTGCGCTTCACTTAACGTAGTGTTTCTATCTTTGTTGACACATGTTACTTACAGCCTGACAACTCAACCATCATCAGCAAACTCTTCAATCACCACGTTCACCGGTTCTTGTGATGTGTATTTTATGTCTCTATGCCATAAATAATTCTAAGATTTAAAAAATGTCTAAAGTAAAACTCTTTTGAAAATGTTAATGGTGTTTTGTATATGAAAAATTTCATGAATAGGTTTATCTTTAGTCGCCTATAACGAATTTACAATTCCAATTGCAAATTTGGAATTATTACAAGTTGTCCTTTACAAAGACAATAAGCATAACATCCATTCATTTGTATTTCTTAAAGTGGTTGGCACCAGTCATGAGTTCAAATTTCACTGTTGAAATTTCAATAAAGTACCAAATTTCACTATCAACATTTCAATTAAGTACCAAAACCAAATGAAACGTACATGAGTGATGCCCTGCAATATTTATGTGGTCATTTTATAAAGTAAAGAAATACAACTCTCGTTATCAAAGTAAAAAGCCGATAAAACCAAATACGACACTTGTGAAGAAAACAAAACCATCACGAAAATGAGCAGAAATAAACAAAAAAATAAAAAAAATCTAACTATCAAAAGGACGTTGTTTCATATTTTAACGTCGTACATGCCATACGATTTCATATTTTAACGTCGTACTTGAGAAGAAAACTAAGCATTTTATAAATGTTTTTTGTCCTATGCTAACGTTGAAAATATTATAGCGTGTCCATCAAAATAATTAATAAGCAATGCCATACGATTTTATATTTATAATACAATTACTTTATTTTGTAGGAAAAATAATACAAGCATTAATTGTGTTTTTACTCTTTTCAATGACATGTACATGCCACATATTAGGGTACTGGCAACGTTAGTCGGCATCACTCGGCAAACCTCGGCAATACTCGGCATCCACAATGCCAGTGGCTCGGCAAGACCATTTCGGCATCTCCTTCGGTAAGTATTACCGATTCGGTGTAAAGCTTTAGCATTCAATATTTGACCGTTGGAGCATTCAATATTTTGACCGTTTGGTTTATTTTAAAAAGAAATGGTTAGGCATCACATTGCCACTAAAAATAAATTGTTAGGCATGATTAGGCATGAAACTAGTTGGATTCATTCTATTGGCTAATTACAATTTAGTTTGAGGCATGATTAGGCAACATTGCCACCACCTTTACAAGCAATGCCACATTGTTTGTCAACTCGCATGGCATCTCGTAGACTACATTTATGATTTATTTAACCTTCTCGTACACATTCAATATAGATCACATTTATGATTTACCTAACCATCTGCAACACATTAAAATATTCAATATAAATCACATGTAAACGTGAAACCACCAAACCAAAAAAAACTATGTGCCAAAGCTTTCACCGGAAATACAAACACCGAAAGCAACCATCCAAATGACCTTAGAGATCTTAACCATGTGCCATCAACTCGTGACCCCCTTTTTTTTTTGTAAGAAAGCTGACGTCGACATGAACAAGAGGTTTGTTCTATTTTTTATTATCAGATCTTGTTTTATAAAATATTTGGTATATGTTATGCTAAAGATATATGTGACAAGTGTTTGAAGTATAGGGGTTATTTGGATAGTGTTAGCTTTTGAGATCAGTAAGCACTTTTAGATAAGCTTTTTGTGATTTGTAAATTGTAATCTAGACAGCTTATTTGACAGTCTGCTGTTACGCTATAAGGTCTTCCGGGTTTTTTTTTTTTTAAAACTGTTTGTGTTTTTTGTTTTTGGAACTGAAAGAAGCCAGTAAGATTCTACAATAAGTAATCTTTAACGACATCCTATTGTAACATTGTATGGAACTTAGGTGGTGTTTGTTTATGCTTGTTTTTGGGGTTGCGAGCGTATCTCGTTTTAGCTTAAATTTCATATGCCCCATGTTTCATATTTTGAAAATTTTGGGCATATATAAGCTTATTATGATTATGATGTAACAAGCTTAGACAAGCTGATAAATTTCAAAATAAGCCGGAAAAATGGAGCTTATGAAATATAAGCCAAAACGAGATTAGCTCATTAACCTAAAGATAAGCTAAACAAACATCCACCTTAGTTTCTATAGCGTGTTATTTGTACTCAAAACTGTTTATACTTAGCCCAAACTTATTTATTTTGTGTTGGTTTCGTATCGTGTTTGTTTACTGTCAACAATTGACACCCATATACATAGTAAACTCACACCTAACAACTCAGTGGTGATCTAGTGTTAAAAATTTTGTGACTATTATCAATAAAATATGATAGATGTCTCAAGTTTAATTTTTGCTACGTGCAAACAACTTTGATGTGGCTACACCAACTTCCCCATAAAAATGAAAACCTTACCCGGTTTATATCTGTGTGACGATAAGCTTACATCCTGTTGATTAATCGGATATAATACAAGAAACCATGATAAAAGAAAAAAGTTTCACACCTAAAGTACATATAAACAAACAAGTGTTATAACTTGCACCTACATTTCATTTTCTTTTCTTAAATCATTAACTATCTAACAAGCTAAGATAACTCAACAACGTTGACAAGTTAGGTAATATGAATTTAAGAGACCCTTGATGTCTACGCTAACGTACGATAGATTTGTTTTTTTTTTTTTTTTTTTTTTTTTTTGTTTTTTGTTTTTTTTCTAATTTGGCAGAATGGGAGTAGGCTACTAGTGATTCATGTTCTGTTAGTATGTAGACTACTAGTGATTCATGTTCTGATAGTATGGATTAACTTGTAACCGGTAGCTTTGTTTTTTGGTCTAATTTAGGGGTTTTTTTACTCAGCGTGAGCCTGATAAAGTTTCTACATGGACGATAAGAGTGAGCTTGATGAAGTCCTTAACCCGGACATAACTTTTCAAATGAACCGCCGGTGTTTCTTGTGGCTTCTTCAGGAAATACGTGAGAAAGCTCCTTTAGCCACCGTTGAAGTTGAATCAACGAGCGAACATGTGAAAAGAAAGGACATCCTGGAAGGTAAAAAATTCAGAAGCGGCAGTGAAGCCATTAAAAAAACACTTGATTATCAAGTTGGTAATTGACGAAATTGGCGAATTGCTTGTCTACTTAAGCAGTGCAAATAATTATCTAATTGCGTTCGGTGTCCTAGGAGGAAATACATACATTTTAAAGATTTTGAATGAGAAATTAAAGGGGCTATAACATTACCCTGTAAGTCACGGGAATATGGAAACAGATCATTTCATTATGAGTGACGTACCATGTGGCTATGCCTGGTTCGTAACATCCGTTAGTAATTTAATTGAAAATCTCACCTTACTTAGAGATCTTTATGACGAGAAACATTGGATTGTAATACAAAATTCATTGAAACTATAGATGCTGACAGTCGTCATATCTTGGGTGAAGGTTCCAGATTTACGATTCTTTGCACATATCCCCACATAAGCCAGATAAGCCACACAACAGAGCAAGAACAACCTTATAGTAGCGTCATGCCGTACACTCCCTCAAGAGTTGGGATGTATAAGACTAAACAAGAAAGAAAAGCTTTGACGAAAACACCCGAATATTTGGAGCCATGTAAGTTACCTACACACTTTGAAATACATATTCAAAACTGGTCAAATATGTCAAAGGTTGCTAGGAAGTATGTCCTCCGAATTGAAGATGGTAGAATTCCTCCTCACTCCTATGTGACCAATCATGAAGAAAACATTGTAAAAGGAAACAACCTTCTCCACCACAACGTGAAAGACCATGTGGAAGACGCTACTGTAAGGTTGTTTTTCTTCAATACCTCTTCCACTGGTCTTTCACGGTGTGCTGAAAGAGCTTGTTTCCTTTTACAATGTTTTCTTCATGATTGGTCAGATAGAAGTGAGGAGGAATTCTACCATCTTCAATTGGGAGGACGTACTTCCTAGCGACCTTTGACATATTTAACCAGTTTTGAATATATATTTCAACTGTGGAGGTATTACCTGACTCCAAATATCGACGTGTTTTCATCAAAGCTTTTCTTTCTTGTGTAGTCTTATACATCCCAACTCTTGATGGAGTGTACGGAATGACGCTACTGTAAGATTGTTCTTGCTATGTGGTGTGGCTTATGTGGGGATATGTGCAAAGAATCGTAAATCTCGAACCTTCACCCAAGAATATGACGACTGTCAGCATCTACAGTTCAATGAATTTTGTATTACAATCCGATGTTTCTCGTTATTAAGATCTCTAAGGTAAGATTTTCTATTAAATTACTAACGGATGTTAGAACCAGGCATAGCCAAATGGTACGTCACTCATACTCAAATGATCTGTTTCATATTCCCGTAACTTGATTTATAGGGTAATGTTGTAGCCTCTTTAATTTCTCATTCAAAATCTTTAAAAATGTATGTCTTTCCCTCGTGGGTCACCAAACGCAATCAAGTAATAATTTGCACGGCTTAAGTAGACAAGCAATTCCCCAATTTCGTCAACTACCAACTTGGCAAGTGTTTTTTTAATGGCTTCACTACCGCTTTTGATTTTTTTTACCTTAGAGGATATCCTTTTCACTTGTTCGCTCGTTGATTCAACTTCAACGACGGCTAAAGGAGCTTTCTCACGTATTTCCTAAAGAAACCCCAAGAAATACTGGCAGTTCATTCGAAAAGTTATGTCTGGGATAGGGACTTCATTCGAAAAGTTGTCCAAGAAATACACAGTTTGACAGAGGCATTTGGTTTGTGTGTTAGACGCAAAGGGGAATCCAGATCCGCCTGCGCATAAGAATGGTGGAAAGGTACACCTCTTTAACATAGCGTTATATGCAATTTTATATTGCTGGCGCATACTGATTTGCTGCTGTAGCATCTCGCGAAAACACTTGAGATCAATTGGTCACAACAGAATCAACGTACGTTCAGATAAACCTTTTAATTTAAACATTTCTCTTTGTAATCTGAAATAACATAGCCTCTCATTTTCAGTCTAACGGTTTTGAGTATATTTTCAACTGAATAGGGGGAAGAAGCGAGAACAGCAAAACAGTTTGGAGCAAAATTAGAAACGGGTTAAGAAAGAACTTGAAAAGCAAGATGTCTTGAGGCAAAAGGTATTTCTTTTCCATCTTGATTCATGTTGGTGAGCTGGGTAATGCGTCGAGATAAATACTTAAAAATACGTGTCAAAATACAGGTTGGTTTAGGTCACATTGAGTTGACCAACAAACACTTTTGTTTTTGTCCATTTGTGTTCGAGTGTCATGACAAATTGTTGTGTTCAGTATCATTACAAATGCATACGATAATCTAACCTAACATAATTATTTAAGAGGTTGTAAGCGTTTGAGCACATTATGGGCAATCCTTAATTTGTTTTACGCATATGACATATCTCATGTTAGTAAAAGTAAAGGCTTCCATTTCGACTCAAATGCATATTACTTGGTTCATAGGGGTTGGCCTATATCCGTTGTGTGTTACGCAAATAATTAGTTAAGGGGATCTTTGGATTAGCATTATGAAGTGATGATCTTGATAAAAAAAATGCTTTTGTTGTGTAGATAGGCAAATACAATACGTATCATTTAAAGGACAAGCTGATGAAGCTATAAATATGTTTGGATTATAAAGTAATTGTTATAAAGATGAACAATTAATGCTATAAAGATTGACTAAATACTTATTATATGCTACACTTTATTTTATAGTTTTGACAAACTATTGACTTTGACCAACGTCTATGTTTATCTGATATACAGCATAGGTGGTTTGAAGCTCTGAATCATCATTCGGCGAAGGAAGTGATGCGGCAGGGAGACATGAAGTCCTTGAAGGGTGTTGGAAGGGTAGCTTTGATCAGGTGCTTACACTACTAATCTACAAAATGTTAGTGCTTTTGTTAATTGATGACTAGAGCTTATTAGATTGATAAACCATTGCAGGTAGTACGTGTCCTTCCCTGTAGCGCAGTCCAATTGTTTGCTGAACGGGAGCCGTGGCAGTAGAGTTATTTCCGGTATAAAGTGTTATTTCCAGGTTACTCTTTTAATATTTGTTCAACTTTCTGAATTGCAGATATCATACTGATGTAAATTTAATTTTCTGTTTAGGCTCCATGTTGCACATGCTCAGGGTAAGTGTATAAGGTGAAGTGATTTTAAATGAGCTTATGAGCTTCTCCGTTTCCGAATGTGCTCATAAGCCAAAAAAATACTAATCAAAACACTCCTGACGTTGGTTTTATTTGATTATTATTGTTAATAAGTTTACTGAATGGCTGGTGTATACTTTAATGATATACAGACGCTTATTCTTTGAAAGTGTATTTTCAAAAATGAACAAATAGGTAGTTTCAATGGTCAATCCCAAACACTCCCATATCCATAGAATATGCATGCTGTGTTTCAAAAAATGATGGATTAGATTTGTTTAAGGTTTTTAAATATGCATAGGTTGTTGGGATTATATGTTGTTTTCGTTGCAAAGGGTATTTTGATCCTTGCGTCGTTATGTGGTTGATACTTATATTTTACATGTATGTGAGATTAGTTAAGAAAATGTGATTTTATGTATGGCCTTCATGCTGCATTGCTATGAATTAATGTGTAGCTCAGCTGAAAACAAATATACCCATTTGTAAGTAAATAAGCAAATACACTGTTATATGGAATATGGTTTCATATGTATACTCCTTTTATATTTATTTTGGATGAGTATTACATTGCAGTTATGGGTAGAGTTGAAAGGAAAGGTGAGTCATGGTGTTGCTGAGTTTCACATCCTGAAAATACCATCAAGATGATAAAGTTTAGTGTATTGGTAATATACTACTCGGTTCTTTGGTTCAAAAGAACTTCAAAATCAAGAAGATTGACCTCGGAAACCATATTATGATGTTGTATATGGTTACAACTTTAAATACCCTACAGATCGTATAGGCGTGTCTTGAACTTTCGTTCATTGGAAGAGTATTAGATACAAAATTGTGATCTTTACTTTAGTGTTAGAATTATAAATAGTTGAACAAATCTAAGGTAGTGTTTTTTTTTTTTTTTTTTTTTTTTTTTTTTTTTTTTTTTTTTTTTTTTAAAAAAAAAAAAAAACTCTGACTGGGCTCTTAATGACCTCAAATTCTGATTCGGTCAGAAAGAGGGTTTGTTTTTTCATTTTCATTCAGAGGCGTTAAGAGGCACATATCTCTTGCCGAATCAGACTTGGAAGGGTGCTCTGGTTGCCTCTTAACAAAAACAAAAAAAAACAAGGAACTGTATATTCATGTTTCCCACTCGACCACTTGTAATTTCAAAACGACTGCAAGCCGAAACCTTCATAGCAACGGCGATTTGCAGGCATCAACGGCCACCCTTCCGGTTACCTGATGGCACCGGCCACTTCACGTCGCCGGAACTGAAAACAATGGTTTTTTCACCATTTGTTATGAACGATTCTTGTCGGTTAATCTATTTTCTTGGTTGGTTGTGAATTTTGTGAACCTGTATGAGTTTTGGTGAGTGATAAATGATAGTGGTTGGATAAATGATAATGGTTGGTTTTGTTGTTGACTTTTAAGTTATGGTTGTGGTGAATTTTATGTGAACCTGTATGAATTTTATCAACCAAACGTAATGTTGTTTATTAATATTGTGAAGTTTGTATTAGAGGTTGAGAATTGTGTTAATAATATAGATCTTTCGTAAAAATGAAACTGTTTTACGTTTATATCATTCAGACGTTGTTAAAAAAAACAAACAACATAATTTAATTCAGATTTAGACATTTTCGCCTCAGATTCAGATTCAGATGTGCGAATCAGATTCAAATTCAGAGTCTCTTAATAAACAAACACCACCTAAGTGAGTCTTTTTACCGGACCTAAATTCTCAAGGTTCGTGTTGTTGTAATCATGGCAAGACTTTTTATTATTTTTTCAAACAAGCATGTCAAGACTTCTCGCCTCACTATAATTAAACCTCGATCTCAAACCATGTACCTATTTTTGCCAAAAACGTATTTACTTTTTAGATCCAATGCAATCTACTGGTTGATAGTTAGATTTTTTCGCAGCAAGTAAATGAACGAGTCGGATCATTACTAATGTCGTATATGGTTTGGTTAGGAGTGTTAATATAGATAGCATGATGCGGTGGGCATCTATAAATTTTATAGGCACCGTCACGTCAACATGTATCTTATAACGCTTCTATAACATAAACATCATTTCCAATAAAAATTCTATAACACACCACAAAAAATACTATACCTACTCGAAAAAAAAAAAAAAAAAAAAAAAGGGCCATGACACCTATAACTTGATTGGGCGGTGCACTATAAAATCTCATAGGGTTGCCATAGGTGCCAAATTGACACCTATAACTCGTTATCAGTGTGCACCATGCTCTCTAATAAGGTTTTAACTTTGAGTCTCGCTACCTGCAAATTTTTTAGCTCCTCTGCCTTTAACTATACAATCCACCATTAAGGAGAGCTAGTGATTTAGCCTCCATACGTTTTGTGGGGTGATAACAATAAGTATACTGTATTTACGAAATGTCAAACATGTGATGCACACATGGTTGTAACCTGAGTCATTCCATAATGTGATGTGATTTTGGAGGCCTATGTTGCAACTATTCTATAATGGTAGGTTTGGTAGTTAGCGATTTGATATTTTAAAGGTGGACTAAGACATTTGACATGATTTTCTAAGGAGCATTGCTAGTTAAAGTAAGGACAAATTGGAATTAGATGATGATACACTGAATCTGATTCTCACGGAATAAAATTTCTTTTGTTCCATTAATCCAATCTTGGATTCTCCACTTATTGGGGGATAATTAGGTTCTACCGTTGAAATTTGTCAATTTGTTTGTGAATTGAATAGTAGCAAGTTTTATGAAATGATGAAAAAGGGTTAACAAATTATCCAAATTAAGGTTTTTCACTAGATTTGATGAATTTCTTGGAATTAAAGTGTCGTTTCCATTGTTTTTGTTTGCAACTTAAACATTATTTTTCTAAAACTTACCGACAATTTACCAATATCTCAAAGTTCGAGCATTAATACTAGTAGTGGTAAGGTATTTAGAATCACTCACTAACGGCCTGGTGTTAAGGTCTTTGGTTTCTTCAAAAGAGATCAAAAGTTCAAACATCGCTAGATGTGTAAATTTGCAGATAATTAAACTACGAATTTTAAACACCGACACAAACATGAAAGTTAAATACGGTGGCTGCTTATTCCGACACTTCCTTTGACGACAAATTAGTCTTGCAAGCAACTGTACACAGTCAAAAACTCAAAACTACATATATAAAATAAAGTAAAAAGTAGAGCTTTTCAAAGCACACCACAACTTTCTACGAAGAAGAGTCTTACAACTTATTATCAACTTTTACTAATACATCCATGCACAACTACCATAATACTAGTATATATTTTATACTTTCATGTATACATCATTAAACATAAACTATAATATTGAGTAGTGGCATATTGTTGGATACTTGATTTTTAGCATGAGTACTACTACCATAATAAACGAGAAGTACTTCATGTCTCCATATGGCCAAACCTCTTTTGCTCAAACAGTGACTGGTAAGTCATCCAATGCCCAAAGATTGCTAGACGACTCGCACCCGAGCCCATTGAACAGACTTGACTCATGCTCGAGGCCTAAAAAAGTTTCCAAGTTCGAGATTTGTTCATTGAACTCAAATTGAACTAGTGATGGTAGTGGTGCCAATTGTTTGTGCACCATGGGCTCGGTCTCGGTCAAGTTTTGTTCATTGAGATAGTGTTGATCCATCAACGCGGGTGTACGTGGTGATTGTTTGTGTTCAAGTAAGTGGTTGGAGTCAGTGGTCTCGACACATAGCTTTTTGGTAGGAGGTGTGTTGTTCGGGGGATGAGGGAAGTTGAGCTTGGCCTTATTGCCTCTTATACGTGTAGCGGCTTCATCATAAGCTTTAGCAGCTGCTTCTGCCGTGTTGTATGTTCCAAGCCATACACGAACGCCTTGGTGTGGGTCTCGGATTTCAGCAGCCCATTTGCCCCATGGTCGTCGACGGATTCCTCTGTAGATGTTCTTTCGGGGTTTAGTCTTTTTGTCTATCGATCTCTGAGTTTGCTTCTCGCTGCCTAAAAAATAACACAAACAACTTAGCCATAAATTTTGTTACGAAAAAATTCACACGTTTATCATTATTTCAAGGACTTTATCAGATCTAAAAACTTTTCAATTAAATTTTCAACATAGCATACTTGTATTCTTATTCTAATATTATTTAATTACTCAAGAATCATAATAATTTCATCATTTATTTATTTATTAGTCTAAAATATTCGATGTAAAAACAAGAGTAATGTATGTTTAACTAGGATCATGTACCTAAAATAGAAAGATTAAAGCAATTTAACGACTACTACTACTATTTGTATTTTTTTAGCAAATTAGAAGCAAAGCTAAAATTCTACCTCCTAATCAAGTTCAAACATACTAAACTAGGATAAAGTAATACAAGTTAGTCAGTTTTTTGGTTCGTTAGTTACACTTGTGTCGGCCTATTAGCCCGTCTAGCATTAGGCCATCGTTTCTTTATTTTATGTATATATATGTTGCTTGTCCAGACTTTTCATATTATAAAGTAATACTCCGTACAAGTTAGTCAGTTTTTTGGTTCGTTAGTTTCTACAGTACGTACATACGCTACAAACATAGATAGCTGGTATGAGCATAGAATCAAATATGATATGCACCTTGCTTGTGCTTTGCAGTAGATTTGTTGTTCATGGTTGTGAGAAATAGAGAAGGTGGCTTGATATCCCAATCAAATAGATCATCATATGTGTCGAACTCGTTCCAAAGATCATTAGCAGTCATCTTCCGGCTTCGTTTCATGATCGGATCAACGTCGGATATCACTGCTCCACCACACATTTTTGCTGTTTGCTAGATGGAGAAAGAATAGCAGAAAGAGAGAAAATAGATGGGTGATAATAATAAGGTGGAATTATTCGAGAATGAGTATGCAAGAGTATTTATAAAGAAAAATACTAGATCCACCTACACTTTACAAAATTTTTCCCACACGCTGACGTGGCGGAGTGTTGATTGGTTGGTTTTCTGTGGGCCACAGAAAACCAACCAATCAACACTCCGCCACGTCAGCGTGTGGGAAAAATTTTGTAAAGTGTAGGTGGGTGTAGCACACCTCATTTATAAAAGACGCTTACGTATAGTAGTACAAAATAATGACACACTCAAACGAAATTAATCATAGGAATATAATTATCGTTAATTTAAGTATTATTTTTAGTATATAAAAATGCAATACACCGAATACAATGAAGGAGAGTGGAAATTGCGATAGATGACCTATTTTGTTAATAAAGACAAAAAAAACCTGTTCATTTATAAAAAGAATGATTTTTGTAGCCTTAAATTTAAATGTGATTGACGCGATTAAAGATTGATCGGTAAATATGAGAATGAGTGTTTAAACATTTGTAATAATGTAAATGAAGTATACTTAATAGACAATAGTGTATCTTAGGCACTGACCATAGCCTTCGAGTCGTACACACATGATACTCAAAGTGATCATTGGCGATTTGGCGTAAAGCTTACTAAAATACTGTAAGAGAATCCATCAATACATAAGAGTCCAACTCAAGAAGCTCGACCCTCCGAGAGGCCATAGCCTCCGGAAGAGATCTAGGCTCCGCAACTAGAAGACAAACAAGAAATATTGCGTGGTCCCTACCACCAATAATGGGTTTTCTATATTCCCGTTCGTGCAACAACCGCATATGGGCACCATCTCGCAGCCTATACTCGGAGCTTTCCTATTGGCTAAAAAGAAGCTGAGATACGTGGCAGATATTGGTCTTTTTTAGAATATGCGTATAAAACTATAAATACCCATCTCATTTACACATTGAGGTATGTCATCACTCATTGCTTATTCTCTCTCTCTCTCTCTCTCTCTAAAACACATTTATCCTTAAGTTGATGACTTATTCTCACGCCAAAGTCGGTACGCATGTTTATCTCTGTGCTCCGACTAACGTAACTTGTTCTTTGACGTAACTTGTTCTTTGTCTTGTTGTAGTTTATCTCAAGCTTTTAAAGTGTTCAATATACAACTCAAGCAGGTTCTGATCATTAGATACAATCCATTAGAGCAGTAGGTATGGTGAGTAACCAAAACTCTTCATTTGGGTCTAATAGGATGACACATCACCATAACAAATTTTATTCTACAACCCCTTTTCACAACTAATCATAACTTACTTATTTGGGCCTACGACTTCCTATTTTATTTTTTTAATTCAATTTTCTAAATAACATAAAATTCATTTCATTCAAATAATACAAATAAAA
The DNA here is from genome assembly GCA_030686995.1 of Artemisia argyi. Lineage (NCBI taxonomy): Eukaryota > Viridiplantae > Streptophyta > Magnoliopsida > Asterales > Asteraceae > Artemisia > Artemisia argyi. Next base: position 173,047,623 of record CM060686.1, on the reverse strand, counting down.
TAAAATAAAAATTCTAAATGTTATAAAATAAGTTTTAAAAAAAAAGAAATAACTTTAACTTATTACAAAACCAAACCCACTTTTATTCCAGCCCCCCCCCCCCCCCCCCCCCCCCCCCCAAAAAAAAAAAAAAAAAAAAAAAAATCTTCTCCTTCTTCGCCTACACACACTTCACACTTGAAAAATCAAGAAAAGAAAAAAGAAGAGAAAATCAAACCGTTATATATCAATTGGGTATGTGGAGTTGGAGTTTGGAGGATATTGGTACTTTTACAGTTTAAGGGATCAGAATTTACATCGATGCTTGTATAGTTGTATGTTGCCCTCAATTTCCCCTTGTACGACTTGGTCGAAAGTGTTACCCCGAAAGGTAAATGTTTTTATTTGGCGCCTAATCTTGGATAGACTCCCTACTCGGTTAAACTTATCATTGAGGGGCCTTGACATCTCTTCCATTGTTTGCCCGATATGTAACACCGGTATGGAATCAGTTGACCATGTCTTCTTTGGTTGTGAGGTGGCTTCTAACATTTAGCATTTAGTTCGTTTATGGACCGACATTGACATGCCTTCGTTTTCTTCTTGGTTCGATTGGTCTCAATGGTTCGACGATTGGAGAGCTTCAAAAAAGGATAAAGATCGAGTTTATGTCATTATGGTGGCCTTGGTATGGTGTTTATAGCGGTATCGTAATAGCGTTACTTTTTCTTCTAATTGTATGAGGAAAAATGATCTTTTTGATTCAATCCGTTTGTTTTCTTTTTCTTGGCTTAAAAGTAGAGGTCGTAATGTATATTGTTGGAACTCTTGGCTTATGAAGCCTGTGTAATTTCTCTTTTAGTTTCTTGCTAGAGAGATTGTTTTTATTAAATTCATCGTTCTAAAAAAAATTGGGTCACACTTTGTCAGTGGAATTGGCTCGTCATCCGCTTGAGGAGGTGACTTTTGGCGAGGGGTGGCGAGCTCAGCCGATGTGATGGTGAGGGGTGGCGAAATCGCCATGTCACCATGGCGAGGGATGACATGCTCCACACAGATTGCTCTTAGGTTTATCATTAATCCCTTGTACGATCAAAACTTATTTGATATGGCTATTTATCATTACACTTATTTATTAAGTTTTGCTAAGGTCAATCTTGAAAGAAATGCGATTTATAAAATGGATGATATGATTAGATAATATTTCTTGAAATAGCAAATAAATCATTAGATAATATTAATGTGTGACAAACTTTTTATTGGAACTAAATAAAATAATTTTACTTTTATATCAATTTACAAACAAGTCTACAAATGAATAGTGTTTAAGGATGGAATTGTCTTTTTCAAGCATACTCACTTTTTTTCTTTTTGTTTTTTCAACCACTTTTATGAGTTTATTTTGCTTTTTGTGATTCACGACTGAAATTATTAATTTAGATATTCTATAAAGTTAAGATCAAATAAAAACAAAAAATAAAATGAGAATGATATGAATAAAAAAAAAATTACACATTTCAGATGCATATACAAAAATAAAACCATCTCAATTTAAAATTCTCTTTTATTTAAAATATGTGTTTTTGAATTCTTCTATTTTATTTTATTTTATTTTATTTTCTTACCGGATCTCTTCTTATTGTATAAGATCTTATAACTATAATCGACTATTTTACTTTCAAACTTTTGATAGCCGAAAATTAATTGACAAAACTCGTGTATATGTCGCAATGCGTGGACAATTAAACCTAGTTACGATCAATTGTAATGAAACAAAACCTCTTAATCTTTTTTTTTTTTTTTTTTTTTTTTTTTTTTTTTTTTTTTTTAATAAAATCACTTTACAAACGAACCTAAAACTTAGAAACTCTACAAACTTCTTCAAAGTAACGACAAGAGTGACAACATTGTAGTTGTCAATTTAACAAGAATAATAATTAGTTTGCTATTCATCGATTTGTTTTGTTATTAAATTTGATCCAACGTTTGACGATGAACCAGCATCTTGATGACACATGATCTTTAAGTAGGTGCGAGAGAATCAATCTAGCAAAATATCAGTTTGGTGGTTGGAATTGCCGTTTTAAATTGATACTAGTTTGATTTGACATGCTCTAGTTACATATGTTTTTTTACCCAAACATCATTGAGATAATTAAGACCAAGTGTAATAATGGTCTGTCAAACATTTGGTCGACCAAAGAAAAAGGACGCGTCGGCACCACTACACCTCCCCATATGAGGTTCTATACCAATAAAAGGGGCAAATCAGTCGAGTTTTCGACTGACTTGTGTGAGCATGTTTGTGTGTGGGTGTTTAGTTAATTGATTTTTGTGGGTATGCTTTTGTGGTGTTTTCGCTCTCCTTATTACGTTTAGTTGATCATGAAGTTGCTGTGAAGAAAGAAAACTGATGTGCAGTTGTGTCATCGGTCTTGTAAGGGTCGCCATCACCCTTAGCTAAAACATTACTAATTGTATTGCCTAGTATGACGTGTTAGCATCTTGTCAGGTGCAACATGTTAGTTTTAACGGATAAAAATTAATGAATATGTCCGGACTCGAACACGAGACTTCGGGATTGCACACATTACGTATGAGTTTCAATGTATTAATGATTATTATATTGAATTATGAATAATTATTAATTTCACAAACAAGACACGTAACGGTCGTTTGTAGTTAACGGTAATTAGACTAAATGATCGTTGGAGGAAAGATGAAGGACTGAACTTAAAATAGAGTTCAAGAAAAACATGGAATGGGCTTGTAAAACCCATGTTTGGCCAAACCCAACCCATTATGGTGTAGGGTTTGTGTCTTGTGCTCCAAGATGTTGATTAGTATATAAACAAACCCCTTTGTTCATTCTAATCATCCCTTGGTTCACTTGCAAACCAAATCTCCTTCTCTTTATCCTCTTGAGTTAGAAATCAAACTACACCCTTATAGGGTTCCTACTAGATTTCTAAGCTCAAAACCATTCTTGTTTAGTTGATCAACTACACCCTTCTAGGGTTCCTACGCGATCTTCTAAATATTGTGTTTGGATTGCTTGTGAATTAAGAACCTAGCTTTTCTTATTGAAACGCTATTAATACGTGTGTTCAAGAACGAAGTGTTGGCATACTTTTGCTAACAAGGTGATTTGCCCTATTCGACTAACCCTAGTCGATCCACTATTAAACCCAATTAGGGTTTATAGTTCTTGTTCCATTGGTTTCTTGTTCTTGCTAGAAATCACAAAGAGGTACGCATCTATTTATATTCGGTTAATTTATTATTTGTATTTGATCTATTCCGCTGCGTACTCTTTGATGCTTATATGTTTATAGTTTATTATTATTCATATATTCCAACACAACACACTAACTGTAACAATTCGCAATTTCAGGTTAACTTTTATTCCCGAAAATTTCACTATTCAGTTTTTACTATTCAGTTTTTACTATTCACTTTTACTATTCACATAAAAAATTTTTATTTCATATTCTCGTAAGTTAAACTATTTTAATGATAATCCGAGAATTTCACACTCGTCGGATCATTTCTGCAAAAATCACGAAGCCGTGTCCGAGATTTACTTTTAGGTTTAAACGTCTTTCCAGCATCCCGATATGTCCATAAAACATTATAAACAATAGAAATATGATTTTCTCTCATTTTAGGACAATTCCAAAAGTTTTGGAATTTTACGTTTTTCAGTTCAGCGTTTTACGCGAATTACGCGTTTTAGACCCGTGTTTCCAGTTTTTAGCAGGGTTTTAGCACCCGATAGAACCTACCACTCATTTTATATTTTATTATGGAGTATATTGATAAGTTCTAGCATATTTATAAGTTTCATATTTTTAGGATACCCGGTTTTACGTTTCGTGACTTAACAACTTACGGTTAGCATTTTACGGAGTCAAAATGCACAAACTAAGCAAGATAACACCAAGAGTCATCATCTAGTCACCCTTATCCCTTTGAAACCGCCACTAGGAGGGGGGGATTCACACTTGTGGCATGATCTCATGACTTTAGCCATTAGATCAACACTTATTTACAACTTTGTCACCAAGTTTAAGCACTTTCCTAGTTAGCTTCCTAACCTCCTCATTCATGCTATAAATAGCCAACTAGAAACACTTTGATCTTCATCTTTTCATCACCATAAACGCCACACCCTTTAATCCTAGCACCATGATCCTTTGATCTTCAATATACAAGTTACACTACAAAGTTCAATGTCTTAGTATTCTCTACTTAGTTCTTAAGTTTGTTTGGTGATTCCATGGTTGAATTAGGAGCTACACAAGGTTACTAGGGCTGAAGTTAAATGGTTTTCACAAGGATTATATCAAGGCTAGCAAGGGTTACAAGAGTTGTGGTAAAGGGTTTACAAGCTTAGGTTTAGTGTCCTAGTTCCATACTTGACTTCCTTTCTTTAGAAAGCCAAAAGTTGTAAGCAAACCCTTATACACTTTCTTGCTCAATATCGTTTTCATGCTTATTATGTTTCTTTCATGCTATATATGGTCTTTGTATTGTGTTCATGATGTATAAAAACTAGTAAAACAAGTTATGGTATATATATGTTAACTTATGACAAGTAAACAAGCAAACTAGTGATTTTTATGGAGAACCACGACCAAAATAGTATAACTATGATATTTGACATTTACTTACTGTTAAAGAGGACTTCAAAAGGAAAACATAGCAATTTGAATCACCCAAAACGAGTACACGAGTCAAAAGATACGGCCATAAGAAGTTAGCGACACCAAAACGCCGAAACTGCCTATACCCTACTGTTTTGCATTCTGCCAATTTGAAAGTCACTCTTCTGATCCGATTCATCAAAAATTTAAAACACGAAAGTTGTCCGGAACGACGTTTTCGTTCAGGAACAAAGAAGCTCGAGCTCTGAAAACACTTTCTGAGTGATAATTTTCTTCAAATTCTTAACAGCCCATTTTTAGACCAAAGTAACTATATAATAGTTATGTTTTACTAAGACCAAGAGGTCTAATGACCTAAAGCCAAGACCACAATCATGGCTAAAGCCAAGGTTGAGTCTCAAGACCATGGTAACAATGACCAAGGTCACGGCAAAGCCACGGCTAAAGACCATATAATTTTTAAAGATCAAAACTTATATATATATATATATATATATATATATATATATATATATATATATATATATATATATATATATATATATATTATCAAATACTACAATAGTAGGGAGCCTCATGTGAGGAGTTCATTAAGTAAGCCGTCGAGATGAGTTGTGGATTTACGAATTAAAGTGTCCTGGCTCCTCGAACGTTTACTCCATGACTTCTGAATTATGTCGGCCCGAACGGTAGTAAGAGATATACAACCTATACATGTTTCATAAACCACTTATATTCAAAGACTTACACTATATACTAAGTACTACATCATGAACATTATGCAAGACATATATGGGCAATTCTTCATATTCTTAGACGTTACTACAAACCTAAGTCGCAACGTTCTATTATAGGCTGCTCTTAGAGACTTTCGCGATTCGACTACCACTTTCATTTCTCATTACATAAGCTTAAGGTGAGGCATAACCCCTACTTTTTCATACTTGTTTTAACTCTTTGGGGGAGATACATGCTCAACTACTTGCTTACTTGTACAAATACTCAAAACATTTATACTTGATTGTTTTATACTTGATTGTCTTATACTTGATTGCATTATACTTGATTTCATACATACATGACTATTTTATACTTTGGGAAATGGCACCCAGTAAACTTTTATCTTTGGGAAGTGGCTCCCAGTTATCTTTGGGAAGTGGCTCCCAGTTTTCTTTGGGAAGTGGCTCCCAGTTGTCTTTGGGAATTGGCTCCCAAGTGAGGTCTTCGGAGATGAAGTAGAGACTCACTACTAATTGCTTAATTGTTTTGATGAACTTATACATGTCTTTACTATACTATATTTTTAGCAGTGGGTTGTGAACACACAGGTTGCAAGTCTCTTATGGCGGGACTTGCAACTGAGTGGATTCACAATGCCTTTGCTATGTAAACATTCTTTTGAGGCTTTTTCAACTGTTTTAAGACAAACTCTATGAACTCACCAACCATTGTGTTGACACTTTAGCATGTTTATCTCAGGTTAGTAAGGCGATAGCTAGTGCGTGAAACTTAGAGTCAAGCTGCATATTCTGAAGACTTACGCTTTTATCATTTACCATTCGAAAACTTTGTATACATTTATGTATCATACTTTGGAATCTCATGTTTGTAACTTTGAATTCATTAATCGAATGGTAACTTTTCAAAACGTCTCATTTAGAGTTCGTTTTCTATAACTTGTACTTTGTATTATGAAGTAGCACCCTCAGTGACACAGTCTTCCGCTGCGGTATTTTGGGGGTGTTACACTAACTCACTTTTTTTATAAACCAATAAATTATTGTTACACGGTTTAGGCTATGTTTGGCAAAAGTAGCTGTAAGCAGTAGCAGTGGGCTGTGAGCAGTAGCTCTGAGTTGTAGCTACAGCTCACACTGCTCACAGCTCACAGTTTCTTAAAGAAGCATTGGAAGAATGAGTTTTCCTAAAAAATTGCAAAGCTCACTGCTCTTTTGCCAAACGAACACTAAAAATGAAAAAGCTCATTGCCTCAAAAAAGCTTTGCGCCAAACATAGCCGTCATACAATTAAGCATCTTTTTAGTAATGACATTCATTATTATTTTTTGTTTATAAGCATCTTTTTAGTAATGACATTCATTATTATTTTTTGTATTATAAGCATCTTTTTAGTAATGACATTCATTATTACTAGTATTTTTTATATATAGGGTATGTTTGACATAAGTAGGAGCTGGAGCGGATCGCTGGAGCGGGTTGCTGAAGCTTGTGGCTGGAGCTTTTTTTTACATGCTAGTACAACTAACATTTCATTTAGTAGTTTATTTTTTTTAACAAGCTCCTTCAAGCCGTGTCAGCTAAACGAGATTTATTTTAAATGGTAGCTTATTTTTCTAAAAAAATAAGTTCATGCTACGATAAGCTCTGATAAGCTCGTGCGCCAAACATAACCATAATACAGACATAATTTGATATGTTTTGTTGTGCTAAATTATGGGTTTCTATTCATTGAGTTTAGTTTACAGGTTCTTGATATCTAAAAGAAAAGGTTATATGCAATGTATGTAATAGAAGTATGTAATGGGTCTTTGAACTTGCAATTCAAAACTGATGATCTAATATTGAAATTTGAGGTCCTGATAGTCGCTAATCAGTACCTGTATCTGACTTTTGAGCGAATAATTAGGCCAAGGGTTAGGTCGTTAGGGTGTGGTGGGTTAAGTTCATTGCTTTTCTTTGCTTTTTGTAAGCTGCACAGAACCATACTCACAAACGACATCTGAAACAAAAATCTAAAACCGAGTACCAAACCAGCACACAAGTGTCATATCGGGTTTGGTCCGACACCAAATAATGTGTCGCAAAATATACCATCCAGCAAAGGAAACACCATTTCCTATTTGCACATTCCTTCGACTCGTATGTAAGCTATCATTATATATCATTTTCTCTCCTCTTTTATGTTGCAAGTTTGGTACTTTATCTTATACTCGACGCTACAAATAAGACGCATCGCAAACCCATGTGATAAAAACGCAAAAATGCTAAAACAAAATAACAAAAAGACAAGTTTTTACGATGTATATAGTCAAATAAACAAGTCGCACAAATCAATTTTACAGTAGATAAAAGAAAAGAAAACAAACCGCTATAACGCAACATGAGACGAGGAATACAACACTCTTGTGATCTTGTAAAATCCAATGGCATAAAATAACTCTCTATATGATTATTGCCCATAACTTTGATATTAAAGGCAGTATAATATTGAAACTTGTGAACACAAAGAAAAGAAAGGGTGTGTGACGATACTCGTTTTATATCCTTGCTTAGCTGGCCAATTTGGTAAGGCGGTGTATGGTACTTCTTGCAACCCTGTTTCCAGGATCAATGTTCATGACAGTTCTGAGGTCTTCGGCTCCAAGCTTGTATTTTTCCATGCTCTCATACAACAGCGCACGTTGTACAAGAACCGAGACGTTTTTGCCATCTTGCTCTAGCACCTACACAGCACAAGAAATATTATGATGTCTGGATATAATTAACGAAATAATTAATCAGTCTTTAGCATGCAGATTCTATAATTCCAGGCAATGGAGCCAGCCCGTGTGGTCAACAGATCAATGTTGTAACAACAGGTGACAAGGAAAAGCCGAAACCAACTGGGCTAGCTCATTTGGCCACCAAGGTTTCCTTAAG